>OX352252.1:7433999-8639489 GCA_947086465.1 Eupithecia exiguata
GTCCATCTGTCACCAGGCTGTATCTCACGAACCGTGATAGTTAGACAGTTGAATTTTTTACAGATGATGTATTTCTGTTGCCGCTATAACAACAAATACTAAAAAACAGAATAAAATAAATATTTAAGGGGGCTCCTATACAATAAACGTGATCTGTTTTGCAGTTTTTATAGATAATGGTACGGAACTCTTCGTGCGCGAGTCCGACTCGCACTTGGCCGGTTTTATTTATTTGTTGACATTCAGGAATCTAGGAGTTGGGCGTTGTCACTACCACACAGTTTTTAAGCTTCGGTAGTGTCATCGTTTCAATAAGCATCGATGATCCTTGTGTAAAATGTTCAGCAATAATTTTTATTATTTTTTAATATTTTAATAAGGAATTTTGGTTGCTGATGTTCTATTGAAAAACACATTGCTTAAAGATACTTATCGTACGTACCTACTCCACGCCATCCGACGTTTCCGTACATTTCGTCGCGTACGTTGCGTGGCGTTACCTCAATCTGTTTTTAGCTTATAACACTATAAAACTAGGTAAATAATAGGACTAACTTGAAAAACTGATGTCAACGGCCCCGATTTCCCCTCCATCACAAATCACAACTCTAAATCCATTCACACACTGAATGGCCTATTGTTTCAGTGTTCCCATGATGTGTACTGTTAAATAACTGTTTGAAATTGTAACTTCGAGTCTGTGCTGGTAACACTGTCTTCGTGAGATAGATCACTATGTAGGGGCATGTCGCTTTTGCTTATCTCCATTCAATGGACGTCAGTGTGGCAGTCAGGGGATCGAATAATCCGTACAGATATTAGAACGGCCATATACAGATGGAATCCCGAATCGATATTTCGTTTCGGGATTCCGACACGGAATATCAATTCGGGATTCGGAAATCTATGGACCTAACACAAACATACAGTAGTTTTCCGTTCGTAGTTTCTCCGATTCGAAATGCCATACGGTAGCCGGTGCGTCTAAATAAAAATAAACGTATATGTGTGTGAAAGATGTACGGAATCCCGAATTGAAATTCGAATCGAAATTCCGAAACGGAATTCAGACTGTATGTGGCCGCTCTTAAATAGTTACTTCTAATACAATTTACACTGTTTTTTTTTTCAATTCTTCGGTTCAAATAGTAATCCCACAGGGATAAAATTACATTGGACCACATCGAAATATTTTTCAATGTTCTATCATGTCAACAAAGAATCATCAAAATCAGCCCAATATTGAAGGAGAAATCGAAGACTATGCTGATATAAACAACACAGCCGAGCACAGAACCTCCTCCGTTTTTCGAAGTCGGTTTCGAAAGTAACTAACTAAATATCTAACACGCTAACTAAATGTCCCTTATTATAAGGCAGTAGGCTAATTCAAAGCTGTTACCGTAATTAAAAAGCCTCAGCTAACGCAAAAAGTAATGACTTTTCAAAACATTTTAATGTGAATGACTTAAAATGAAAAGGCAGATGACACATGTAAAAAAAATACAAGTTGCGGGAATGAATCAGCAACTTCAGAGCCTGTCGGCCACTGCGCCGCAGAGGTCGTCGAATGGAATGTCAAACATAAAATATACCCCGAGACAACCACAAACTTATAAATTGTCGCCAAAAAGGCAAAACATCCTGCAAATTCTACAGGAAAATTTGTTGCTTCCAAAAAATATGGCTTCCCCAAAAAATAGCGAAACCGAACAGTAATAAATAACCGCGTATCGGAAGTCTAAAAATTTTAAAACTACCCGCAATTCTGTTCTTATTGTATCTTTGTTATGTTATTGTGCTATAAATTTCGTTTATTGTTTTCAAGCTATCGTGGCGAAGAATTTTCATATTTTTGTGCAGTTTTGCAAACTGTAGAGTAGATGGCGTGATTAAATTTGATATGATGTCATGTTTGAGGATACGCCTTAATGGATCTTAGTAATATTACATGAAACGAATTGCAATTTTGAGACTTGACAATAATTTATTTACAATTAATTATTGTCAAGTGGGCTTGACAATAAAATTGGCTTGTTTGGCATTGGTACGATTCCGACTGGTATTGATATGGATCAGTTGAGCTACTTGTAGATTGTTTGCAACAATCTGCAGTTAGCTCAATTGTTTCAATTGTAAGTACTAGTTTTAATTAAATTATTTTATTTTATTGTAATTTTCTTTGTTAATAATGATTTTATTTATAATTAATTATTAAGTAATACTGGACAATATATTCAAACAGCTTCAACTACCCTCAAAATAAGCTGAGCTTGTCTTATAGTAGTACCACAAGATTGATATACCTAGATAATACGATATACCCAGGTCCGGAGCAAATGTTTGCAGGTCCTAGAAAAATTCGTCCCGCGGAATCGAACCCACAACCGCCCGCGTCGCAATGACTGCACCAAAAGATTTTTAGAATCTAGATTTACAAGTAATCGTTGTGATTTTATTTACTACTTTTGCATTTGTAGTATAACTTTGACTACATCCAACAGAAAAAAATAGTTATATGTTAAAATGAATACTTTATGTAAGAACCTATTTAGCTAGTTAAACTCCAAAGGGAAGGTGCGCATGCTCATGTGTGTTTTCCTGTCGTATATTATTTACGTTTACTTTCCTAATATTCTGATCGACTTGTATAGCTCAAAGCTATATTTTCTTTATAACTACTTCCACTACAAAAATAGATATTTTATTTATAACTACTTCCAACAGAAAAAGAACATTACATGTCATGTAAACTACTATCAAATCGAAATACCTAACAAATACCTTCTTGCGTCTATTCAAACCTTTCAAAAGAATAAGCACCTTTTAAAAGAAACGACCGTTAACCGGAACCTCTGACCTTTAATTTCACCCCTTGTAAAGACGTCCAGGAAATGACGTCATTCAAGGCTTTTTAGCGGTGACGAGGCGGGGACGGAACGTAAGCTAAAAGATTTATAGCATTTTTATCTAACTAGGTACTAGTTTTTACCCGTGGCGTCGAATGCTTACCCGTGGCGTTTTTCCGGAATACAAAGGAACCTTTATGGTAGCCTTTATGTTAATCCAGGTCAACCTAATTATATGTACTCGTAGTTTTGTTAAATTTTCCGTTCCGTTCAGTTGTTTGGCGTAAAGTAACCTTATACGCATACAGCATCTCAACATTATCATTTATAATATTTGTGTATATTGTGATTTATACTTTAAAAAGTATTTTATACTTAAAAGGAGGCTTCAAAATATTATGTTAGATAAAAATGTACATTGTGAACGAAATAAAACATTTGTATTTGTGATCTATTAGATATGAGAAACAAAGATGAAAATATGAATAGTGTCAGACACTGAGATGGCTTTTTTTGCGAACAACGCATCATCATCAGCCTTTATTAGTCCACTGCTGGACATAGGCCTCCTCTAATAATACGTATACCTATACCTAAAACGTAGCAAAATTTTATGTGTGTTTTGTGAATTTTAAAATGTTAGACTAAGAAGGTACACTATTGAATTGGGTGCTCCTGTAAAAATAGTTGTACTTTTTATGAAAAAATAAATAACCTGACTCAAAACTCATTTCTGAAAAAATAGTAGTTTATGCAACCGTGCATAATGGAGGGCAGTAAAACACAAGTGTGGGTTTAAGAAACGAGCCGTAGGCGAGTTTCTTAATAGCATCACACGAGTGTTGTAATGCCTAATTATGTACAGTTGCATACACTACTTTATCTACCCAAATATCATAAGGACTCTATGATGGGTTCAGGAACCATAGGGAAATGACCAGCATTGTTACCAGTGTAATGCAATAAAAAATAAATTGAACCCATACAGAAGCAAATTATTTATTACAGTAATGGTAGTTAACATTGACAGTGGTTCTGAGTCACTATCACTCATTTTCGACAGAAATAAAGAACTTATTCAACTTATCAGAAAATTTGTCTACTCGTAACTGGAAATAAAAAGCTAACGAACAAATGACAGCTTGAAATGGCGGCGGCGTTTCGAATATCTGTATTTTTTTTTAAATCAACAAACGAACAAAGTCACTTTGCTTGTGTCACTCGAGATCAAAATGTCGTGCGATTTATAGTTAGAATGTAGATACTAGTATAGCACACTCACTTGAATTTGACACCTATTCCAAATTTAAGCTCTATAACCTACGGTTTTTAGTTGGTTATGAGTTCATTACAGTTCCGTTTATTTCTGTTGGTTGGTAATGCTGGTCATTGCCTATGGTTTTGGAACGCATTAGAGAGGGTTTATGATATTTGGGTAGATAAAAATTGTTATTGTCTTTTCCCATAGCGTGGCAGGTGAAATATGTTCATAATGTATAGTTAAAAACGTATTCAGGAACAAGTGCTTCGCCGACAGAAGCTTGTCAGTTTAGAATAGAGAAAGAGCTATCAGGTAAATCACCTCTGGAAAATACCAACCCTATTTTCCCCTGTTCCTACCGACTAACAGCATTGCTATGTTCGGTTTGAATTGAAGGGTATTGGTACCGATAATGGTGCAGGTTTCTACTTAGCCTGTGCGTCACAAAGACAGCCTTATGCCGGGTACAGACCAAGCGAGCAACAGCGTGCGAAGGCTAACGAGTGGGATTCGACGATCGATGACGAACGTTCACTCGCTTTCGCTGTTGTATCCACACCACACGAACACATGCCGGGTACAGACCAAGCGAGCGAGAGCGAGCGAAGGCTAACGAACGAACGCAAAAGTACCAGTGTGGACGTCATAGCGAAAGCAAGCGAGTCCAAACAAGGGCCTTCGTTCGTCTTTGCACTGACGCAGACTGCAGACAGAGAGAGAACTGCAGACTGTTGCAAACAATCTACAGGTAGCTCAACTGATCCATATCAATACCAATCGGAAGCGTGCCCAAGACGCTAGATGCATTTCCCCGCTGTATAGCAATGCTGATACGATAGTGTGATAGATTTTTCTGGTACAGCAACTGATCAATTGAAAAACTTGATAATTTGTTGGTTTTGTAATAACTAAAAACAAACTTCAAATTCCTTAATATTTAAGTACACAGTTTTTTTTTAGTTTTTATATCAATCCAATTCTGCACTTAATATTGAATACTTATCCTTTCCCTACCACTATTATAAATGCGAATGTGTGTTTGTTTGTTTATTTGTTTGTCCTTCTTTAACGCCCTAACTAAGCAACCAATCGGCTTGATTGTTGTCATGGAGCTAGTTGAAAGGATGGAGACTAACATATGTACTTTTTATCCCATAAATCAGTTCCCATGGAATAGAAATAACTTAACGCGTGCAAAGCCGCGAGCAGCAGTACAATAAAAATTAGTCATAAAATAACCCGCCCCTGACCATTCCCAGCATTCTATTTGGCATTCATTCTATTTTTGAAATCGGTGGAACGAATAACTTAAAACTAAAAAAATGTGGTCCACCCATCGATCAAAAATGTCCGGCTTTGCCGGCCCCCCTTAGATTCACAATGCGCACGCCACAACCTTCAGTAGCAAAAGAGAGACCATTTGACATGTTAGGGAAGCTTTTCAACTAGTGTCATTTTAGCGTTCAGACAAAAAGCATGGGTACAAAAAATGCAAGAATCACTCGTCCAAAGTGCTGAAAAAGGATGGAATTTCTTATTTTCAGTAAGTTTATATATACTTTTTACCCGTATATTGAGATGTGAGTCATATACTTGTGAAATCAGCATAAAATATTGTTGTTTGGTTTGCCTATGTTAAAATATTAATTTTGTTCTAAATTGATAAATGGAGAGGCTATTTCTTCTAAATTTTTTTTTTCATTTATAGTATGTATTAATATATTTTTCATAAAAATAAGTTTAATATTACTAGTTGATGATTTTTAAAATAATTAGTTGGCCCGCCCTAAATTTTCATTTGCGTAGACTCTCTAATAAAAGAAAGACTAGGTTCTTACCTACCTACCAGAAGTATGAATTTATAAAACGTTTATTTTTTTCCCGTAAAAAAAACTCGTGCAAAGCCGCAGACAGGAACCAGTTCTTTTTAATCTAGAGTGCCTGCCTGAAATTGTATTGTAAGTTTAAATTATTGTATGTCTGAAATGACCCTTTTGTATAAATACCTACTGTTGAGACACCAATTTATAGTTTCATCAATAAATGATTCGTTATCTTTACCTGAATTCTGTTAATTAATCCTTATAGAAAATAAACTGAGTAGGTAGGTATATAATTCTCAGGTAGGTACCTACCTACTTACAAAATAAAATAAAATGAATTCGACTCCACCAATCTCTTGTTCCGTATGGAAAAAACTTGTCAGGCTCTGCGCAAACTGTCTGCGTCAAAACAAAACGAACCCAATTTTGAGTGACATTTTTGTAAGGCTCTAGGTATCTACGGGGGAGGCCGCGAACTCCTTATTTTTGATCGAAGGGTCCACCCCACGATCGGTCTATAAACAAAAGCGCAAGAATTTTCAAATTCGTTCCATAACTGACGGAAAAACGACGAAATAGAAAAGCAAAAAAAAAGCATACATCAGCCGGATATAGAACCTCCTTTTTTCGAAATTGGTAAAAAATATAACCATAATATGCTCTTTATGAACAACATTACGTCAATCGCGCCTTCTTAGCCATACGGGGTATAAGTGTGAAAATATGGAAAATCACACCCATCCATACAGTTATAAAAAGCTTCTGCTATGAAATATTGCCACCATTCCTTTTATTGGCAGGGGAGTCCGGGATAATGGAAGAATTGAATTTTTAACCTCTTAGGGTGTGACTTGATCAAGTTTGTTTTATTTTTGCAGGGCTGAGCCAAAGGTCGTTAGGGTTGACCCGAGAAAAGGGTCGTAAAGGAATAAAATTATTTGTTTGAACTTGAAGGGATTAATTTCGAATTTCAAAGGTTGCTTTGATCAGAGTTCAAATATTGAGTGAATGGTTTCTTTGAAATAGTGTCATAAGGTAGGTACAGTGATGTGTAGGTAATTAATGCAAAAAAAATACTATATAAAGTACTATAAATACTATTTAAGTAGGAAAATCACACCAATTCACTTGCTAAAACCCTTCTTCAGGACAAAGAACACATAAAACGCCTTAAAAGAAGGCACATTCTCGAACTTGACCAAAGGAACTGAAGTGTTCAAACCTAAAGATGGTGCTTTTCACTGGAATGGCAACTAAATTTTCCTCCCAAGACCACATCTAATTATGGCTAAACGATTGTAGATAAAAAATGGAAAATATTCATAATTTAAGTAGAAAAAAAATCCCGATCAGTAGTTTTAACGTGAAGAACACTTCAGAACTTCCAAAGTTTTGTGTGTAAAATATAAGACTAATACTTCCATCATCTCGTAACTACGACCTTATAGACCTGCTGTATCAATGATCCAAAAAAAGTTTTTTTTTTTAATTTAAATTTTATTGTATTATGTAACAGTCATCTAGTACCCATAACATAAGCTCTGCTTATCTTGGGGCTAGATGATAGTGTATGGATTGTCCAACTACTTACTATAAATTTTTTACAGGTCAATCCACACATTCTTTCAATCAAATATCAATCTAGCCCTAAGCTAAGCAGAGCTTGTGTTATGGGTTTAGTTACTGACCGCGGCTTCCCAAGCGTTTATTATGGTTATTTCTATCCCATAGGAGCTGATTCATGCGATAAAAAAATGCCAAATTTATGTTTTATTCCAGGCCTAGAACTACCTGTATGCAAAATTACATCCTGTTCAGTTTAGTAGTTTTGACGTGAAGAGGTAATAAACCTCCATCATAAAATCCAAAGTTTCGCATTTATAATAATAGTGTTTTTTTATCATCCATACTAATAATAAATTCGAAAGTAACTCTGTCTGTCTGTATTGCGTGCAAAGTCGCGGGCAAAAGCTAGTATTAATTTTACTTATGAAAAAAACTCTATTTAGACCAGTTATTTCTCAGTGTCATCTGTCATCTCGACGCCGCTCACGGGGTTACTTTGTGTCAGTAGGTAATTAATTACATTACATAAAACCGCAAGCAAGGATTTAATTAAACTACCCTCACAGAACAAAACGTATAAAAATCCAATCCCAACAGGGAAGGACAACATTTTCATAAATGTTGTGCCTTCGGGCGAACAAGGCAGCTGTCGGTTAAATACCAATTTAACCACAATTCGCCACAAAGACCCTGGGGCCCTATTCTGCTAAACTAACCGCTTCATTATGATAGTGGTATTGTAACAGAATGAGCCATGCTGGCAATTTACCTGAGATGAGAGAAGGTACAGAAGTAGGGACGCGCGTCAAATATGTCAAGGTTGAAAGATTTCTTCTTTTCGATTCAATTAATCTGTGCAAATAGCATCGCACGCACTGTCTAAAGTCTCTATCATCTAACGTTTCTAAGTGACGATTCTGCGATGACACCATTGTCATCTTAAAACAATTGGTTAGCAGAATCGGGCCCCTGAAAATCAGTACAAGGCTAATCCCCCGCTTAACAGAGAGGAATAAAAACGTTGAAAGGTACAGCGAGAGTTGTAAAAACGGCTATGAACTTACTTAACTTGGTTTAAAAGTCATAGTTAAGCATACACAGCCCAGACTCTGCCGCGATGAGACGTGGCGCTGCAGTGGAACATGTAGAAAAGAAGAAAATAAGAAGAAAAAAAAAAATTTTACCCAAAAATACACACTTTCTTACATACTAGGTAGGTACTATCATTAGTAAGTTAAAACTATACAAAAAACAAGAAAAACTATAGTAAAAATAATAGGTAATAAAAATAGGATGAAAAAATAGGGTATACAAAAAACAAGAAAAACTATGATAAAAATAATAGGTAAAAAAAGGTCCCCTCAGCATGTGTAGCATTTGGCTAAGCCCAATGCTACACTGGTTTTCAGGTAGAGAGTGCGCCCTGGGCCGTGAAAGTGTTACTTAGCTCACGTGTTTATAAAAATCTTACAACTTTTAGCAAAGGTGTTAAAGTTTACCTTAAATGTTTTATAGATTTATTTATTGGAAGGTTTTTAAGTGGATCAAAAAATCTGAGCCGTGTATAAGATCTGCTCGATGCGAACCTTTTTATAAAAAACCTCAGGAATAAAGTTGATCACTTCTCATTAATCTTGGGCAGTTTGTTTTAACAAATAAAAATGTAGACGTATAACAACAACAAATTATCGAATTTCAAATACTTGTCTTTGAGCTGTTCCGTGTACATCCTACTGACCTCGGCCCAAAGTAGTCTGAGCACGGAAAAACAAATTTTACGCTGAAATCGTTCCAGGTTTTGTCCCATTTTAAAATTTCTAACACAAAAGTAGCAAAATTTATGTCGTCCATATGGACGACATAGATAGAAGTATGTAGGTACTTCTCGTGCAAGTAATCTTGATTTACCATTATTGTTTCCGAATGATTTTTTAACTAATTTATCGCACGCATAGTACTAGGAAAGTAGAAATGCATAGGATAAGGTAACTAATATACTAGATTTTGATTCCATAGGGATCATTGAACAACGTTCACTCAAAGTACCAGGCGGATAGAATTGACCGCCTTAAAACCAAATCAGCAAAAAGAACCTGAAAATCAGTGCACGGCTTGAATTGACCGCCTTTAAACCAAATCAGCAAAGAGAACCTGAAAATCAGTGCAAGGCTAATCCTCCACCTGACAGCGTGGAATAAAAACGTTAAAAGGCACAGCCAGAGCTATAAAACCGACTATAAAACTGATTATGTACTCGTAGCCAGAACGTGCTGTTTGGACACTCGTACAAATGTCAAAAAGTGGGCAAGTGTGTGTGTTAGTCTCGCGTTCGAAGGCTTCAAACAAATTTGTGTGAAAATCATCTATCGAGATTTATTAGACTGCATTAATGATTTTTAAGTAAATGTACTGTATTTAATTACTTGTAAATGATTTTTTTGCAACAATCTGCAGTTAGCTCAATTGTTTTAATTGTTAATACTACTTCAATAATAATATAAAAATTTGTCTCTATTATTAGATAGTTTTTCTCTTTGTTAATAAATAATGAATTACGGTTTGAGGAATAAATGGCTTTTCTATTTGAGTGAGAACTTCTCGTCAAATTTCATGATTCCCGCTGAAGACCTTTATCATATTAATTAAGATTTTGCTTCTTAATCATCTACTAACGAGTCGAATAACACAATTTTACAAAAAAAAAGTATAAACTTTTGCATTTAAAAGTTGCATTACACATAAGTGTCACCTGATCTTTATGGGGTAATACTTCTTGCAACTGACAGCCTTATCACAAGCTCTGCTTTCGTTAGCGCCAGATAATGCTGAGTATCCTTTCACATAGCATCAAACTGGACATTCCAGCTTTCCAGCATTCTTATTCAAGCCATAGCTTCCTCCCACCACTTTACAGCTGTAGCCACTTTGACTGTTCAATTTTCACTCGCCCCGGGGTTTTAAAACTCTCGGCTACATTAACTTCATCTTGCCTTTTGAAGGATTGCCTTTAATCCAAAGTGGAGGAGAGACGACTTGATTTGTAAACATCTTTGGACTGTACTTTTATTTCTGCATTTCAGAGCTCTAAACGCTGAGCACAGTTGCAGTTTCTGTAAACAGCGTTGGAAGGAATTTGAATTGGTTTGCTCTCGGTTTGGCTGTAGATTGTGTGATGTTTACTTTATCGAGTCTCTTGGGTTAGTGTTCATCAAGGAATAAATGGGAATTTAACGGCAGCGGCTTGACAGAAAATTATGTACGTAACGGGCGTTTAATGGCAGTCGTTGCTAGACAGAAAATGACCTAAGAAAAGTGTAATACTTCCACTGACGATCTGTGACAATATCCAGCATTTGACCATCTTCTACCATACATATTAGAGATAAGCTTTGTCCAAAGTTATTCATTATGTACCAGATATTAATTTTATTGTATTAATTAGATATCATATCACAGATAGATTTTATTGTAGGTACCTAGGTACTTACTTAACGATCACGACCGCTCTGTCAAGAGCGTACCGAATAAGAAGAGAGGTACTTACAATAAAATCTAGTTAGTCAGTAAAAATTAAATGTTAGTAGTTAGAAATATTAGCATAATATCAGTGCCTAGTTTTAACTTCAAAGAGTGTTGTACCTACCTATTGCGATTAGTAGGTACTTATAATTACCTGTTATTATGAGCTCTGATAATGAACCAGAAGAGAACCCTGTGTCTAGGTCAACCTAACATAAGCTTTAAGGCACTTCTAACCAAAATATAATGTTGTTTGTTTTTATCTGAATAAATAATTTATCTATCTATCTATTAGAAGTCATCATTGTATGAATTCACTAATTAAAGTTGATCGTTTCGTATTGGCGCAATTTTTTTTTTATAGTTTTAGTCTGCGTTCTACAAAGATTAAAACTGCCCGAAATCTTTTATTTTCCCTACTGCTCCCAAGATACCAATAAGTTTGAGGTCGTTTTTTCATATGTTAAGATAAAATAGTATATTCTAAGGTTATTTTCGCGAGAACTCATAATAAAACACTGTTTTTACCGGATTGATCGCGTATATTTTATATTTGTTTATAACCTGACGTTTCGGAGGCTTTTCAGCTTCCATGGTCACAGGCAGACTATAAACATTATAAACAAATATAAAATATACGCGATCAATCCGGTAAAAACAGTGTTTTATTATTAAGATAAAATAGTTTACGGTTTGCGGCTAATTACTATTTCGCTTGTTTTATTCCTTGTAGAACGCAGAAAATGACCACACAAAAGTTTGAATCTTGCGCCAATACGAAACGATCAACCTTTAGCTAGATTTGGCTTGAAATTCTTTAAAGAATCATCATCGTCTTCATGGTAGTTCACCACTCGGTCGTCGGTGAGCTCTCCTTGCTCTGATGATAGCACCCTGTCTCCATCCACATCCATCATCTTTCAGCAGTTAAGAACAGGTTGTCATCCCACCTGGCCACAGGTCGACTATGCTTGACGACGAGTTTCAAAACGCTACCCATAAAAATCAAACAAATTCGCTACTCATTCATATATTTTTCCCTTTCTCGCACAAAAAATAAACGAAAACTAATCCGAATAATCTTACACAACGTTCTAAATAACAGTCCTTTGTTGTACGCAACCAGAATGTGGCCACATTTCAGCCACAGCTATGTTTCCTTGAATTTACTGTGATATTATCATTACTCCGTTGATGGGTATTGTCCTTACACCCCTTTTGTTTCCGTTTGTTTATTGTGTGGACAATCTGCGTAGTGTCTAGATTGTAGAACTAGGTTTTGATTTTGGATTTGTTTACGTGGTAATAGTAATTGGAGATAATGGAGCAAGTGATTAGTAAAAGAATCATAATAATCGGAGCAGTCAATTTCCTCTAACAAACTTACTTATGATACCTTTTAAAGGTTGGTTGATCGTTTAGTGTTGGTGTACGAGTTTTTTTTGTGGATTGTGGTTCGCTTTGCGGCAAATTACTTTTCCGCTAGTTTTATTCCTGTTAATGATCGTAACAGTCAATCTAAGGATTTTCCCTATAAAAACTTACAAAATGTAACTTTTTAAGGTTGATCGTTTAGTGTTCGTGCGAGATTCAGGGAAAAAATTAAAAACCACAAAAAATGTAATCTCGTGCTAACACGAAATGGTCCCGTAACATAGAGCTAATGCCAACCATTGGCTTCACACGAGGTTTCCTTGATAACAGATAAACAGAAAGAAACATAGTAATAATATAGAAAAATTATGTCTTTATGCTTTTCCAAGATGCAATCGATCCAACTAACTAGTTGTATCGTTTGAAGAAAAAAATTTACGCGTTTCAGCTGGTTAGTTGATAAGAGCGTGTAAGTCCAACCGTTCTCGCATTTTGCCATCAAAAACCGGACAAAATCGTGGACGTAAAAAGATAACCGGCAGAAAGAGCTACTTTCGCTCTGAAGTTAAGACAAAAGAAAATTTAAAAAAACTATTTTGCATGCAGTGTCCACTTACAATAAAATTTGCGGATATTGACTTGCGCAAGCGACTCCTAACGAGTAAACGCTCGCGCAAGTGGACTTCTGCAAGTTTAAGTGGCTTCACCAACTTACAGTAAGTCCCACGTGTATGCAAACGCAAAAATCGCAGTTAGTGGTAACCAATTGACTTCTTCAAGAACTCGCGCAAGTACATACCTTGCCAGTGGACACTTGGCTTTAGAAATTGGGTTAAACAACATTCTTAACGAATCGATATAAAAAAGTGACTTATCGAAATCTAATCCACTCGAAGGTCACCGATGATCCACGACTCGATACCCGAAGTCCATAAACACCCTATCCCATAAAACCCCTTGTTTACGTGTTGTGGGGGACGCTTCTTCTGCCTTATAATGGTTCGGGTAGTAAATTTCTGTATTTTCTGTCTAGGCCGTGAGAATATTTTTGTGAAGTTGGTGACGTAATAAGCGAATTATGGTCATTTAGAAAAGTTTTAGAAACACAGAAGTAATTGGGTAGTATCTACTAGTAGTACCTACTATTGAGATAGCTTAGCCAAAAATAATTCGGAAAATATTAAAACTAACATTTTCCTATTCATAAAATGACAAAATACTTTTTAGAATAGAATAGAATCATTTATTCACAGAAAACATGTCAAATATTACAATGTTGTTGTAGTATCAGTGGTATCAATGCAATACTACCGGTAGTTATGGACTGGTGTGCGAATATTAATAAACCTACCTTGAGAATTGAATTGAAATAAAATGCAGCTGGCTGACAGACAGACAGGAGGCTTAGTAATTGGATATGTTGGGACCTTTTGCGTACAAAACCCTTAAAAAATGATCAGCCCAGGATCAGTCGCCCCGTTTTAGGCGATCCGGCATCCGTCAACTGTGTAAGGCCTCTTGTTTACGCCCGTTGCCATAGAAACCACTAGACCAGCGATTGGAATAATTATCATGTGATGATGTTTGGGATACGTTTTACAGCGCACATATAAATTCCTCGAAAATCTAATTTTTATAGGACCACCACAAAATCAACCGTTAAACAACAATGAAAGAATCATCAAAATCTATTGAGGATTGGCGAAGATATCACCAAAATTGTTGTAGCTAGTTTCAAAGGTATTATTTTGTTTTTTAGGCTTCACGCGATAAATACTAATCCCTTGGGAATAAAATTTTCATGGGATCTATTTGGAATCATTTTTTATACAATACTGACATTATTTTCACAATTGACGGGGAAATCGCAACCATACATACATATGTGTATAGTTGGTAACAAACAAAGGTGATTAGAAAAGTCACCTTTAGTGTTAGGTATCTTTTGTTAATTATCAAGACGCTAAACTAAAACCTAACCTCAACGTGTTCCGCGCTTCAACATAATCTATGTACTCCATGCAAATCTAAAGTAATCCCCCACGTACAAGGCACACAAGGTATATACGCCCGACCCCTAACAGGTTAATTTTAAAACTTGAAAACAACTTTTCGTGTCCTCCATTGACATAAAAGGCAGAGATTCTGTGAAAAAACTTTAACAAAACGTAGACCCTCTTGTTGTGAAAGTTTAAAAGAGTCGGCTCAAAGGATGCCTTGCGAGACACCACCGGCGTACCTACAGGGTGAAGTGGTAAAGGTTTATCGTTGTGGTAATTTGGGAGTTAGCTTAGAATAGAATATTTAGTATCTTTATTAATGTACCTAAGTTTATATCTCCATAAAATAGGTTATTATAAAAAAAAAAAAAAAAAATCCGTTTATTGCAGGCACAAAAAGACCCATATCACATTACAAATTACAGATTAAAGTGTACATTATAAGCATCGAGTTAGAATTAACTGTGATTAGAGCATGATATGTAATGATTGAGTACCATCATACTTACTGTAACATACCTACTTACTCGTACCTGTGAACGAAGATAGGTCCTTTTTAATTTTAAAACCCGAGGAATGTAACATTCGGGTCAAACCCCTACGGGTTTAAAGAGTGTTAGAAATTAAGTCCTATGTATATTCTTTTTATCTCCAATTCGAAAAATAACAACTAACAGGCTAAAGGTTTCTTAGTCGCTTCTTACTTCTTCTTTACTTTAGTCTGCATACCGAAGCTACAGGAATCAAAAATACCACTTTATTTCCGTGTCAGTGTTTTATTTTAACAACGACCTTTTTAAGTGTACATTTTTGTATTTATAGAAATAAAGAACTTTTGATTTTGATGTTCTGTACGAAACGATGTTAATTCTTTTGATTATTTCTATTCCTACCCCATTTTAGCGACTGTTTCTCGTACACCCTCTACATTTCTAGTTATAAAGCGGCCGGATGCCGTAAGTCAGTTCAAATTGTTGTAGATCCGATGCTTTGTTGAAGCTCTCAGAGATTTAGTTTCTTCAGCGCGCGCCACCGCAGTATTGTTTTTGTTGTTTTCTCAGCAAATTGTTGAGATGATTCTGTAAACTAGCTTTCCGTTATAGTAAACTTTGTAATAGTTTTATTAAGCAGGTTATGTATGCTTTTAATTACGATAATGGCTGTGATTCGCTATTATTCTCAATACAAATGAACCCGATATTCCGGTGGTCCCTTAATAATGTTATTCGAGACGGATAAATATTTTTTTTTATAAGTTATTTTTCAAAACAATCAAATTATTATGACAATAAAGTACAGGAGGTGTTCCGTGTTCGCCCCACTCGCTTCGCCGAACACGGACATTCCACAGCTCGAGTTCCGACAATGATTCGATTAGGTAGATATTCGTATAAAAATCTACAATTGCCTTCTGATTGGTGTAATACCTCGTTTTAACTTCACACTGCAAACGTGAGGCGAATCCCCCGACTATCGTTCCTGAATGTGAGATTTTGTTTTCATTAGCCCCCTTAGTAACAGACTATTAGCCCGCTTTTCCCCTAGTAACAGCAACATTGCCCCACTGTTACGTTTCTCCTATGAGAGTTGAGATTTCTCTGTAGTTGTACGTTTAGGACAGATTCGCAGTATCTGTGTACCAACATTTCTAGGTAAAAGTATCTAAATTGGCTTTGTTATGTTGGTAACTAATAAGCTTTGTTTCCATTTATCTTCTTTCGTTACAAATTAGTATTTATTTACAGAAAATTACGATATACAATACAATAATAATTACAACTAATATTTACACTTAAATCTATTTTCTAAAAATCTAAGCCGTCACCAGAAGGCAAAGTGCCCAGAATGCTGGCAGCATTGCCACGTTGAATGGCATTGCTAATTCGTTGACCGAATAAAAGCCAGCATTCCGATCACCTGTGGACTCTATCAGGAGTTTTGTTAGTTTTTTTTTTCGATACATATATGTAGTCTAAAGCCCTCAGCAGACAGAGCTGTAATATCATCATCATCATCATCAGCCTATATCAGTCCACAGCTGGACATAGGCCTCCCCTAATGAGCGCCATGTCTTCAGCCTGATGAAAAGCGTTGAATGATTTTATTTTATTTTATTTAATTTTCTTAGGGATAACAAACAGTAACACTTAAATATTAACAATATTATATAATTATTTTAAGTGATGAACCATACTTAACCTCATAATTAGCATGGAAGGAAGTGTAACATAATTTAACAATAGAAACAAAGTTTATAATTATTAATGTTTTCAACTTTAGTATGTTTAACTAACAAACAAAACTCACACCAAAAACCATTATAAAGCTCAAGCTGAACTAAACACAAACAATGACAAACTGCACTCCAGTCGACTCCCGGCAACTTCAGGCTATTACAAGTTTCAACGGAAAATCTCAAGTTGAAATAGACAATATCAAAACAATTGGGAGAGTAAAAAACATACGCTTGGATCGTAAGTTAGGGATATTTACCGGGCTGTGTGTGAAGTGGCCGCATTTACACCATCCATTTGACTATAATTATAATAATAAATCATTTATTTGAGAGTATAGAACAGTTACAGATCTTATTTTAACTTATTCTACGGTCCATAGTAATATATACCTTGAAAACATACAATATTAAAAACTAAAATTAAAGACACATTATTTTACGGCGAGACGTGACGCAATCAGGGACTATAAGGACTATAAGGACAGGACTTTAAGTGTAAGGGTGTGTTTTCGGGGGCGAGCGGAAGCGGATTTTTTGGAACGTTTGCCCACCGTGTGTAGCTGTCAATAATTGCAATAACCAGGTGCATATCCCATGCACCTGGTGATTCTAGAATGAACGGCGACTTGCGGTCGTTGAGCAATTTGAGTAACTATAATGTATAACCACTGACTTTAAACTTCATTATTACGTAGTTCATATCGGAAAATATTTACCAACTTTCTTGATCGGAATAACAATCTTGCGACCTGCCAATAACAAGCCTCCTTAACATTAATTAGTATCCGACATGCCTCTACTTTTAAACGATACTACAAAAAACCGGCCAAGTGCGAGTCGGACTCGCGCACGAAGGGTTCCGTACCGTTATCTATAAAAACGGCAAAAAAAACACGTTTGTTGTATGGGAGCCCCCTTAAATATTTATTTTATTCTGTTTTTTAGTATTTGTTGTTATAGCGGCAACAGAAATACATCATCGTTGAAAATTTCAACTGTCTAACTATCACGGTTCATGAAATACAGCCTGGTGACAGACGGACAGCGAGTGATAGGGTCCCGTCTTTACCCTTTGAGTGCGGAACCCTAAAAACAATAAAAATTCACAACCAAGTAGTCTCACATTCATGCACTTACAAACTACCGTACAAAAGTATCGGTCCATGCGAACAAACGATCTAGTCGGTGTGACTGCAGCCACGAGTAAAACCGAGTGAACTACTTTAAAAGTCATATAAAATCTTGAATCCATCCGAACGAGAGTATAAAAAGTTTCTAGTACGTTCTACGAGAGGAAATGTCGAGAAAAGATGGCAAATACATGCTAAGTCAACCGAGACACCTTTATTCTTTACTAGCTTCCGCCTGCGTTTACGCACGCGCTTTTCATGAGTCTTGAAAATGTCTGTCTTGGGATACCATGTAATCTCTGCCAAATTTCATTAAAATCCGTTCAGGCGTGAGAAGGTTACTTTCGAATTTATAATATTAAAGTACAGATTTATCACTGCAGTAGTTTCTGCCCGCGGTTTTGCACGCGTATATATCATAGACAACCGTTGCGGTAAACTTGTTCTTGTGTGGAGACCGCGACTCGGCAAACTTAGTGTAGGACGCCCTCCTACCAGGTGGGATGACGATTTGCGAAAAGCTGCTGGTAGATGCTGGATGCGGCAAGCTGAAGACAGGGCGCTATGGCGCTCATTAGGGGAGGCCTATGTCCAGCAATGGACTAAAATAGGCTGATGAGATAAAAATCCTAACAATCTATGTCAACTCGATAAAAATAGAATCGTTCGTAAGATCCCTTATTTGTCGACTCGACAGATTCGCATTTCTATCCGTCAAAAGTAAAACGTGTCGATTATACTTCATTCTGTTATTAAGTCTTCATTCACTCGCCTCGGAACTTTATTCGATTTCGGCAGGACTCGAACCTGCGCCAACGGCGCTAGAGCCGTAAGAGGTCCCAAAGATTTTCGACGAAACTGACTAGGATTTCGTGGCTTAGTTGGTTAGAGCACACCCGTACTGAGGGTGGCAGGTTCTAGTCCTTCCGAAAAGTTTTGGGAACTTATTTAATTTCTTAGTTGAACTTAGTTTTTGATGATCTATTTATCGATGCTGAACGTATATTCATGAAATTTGAAAAGGAGATAGATCATATTTTGTATAGCCTATCATGCAATCTGCGAAAAAAAATGTAATTGTTTTTTTTAAGGACACAAGTTACTTTTCCAGGAAGAGTGCAGGCGAAGACGCATGCAAAAGCAAGTCTCAACGCAAAACGGTATAAAATAAATACTAGAACATTCTACTTCAAATCCCGTAAAAAATTCAAGCACTCAACGAACCAATCTGGATTCCCCGAACGTTCCTAAATTTTCATCGAACATCGTTTTGTCTTTACTTCTATCTCTTTCCTTCCTTATTCATTTGCTGAGCTATCTCTTTCCCTTGTGAACGTATTTGAAAGCATTACGAGGTACTGTAATGCTACACTAAGTTTTGCTTTCGGTTTCGAACATTGGATCAAACAAAGCATACGGTAAAACTTTTGCAAATATCATGGTTATTAACATAGGTGTCATCTAAAACGGGATATTTAACATGATTTGTAGTGGTAACGTTTTTTTTATAGTCTAGCTAGAGACCTTCGTTTGAAGTCAAAGACACTAAATGAGGGTAGATCGGTATACCTGCCAATAAAAATTAACTCACACTGACTTCAGTCATTCCGTGATCATGGCGCGTGAAACCGTATTAAATATTCGATAGCCCAAAGCTAAAATCATGGTAAAATAAATATCCCGTTATGAATGACTTTTTTGCATAAGGTAGCTAAATATATTATCTGTTACTGTAAGGATTATTAAATCGGACACTTTCATACGGACCCATTCTTCTTCAGCACACACGTCCAGTCCACTGCTGGTGGTTGCCATATTCACCACGCTTCGCAGGAGGATTGGTGATCGCAGTAGAGGTGTTAGGTGGAAGCTGCTGCCCTTCCTCTGGTAGGTTCTCTTACGATCCACGGACTGAGTTGGAGGGGTCGATTCTCAAGCCGCGACCGTCACGGTCAAATTAGCTTATAAATACTATATATGTTTTTTTATATTTGTAAAATATGAAAAAGTGGAAACGAGACTTTCTGATTGACCACTCATCATTTTACATTACAATCTCTTAACGAATAAAAGCAGTAATTAGAATGAGACTAATGTAAAAATCAAGCATAATGTGTATTTTAAACACAGTTTTTATGTCGAACGTAAATGTTCAGATTTAAAAATACGATAGGTATGGAAAAACCTGTAGACACCGAGTAATTGAATGGAATTTATGAAAATAAACGGGTTTCTTTAAAAAAACCGTACAAATTTCGCATAAAAACGGTTTTAATTGAAATGCTCTAAATTATCAGCGACAACACCACATTATTTTCAACGAGCTTATATTAAGAATAATTAATATATACTAAGCAAAACTTTGATTTTTGCACTACTCTGTCCCGCACCTACGACAGCGAAATCCTATACGTATCCTTTTCACAAAATGGCGTCATGGATCGCAGCTTTAAAAGAACTATCTATTTACACTCGAACAAACTTGCGAGCGAAATCTTCCTTTCGATTTTACGACGACATAAAACGACTAGTTAAAAATATGCACTGAAGTTCAATGTCGATATATATATCGAAATTATATCGAGTGCGGCAACTACATAATATTTTACGAGTTTGGTAGTCATATTTTCACAATGAAAAAAGCCACTGGCACCCTTCGAGTTGTAAATATCATTCACTACTAATAAAGGCAAAATTTACTTTGTCTGTTTGTAATGTTCTTTAAGGTATAGTAGTCAATGAATACAAAACCGCTGAAAAGGGTCAAGTTTAGACATTGTGTTTTTTCTTTTAATTTATTTGTACAATCTTTATTAACAAAGAAAATTACAATCAAATAATAGAATTAAATTAAAACTAGTATTTACAATTGAAACAATTGAGCTAACTGCAGACTTTTGCAAACAATCTACAGGTAGCTCAACTGATTCATATAAATACCAGTCAAAAGCGTGCCCAAGACGGTGGCTGCATTGCCCCGCTGTATGGCAATGCTGATGCGCTGCGCCAGGTTCACTCGCTGCGCTCGTGGTTCAATTTTAGAATCCTTCGCTTGCTCGATCTTAAAAATTGAGCACGCGGTTAAAAAGCAACTTTGCACTCTTGTATAACAAATAACTATTCTCCTCTTCGTTTACGAAATGGCAAGCAAAGTCGAAAGCAATCCTAGCATGATAATAACGGCCTACTTACGAGAGGCGTCAATTCGCCCGCCATTTTGCGTTTTCGTTATAATATTTTTTGTTGCCACTGAATATTTATGTTCGATTCTTTCCTATTCGACTTGATATTTTATCTGTTCGCATTTCAGGCTTCGGCCCGTAAGGTTTCTTTCAGGAAAATTGTAATACGCTCACTTACTATACTTATTAATACTTCAAATCGCTTTTTATCGATGAACGATGTCTGTAGCGCAGCGGGAGAAGATAAGTCGGAGCTGGAGGTTGCGGATTCGATTCCCGCCGCGGGATAAATGTTTGTGCGATCTGGATCTGTCTGGCGGCAAATTTGTGTTTTATATTTCAATATTTTGTAATAAACGGTGCGGGGGGAGAATGGGGTGATTTGAATCACTGATATTATTTGATCGCGGATTTCTCAGTCAGTATGTCGCAGTGGTCGGGTGAGCATCGCGTGTTCGCAATTGAAGCATTTTTCAAGAGCAACGACTCTTATATTATGGCTCGTTGACAATTTTAACTCAATTTTCAATATTCGCCGAATAAGTAAGATCGAGTGTGAACCTAATTCGTTCTTGGGTACAGAGGTTTCGGGCTACTGCTTCGGCTATGTATTTATTCTGGGTGTTTTGTATGTAAATCAGTTATCGACTTGGTACTCATACATAAAACAAACTCTGCTTACATTGGGCTTGATGATGCTGTGTTGATTTTCCAACTTAATTTATCATTTCTTTATTATCGAGGTAAATGAGGGAAATGGGGACAGTTTTTGTCATGTTTGTAATTTGCTCTTCTTTTTTGCTGGACACAAGCATCATCCAGTCCCAAACTAAGAACAGCTTGAGTTACGGATACTAGATTAGATACATATTTGATATTATGTACTTCATACAATATGTTAATACGTAAAGGTTAGTTGTATACTTTAAACAATTAAATTAATAGATGTACTACCAGCGCTTCGTGGTTTCACCCGCGTAGTTCCCGTTCCCGTGGGAATTTCGGGATAAAACATTGCCTATGTCACTCCCTGAAAAGTAAGCTGTCTAATGGTGAAAGAATTTTTAAAATCAGTCCTATAGTTTTTAAGATTATTCGTTACATGCAAAAATACAAATCTCCTCTTTATAATATTAGTGTAGATTGTAATACACGTAGAAAAAACTTATTTCACACTTCTTTTCAGCAGGGATAGATAAAGTTTTATTGAACCCGATTTCATCAAAAAACCAAAAAGATAAGCATCCTTTGAAGCCAAAGCCAAACAAGTCGGCTCCGAACAGAATGGAAAAAGCTCTGTTATTCGTTTCCCCAGTTTATCTGCAAAAAACTACATTGTAGGAAACATTCGGCGACGTAGTTTTCAGTGTCGTAGGCAAAATAGAACAAGTGTGGCCAAGTGAGATACACGAGTCGGGGTTCCGGCTTCCTAGCAAAAAGCAAAAAATATCAGTTTTGTTATAGTATTTTGTGTCTAAAATAAGGAAAAAAATCTGTTTACAGTAAATTACCTCTGAACGCAATAAATTCATAGTATAATAAGTAAGTATAATACATAATGACGACCTCTGTGGCGCGGTGGACAAAGGCCTGCCTGCGATGCAGGAGGTTGCGGGTTCGATCCCTGCCTCGGGACAAATGTGTGTACTTCTGCAGACATTTGTCCAGGGTGTTCTGGTCGTTGTCTATGTATAATAAAAAAATATATATCTATGTATTGTATTATGTTATATCAGTTATCTAGTACTCATAACACAAGCTCTGCTTAGCTTGGGGCTAGATAATGCTGTGTGAATTGTCTAGCATTATTTATTTATATAAAATGTTATAAATTAGAACGTTACTCGTCTGTTTGTCTATTTGTCTGTCTGTTACCTTTTAACGTCTAAACGGCTGAACGGATCTCGATAAAACTTGGTAGGTAGGTAAATAATCAAATACAAATACAAAATACAAATCGTTTATTAGAACAAGTACATAGGTATAGGTTACAAGTTGAACGAAGAGACCACAAAAGTTAAAAACTGCGGCGTAGTCTCTTCGCCCGCCTCCTGGCACGATATAAAAATAGAGCTAATTTAAAGTAAGTAATTAATATTTAGGTGTTTGCGTTTACTAAGCTAATATGTGGCTAATTACAGTGTGGTTACATAATTTAGGTAACATGTAGAGCAGGGAAGATTATAATAAAAATAATATCCCGGGAACGGAAATAGGCTACTCAAAATGGCGTGCGAAGCCGCAAGCATCAGTTAATAATGAATAAATGCTGGACAATTCACACAGCATCATCAAGCTAAGCAGAGCTTGTGTACTGAGTACCTATTAGTTAACAGAAGCTTTTAAACAAATAGGTTTTGATGGTTTTCGACATTAACCAACCCCAAAAACATAGGCAACCTGAAATAAAAAAACGAAATTGTGAAGAAATGTACCAATTCCTTTTATTTGTTTGATACTGTATATATGTAGAAGGTTTAAAAATTCGGTTTTAGTTCGAGAATATTTGCTGGACAGAGAGACGGATCGAGAGACGGCACTATAAGGGTTCCGATTTTATCATTTTATTCCGGAACCCTAAAATGGTTTCGTTGGGTGAGTGGTAACTCGACATATACATACCTACATTCATTTTGCTGGAAACATCAATAGATATGAGTTGATAAAAGACTGAACATTTCATATTGAAATGTTGACATTTTTATGAGCTAGTGAGTATCTGGCGCAGCGCATCAGCATTGTCATACAGCGGGGCAATACAGCCAGCGTCGCGGGGACGCGCGCGACTGGTATTGATATGGATCAGTTGAGCTACCTGTAGATTGTTTTCAACAGTCTGCAGTTAGCTCAATTGTAAATACCAATAGATGGAGGAAAGAAACTTTCCTCCATCTATTGAGTTCTAAGGTAAACAGTTTTCTTTTTTGGAAACATCCTTATTTGAAAACAGACCAAAGATGAATGAAATAAAAAAAAACGAAACCAAATTTTTTTAGAACTTCTGCAATTAGTAGCTCCAATGATACCATTTTGTCGTAAAATATTTTCCACCAATATTTCGATGGTTTTGTAACCCTTTGTTTACAAAAAATATCTTGAATATTAGAAGGGAGTATACCTAGGTTTTTTTTATTTTATTTTATTTTATTTATTTAAAAAGAATATACATAGGACTTAATTTATAACACTCCTTAAACCCGTAGGGGTTTGACCCGAATGTTACAGGTAGGTAAGTGAAAGCGCAAAGTCTTGTAAGGCAAACAGATGATCCTGTACCGTGGTTAGAGACCAATCCATCATTTTGAGCAGATTGTAGATAAAGAGGTACTTATTGTATAAGATCGGAACCATGTTGAATAGGGGAGTTTTGTTTTATAAACGAAACTGATTGATGATGTTTATTGACGTACAGATATTTTTCTTTTTGTACGTATAAAGTTTGACAATCAACCATTAATGGTTTCTGGTGGACAGCGAATGCGAGGAAGGAAGCAAATTTTTTTACATTTAGCGATAAATTCCCTGATTAAAATTATATGTTTTAAAGGCGATTTTCCACCGCTGTTGCATATTAATTAATAACGCTTTCACTGCCCAACCTCTCTCCTACAGCGCAACCCGCAGGGAGCGACACGGGCTGCAGCTAGTGGGACTCCTAGATGCACATGTGCATCGTGGGCAATACAAGTGTTTATCGCTTATGTATTATCAAGCTGAAGACAGGGCGCTCTGGCGCTCATTGGAGGAGGCTTATGTCCAGCAGTGGACTAACATAGGTTGATGATGATGACGATTATCAATCTTGCTTTGTAGTATTAAAAGTTTTGTACACGTTTAAATAGACAATTCGATTTCGAAAAAAAAGACAGGAACGCGAGAACGAATCCGCAACCGTTTTACAATCTCACTAATATTCTAAACGTGAAAGTTTAGATGGATGGATGGATAGATAGATGGATGGATGTTTGTTCCTTTATCACGCCAGAACGGCTGAAAGGATCTGAATGAAATTTGGCACAGAGATAGATTATAGTCTGGAATAGGACATAGGCTACTTTTTATCCCGGAATTCCCACGGGAACGGGAACTACGCGGGTGAAACCGCGAGGCGCTGCTAGTATTTCATAAAATCGATTGTCCAAGCCGTACGTAACCTCAAACAGTGGAAAAAGGAATCTTACATTTTAACCCTGTATAGACGGGGGTAAGGTCAGAATGTCGGAGGGGTTTATTGCAACCTAGGGGTGAGATGATAGCGCAGGGTGGGGATTTGTAGGGTATCGATAGATTTAAATCGAGCATTAGATCGGATGTTAAAAAATATTGCGGAACTATTTTCACAAGTCTCGGTAGAGGAGTGTCGATAGGTTTTTATCGATAGTGATAAGTGCGTAATAGTTTATTAGGGTACTTGATACAAGATTATAACGAGAAAAATACTTATAAATCCTTTTGTTTAAAGGATAAGTCTTTGAATGTAGGTACTGGGAGATTTAGAAAGTATTTTATTTTTCGAGCAATAAAGGAGAATGTAATAAAGAAAATCAAATAAAATTGTTGCTAAGGCGAGTTAATTAGAGTAATAAAATATCATTTATAAACCAATTTTTCCTTAATTCCGTTAAAATGAGAAAGAGCCACGATTTGATGAAATACGGCTTAATTATTATGATGAATTTATAAACATTAAAGGGAAAATTTTCGGTTAAATTTATCCCTTGAGAAATGAGCAGCTGCGTAATTCACAACGTATTAATTATTACAAAGTTCTTACAATATATTTCTGTTTACAGAAGTGAGTGAAGTCCTTTGATGTTTCGGATAGTTATTTAGCGATGTCTATAAACATTTTCGTGTCCAAAAGTTATATCAAGTATTTATCGCGTGATTTTGATTTTGTTACTAAGGAATAAGACAATCGGTACCTACACGATAAATACCCAATATAGCATTCACCATTTTATCACAATGCAAATGTTTAAAAATATATCTGTTATCTAGCTACCCCTAAGTTAAGCAGAGCTTGTGTTATGGGTTACTTACCCATAACACACGTTCTGCTTAGATGATGTTGTGTGAATTTTGTCGAGTATTATTTATTTATAACTTTGATCTACGATTGATGGTCGTAGATTTAAACAGAAAAGAGTACAATGTGCAATGTATTAGTAAGAATATAATCTTCATATTACTTTTATGGTTTTATGTTTTTTTTCCGAAGTAAGTTTATGAATATTTTCACTCAATGATAGATATAAGAACTCTTTTTACATGGACAAACGCTTTCGCTAGTATTAGCAATGCTGCTGTTTAAGAAGAGTGTGTTCCTTACTGGCACTCAATGTGTTAAACTTATTTTAAAAGTATCATCCTACCAATGCGCTATCATCGTAAAATTTAAAACAACGGTAGCTATAACATTGCAAATGTAAAACGTTTTGGTAACAAATAAAAAATGCAATAAAATTATGCAAACGACAACTTGGAATTTTATCGATGTGTAATTTTTCGATAGTTTCTCGACCCATCCCTAATCTTGCGACAATGTTAGGGATGCGACTTTACGAGGCCCTTTTTATTCAAATTCGCTAGTAAAGCCACAGAGTATGTTTTACTTTGTAACAAAATCGTTACTGTAACCTCTAGTTATTCCGTTCTTTTACCAAAACAAACATAATTGTGGCAACAACCTGTGACAAACAACAAGATATAGGCGATGCATAATAATGAATCTAATGTGATAGGGCAGAAAAGCTTAATCCATACATATGCGAAAATAATGGTGACTGTTTATTACCATAGCACGTCTCAGCCAGCTGAACAGATCTTAGAGATATTTGGCATGGATATTGATAGATGGCATACCGGGAAAGACGTCGTCTATTTCATTTTTACTATAAAAACTATCGAGTTTGACGAATTCATTACGGATTTAAGTGGGTTATCTACGAACCTTGTTTGTGTTGTAAAAACACCACGTAGTCTACTTCTTTTAGGATTCAGACATGTTTATGAAAAAATACAACACAATACAATTTTATACCGAGAAAACGCGTGGAAACACGGGCGGAAGCTTGTTTTACATGAAACCTGTATTAATTGTTTCATTGGAAAATTAGTTTCGATTTCTATTTTTCAGGCTTAACCTTCTCCAATTAAACCTATTTCAAAGAGAAAGCCCTATTTTAAACGTTTACATTATAGACACACAAGTAAAATGGAGTTCAAATTCCTACCACATCAAATAAGCAATATTCGGGTATCAATACATCAAGCTATACAATATTGAGCTCTAAATCCTGGGTTTAGAGGTCAAGCTTTATACCATTCAATATAAAGTTCAATATTCGCTGTATATCATCTAGATTTGATATGAATTCGGGTTTTACATGTTTTCTAGATTTATACAGGGTTAGATTTTTTCAGAGTTACAGCTGTAGTGTCTGGCATGATTGGATGGGGGCTTGCAGCTGAGTGAAGTGTATTTTATTTCTAGTCGCAAATAACAAAAAATAAAATGGTTGTAACCAAAAAAGCTAGAACAGTGACATGAGTCACAAATGAGAATTCGTTACCATCTAAATTTAATAATTAAAAGTGTGTCCAAGTAATAAAAATTTACTTTAAAAAATTCGAAGAAGCTGTCTAACAAACAGTCCGAGATATGTTTTCTTTTATTATTTTCATTTCTTTGTCCATAATATAAGATTCATTCAGACATACCAAACGTAAAAACTCAATAGATCACATGAAAGAAAAGTACCTACCGAGATAAAAGGGGGTTACAAAGTATATGTTGGGTTCAAGAGGAATTTGTGTATTTGTACATTAATCAATACAACAATGCACGCACAGCCTTGAACGATATTGTTAGAAAAAATCCAATCATTTTTTTCGTCGCGTTTCGTGTAATCTAAGCCTGACACAGTGAATACTGTCTAAGCTAGTTCAGTTGTGCAAAGATCCAGTTTGGTCTCAAAAATACTATATTCTATGATCAGATTAGGTTGTAATAATTACTTACTAACCTTCTGACCGTATTTTCAGAATAAAAGTAGAGTATTATTTGTTATTCTTAGCTTAGAACTATGTATGAAAAATATCAAACAGTAGTTTCGGCGTAAGGAGGCAACCAAAGACTTTACATTTCAATCAAAGCTAAGCGTCGTGTCTATCATGGGCGACGTAAAATAGTCAACACATACACAGCCCAGGCTGCAGTTAGTAGGTTGCTAGAACCACGTCGTGTACGTCGTAAATAACGAAAATATTATTTTACAAGTAGTCTCAACATTAAATTTCTTTGCAGGTGGTTTTTGTCAGGTAGTACATTGACTTTGACACACTTTATCAAAATTCGACTGTAAGCAAAAAAGTCAAAACGATGAAAAGATATTTTCGGGAATGACTCTAAGGCCCGTATTATGAAAGCCTGCTCAGTCATAGATCGATGCTTAAGTAACACTTTTCTATGGCATAAACGTCACTCAAGCATAGATCTATGACTGAGTAAGCTTTCATAATACGGGCCTTGGACATCGTTGTATGTATAGAATCGAAGAACCAAGCTGTGTTTTCTGTATATTGCTTTTAGTTGATGAAATTTTTTGAACAGCACAATAAACTTGAGAAGTTTCCCAGCTGTTTTGTTTCCCCTACCCCATGCGTACAAAACTGCTCCTCTCGCATAAAAGCGAGCGTTGCCAAGCTCCATGCCAAGCAATCCTGCTGTATGCCAAATAGCCAAAACAATGTTGGATGAAATTCGCGAAAGTTGTTAAGGCTTTTCTTCCGGGTATAACGTAGAAGGGTATTTTTTAAGGATAGACGGGATGTGGTTGTGGTAGGTAGCATTCTCACATCACAGTATCATGTTTTTAAAATTACGTATTCATTTTGTACTTTTCAGCAAAAGAACAAAATGAATGAATGTTTACTTTATTGAACTTAAAAATAACAAAAATAAACCTTTTATCTGAATTTAAAACATGACCAGTACAATAGGCGGTCTTCTTCCAGGCAACCTAGAATTGACTAAAAATAAACAAAATCAGCTTAAACATTTTTTTACTAAAACCGTTCTAAAATTTTAGTTTAGATACTACCTACCTTGAAAGTTACAATCAAATAATAGAATTAAATTAAAACTAGTATTTACAATTGAAACAATTGAGCTAACTGTAGGCTGTTGCAAACAATACAAGTAGTAGTATCAACTGATCCTACCATTAATTTCATAGGTAGTCAAAGGAATTAAGGCGCTTGTCAGTTGAGGCTTATACAGTAGTAGACTACCATAAGCTTTTTTTTTCAAACTAGATTCAACGAACTGATTGGTCCAGAACCACGGCAGAAAGCCGTCTACATCTGATCTTTAGTTTCTTGTGATAGTTCCGCCATATGATAGGGGTAAGCGCATAAGGTTATTTATTTTTTAAGTTACATGCATAAAGTCTAGCAGATTCCGAGACTACGAAAATGTAACTGTTTATTTGTGAAGTTTAGACTATATAGGCCAAATTTTATTTCGTTAACTAAATTGGATTGAAGTTTTGTAATTTGTTACTTGATGTTACTTTTAAGAAGTTCCTTTTTAGGGTCCCGTACCCAAAGGGTAAAAACGGAACCCTATTACTAAGACTTCGCTGTCCGTCAGTCCGTCTGTCAACAGGATGTTTCTCATGAACCGTGATTACCTATCAGTTGAAATTTTCACAGATCATGTATTTCTGTGGTATAGCAACAAATACTAAAAAACAGAATAAAATAAATATTTAAGGGCGCTCCCATACAACAAACGTGATTTTTTGCCGGTTTTATAGATAATGCTACGGAACCCTTTGTGCGCGACCGACTCGCAGTTGGCCGGTTTTATCTTTTATTTTTATTCATAGATAAGCTTTTGTCTTAGCATGCGTTTTTTTTTCCGGAATAAAAAGTATCTAGCCTATTTGTTTTTCCGGGTCTACAGCAACATTAAAATCCGGTTAGTAGTTTTCGCACGAAAAGGTAACAAGAATCATAACTTGAGAATTTATAAGCTTAGGTTATTTTATTACCTAACATTATAAATTCTAAAGTTTAGATTCTTCGCTTCGAGAAATAAAACAAGACATTATTTAAAAAATCGCAAGAAAAATCTTTTTTTAACGTAACGTAACATTACGACTACCTTCTAAACAGTAATTAAAACACCGTAAAACACAAAATCCACTACGATTCGTAATCAAATACGAATCTTAATAAGGCAGGAACAAGACATAAAATCTTAAATCAGGTTGTAACGATTTCAACCCTAAAGCTGAGTACAAACTAAGGTCTACATTTGGAGCAGAGATTTTACATGGCCTGATGAAAATATTGTTGCGGTGGCCTGTTTGGGAGTTGTAGTATTTTGAAAACACTGAGTTTATGTAGTTTATAAGTTTATTTCTCCAGAGCACATGTTACAAGTATCGAGTAGCAATCAGAAGTCTATAATGAATTTATAACGGAAGCGGAACTTACTCATTTCCATCAATAAGTAGAGGAGGCATAGACCTCAAATATCCATAGATAATAATTGTCAAGTTTGTTGGATGCCAACAAATATAAATTCACGAATAATCGCTATTCGATTTACACGAATAACTGTGACAATGGTATCGTCTTAGAATCGTCCATAGATGAAAGAAACTCTAGATAGTGCGTGCGCTGCTATTTACACGGAGATGTTGGTTTCAGCATTGACACTTTTGACACGAAAAACAATGACTCAGTCAGATTCTTAGAGACGTCACAAAACTCAGATAACGAAGTGGAAAAAAAAGTGAAGAAATAAAGTCGATCACTTTGATCTTTTGTCCACTTCAATCTTTTTAGGTAAAGTAAGGAAGCCACCAAGAAACCTTTAGCTTGTTAGAATGTTAGTTTTCGAGTTGGAGCAGTACTCGACCCAAGCTTTTTTTTCCTCTAGCTAGGTCTAGATAATCTAATATTTTAGCAAGCCTTTTTTACAAAGGATATGTTTGACACGCGTCCCTCCACATGTAGTTTATTTCATCGAAGGTAAAATGCCAAAATGAAATTCCAATTAGTTTACTAATTAATTAAGCACCTTTATTTTAAATTATCCGTGGTCAGTGGTGAGGTCACCTCAAACAGGTTTCACCTGAAAATCAGCGCTACCCCGCATTAATGTGAGGTTGCATTAAGCTGAGGTGGAACCCTTTGGCCTGCACCGTTATGCCGGGTACAGACCAAGCGAACAAAAGCGAGCGAAGGCTAACGAGTGGGATTCGACGATCGATGACGAACGTTCACTCGCTTTCGCTGTTGTATTCACACCACACGAACACATGTGAAACAGTCGGCGGAGCACAGCCGAAGGCGAACGAAGGCCCTCATTTGGGCTCGCTTGCTTTCCCCATGACGTCCACACTGGTTCAATCGCGTTCGGTGGTTAGCCTTCGCTCGCTTTTGTTCGCTTGGTCTGCTGTACCCGGCATTACAGCGCAGAGCACACACCCGGGGCTGACTTACCCACAACCAAGCTTGCCTGCCTACTCACTTATCTAGCTTATTTCATTCTTGTATCTAGTCTGTGGGTGAGTAGGTAGGTAAGGCCTAGCAACTTTTGTATATTTTTTATCTTTCTGTTCTGTGCTGTATCTCCGTTGTGTCAATAAATGTATCTCTATCTCAAACTGTGTCATTTCAAGAAGATTAATTTTGTATGGATAAGCGATAAATTTAGTGGTGTTCGGGCTCAGTAGAGGTTATGTGGTTTAATTTGCCAGGAAGAATAACCCTTATGTCAAATTTAAACTGATATAATTAAGAGTCGGTTTTCTGTTGCCATAAATCAAAACAAACAAAAAAACTGGCCACGAGACTCGCGCACGAAGGGTTCCCCGTATCTATAAAACTTATTTATTTTTAAAATGATTAAATAACTAAATATTCTAAGCACCTGTTGCCGTTATCAATATGGAGAGCAAAAACGAGCAAAAAAATCACGTTTGTTGTATGGGAGCCCCTTAAATATTTATTTTATTCTGTATTTTAGTATCTCTTGTTATAGCGACAACAGTAACACATCATCTGTGAAAATTTCAACTGTCTAACTATAACGGTTCATGAGATACGGCCTGGTGACAGATGGACAGACGGACAGCGGAGCCTCTGTAATAGGGTTTTAGATAGTTAGTTAGGAGTTAGGTCCCGTTTTACCCTTTGGGTACGGAATCCTAAAAAAGAGCTAAGCAATTGTTTGAAGTTGAATGTTTTTTATAAGACAAGTGTGGGGGTAAGTGTGCAACCAACTTAAGGTGCGTAGGTTCTTAAATGTTTAATGCGTCTCTTAGAAAAGGTTAAGTATGTAATAACTGAATAATATATTAAGGAATTACAAAAACCTTTTAAATAAGATTGGTCGGGTTTAACGTTTTTTATTACAATGAAATAGGGCTCTTGTAGGACTGATAATAAAGGCGAAATCTGCTTTGTTTAGATACTAAAATATTTTTTAGAATTCAGAAGATAGAGTTATGTAACGTTTTCGTTTTATCCTTTCAATTTATAAACATTTGAACGACAAAAAAATGTTGATGCTTTAAATAAAAAAATATTTCAGCTGTTTTGTTTTAACCGTACCTAACATTCGAGATTTTTCTAGTAATTCTTAATTTTAGTTCTAAAGGTTGTATTTTTTTTCCTTTTGAAAAATCTACACAAAATGTATTTACAGCTTTTCTGATCAGAGACGTGATCTTATACTGAATCTTTCTGATATAATGACATGTTTAGTCAACCATGAATCTAAAAAAAATGTTTTTATTATAAAATATCATATAGGTACCTATTTAGTTTCCGTTTTAAATAATAATGCACTTACATATCACGGTGAGGGAAGCGTTCGCTCGGATGACTTTGTGCATCTGTGCTGGTCCGACCTAAAACAAGAAAAATGTTCAAAGGTCGAATTTAAAAATCCTACAAAGAAAGACAGAAAGGATGTCCAAACTTAAAAATATTTTTTTAGATATTTTAGAACGAACTCAACCCATTAACTGCGTGTAAATATAAAGATGAAGTAAAGATAAGCCTGAAGCTTGTTAGTAGGAATGAGATGCACTCTGGAAACAACAGCAAAGGAATAACAAAAGCCAACCAAACAAAATACGAGTTCACAAAAAACTTAACAAAACAAACATAAAATTCGAAATTTCATATGGCTATTTCACTGTATAATTTAATGTCAATGGAACGACGACTTGACTTCTTTGTTATCCGCAATATGTTTTAATAGAATAACTAATGAAGTTGTCGAATTGTGGCAAGTGAGCCATGATAAAAGAAGTTGAAGTTGTCCAGATTCATTGTCGCAGGGAATATTAAACAAAATAAAAGATATATGTTAGGTTGTTTCTCACCTGGCACTGGTACTCAGCGTCATCCTCCAGCGTCACGTTGACTATCCTCAGATTGTAGATGCCATGGCGACGGTCTCCGAACATGGTGTAGCGAGGGTAGCCAGGGATTACTGAGGAGAAGCCTGAAACAAGAGATTTGAGTAAGGATTGGTGACTTGATTTCACGTGGAGATAGCAGGTAACAGATAAACATTTTATTAATAATTTGACAAATGATACGTCACAAAATATAGGCATATCTAATGAGATACACGTAATCCACCCTCCAATCACCTTTCTGCACGTAAATAGGTAACCCGTCTGGTTGATAATTCATCTGATTTAACCAGTTAGAGATGATAGGTAATGACCTATCATCTCTAACGGGTTACCTATTTACGTGCAGCAAGGTTAGTTTATAACCATTTCTATATTCACCGCTCACGAGTACATTTTCGTTTCTTATTCGTAAACAAAATGCAGACGAACGAAGCAAAATAAAAAAATCGACCAAGTGCGAGTCGGACTCGCGCACGAAGGGTTCCGTACCATTATGTATAAAAAAGGCAAAAAAAAACACGTTTGTTGTATGGGAGCCCCATTAAATATTAATTTCATTCTATTTTTTGTTATAGCGGCAACAGAAATACATCATCTGTGAAAATTTCAACTGTCTAACTATCACGGTTCATGAGATACAGCCTGGTGACAGACGGACAGCGGAGTCTTAGTAATAGGGTCCCGTTTTACCCTTTGGGTACGGAACCCTAAAAAGAAGAAGAATAATGCGTGATAATTCATTACTACATAATTCGATACCATCGCTTAGACTTATAGGAGTCCCTTAACTACCGAAGCATCACTTCTCCCAGGTCCGTTTATTGATTTGCCAATTGCTCTGGCTCTCAGCATCACTCTCAAAAGTGTCAATGTCCCTGACTAGGTCACCAAAGTATCGCTGAAGATTAGTTCGTGACAGTCCAGTTCTTGACAGCTGACACCTGCTCAAGCGGCTCACATTCGAGGCACGAGCGGAAATCGATAGAGCAATTCGAACCATGGATGTAGATACAGAGGTTAGAGGCTCAAGGTGTGGGCTGAAGCGTGTTTGAGATGTGGAATACAGATTGAAATATTGGGAATCTAGGTGCGTATGACATATTATAGTGCATAAGTATGTGCGTAGACTCACTCTCTATTCCCCCACTGCCTCCCCAAAACAAGAAAAAAAAAAGAACGAAGACAAAAAAAAATAACACTCGAGAAAATTCAAAATTCAATTTAATTAATTATATTTATTATGTATTGCATGAAATGTATGTTATTGTAAAATTCCATTTGACAGTGTAAAAATAAAGTTAACTGTTTTGCAGTGCCCTTCCAGGGTGCATGTATGTACCTAGTGATAGCCAATAACCTTAGAAATAAGATGGAATGTTAGATGGTATATTTAATTTATTTTTGCTTGCATGTACCTACATGCATAAATGAAATATGAAATAAAATATGAAAACATTACAGTACTTGCACCGAATCTAAGTATTTTGATCCTTGCGAGTCCTTGCGATCTATTTAAGTCTAATCCAAACACGTCAATCATAGTGAATAAACATGCTCACTTAAAAAAAAAATGATTTCGAAGGCATAAACGAATCTATGTGCGAGTTGACAATCATAATTATAACTTTGGTGCTTCCACGCATACAAGTACACGAATACGAATAGGATAACCCTCCCCTGTCGGTAGTTGGGTAAAAATGCGACGCATTTATTGATTTTTTTTGCCTACAACTCCTTTGTGTCTATGTCTACTACCATTCTAAGCCTTTTTACCATAACCAACAACTTTTTTTTTTGGACTCCCTAATGTTAGCATTTGCCTTTTTTTTTTTTTATATTACATACGTATTAATAGAAAAAATTTGGGAAACATTTACAACTTTTAAGAAACCTACTACGAGACGAAACAGGATAAGGATCAGGAGAGTTAGGATGGGAAAATTATGATATGAACCAATAACTTTAATATATTTTCTGGTATTTTCTCTGATTGTCAGAGAGTTTTCTAACACTTAAACCAATCACCAGCCATCAGAATCAACTGTAACATCAGACGCACGGGTCAGTGGCTCGGTGACCATTAGTCGCGCCGAGTCACCATTATCATGCGCCGTGCTGAGTGTAGGTTCGATTCCACGTGACGAATTAGGTACCTTAACTCTGTGCTAGAGACTTAGATATTTCTATAGGGTTGTTGTGTCCGCCTGTTATTAGCGTATATATTAGAACCTATTTTATATAATTTACCTATCTATAAGAATGCTCTATGTATACGCTGTTGGCGTTCCTTTCTTAATAAATAAATAAATAGATAAGTAGTACTTTTAACAGGCTTATTCCATTTTCCCCTTGAAAAATCCTTCTTAAGGGGAATATTATTCACCATTTAGTTAATCTCTCGTTCGTTTTCGAATTCAAATTTAAACATTTTTCGCTCATGTGATTATGCGTTGTTGAAGCTTGTTTTACTTTTTGTGATAATTTGACGACCTCTGTGGCGCGGTGGGCAAAGGTCTGCCTGCAACGCAGGAAGTTGCGGGATCGATTCTCGCCTCGGGATAAATGTGTGTACGATCTGCAGACATTTGTTCAGGGTGTTCTGGTCGTTTTCTATGTATAGTAAAAAATCTACCTATGTATTGTATTATGTATATCAGTTATCTAGTACCTAAAACACAAGCTCTGCTTAGCTTGGGGCTAGATAATGCTGTGTGAATCGTCAAGCATAAATAAAAAAAACTTATGTAACCTTGATGTTTTCTGATATTGTTATCAGTTTTTGTTAAGTTTTCATTTATAAATGTCTTTGTTGACATAAAATATCTTGGATTCTGAATCGCAGTACAAGAGTATACCTAGCAGATTGAACAACCTTTAAGGCCAACAGATAATAAGACACCATAAGTTTTTATAGTGGCCTTTTTAGATATTGAATTCCCATCGCCGTTTGAACTCGTTAATGGCACGATTATCCCCTTGATGTCTTCTATCTCTAAAGTACGTTTTCATTGTTTTTTGCACAGCTTTAGTTAATGGGAGTCTTAACTTCGATAATTTCACAAAGAAAAGTTATTATGTTAATCGCGATTTTTTCATCAAGGAGGTTCTATGTTCGGCGGTTTGGTTGTTTTTTTACGATTTTCCGATTTCGATGATTCTTTTGCAATTGTATAGTATAAAGGATACCCCGAGATGCTCCCATAATAATATATTCCCAAGGGATTAATATATATCCCGTAAAACTTAAAAAAAAGAGTTGCATACAGGTGTTCGATGTCGGTTTTTTTTTCGATATTATCTAAATGTTGTTCACACAGCGTGATCTCATGGCGTCATAATAGCATGTGCGGTAAATCTCACTAATATTATAAACGTGAAAGTTTAGATGGATGGATAGATGTTTGTTCCTTTATCACGCCAGAACGGCAAAACGGATCTGGATGAAATTTGGCACAGAGATAGATTATAGTCTGGAATAGGAAATAGGCTACTTTTTATCCCGAAATTCCTACGGGAACGGGAACTACGCGGGTGAAACCGCGAGGCGCTGCTAGTTCTTTATAAAAAAAAATTAAATGTTTTTTTTTTTTACTAAATCCTTTAGTCATGAAAATAAAAAAAACAGCTTGATCTAGCGTCCAAACTAAACGGAGCTTGTGTACCTACCTACACCTACCTAATGGGTTTTTGTTACTAAACTTACTATTTGTCCCGAGGAATCGAACCTGCAACTTTCACTGCATCAGGTTATTCTATTCACTGCACCACATAGGCCGTCCATTTATGTATTTGATTGAAAAATTTTATAGAAACACAATCGATATGAAAAGGATTATTAAATAACACTACATAAGCAATTATTATTATCAGTGAAAACAATAACTTTTGAGTATACCAGAAATCGATTGAAAACCGTGAAAAATGATCAACCGTACGGCCCGGTACAATGGGTTCAGACATTTCATCAATCGCCAATTGTGGACAGCGGAACTTAAGCGGAAGCGTATCACGAACAGTTTATAAAAGGAATACCATAAATTCCGCTGAAAACTACCAAAACTCCACTTCCACATCCGGGTACCAACGAAATCGCACTCAAAGCAAAAATTTAACACGTTGTGTTTGTTAGCCAATAAAGGGACATCTATCTGTGGTTTGCTAGTACGCTATAATTAAATAAATAAATAATGCTGGACAATTCACACAGCATTATCTAGCCCCAAGCTAAGCAGAGCTTGTGTTAGGATAACTGATATACATAATACAATACATTACATAGATAGATATTTTTTAGTACCTATACAATGAAAACGACCAGAACACCCGGAACACATACCTGCAGATCGTACAAATATTTATCCCAAGGCAAGAGTCGAACCCGCAACCTCCTGCGTCGCAGGTGGACCTTCGCCCACCGCGCCACAGAGGTCGTCAAATTGATCGATTATGTACGAACAACCGGCTGATAGACTCTGCAAATTCCTGAGAACGTGTGACTGAATCCGAAAAAAGGCAGCAAGTTTTTTTTTTTTTTTAATTAAGTTTTCGGTGCAAAATGGCCTGAGACCATGGTAACCTCAACGAACCTTGCAAATCGCTTATCCACGGTCCATGTGTAAGGATTGAATAGATGTATCACACAATGCGCACACGCAATCGAACTTGCATTAAATTGTAGGTTCTTGACCTCTCATGGACAAACTGCTTTAGGTATCTGAATCTAATAAAATTTTATCGTTTTCTGAATAAGGAAACGCTAAGATATATCTTTCAGAAAAAAGATCATAATGGTTCTTTCATATGGTGACTGAGTCATGGCTCTTGGCTACCCTAGGTACAGGCTATCTGATCTGAGATCATCATCATCAAATCAGCCGATCGACGTCCACATCTGGACAGAGGCCTCTCCTTTAAAATGAAAATAAATCGAAATCTCGGATTCCTATACGTCCATCAATCCAGCAGTGGTCTGCTAGAACTCTTTCATTCTCCTTTCAATGTGAGTCGTTTCTCAGGGAGTTTCGAGTAACACATTGATTGCCAGAACCATGCACGCTCGTCTTGGAGAACCTGTTTGTGTCAAGAACAACGTCTACGTTGATGGCATCAAAGGGAAAAACCCTACTCTGGCACGAGACGAGGTGACGGGAGCCATCACGTCTAGCTTATCTAGAAGGTGGTCTTTCAGTAACTGTACTACCTCTGTTTTCCCTGGAAGTCTGAGCTACTGGTCTCCCGTCACCACATCTTGCGAAGTGCCGATCTGATCAGTCTACTTACCGAGTGCAAAGCCGTCCTTGGCCCACTGCACCATGCCGTGCAAGTTGTTGACGGAGCACTCCAGCACCGCCTCCTGCCCTTCCTGCACGCGCAGGCTGCGCGGCACAGTACGGAAGTACTGCTGCTGGAAGCCAGCGCAGGTGGATAGCACTGGAATAGAAACGTAAGGTTAGGAAGGCATATTTATTGGAAGGAGCATTATTCAAGCTCAAACGCAGCGTTGTCACTTATCGGTCGCTGGCTGCGCGTGATTGGTGGAGCGCACACAGCTCTTAAGAAAACAAGAAGGTGACACCGCTGTGTTTGTGTGCATAACTGCTTAGTGTTTACAAATTATCTTCATTGATATTTTCAGAACCCTTGTGTCTAATTAAACCTAATTTAGGATTGAAGGCACTATTATCCAGAAGACATGTACGTAATCTTTCTGTCAATAAATTATATCAATCTATTGTCAGCTCTAGAAGCAGATTTGTCAATCGAATCCGGTTATTTCCAGTTGTTCTACATAATGACTGTTTTGAAGAATCAATATTGTTGACGTTATAAATGGCTATAAACTGCTCTAAAAGTCTTCGATCAAAAATAAGTAGTTCGCGGCCTCCCCCGTAGATACCTAGAGCCTTACAAAAATGTCACTCAAAATTGTCTTCGTTTTGTTTTGACGCAGACAGTTTGCGCAGAGCCTGACAAGTTTTTTCCATGCGGAACAAGAGATTGGTGGAGTCGAATTCATTTTATTTTATTTTGTAAGTAGGTAGGTACCTACCTGAGAATTATACCTACCTACTCAGTTTATTTTCTATAAGGATTAATTAACAGAATTCAAGTAAAGATAACGAATCATTTATTGATGAAACTATAAATTGGTGTCTCAACAGTAGGTATTTATACAAAAGGGTCATTTCAGACATACAATAATTTAAACTTAAAATACAATTTCAGGCAGGCACTCTTGATTAAAAAGAACTGGTTCCTGTCTGCGGCTTTGCACCTACACCTACGGTACCTAGTCTTTCTTTTATTAGAGAGTTTACGCAAATGAAATTTTAGGGCGGGCCAACTAGTTATTTTAAAAATCATCAACTAGTAATATTAAACTTATTTTTATGAAAAATATATTATTAAACTTATTTTTATGAAAAATATATTAATACATACTATAAACGAAAATTTTATTTAGAAGAAATAGCCTCTCCATTTATCAATTTGGAACAAAATTAATATTTTAACATAGGCAAACCAAACAACAATATTTTATGCTGATTTCACAAGTATATGACTCACATCTCAATATACGGGTAAAAAATATATTGAAACTTACTGAAAATAAGAAATTCCATCCTTTTTCAGCAATTTGGACGAGTGATTCTTGCATTTTTTGTACGAGCACTTTTCACCCATGCTTTTTGTCAGAACGCTAAAATGACACTAGTTGAAAAGCTTCCCTAACATGTCAAAATGTTTCTCTTTTGCTACTGAAGGTTTTGGTGTGCGCATTGTGAATCTAAGGGGGGCCGGCAAAGCCGGAAATTTTTGATCGAAGCTAAAAGTACAAAAGTATAAAACAAAACACGGCATGTGTCAGGGATAAATGAAAGTTTAAACGCTTTAAAATATGCAAAATCCCCCACGGGTTTACTTTGAAACTTGGTTTGATGATGACTACCATCATACATAACAGAAAACCACCGGTTTTCATGAAACATAGTAGTGTAGTACCTAGTCTAGCTGTTGTTTGTGTTTATGGTGTGTTTTTGTTGGTTCAATCAATATGACTTTTTTCAGGGCCACTAATGGGAATTCTGAACCATGAGAGTTATCAAAATTTCATGTTACATGCTTGATTTTGAAAAATATAAGGTTCTACATAAAAAAAGTCAAAGAATTTGGTTGATTGTTCAGTAAAATAAGTTTTTGTTTTTTTTTTCGTTTTCGAACTCTCACGGTTTAAAAGACTTCTCCTGCCGGCCCTGAAAAAACTTACCCTGTGTACGAGTAAGAACTATCGCCCGAAACATGTAGATAACGAGGGCAAAGACGGACACACCAATGCCACAAGCTAGAAACATCTCTTGTAAGACAACTTATATATTTTTTTTTTATAAATACTATTTAACGGGTATTTATCGCGTTTAATTACCTTATTTTCCCGACGTTATTTATTTATTTATAATTTTTATCGTGGTTTCACTAAGTGAATTTACAGTTGGACGGTTTTCGTGAGACTCGAGCCCATTTGTTTCAAGTCGATTCCTTTGGCTCCCTCGACGCGTCTGTTCACTATATCGTATGTGCGTTGAGCACGCTTGACTTGATATCTATATAAAACTTAAAGCTAAGTGGAATCAAAAGTGGAAAACTTCAAGTGTCCGCTCGTTACACGAATCAAGAGCCAAAGAGCCAATAGAACAACAATTCCAAAACGATTCAATAATGACAAAAAACTGCACATTGCCTTCAATAAAATGTCTGTAAGAAGTGTGTCCTTTATATGGAATGTTGATTGTGGACGAGTTTAAATTGGTTCTGTACCATTGAAGATTGGTCATAGGACATTGGATGAGATTTTTTATTTATATTTTTTCTTGTTATTATTAAGTATTTTCAAGTTAAGTTTTTGTTTTTATGTTTCTGCTGTAGGTATGTATTTTCGTGTTAAGTGTGTTTGTGTGAGAAGCAAGTTTCTGAATCACACTTATGGTTAAAATAGTTATGTTTTTTTTTTCTTTTGGTTGCTTCTACATACCATAACTACTAAAGATAATTTATCGGGTATTTATCGCGTACCTTTTCTTTTCCTCAACGTTTCTATCGCGAGACGCGATAAATACCAGATCAATAATCTTTAATAACATTAACAAATGGTGTTTAATAAGTTTCATGACATAACTACATACTAAAATGAATATGATAAAAATATAACAGAAGTAGAACAAACAGTAGGTCTATTCCTGAAATAGCCTAAAAGACATAGGACTGATTTTAATCTTCGAAAACACACGTCAACAGCCTTCGACAAAAGTTTCATTCAGTTACATCAAGATCATAAACTTTTCTCAAATTTAGTTTAATTACGGACTTCGTCAATCAACAATTAAATCAAAATAGATTCAGAAAAAAGAAAATTACGGTAAATACAAAAAACTTCAGGCTCCCGACCAATACTGATTCACAGACTATTCGCAACAGCCAACGGAACCCTAAAGCCGAAACAAAAGGATGCACATTGGTGGCTAATACAGGCAAGTGGGAGTCGAGTGGGCTCTTATATGTCGCGACACTCTCATGAGGTGAACGCACCCTTTTGCGGAGTAAGAGCGGAGCGGGCGGAAAGTGGAGCGGGTAGCGGATATTTTTACATATAAATATACATATATACATACACCTATGTTTATGTAAAAAACTATAGTACATGTAGACATTTTGAGAGGGGAAGTAATCTCTTAAGCCCACATGTAAACATTTTGAGAGTAAAGTTATCTCTTTAACCCACATGTAAACATTTTGAGAGTAAAGTTATCTCTTTAACCCACATGTAAACATTTTGAGAGTAAAGTTATCTCTTTAACCCACTTGTAAACATTTTGAGAGTAAAGTTATCTCTTTAACCCACTTGTAAACATTTTGAGAGTAAAGTTATCTCTTTAACCCACATGTAGACATTTTGAGAGTAACATAATCTCTTTAACCCACATGTAGACATTTTGAGAGTCGACGTAATCTCTTTAACTCACTTGTACACATTTAAGGAGTTACGTCTTACGTAGTAACATTATTTCATCTGTGGTTACGTTTCGCTATCGCTTATGACATAGGAACATACATCCATGCAAGCAACATACTCGCGACTGAGTAGATGCGTCAAGTGCGTGAAAATTAACGCCCCTACAATGTTACAGCGATGCTTCAGTGAATGTTTCTGAACGAACCACGGTTTTACATTCGTGCTTCGTTCGTTCGTATACTGCAAGTATTTTAATATGGAGCAAGCAAAAATCGAGTTGAATAAAAACTTCGTGATAATAGTTTTCGATAGAGTACAAAAAATACTATCTTTTTTTGGGATTAAATATTTTGAGGTTCCCACGATTGTAATATATTTTCCTCGTTATATAGTATGGAAATAGTCGATAATACGAAGTCGATTTTTTTTTCGTTGACGTTTTCTTAGTCGAATTTTGACCAAGGCGGCCAGTCTCAACGGGGAATACTTATCTGCGCAGAAAATTATCGTAGTGCAAAAGTATGCGCACAAACAAGTTGCACTATCTATGTCCTCACTGTCATAATCCGATGGGACGGTAGACCGTCATGACCGGTGAGAGGTCAGGCGCATGACCAACGACGTTTAACAATCTCCGCCAACTTTTTGACTCCGGACTGCTACTGTGAATTGTTCTCGCCACACAATACTAGAAATATTGTTATAATAAATAAATGGACAATTCACACAGCATTATCTAGCCCCAAGCTAAGCAGAGCTTGTGTTATGGGTACTAGATAACTGATATACATAATACAATACATAGATAAATATTTCTTATTATACCTACATAGAAAACGACCAGAATACCCTGAACAAACTGCCTGCAGATCGTACACACATTTGTCCCGAGGCGGGAATCGAACCCACCAACTGCGCCACATCGGTCGTGTAATCATGGAAAAAACACATTATCTCGTTTTTTTAGTCATTGGTCTACTTTTTATTTAGCAACAAAAACGCATGCGAACCCACCGGCGTTAGCTAGTAGGTATCTGGTAAACTTTATCGAAGCGTTTCACACGTCTTCAAATCACGACCAGTCATAACAAACCCGGAACTAGCAATATTTCTTATTCAAACCCACGATATCGGCCAGGGTGTCTAGGGAGCTACATTTTATCGACGAATCTCTGCAGTGCGTCCCAGAGGCGAATGCTGAAATGTTTTCTCATTGGCTTGGGATAGGCGAGACTTTTCCGAGTCATCTGTTGACCGTAATCCATATCCATACTGATATTATCAATTCGAAAGTAACCGTCTGTCTGTTTACCTTTTTACGCTTAAAGGGATGAACGGATGTCAATGAAATTTGGCAGGAAGGTACATTGTATCCCGGGGACGGACATTGGCTACTAAAGAAGTGCTTGCAAAACCGCGAGCAGCAGCCAGTTTAATTTGTTTTAAATTAAATTAGTCATTTAATTATTTTGACTTTCTAATTTTAATGATTTAACTGAACGACGTTTTGTATCATATGTTACAAGAAACTTTGTATTTTTACGGTTTAAGTTCTAATCAATCTAACAATGAAAACCGAAACAGGATAGGTACAACTGTTCTCAATAATTTTATTATCCAACTTTGTCTCTTCGCATTTTCATTTCGGTTTTCAGGGCAAAGGCCTTATCCTTCCACTGATGGTGGTAGTGACGAGTGACGCCTTCGATGTATGACGAAGGCCTGAAAGACACCTATTCACTCTTGTGAAAAGACCCAGGTTGTAATTGGACGGAAAAAACAGTTAAATCTTCATGCGTGTCAGTCGCCTTTTCAGTCAGTGTCGCAAAACTTATCCAAATATGTCAGGAGCAAATATGTTGCTCTCCCTTTCATAAAGATAGAAATAAAAAGGATAGCGAAATTTTTAGATTCAAAGATATATATTTGCATAAAACATGGTTTACAGGTCGTATTAAAAAAAATCCTAAAGTTTCACTAAATTGCATGCAATATAATTTTATGCTTTAAGATTTATGCTTTAATGTCATAAATAATTCATGTCATTCATCCATTTAAACAATTTAATTTTAGTGCTTTCATTATTTTTGTTTCGTATTGGTGGCATCTGAATTGACACCAGAGGGAACATTTTGTGGATATTGTCGTATCGAAGATAAGTCTACGAAAAAATCTTTCAACGAGGTCAACATTCCAAAGGATTTCCATGACCTTTACGGGGCCTTTTACATTCTAAAACCAGTAAGGCTTTAGCATTTTTTGGCGCGTTATGCCTACACCAGTATCATTCACCATTAAATCCTTAAATACACTCGAGAGCAATGAATCCGGGTCACTCAAAGAATCCAAAAAATCTCGTAAATTGGAGTATTGAAGATTGGTCGAAAGTTATGTTCTCCGACGAATCAAAATTTATGCTCTACAAGCACGATGGAAGACACAGAGTGTATAGAAGACTAGGGGAAAGATTCAAGCAAGCATGCATCGAAGAAAAAGTAGCCTACGGTGGTGGGTCTGTACTTGTGTGGGCCGGAATTTCCTCTGAAAGTCGCACAGAGCTGGTGATCATAGAAAACGGCTCTTTAACTAGCGTAAGTTATGTGGAAGAAATCCTCAACGAACACGTTGGTCCATTTATGGTCAATTTGGGTGAGGATGCTATATTTATGCATGACAATGCCCGACCTCATACAGGTAGGATTGTGAATGACTACCTTCAAGAGATGAAAATTACTTGTATGGAGTGGCCAGCGCGCAGCCCGGATATCAACCCGATCGAGCATGCTTGGGACGAGCTAGGGAGATGCGTAAAACAACGAAACCCTCCCCCAATCACGCTTCCTGAGCTCAAAATTGCTCTCACAGAGGAATGGGAGAATATTCCCCAAAATCGTATAAGGAACTTGGTGTACAGCATGCCAAACCGCGTAAACGCAGTAATGGAAGCACGAGGAGGTAATACGAAGTATTGAAATTCAAGAAAATCGTCATAAAGTTCAAAAATTTCATGTTTCCTATTTTTGTTTTAAGGAGAGATCAGCAGTTTTTTTTCTTTATGTAATTTTGTGTAAATAAAATGTATGGTGACTCATATTTTTTTAACTTTCATTTAAGGAGTATTAAATTGTCTATTAAATACAATTTATTGCATTAACCTAGCATTCTTACTTTCCGAGATTTTTTGGATTCTTTGAGTGACCCGGATTCATTGCTCTCGAGTGTAATTTACCTATTAACTTATATTCCGTTTAGCTACATTTTATAGAATCACGGTTGACTGGGGTTGTCCCCAGGGGTTGGGGCGGAACCGACAGGGTATCACTGTAGGCCAATAGTTTACGAAGTTTGGGCGGGCAGGGTCACTAGGGCAGTAGTGGTTTACGAAGTTTTCATATAAAATATAGGGTTACTCAAGGATTTTTTTTCGTGTTTATGTAACACCGTGTGAAATAATAAGCAACCAGAGATTGTTGATTCTGAAATAAAGTAGATTAATGTTTGTACTTGTATTTATTTTAAAAAAATACCAACGAACGAAGGGTACACTAAAACATGGTTATGTGGTCATTTCTTACAAAATAAGACGTCTATGCGATACCTCAATTACAAGTACATTTTTCTTTTTTTTAATCATTTACAACAGTGCTGTTTTAAAAAAAAATTGTTATGACTCATATTTTTAATTTTATTGTAAGTACTATGAGTAATCTTTTTAATATTATATTTAGGAAAAAGCTACGAAATGTATAGTTATATCACTGGATTAGGTTAGGTATACATAATAGGCAGATATTTTGATTGAGATTTAAGTAAAAAAACAGCCTGTTTTTTTAACTCGGAAAACGTAATGAGTTAAATTACTAAAATTTGATTTTAAATAAAATGATATAGATAGAACTTGAGTTTAGCTTTATTTGTAAACCAATTTAAAAATATGCACATATAACGTGAGATCGCTACTGACAACAGAAAGATACCTAGAACTTGTAAACGCCCTCGAAAATATTAACTGTGATATATTAGGACTATCAGAAGTTCGAAGAATGGGCTGTAATATTGAAGAATATCAGGAGTATATTTTATGTTATTGTGGGCAAACTAAAGGATTGCATGGAGTAGGGTTTTTAATAAAGAAGGCACTAAAAGATAAAATTACAAACTTCACTGGAATTTCAGAAAGAGTAGCCCTACTTCGACTAAAATTCGAAGAACTTAACCTATCCATAATCCAAACCTATGCACCCACAGAAAGTGCCAATGACTATGAAATTAGCAAATTCTACAACGACATCAAGAAAGCTCACACAATGGCAGACAACACCGTGCTAGTAATGGGTGATTTCAACGCTAAAATAGGGCAACCAAAAATCGAAGAAAATATTATCATGGGTAACTATGGCTTCGGCAAAAGAAACGGAAGGGGTGAACGACTTATAGAATATGCCCTTGAATACAAACTATCGATCATGAACACCTACTACAAGAAAAAAGCAAACCAAAAATGGACCTGGAAATTGGATTTTTTTTTTTTACAAATAAAGCTAAACTCAAGGTCAGGTCTACACAAAGAGCAATGGAAAGGAGCATTCTTAAGATTCGAAAAATACATAAAATAAGAAGCAGTTCAATCAGACAAAAGACTAAATTAACAGATGCACTCGCACAAGCTTTAAAACTAAAGTGGAAATGGGCAGGGCACATCTCTCGCCTCACCGATAAAAGATGGACCATACAGACTACACGATGGAAGGGGCCAGCTGGCAAAAGAAATGTTGGCAGACCGTATAGACGGTGGGCTGATGACATAGTCCAAATAGCAGGAGAAAGCTGGTTGAGCCAGACAATCGACAGACAGTCATGGATGAATATGGAGGAGGCCTTTACTCAAGAAGGGATCCAACTCACTACAACTGTAAATAATATCTAGTATTATATAAGTACCTAATAACCTACTAACAAGCAAAAATACTAATAATAAAACTTTGTACATAGTCACTTAAGGAGTTTGGAAATAAAAGGCTTAATTATAATTATTATAGATAGAACTTACAGTCCCTTTACACTGGGGCTAGATAATGCTGTGTGAATTGTCCAGCATTATTGTTTATTTGGTGAAAGCACAAAGTTCACTTTGTCAGTGCAGGGTTTGAAGTCCTGAAAAGGGTTAAATTAGTTCGTAAAAGAGCCTGTTCTGCGGTCCAAAAAGAAACCTATTTGTGGATAAGATAAATGGGAGGAAAACCAGGCTAAGTAGCTAAATGTGGTTTTTGAAGAACCTTTTTTTTATAATCGATTTAAGGAAAAGCCTACGTAAGACTACTTTTATTACGAAAGAGGTTCGTATAAACAAACAAAGCTCTAGTCAAAACAGTCTAAAAATAACTTAGTTTCACAACAAAACCCTTTTTTATCGAATTTTTCGTGTGGTTTCGAATAAAAAGAATTAAAAACGCTGACAAAGCGCGCGCCCCGTTTTATTTCATTGGCGAAGCGCCAAATAGCAGAAATGTGAACATTTTCTTGAATTCCCTTCTTTGCTTCAATGGTTGTCTTTCGGTCACTTCATTTAAGCTTTGGTTACTGTATTTACGTTTTAAAATACATCTTTTTATTTATTGTATGTATTTAGAGCTTATTTAGGGTTAAAAATTATTCAATTAAGTTTACAGCGTAAAAATAATAATGTTGATTAAGTTTTATTAAAACAGTGTTGTTCAATAAATCCATCGATATTTTGAAATGAAGCATTCGAGAAATCGCTATTCGACGTTAGTTTTAGTTACGTCGCAGATCAAGCTTATTTAAATATCATCATCATTATCATCATCAGCCTATATCAGTCCACTGCTGGACATAGGCCTCCCCCAATGAGCGCCATAGCGCCCTGTCTTCAGCTTGCCGCATCCAGCATCTACCAGCAGTCTTTCGCAAATCGTCATCCCACCAGGTCGGAGGGCGTCCTACACTACGTTTGCCGAGTCGCGGTCTCCACTCAAGAACACGTTTACCCCAGCGGTTGTCGGTTCTTATGGCGATATGGCCAGCCCACTGCCACTGCAGCTTGCTAATCCTTTGAGCTATGTCGGCAACCTTGGTTCTCTGTCGGATGTATTCGTTGCGAATCTAAACTATGGGAACTCTTAATTGAAACTATAAACACATTGACTTAAACCTGCGTGCAATCAAAAAAATTCAAAAACAAAACATATCACTACTTCAGACATGGCCCGCCTTAAAACATATCAACGGTAGAAAGGCAAAAGTTACCAAACGCCAAAATGGCCCATATGGAGTTATATATACCATTGGATTCGTTTTTTTTTTCTGCGTCGATTGGTCTCATTGTCATTCTTCTACGGTGAACTTTTTTGTCGTTTGGTAAATTTAAAATTCCCTCCATTCGTCTGTTTTTCCTCCACCTAGCGACATCATTTTGGGTAGTTTATGAAAATTTTGTACTTAGGAAGCTCTTTCAAATTGCACCGCGGACTAAGTAAATTTTACCTTACAGACTTTTTCACAATATTAGGATTAAGTAGTTTTTGCTTTCCTCTAAAAACTTGCTCGAAGTTCTTTAGTAACCTTTACCAGCCTAAATTCTATAAACAGTTCGATTTAGTATTTTATTCCCCGACCAGTTTTCTGAACGGTTGTTATTTGGACATTTTTACCAGCCTGCCATACCATAAAGATAGCAGTAAGTACATTTTACCTTACCAAAAAATATGCTCGAATGGCGGATGGTAACATTTTACCTGCCCAAATCATTTTTTTTTTTGGTGTTTGGATAAGGTTACACGAAAATAATTAGGTGCTGATTGGCGGTTCGATAACTCGCGTTGTCTTATTTTTGTCGGTTGTGCGGGCTTAGAATTACTCCGGCGTCGGTGCTTGGTAAAAAACAAAGCATCCGTGCGCGACAAGTCATCGCTTAGGACGCACGCGCATTCCGCGAATGGCGAGTGGGACGGCGAGGTAAGTACTAATTTTGTGTTGGCTGATACTTAGATCACGTATTTTGTTAAGTAATTTGGTTCTGTTTTACTAGTCCTCAGTCAGAGACTTTTTTGGCGAGTTCAATATCAATTTTTAATTATTTTCTTACTAACAGGGCTTTTATATTTTGATAGATAGCAGTTAATCGTGCAATCGTTAGGTAGTACCTACCTATCTAACTGCCTTTGCCTGCCTTTTCTTAGAATCACCTACCTACAGGCATACTTAGGTTACCTATTTGTTTGTTTTTCGTCACTATATTTAATTAGGTACTTACATAACTACGTGCCTAAGTGTGATAGGTAGCTATTGAATAGCTGTAAGTAATTTTTTTTTTACATAATGTACTTACTTATTATTTAATTCTAGGAATCAACGTCAAATAAAATAGTTTCCTGTGATACTGCCAAGTCATCACACTATGACAGCGATATTAAACGGATAAAAGCACGAAAAAAGCTTGTATTTGAAGATTTTCAGGTATGTAAACCTCCTTTCATCTTGTTTTAAATAACATAAACTCACAAGAGTAAGTAAATCCCAAGATGGGGTAGATAGGAATAGCTTTGTTACTTAGCCAGACACACAGTAATCGGAGACCCTAGCAATTAATTACACCGCTAAGGATAATTCGCGTCATTCGGGCTTTAACAATATGAAACACACTTATCCTATAAAATTATTCATTAGCAAAGAGCTTGTTTAACTTTTTCAATAAATGCGCACTACCGATCTCGTAGGGAGGCTTTGGGGTTTTGGTTGGTAGGAAGTAGGTAGGTAAGTACCTACACCTACCTACGCGATTATTCATTAGCCTATGCGATAATTTTGTGCAGTATTCTTGTCAAGTTCTGAACTGTTTGTACTTTCAGGAAAACGTTAGGAAGCCGCCAACGTCTGTACCAAAACCAGCCATTGATGCCTTGTTACCGATCCCGTCTTCCGATTGCAAAGGGTAAATACGACGACCTCGTTAAACTATGCAATGAACATGAACCCATTCAATTCCATAGTGAATTTAAAGAAATACCCAAAGAAGCAACTAAAAAAGCCACGCTGCCTGATACTGATATTGATGATGTTGATACTAATTGATTATTTTTACCCGACTACCGACAGGGGAGGGTTATGAGGTTAGCACCCTATGTTTGTATGTTTGTATGTTTGTATATTTGTATGTTTGTATGTTTGTATGTATGTGGCCAATTTCTTTGTTCCCACATAGCGCTGAAACTACTGGTTCGATTTCAACAAATTATGTATCGATTGATTCGTCTCAATACCCCGATGGTTATAGGCTATAGGATTTAGGGCTCCGACCCCGAATAAGCCTACAAAACGCGTATTAAAGTTTAGGTAGCCGCAGACTGCAGGCCCCATAGAGAAAAATTACAATACCTACGACCTATTTTCATTTTCAACTCTATGCCTATCAAATATGACCGATACGTCATTCTATTTTGTCAATGTAAATGTTTCAAACTTTTATAACTTTCACGTAGTCGGGTTGTAGTTTTTAACTTTATTATTAATGTATGTAAACAGACTACTAAGAAGTAACTGTATCTACCTACCGGTAGGCCAGTTTTGTCTGTGTCTATCTTTTTTTGATACCTTACCTTTACTTTTGATACTATTTTATGTAAGCAGAAGAATGCAGTGTGTAGTTAATTTAAAATAATTTTTTTTGATAAGCAGACGCTTTTGTTATAGTAGCAATTTTAACTGAGTACGTTTTAAGTAAATAGAGCCATGTACACAGTCGGTAAAGGAACTATCTGACCCATTCTATAATACGATTGTCTATTCCGTGGGTATGGCATTTGGGTCAGGTGATTCCTTTACTGACTTTTCCTACCTATTTTAGTCATGTAAAAATGGATCTCAATTGTTTTCATTTGCTAAGGTTACAGTAGAGACCTATTTACAAATATTTCGGTACAGTTTTTGTTTAACAGGCGATTATAACCCCGGTATTTTAAAACAGAAATCTTTCTTTGAGTAACTAGATTTACCTTGTTTTTGTAGGTCAATCAATCAATCACTCTAACTACACTGCAGTACAATCTACTTACTCAAGGAACTTTTTTTGTTTCAAAATACCGGGGTAAGGGCAGTCACTATTAGTGAAAAACGCGGTTTTATTTATATGAGAAGATCTTTATTTTTTGTTATCTTTTGATTGAAAATTTAGTTAAGTTTAAAAATGTCTGTTTGATATGGCTGTTACCTAATTACAAAGACTGATTAACTTTTAATTATCTAGGTATATACTCATTATGCTGTTTCATTGTAAGCCTTAAAGGCATTTAAGTTGAATTTGTTATGTTAAAAAGATAAACTGCGATATGATTGTTACCTAATTACCTATTAAGAATAATTTTAAAGAGTTACAAGACTGATTATGCAACACATAATACCTACCATTGATTTTATAAAGTGTATAATTTCATTATGACTGTATGGTGTGCTAAATAAAATCAGATATTCAATAATGAAGAACATTTATTCTTTTATATTTATAAACTGAAACTGAATAAAAATCATGGGAATACTACTTATTACAACTTTTAATGAACAAAGTATTGGGGAAATATGGGTCAACGTTAGGTCACATTAGGGATATGTTAAAAAATCCTGGGCCATTGCTAGATTGACAGCGGAGCATGGTAATATTTGCCCGACGCTGAAAACTGACATTTTATTTTTTAGTTCTTTGTTCCCATATCCTGACATAAAACAATTTCTATTTAGTAGTTTTTACCCTACGTCATATTAATTTTCGTTGTCGTTAAGTAATTTTTGCCTGCACATGATATTTGGTAATTCTTTACCAAACGACACTAAACTCTAAATTAAAAGAGTAAATGCTTTAATATTTATACAGTTGTATAGATAAATTAAATACCTTTCTAATGTAGTAGCTCATATCTATTTCTGATTAATACTGGATTTTCTATGATTTTTTTTCTAAATTTCAAAACTTTAAATCGCTCTACTGTAAAGTTATGTCAATGGGGTTTGGTACGTTTTGCCTTTCTACCGTCGATATAATACAAAAGCTAAATCATGTACTGAATAAAGAAAAAAATTCAAAGACAAAAAAATAACATTCACATTCTAGGCTATAACTTCACATTTACAACACAAGCAAGGATAATAGGGTTGGGATTTGATATCGAATCATCGATATCGATAGTTGCGAAGGCTCATTTCATTTGAATTTAGAAGCTTAGCGGTGGGCCGTTTGAACTAAAAGGGCTCATATTAACGGAAAGTGGTCGTAATACGCGGATTCGGCCGGATATGGCCACAGAGGTTATTGGTACGTTTTATTGTGGCATCCGGTAAATGGGATTTGAAATAAGAACGCTATAAGAGTTACTTTTGAATTATACGAGTGACTAGCTTCTGCCCGCGGCATCGAACATATTTTTTTTTTAAAGATGGTTTCTTTTTGTCTAGACCGTTTACACATATTTTGCGAAAATTGACCAAAAAAAAAGCAACAGGAGGAAAGCCAACAGGATCCCTCAGCTTTATCATACAGGTGAACTCATCCTGGTTTACTCGGTAATCCACCGCGACGAAAAGTAGCTAAACATGGTGTCACACGGTATAGCATGTTCAACAGAGTTATTCCAGTTTTCTCCCCTGAAATCCCCGCAAGGGGGAAACGGGAATAAAAAAATGAATTCCAGTTTTCCCCCTTCAAAACCCCCTAAGGGGGAAAAGTGGACGTAATGTGTGCTGATGTCGATAAATTCACAAGCGAGATTCTTGCGTCCTAGAAAGATAGTTACATACAAATCCTATACAAAAACTGACAATATATGAGTGTGTAAGACAAGTATGTCTGTTTCTTGTTTGTAACTGGTAATTACCAGTTTTAAAGAGCTATTAAAGCCAAGACAAGATGCCAAAGTGAGATATCTAACAGGATTTAGTAGCTGGATGAAGCTTAGGTGCTTACTTAGGGTTTTTAGTATCGAAGGGTTCTCGAGAAGTTGCAATTGATTTAAAGTTTCTTTGTTGCTTTTTACTGTTTTGGGTGAGTCTTGGCCGTAAATTCGGCTGACGTCATCATCATCATCTACGTGCTTCGTCAAATATGACCTATCAGATTTTCAATACTATGAAACAAAATTTGATATCCTACGTATCACTAGCAGCCCGCCCCGGCTTCGCTTCGGTTATATTCTATCGCCTAAGGACTTCGTGCATAATCTCATTTACTTTGACTTCAACAACAAAATAAAGTTTTAAACAGAGCCGTAAAGCAAAAATTAATCTAAGACGCAAAATAAGGACAAAACAGTAATAACTTGTACGAAAAAGGAAAACAAACAAAAGGAAAAAGTAATTAAAACGAAAATTATGAATGAGTGCTGGCAACATTGACTTCTCCACAGTCAGTAGGTAGGTACAGAGAGCTGTGTTAATAACTTACACATTAAAATCACTTTTAACGAGTCATTACGACCGCTGTGGCGCGGTGGGCGAAGGTCTGCCTGCGACGCAAGAGGTTGCGGGTTCGATTCCCGCCTTAGAACAAATGTTTGTACGATCTGGAGATATTTGTTCAGGGTGTTCTGGTCAATTTATATGTATAATAAAAAAATATCTATCTATGTATTGTATTGTATTATATTTTTATCTAGTACCCATAACACAAGCTCTGCTTAGCTTGGGGCTAGATAATGCCCGCATTTTTTTATATTTATTATAATTTCTTCAAGGCCAGTCGTATTAGTTAAAAACTACTAATTTTAGAGTTTGAATAAAATAATGGCGCACCAAAACGATAACCTCTGTCATGGCTCCCGTGCTCAGAGCAATGACGTCACACGCCACACCACACCTAACAAGAAGAACTCATTGACACTGTAATCTGTAATAGTGTGACGTCATCAGCGAACCAACCAAACGCAGAGCCAACGGACAACATTATTGCGAAACTCTTGCAACACCGCACCTACGGTACCGCGCGGTAGTATGAGAGCGCTCTTACATCTTAATGTCTTACTTCGTATATAATAAAGGTACCTACTCAAGCATAAAACTTTATAACAAAATACACAAGGGCTCGAAACTTCCACGTCAACATTGTCATTATAACTTTCATAGGAACGTTATGAAAGCATCGATACTCCATAAATTGGCTTATAACTTTTTATGATTAAATACCTTCTGGCATATTGTTATTTTTAATGACAGCTTCCACATGTTGTACTTGTAATCCATTCAAATTCGATATGAAATGTTTGTAAACAAACCACAGGAAATAAAATAGGGTGCTAACCTCATAACCCTCCCCTGTTGGTAGTCGAACTAAAATTCGCATGCTTGGTGTTACATTCAGACATAATTCGGTTTAGGAGTCGGGGCTTCATTTTATAAGTTTCACACTGTGCTTGATTGCAATAAAGATTATTATTATTAATTGTGAGCGTTGTTTACTGAAGTAAAGATTGAAAATCGACTAGGATTATAAGTTCCACGATAACAAAGTGAATTTTAGGTATGGGTGGTTTGTTTACAAACATTTCACATCGAATTTGGCTGGAGTACAAATTGTCAACACCAACTAACAGTAAAGATTGAAAATCGACTAGGATTATAAGTTCCACGATAACAAAGTGAATTTTAGGTATGAGTGGTTTGTTTACAAACATTCCACATCGAATTTGGCTGGAGTACAAATTGTCAACACCAACTAACAATACGGAGACATAATGTTGCAACCGTGTCAGCACAAACGAGCAATTTCAAGAAAATTGTAACCAGTGCAGTATCGGGTAGCTCAAACGTACTATTCGGTGCCTCTAATTTCGGAGCAATATTACAAGCACTCAAATTATCAATAAAACCGGCCAAGTGCGAGTCGGACTTGTGCACGAAGGGTTCCGTGCCATTATCTATAAAACGGCAAAAAACACGTTTGTTTTATGGGAACCCGCTTAAATATTTATTTTATTCAATTTTTTAGTATTTGTTGTTATAGCGGCAACAGAAATACATCATCTATGAAAATTTCAACTGTCACGGTTCATGAGATACAGCCTGGTGACAGACGGACAGCGAAGTTTTAGTAATAGGGTCCCGCTTTTACCCTTTGGGTACGGAACCCTAAAAACTAAAACTAATCTCTAATTTTATAGCTTAACCACGGAACCCAAGAAATATTAACAAGTAAAATGACTATAAAGTTAACCCATAACCACTAATAACCATTATGTTCACCGACTTAAAAGTTACAGCATTACAATTTTTTATGTCTTCAATAAAGTACGTTTAAAGTGTGTCCAGCTCGTGAATCAAGTATAAACCTTTATGAAAGGTTTGTTCCTTACCCGACTGTATCATAGCCAGATATATTAAAAAATAACGCAGGGGTCTACAAAAAGCATCATCTAATCTAGTCCCTAAGTAATCAAGCAGATATGGTATAGTGTTCTAAACCACCAGCTGGTAGATTCAAATGTATTTTTGAGCGAATTTATATACTATTTTCGACGTTCATTTACTACAATTTGATTAAGAATAAAAACAAGAATGTAAACCAACAATCGGCGAAAATAGATTCAATTCATTTATTTCCAATACACACAAAATACATTGTGTGATCTTTGATTGATGAATTAACGATGCCATCTGAATGCGACTATCTTGTACTATGGGTTATCCTATACCATCTGCCTGACTAATAGAACTGAACCTACCAATAAAAACAGGTACTTTTAACTGTGGCTTTCTTCAAGAAGTATCTGAATAACGTAGCCTTCCATTTACGGAGAAAATTTCTAAGTACGCAACGTACTGAGAAGCTTTTATATACTATAATTTCTTCTTATCATTAATTAATCTTTTAAACTATAATTTCTTAGGAACTTCACCTTGACTAGAAGAACGTAGAGTTTTGTTTTATTTTTTGGTTTTCAGTGAAGGATTATTATAAGACAAATAAGTGATCAGCGAGGCAGAGTTAGTTTAAAAAGTATTGCAGTACGAATTTCTCAGAATGTTCACTCTTGCCGCCTAGACTATATAATAAAAGAAGAATAGCGCCGTATCGTGATGCGTGACATACTGCCTGACATAACGACCACAACTACTCTGTCAAGAGAGGAGAGACAGAAAAGAAAGAATAAAAAAAACTTTAAAACATCAGTCGGGTCAAGAACCACCCTTATAAAGCCCAGTGAAGCCGTAAACCGGCTATCTGGCGAAGCGTTTTTTTAAAGCCACTGCGGTACCCCAATATTGCTGAAATACGTAATAACCTCCTATCTGCGGGTGACAGATTATTTGAAGAAGTTTACGGCGCCATTCGTGTGAAGTTTTGATTGAGTTGGAAATACTGGAAATAACTAGGAATTAGAGTTTTTCTAGTGGTTGGAAATTAGGCGGGGATTTTTAGTATAGGTTCTTTATATTGGACCTTATTAAAACTTCAATATTTATTAAACTGGGCCTTGTTGGAATTTAAATAAAGTTTTAATAACATCTGCAAATTATAATACTTTTTCAGAATGCGCCCAATGAGCAGCGAATCTGAGAATACAAGAGGGAAAAAATCGTAGTCATTTATTTTATTCAAACTGTAGATGAAACCAATTAGGTACATTACTTAATTAAAAAATCATCATCATTTCAAGTGTTTTTTTTCAAACAGGTCATAATTATCGTAAATCTGCGACACTGCACGAAATAAAAACCCATTTAACCCTCAAATCCTTACAGAGAGATTTTTATTTACGGCGAACTCGTGTTCCATTCTTTACAGGAATCGTTAAAAAAAAACATTGATAATAGGTCCAATGCAGTAGCCGAGAGAATGGACGAAATAACTCGGGATATCCGAGCACAGGGTTTTCGAAACAGCTGGAATACTACAATATAATCTTCAAAAAGCTAATTTAATAAAACACCCCGACGATTTAGCACTCACCTCACTCCACAACAGCCTATAGGTAAGGTCCACGGCTGGACGCAGGCCTCCCCCTAATCACCTTATTGGCTTTTATATCATAGGGGGTAATGCCCATAATCCCCACGCTGGGCATGCGGGTTGGGGATCGCAGTTCGGTGTTAGATCTATTCTGCAAGAGGCGGTGCTGCCCGCCCCCCGGTGTATGTCCCTTAGTCGCCTCGTCTACCGACAGGAAAAGTTGGGGTGATGCAAATTCTAAACCTTAGAAACCTTGGCTTTGATTTAGCATTAATTTTCTTCAAATATTTAACGATCCAAAAAAAACATCAAATGATACAACCTTTTGGGAACTATAAAACCATACATAGACACGTGTAACTAATAACATTCCTTTTCTGGTTCGGAGGTTGAAAATCAAAGAAAAACAGAATTCAGCTAGGTACAAATTTTCACGACAGATTTGAATTAATTAACTTCGATATTATTATTTTTAGATATGGATCAGTTGAGCTATCAGTAGATTGTTTGCAACAGTCTGCAGTTAGCTCAATTTCTTCAATTGTAAATACTAGTTTTAATTGAATTCTTTTATTTGATTGTAATTTTCTTTGTTAATAAATGTTATTTTTCGTATCCCTTACATTGTTTAATACCCCACAAAAACTCCTTAAAACATTGTGTTACTATAGTACTCGAAATCACTTTTGGTCTATTCGCAACTTGCCCAATTCCCAACTGAACCAGCCATCTTCCCAATCGCTACCCACTCACCTATCTCCTATCTTCCTAATTGGTTTCGCTGGAACTTTGTTTCATTGTTACTAAGTTTCTCAGTTCGATTTATTATGTGCTTTATTCACGGGACACTGTGCTTTAAAATGGAAATTTTGTTTTGAATACTTGTTAAATATTTATTTTGTTTCTTTATTTTCAAACACCATGCTTCCTCCAAACGAGAAGGTCTTGATAAAATAATCACCTACATTGCCGGCTGAGGTTGCAGGTTCGTTGCGTGGTTACAGACATAATTTTTGTTGACTCATTTTGTGCATTTAAAGCTTAATTTGATGGTGCATCTGCACGGTTAGAATTCCTTTGACTAATCAACTGTGAGTTAACTATTATCTACCTAATTGAATTGTATTTAACTACATAAGTAGATTAGGTACATAGGTATATTAATTACATTAGGTACATAATAGACCCAGTGAGTAACTGTTACAAATACTCTCAGAACTAATGACAACTACCTACACTTCAGACAGAAATAAAAAGTTAAATTTTAACTATCTGTTTTTGATTTAAAAAATACGTATTTTTTTTTAATACATAGGTGGAGGTAAAAAACACACAAATCAAAAAATCATTATAGAGACTTTGGCAAAACAGAACCCCTAGAAAAAAAAATAAGATAAAACATTCCGCCTGCGCTAAATTATTTAAAGGTACATTATTACATTATTGTATGCTAGCTGGGTCGGCAATCTTCATTCCGTCTTAGAATCAGAGATGGCGTTACTCAAACATACAATTTTTAAGGGAAAACGATTTTCTGAAAATTATTCCCCTCTTGAATTATTTCATATTTTTATTAGTTATTCTGCAATTTCGGACGGAGTCAAAACAAAGATCATTAAAATCGGTCCAGCCGTTCTTGAATTATAAATGGTGTAAGTAACACAACTTTATTATATATACAGGGTGGCTTTGAGACGGGGCAGTAAGGAGAGATACCTTAACCGGTGTAGCTACAAGAAAATAGTTTTAGAAGACTATCCAAACGAAAAAAACAAAAAAAACAGTTTTTTTAAAGGAATTGGGCATTTTTTACACACTTTTTTTAATGATGCCAATCGCCTAATTCTTATACTGATCATAATTCATATCGGAGCGACTGAGGTTTGAGTAATTACTAAATAAAACCGGCCAAGTGCGAGTCGAACTCGCGCACGAAGGGTTCCGTACCATTATCTATAAAAACGACAAAAAAATCACCTTTGTTGTATGGGAGCCCCCTTAAATATTTTATTCTGTTTTTTAGCGGCATTCGTTGTTATAGCGGCAACAGAAATACATCATCTGTGAAAATGTCGACTGTCTAACTATCACGGTTCATGTGATACAGCCTGGTGACAGACGGACAGACGGACAGCGAAGGGGTAGTAGGGTCCCGTTTTCACCCTTTGGGCACGGAACCCTAAAAAGTAATGTCAGCATCACAATTTTTTTTCACGCGCCATGTCATTTTTCAATCGGTGAAAACAAATACAAACAAATCGATAAAAATAAAATACCAAGCAAACGTACCCAGCGAAGTACCTAGTTCCTAAAAGGGTTGCCATTACCTAAATGGAAGGAAACGAAACACGAGGGCTGATTAAACGTCAGAAGGGCGATTAATTAGAGGAAGAAAAATAATGTGATCAATTACCGACGGTCAACGGTGGATGAGATATTGTTTGGGCCGACTGTACCGTGGGTTTGGGGAGAAGTTTGCGAGTTACAATATGACACGTAAGGGATTCTATTTATTAAGGCGATGGTATGCGTCAAACTAGCGCCGCCACCTATTTAATCTTATTACTACGTTGAACAAAGGAAATTTCAAAAATCCACATACATACATTTGTTCCGGATGTTCTGGATATTTCTATCTATAACAAATAATATCAAAAAATAAAAATAACAATAATAGGTCCAGCAGTGGACTAATAAAGGCTGATGATGATGAACAAATAATATCTATCTATGTATTGTACAATGACTAACACAAGCTCTGCTTAGCTAGGGGCTAGATGATGCCGTGTGAATTGTCCAGCAAAAAAACGTACGGACGTATTATTAGGTAGGTACCTACTTTCTTGATTATTTTTTTATAAGCAAATCAATAGTTTCATTAATAGTTTGTTTGCGGCTTTTATGACCCGATTCAGATCTCTTTTTTCATCGAAACACTTTCTAGATCAATAACTACTCTATATCACAAAGGTAGGGGCCACAACGCTTAGTAGTCCGACAAACGCACTTCCCGGAGATTAGTAGACCTGTGATAAATAAGGACCCTCAGAGAACATGATTGAACGGCTACTGCTGATACAGGAAGTTTTATCTAACAGAGATTAATGTCCTTTATAAAGAACGTTCGTATAATTATGGCCTTTTTAAAGTACATTTTGATTTTTGTACCTAATTGATAATCTCTAGAGATCGTGATACGTGTGTAAATTCATTAAATGATTGTTGAACGATCAATGTTCAAAAATATGTCTAATGATAAGAGAGACATCATATCGAGTAAAATTAAAAAAAGTTTAAAAAAATAATTAATTCTGTGTTCGCAGCAAATCAGTGTTCGTTTTGTTACAGGCCTTTTATAAACAGGTCATTCTATAAACGGTAAAAAGGGAGATTCTACGATCCGGCGACATAATAATGTGTTCGTAATAAGTTGTAATTGGAAGTAAATGGCGACAATTAATGAATTGCACTGTGAATACGTGGCGTGATGCACCATTCGCAGCGAGCATGATACGGTACGCCACGCGTGCTAAAATCCGTCTCGTTGTTTGTTGCTCGTCCTTCTTTCCCCGTACTGACTGCACGAATGTGAGCTCTGTAATATAACACATTACATTACGACACTAACCGCCAGTCAGTATCAGGCTTATCGTTGTCTTCATGTTACCAAACTATAGATTATCAAATCACTCAAACAATAAAAGTTATTATAAAATAAACAACAAAGAAAACGCGACTACCAATAGATAAAAGTCGCGTACCAAAGCTGTCTACTCCCAGTCCTTTGTTAGTGGGTCAACACGGATTTGCCCAGCAGGTGTGATACAGAAGCGTGTTAAATAAATCTTATTAGCAATCACGAACGTTGATACCATCCACCTACTTACAGTAATCATTTCATGGGCAGTATAAAGGACATTTAGTGATCACTATAATAATGACCCACTAACGGTGTGAAAGGGTTAAAATGGGACATTAAATATCGTTTCGAAGTAATACAATTTATTTATTGTTGGCTTCAAATATTCAAAGGTTAACGAAAGTAGATATGTAGCGAACTTAAATATTTAGTTTTTTACTTAATATTTAATTAATAAAACACTGTTTTTACCGGATTGATCGCGTATATTTTATATTTGTTTATAACCTGACGTTTCGGAGGCTTTTCAGCTTCCATGGTCACAGGCAGACAGGCAGTCTGCCTGTGACCATGGAAGCTGAAAAGCCTCCGAAACGTCAGGTTATAAACAAATATAAAATATACGCGATCAATCCGGTAAAAACAGTGTTTTATTATGAGTTCTCGCGAAAATAACCTTAGAATATATTAATATTTAATTTCCAAAATGCATCTATTTCGATTCAGTCGCCTGGTTGATATCTATTGATTGACCCCACAAGCTCATCCTATCTAATGAGTTCCTTTTGTAAAACCAGTGAATTACCATCAAATAAAGAAAGGAAAATAATACTTAAAATGTTGCTTTGCAATCATCATATCAGGCCATACACGTCCACTGTTGGACATAGGCCTACCCATGCGACGCCACAAAGAGCAGTCTTGTGCCACCTCCATCCACCGCTACGATAGATTGACACTTTCAATATTCCCAGAAAATCAAAAGAGAACATCAAAGACTTCAAAAAGCCCAACGAAAACTTAACCCTAAGCTGTTTCACATTTTCAAAAGTTTCTCACTGACACAATTAAAAACATAAAAGATTTACAAACGGGCTAGACATAGTTCGTAATCATAGAGTACGTCTATAAAAATAAAGCAATTAATAGAAGGCTTATAAAATAACCAACTTACAAAAGGAATGTCATTATGTCATAAACAAATACAGAACCCTAAAATTTCGGCGCTCAAAACTACCTACGTGTTCCGTACAATTTCAATTACGAAACTAATTGGAAAACCTTTGAGTAATATTATATTACATATTTTGTTTAATTTTATCGAAAACTTCGTAAAAGATAATTTGAATTGTCAACTAAGTTTTTATGGTCGTAATTGTGCATTAAAACACAATAAATAATTATTTTGAGTACCTATGTTGTTGTTGGATATTATAAAATTAATATGGAAACAGAAAATTAAACGATTGTTTATTTTCTGAAACGAAGATACTAGATATGATACATAGATTGATACAGACAGCAGTATCGGTTTCAGCACCCTCGAAAACCATAAAAACGACACCCATGACGAAAAATTACATAATTTATTGGAGCCGCCATCTTATATTTACTTTTTGAAAGCACTATCGACTATAAACATCCTCAAAACCGCCGCCATTCTAGATTTACAAATATGTTCACAAATTCATTATGATCGATCACACGGACTCATTATTCGATAACAAGTTTAAAATACGACAGCTCCTGTTTTGATGAAGCCGAGTTCACACAGCCGTATACAACGCAATATGATCGGGGCATTTTTCAAAAAATAAAATAACATCGCTTTTTATCACTCATAGCGATAAGGCCGCCTTTGTACTTCATCTTGTAACTTTTATTTCTGTACTGTTTTCTGTGTTCGTGTGGTACAATAAAGAATTATCTATCTATCTATTACACATGACCGCTCGTCTAGACGCGACAACCGCTACTGACAGCGAAAACCCCTTAGATTAGAGGTCTCGTAGATGCGCATGTTTGTGTGAGTGTGCCGTTTCGAGCGCTTGTAGGTAGTTTCCATACTGTCCATACGTGTACTGGGATTCAATCTATCGCATAATCCGATGGAACGGCAGACCAACACCAACACGGCTGGGGAAGAGGTCAGGCGCAGGACCAACGTCTCAGCGATAGTAACATACATGTATCAAATCTATTTATTAATAAAAAACTTAATCTAAGACTTACCACTCAAAACTGCGACAAAATATCCGACTTTCGCACACATTTTGACAGATTTGCTAAAACACCACTAAACATAGCTCATCTAAACTTCATCAGGAATCATCTCCACATTTTGTCAAAATATTCCCTTTGGCACAACTTAGCACACTTGTCAATAACTTTGGTACAGTTTCAGTCACTTTGGCACACTTGTCACTAATCCTTAGACACTATTATTTCGTTGTTATAGTTAGACTTGACGTGAGAGGCATGTTCTGACTGGGTGGAAATCTGAAAAGAAGAAAATTTACATGAAATTTAAAAAAAAAACATTGTATACACATAAATACATGTCATGCCAAGAACACACGTTTTGAGTTTGGAAGGTAATTCAATGTATTCGTTACGTAATGTGACCACAAACTGTGACTGTTATGTCAAACATTATTGCCTTGCCACCTTTTTGAAATACCTACTTCAGAAAATATCATAGAAAAGGCCGCAGTTTCCTTCTGTAGTACACCTCTAGTGCAATCGACTCGAGGTGTCAATATACACAATCCAATACTCTTGCCAAGCGTGGTCCCCCTTGTTTAGGGGGGGGGGGGGGGGCACGTTAGCAGTGGACGTATGTGCTGATAGGTATACGGACGATATTTTTTTTGTACCTTTCTGTATAGGTACATAAACATTAAAAAATTTGACAGTTTCTTAACAAGCTTCTATCCTACCACGCGGCCACGTGCGCAAGTAAAATAAAACAGTAAAATGCGATGCGAACTAGAAAATGTGTCGCTACTCGCTAGTCCTAAGCAAACAAAAGTTTTTGCCCCGACAGTCCTTTTTTGCAATTTTTGTTTTTTTTTGGGATAGGAGCGGTAATTCTAACTAGCACGGAGCCCTAAAAGGTTTTTTATAGACAAATAGCGTTTTATAACTTGGTTTACCTCTTTTCTTCTTTTTTTGAAGATGGTAGTAGGTATTTCATTTGACCATAGACAGTCGGCACCAGCTGGTTTGATTACCAACATAAATTAATTGTTTTTAGAAAAACTAACACTGACTTCAAATCTCTTAATTTTACACTGTTCTTATCTTTTGCGGGACATTTACTAATCCCCGAAAATGTAGTTTTTATAGGACTCGGGATTATTCTCTATCTATACAAAAGGGAAAGAATTTTAGAATTTTAAATCGGTCTTTTTCTGAAGAAGAAAGCGACGAACTACCTAAAATAGGTACGCAGCTGAATATAGAAAAAAATCTCCTTTCTTTGAAGTCGGTTAAAAAAATAATAATTTTGATATTACAATATGATCCTTGTTGTTATGTTATTAATTAAATATAGCGCTTGATTATTATTATCTATGCCTAAGTTGTCAGTCAGATGTGTCATTCGTTACTTGTTTTTTTTTATTGATATATTTGCAAGAACGACATCTATTACTTTACAGTTACCAACATGAACACTGCAAAAAAAAATATATTTTTTTCTAAGTAGAAAACGAGAAAAAAGAACTTAAAATATAAAACTGGCCATTGTCTTACCTATAGGACATAAAACTGTTCATTATGCTAACAAGGTAACCACAAAGAAATGGTTACAAACGGACAGTCAGACAGAAAGACACTATAATTGCCTCTCACAAACATTTTGCCGCCTACATACACGTTTTCGTATGTATGGTCTAAGTTAGAAACTTGAACATACTACAAAATCATTTATGTCTAATAATAATAATGCTGGAATATCTACACAGCATCATCTAGCCCCAAGCTAAGCAGGGCTTGTATTATGGGTAGGTACTAGATGTTCGACATACATATTTTAAACAAAAACAAACTGGTTTTGCGTTAATTCTAACGTGTGTCTTAGCTATTGCATTAGGCTATTCCTGTAATAGTTTAAGATGAACAAAAAAAAACAGTTTTTTACCAGTTTTTTTTAATCGTTCATAGAAAATACCCTAAACACCCGGACAAACATTTGTTTCAAGGCGGGAATCGAACCCGCAAACTCTGTCGCCCGCCATTTTTAATTACTCAATAATTAATTGCCTAAAGCACATTTTATTTAAATTATCTCGTAATTTTTAACATACTTTTCATTTGTTTTTTTTTTAAATAACTACATAAAAAATATAGGCCATTCTAAAAATCTATTTTCTTTCTATATCTTTATAATTCTGTTACTATGATAATTATTTGTTTCTGTTATGTTTAGTAACTTGTGCCATACAAGTTGTAACTAGGGCGGGCGTGGGCAAAGCCTACACAAGTCAAGTTTTAAAGAAACTTAATGATTTTTATTCGAGTGGGCATCGCTAAGCTACCTTATGTCGTAATAACTGTGTCTATTCGAGGTTATTAGGTTTTTATAAAGTCTGTGTTATGATGTCTGGGACTTAGTTCAGGTTGGTTTATTAGTTTTATCAAACTTGTTTTTTTATTGTGTCTAATCATCTAAAAGATTATCTTGGGCACGCTTCCGACTGGTATTGATCTGGATCAGTTGAGCTACTTGTAGATTGTTTGCAACAGTCTGCAGTTACCTCAATTGTTTCAATTGTAAATACTAGTTTTAATTTAATTCTATTATTTGATTGTAATTTTCTTTGTTAATAAAGATTATTTGCTACTAAAAGATATACATAGATATAGATAGATTTATAGATTATATACCTAATACTATAGATTTAAATGACACAAACATTTATACAGAATAAAATAATACCAACTAATATCTGCACTTAAATCTATTCTCTAAAAATCTAAGCCGTCACCAGAAGGCTGAGTGCCCAGAATGCTGGCAGCATTGCCACGTTGAATGGCAATGCTGATTCGTTGATCGAAATAAAAGCCAGCATTTTTGTTTTGTTTTTTACTATAGATTTTGGCCGAAGATATCAAGAGGCGGAAATATGCAGGTCTCTACCAGAACCTACACATTTGCTCCCCTTGGAGTCGAGACCATAGGTCCATGGGGTACCGAGGCTCTCCGAATTTTCAAAAAATTATCTGAGCGTCTGGTCGAAGCGACGCGTGACCCGAGAGCTGGTGAGTATCTGGCGCAGCGCATCAGCATTGCCATACAGCGGGACAATGCAGCCAGCGTCTTGGGCACGCGCGCGACTGGTATTGATATGGATCAGTTGAGCTACCTGTTGATTGTTTGCAACAGTCTGCAGTGAGCTCAATTACTTCAATTGTAAATACTAGGTTTAATTGAATTCTATTACTTGGTTGTTATTTTCTAAGTTAATAAACTACATTTTATTGAAATGTAGGTACCTTAAGATTTTGTCGGTTTTTAAATAACAAATTTCAGTGTAGGTATTAATTTTAGAATCATTCATAAAGAAAACTAAACCGGGGAAAAGGTTTATACTGATCTTCTATTAACCTAGATCCGGTTCATACACAAATAATAAAAACAGTAGCTAAATAATATCAACCTAACAAAAACCTTCGAGTTTCCCACCGCGGCCGCGCGGCCGGCAAAACCGTATAACAACAGTTCATAAAAAAAGAGGAATCCCGAGATATTAACGAACCAATTTTTTATCACTCCAACCTCGGGACGTATTATGTCAATTTTATAGCTTGGCCTGAGTAAATATACTGTTTATTTACATATTTTAAGTACATCAATGTGCCATCATTTTCGGAATAAAGGGGCTTACATTGTTTAAAAATTTGGTTTCACATTGTATTAGCCATTTTTAAAAATATGAGTGGAAACTGTTGTTAGCTTCATTTGCTTTAGCCTATGAATCTATTGTTAAACAGAAGGTTTAACAATAGATTCATTTTTGGTTCTTCAAATAAATAAAATAATGCAGTTTTATTTACGCTGATTCAATATAGGTATCTTGCTGTTACGTAATTCTATTTTTTTTAGCGAAACGACAAGACTTTTCTCATCGTAGAATACAATACAATACAAAAACACTTTATTGTACACCAGAAAAAGAACATCACAAAAAGATATAACAAGAGACAAGTACATGACCTCCCATTGGGGCGGCCTTATCGCTTAGAAGCGATCTCTTCGAAGCAACCTTTGGATGGAAAGAATTATGTGAATTTAAGAAAGGCAGGGGGTGTACTAAAGATAAACTAATTAACACATAAACTAGATATACACATAAAATATAATAGACTAAATAAATTAATAAATATTATGTACCAATATTCACTATTCTGACAGGAAAAACTCCTTGACGTAGAATTGTGGGTACTTTAAGATATACCAGAGAAGTGTAAAAAAAGACTTAAATTTTAATTTGTTTAATTAACATCATGTTTACTCAGCATTTGGCACATACTTAAATCAAATACTTAACATGTGCAATTGTAAACTTTTTTATTGAAACATCTGAAATAGATGACCTACAAATAGAGACCTACCCGAAGAGTAACTGACTTCTAAGCGGGAGGTAGCGGGATTATAATTTAACTAACAAAAAGTAAATATAGCGAAAGTTCAAACTTTTTTTTTTCAAAAGCTATTTGATTTCATAACAAATGTAAAGAGAGTAGACACGATTTAATCAGTATCATCTAGGTGATATATCGCTTGGCCACATCTTCATTTCCCATCAGGTGAGATAGTTAAAAAAAAAAGTCTACTGACTAAAAAAAATACGGGTTAGGCTATGAACCTTATTTGTGTTGTTTCATCCCGAGGTATTCTTCAAATAAGGTTCGTAGTCAACCCGTTTACAGTACCTAATTGATTTTTTAAACTACGATTGTTTAAAATTCTTCGATTTTTTTATAATAATTAAACCCAACTAGCTGTTGCCCAACAGTGGAACGTTTCAGGAGAGTAAGTAGACATTTATATGCGCAAACGCCGTAGATATTTAGAGCCCAATCTCATTAGAACACCATGGAGGCGCCACTGGTCGCGCCACTACCACGTGGTGTCTTGAGCTACCAAGCGAGAAACACCGAAACAGACTCCACCAACTGGTAGTGGAGTGAGTGAGACGCCTAATAGCTCTTTACATATTAATGGTTGAGCCACCAGCAGCAGCTGGTGATTTGGTTGCCGGCAACAAATTTGGTTGCGCTGAATCAAGCTGATACCATGAGGTACCCTCTCCATACAACTGTACCTACGTGTATTTGCTTGTTTTTCAGAGTTCCGTACCCAAAGGGTACAAACGGGACCCTATTCCTAAAACTTCGCTATCCGTCTGTCCGTCTGTCACCAGGCTCATGAACCGTGATAGTTACCTAGACAGTTGAATTTTTTACAGATGATTGTATTTCTGTTGCCGCTATAACAACAAATACTAAAAAACAGAATAAAATAAATATTTAAGGGGGCTCCCATTCAATAATCGTGATTTTTAAGCCGTTTTTATAGATGGTACGGAACCCTTCGTGCGCGAGGCCGACTCGCACTTGTCCGGTTTTATTTTTCTTTATTATCAAGGATCTAAAACATACTTTAATGAGTATTTTTCTTCTACACTTTTATTATAAAGAGGAAAGATTGGTTTATTTGAATTGAATAGGCTCCGAAACTACTGGACCGATTTGAAAATTTCTTTCACCATTAGAATCCTACAGTATCCCTAATGACTAAGGAGCATAGGCGATAGAATATACCCGAGCAAAGTCGGAGCAGACCGCTAGTGCAAGATAAAGGCGATAAACCATGAATAATTAATTAATTTAAGAAAACAAGCAAGTCTTAGCAACACCAAGTTCTAACTTTTGTATTTGTCTGTAGATTTCTTAGAGGTCTTGGAATAAAATAATTGCGAGTTAATTAAGTTGTAGTAGAACACATTGTTTATTTAAATTAAATTGTCAAGAAACAAAATGTTTTCTTTAATCTGTTTTAACAGGGAAGGGAAATTATTAATGAAAGATATATAAGAAATGCGGCAAGCTGAAGACAGTGCGCTATGGCGCTCATTAGGGGAGGCCTATGTCCAGCAGTGGACTGATATAGGCTGATGATGATGATATAAGAAATGCGTTGAACGAGCGAAGAAATCAAACTTTAGGATTCGATGTGTGAAATCTTTTAACAATATTAGATTTGCTTAATTTGGGATTAGATTATGTTTTGTGAATTGTCCAGGTTGAATAAAAAAATACACCTTGTTTTAAAAGGGTTTTTTTTATTCGTAGGTATTCGAAGGAAGTTGTATAGAAAATGACACTCGCACATTTTTAAAAATGATAAAGATTTCATGACGTCATGCCGCGCCGTGCGATACTTTTTAGTATGACGGCGGCAGCGGTGTGACGTCATGACCACTCCCAAACTTTGGTGCGCTATAATTTTGTCATTTTTTGTTTGATTGACAATGAAAAAATACGTGTTCAATATCCTCTCATAATCTTTGGTTACTCCTCGACTATCTTCTGTCAACCTGTAGCATATAGGCATAGAAGTGTTTAACCTGAATATGCCAGTCATATTGTTAATATGCCTGTTATATTCCAGTCCAGTGTCTATTAATCCGTTCTCCACTTGATGACTCCTAGTAGCTCAGGTCTTGGGTCAGGTTACTTTGACAATGGGTGGACATCGCTTTGTTTGTCAGGTAGTGACAGCGTCGAGTTTTGTTTGTTACGGGTACCTAATGCTAGAAGATCGAGTAAACCTAGGTTTATTTGGGTTTAATTATTTTCTACCTAGTTTTGATGGTAGTTACAACGTGTTTTATATTTTTTTGTACATACAAGCTGATTGAAAATATTGAAATGAGGCTTTGACGAAAAATAAAGACGTTTTATCTTTTTGGCTTTGTTAAAATAACACCTTGACTCAGGGACAAAAATGTCGAGGATCGCGGAAGAAAAAAGTATTGATAGATTTAGTTTGTGTTTTTTAACAAAGAAGACTAACAAATAACGAGAATTTTTTTACATGTTTTTACGATTAATTGATTTAAATTTATACAGTTGAGCAGAGTGTTGATTATTGCGGTCAAAGGTTTAGATTTTCGTATACATATATATCGATAAGAATCAATTTCTATTTTTACACCAAAAAAGAAGACATTTTACTTATAAAAGCATCATTTCTCTTGATGCTTATTGTTTTTTGAAGTTCCATCTACTGTCGTAAAGTAATTTTATTGTTTTAGCTATTTTATCTTTGTATCTTTTATTTTACTGTTTCTGTTTATGAATGGACCTTATAGACTATGCGTGGGTAGATCAAGTTTGAAGCTATTATGAATAATGCTAGTTTTTAAATGTTATTAATTAACATAAATGTGAAGAAGTTTCAATAATCGGTAAATTACTGTTAATTTTAATTTTATAGCTATGTTGTAAATTACTTTCAATATCAAATAAGAGCACAGATAAAGGTAATCGCTTTTTAATTAAGTACGTAAGTAATAATATTTTTCTGTACAAATCATATTCATTTTTTTTAGTGTACAATTCTTGATATTGGAACCGTAATTCTTTAAAAAACAAAAGGTGTTTGTGGTATTTAGATACATCATCGCTTCCAAGCGATAAGGCCGCCCATTGTGATCAGTTTTATTGAAAGTGTTCAATTGGAGAGTTTTTCTCTTTTAAGTACTGTCGAACGAATAAAAAGAATCAAACACATTCGCAGATGCGATGCGTTCACACGGTCTCAAGCCCACAATGAGTACTCTTTTTATTTCTCTCTTGAGTTGAAATCTTTACTAATTATATGCGAAAGATATTTTGTTTGTTTGTTGGACCTTGACGCTTCATGCTCATGCACCCAAACGTCATTGGGTAAATAAAATTAACATCGAGATGGATGGTATAATATTTGACAATATTAAATAACCATTTACTTCATCGTCTTTTCTGTACGTACTTTAGTATAGGTTTGGTGCACAGAACAACTGGGAAAATTTATGTTCCGGTAGTTCTGTGCAGAACAAAAGTACAGAACCACTGGAATGAGCAAATGTAGCCCGTAGCCCATCTTCACCGCGAAATGATAGCAGCGAAACTGCAACGCGAGGCCCGCTGCTCGACATTACCTACTAAATTTATCGCCATTCGAGTAGCTGACTATAAATTGTAGATTACTACAAAATATGTATGCGAAACAAACGCGGTATTGCAGCGAAATAGCGGACCGAGCGCGAAGATGTAGCTGGCGTCCGAGCAGATCGGCGGAATCAGATATAATCATAGTCAAATCTATGCAGCAGTTTCGCTTCAGTTTCGCTTATCGTGAAACGGATACGACGGCGAAACTACTGCGGTTTCGCTGCTTTCGCAGGTGTGCTAGCTACCGGACACTTACAAAAAGTACGAGGCGCAAAAGATTTAAGTCGAAGCAAATAACAATTAAATATATTTTTGGTATTGATATGGATCAGTTGGGCTACCTGTAGATTGTTTGCAACAGTCTGCAGTTAGCTCAATTGTTTCAATTGTAAATACTAGTTTTAATTTAATTCTATTATTTGACTATAATTTTCGTTGTTAATACGTCCATCCCAAATATCTTACATGTATAATTAATGACATTTTAGTCTACGGTATCCATGATAAATATTTTTAAAGTTACGCGATCTGAACACATATTTATAAATACTATTTAACGGGTATTTATCGCGTTTAATTACCTTATTTTTCCCGACTTTTCGACAGGTTTACACACTGCCGTGGTCACGGGATGACTGAAACGTCGGGAAAAATAAGGTAATTAAACGCGATAAATACCCGTTAAATAGTATTTATAAATAGGTATCCATGATACTGATCAGACAAGGGTGAAAAATGTCTTCTGCACCTTCGTGATACATCGTCGGCCACATCGTCACAACCATCAGGTTAGATAATGGTCATAATAAGGTTTACAAGACGATGTATAAACTCAAATGTTTCTCTCTTGGAAACCGCGTGCAAAAGCAAGTTTTGATTTCTCACGTTTAATTCTGTTAGGTATTTTTATTTGACAACTTACAGATAAGTAGTCGAAGATATTTCGAGCTTATCTTTAATTGATTTTAATTAAGTTGGTATTCATTTGAGATGAGAAAGTTTTGTTTATTTTACAGTTAAACGAAAAAGTTTAACGTGCAACTTTCGTTTTTTGCGTTTATTTTACGTTAGTTATATCTTAGCTTTTTAACATAAGTAATTGTACGAGCAAATTATTATTTTTAGCATTTTTTTTTGTTTCTTTTTATTACGTTACGTGTTATTACTAATTTATATATTTATGATTATTCAGACATTGCGTACGTATGTTTAATACTAATTAAATGTACAGACTTAGAAATAATATTAACGACTTCTTTGCGATCTGAAATTCGCCTACTTTATTATACGCCTACTATAAAAAATCTACTTAACACTTTGACTGCCACCGACACGTCAGGTCGTCCTACGGGTGCTTGCAGAGCTGTGTCGTGCGTCGCATCGCTGAAGCTTGGTAGTGACACGTCACACCGAGACGTGACGAGATGCAACGAGATGCGAAGCTGCGTGCACTTCTATTCAATATAAAACATTATTTGCTAAGCAAAAACGTACAAATTTTATTGACAATACGAAAACTCACTGAAGCGGCGGCGCCGCGCTGCACCGTGCTTGCGCCAATTTGTATTTTTTTTCGTAGTAAATAATGTTATATTTTGAATGAAAGGGCGCGCAGCGTCGCGTCTCGTCTCGGTGTGAGCTGACCCTTAGTACCTATTTTTTTACCAACTCGTAATCGTAAACTGGCAAGACTATTATAATAATAATAAAAAAAAAACATAAAAAGCGTGCGAAATCAAACCAAACTCATTAGCCTCAAAAACCCGCGATCGGAAACATGTATTATATTTAATGACACTGTGATATGACAAGCTGAACAAGCTCATACCTCGGCTTTGCTCACATACTGGTCAGCGTTTATGTCCACAGCTGGACGTGCCTCGGACCAGGGGGTATTGACATATTAACACACTTGGCAAGCGGATTGGGGATCGCATTGGAGCTGTTAAAAACAAACAGAAGGAAGCAGCTGCCCTTCCTATGGTAGGTTCTCTTAGTAGACCCTTAGGACATCATTTTTAGGGTTCCGTACCCAAAGGGTAAAACAGGACCCTAATACTGAGACTCCGCTGTCCGTCTGTCACCAGGCTGTATCTCATGAACCGTGATAGTTAGACAGTTGAAATTTTCACATGTATTTCTGTTGCCGCTATAACAATAAATACTAAAAAACAGAATAAAATAAATATTTAAGGGCGCTCCCATACAATAAACGTGATTTTTTTACTGTTTTTGTAGATACTAATGGTTAGGAACCCTTCGTGCGCGAGTCCGTCTCGCCCTTGGCCGGTTTTATTTTACGGGATTTGTATAGTTCCCTGTCCCCACGATGCGATAGAGATGACCTACCGAGAGAAAAAGGAGACGTCATGGTTCACGCCTCGATATAGGAACTATCGTCAAACCGACTTAGGGCTCTTCTTAACGTAGACATAAATTAACAGTTTATAAACCCGTCAGGTCCGTCAAAACGAACTGAACTCCTTCCTAAATGTAATATTAACATCTATATTAATGTTTATAAGACCAGACACATGTTTTGTGATGTGTAAATGTGGGAGGCACATTGCGCGATGTGGGAGACGTACCTACCTACTGTCGCTGGGTAGATTTCAGATGGTGATTGTTTTGGGAATGGACTTATTTGGGCCGTTTTGGACACGTGGCTTTGGAGACCAGAAGGTAAGTGATTTTTTTGAAACAATTATGTTTTGGGATGGCTTATTGACTTCAATTTTAAAGCATTGATAGTCCTGATATTTATAAATCCAAATTTAAAAAACTTTTGTTAGAAAGCTCTTTGTCTCTTTGACCTTAAAGTTTGCCAAGCGTGGTGATTACGCCCCCCCCCCCTTGTTTGGAGGGGGTACGTTCCGGTAAAACAAAAACTAGTTACATATATAGTTTAGTTGTTGTAGTTAACCCGCTTACATCCGTAATGAAAACAAAAACTGTATGCAACGATAGCAAAAAATTAACAACAGCTGTTACTGTCGTCAGTAAAATCACAATTTATTTGGTTTTTGTTATTGTTATCAGCTTTTGTTAAGTTTTCATTCATAAATGTCTTTGTTCACATATAATATCTTGGATTCTAAATCGAAGTAGGTACAGTGAGTCATAATTAAGTATCCCCCTTGTCTAAGAGAGATAGGGGATACTTAATTCTGACGCGCACTGTAGGTACCTATGCCATAGGTACCTCCTCGAAAACAACGACACAATCAGTGTCAAAATCTGTCCAGCCGCTAAGCTACAACTAATGCCAACAAAATATGTCATACAGCTACAGTAGACCCTAAAAAATTACCCTCGTTCACAGTTAGGTAAACAAACTTGCCTACTATATTATTATAAATCATCAAGATTAAAAAAGAAAGGTCAAAGTAGTTTAGCTATTGACAGCTGTTAGTATCAGTAGTCTTGACATTTCACTTTGTGTCAAACATGTCTGAAAGTTTTTTACTTCGTTATAAAAAAATGGACGCCATTTTTTGCAAATGGCGTCTCGGATCGGAGTTCAGAAGACATTGGTTAGGGTGATCGACGCGGGTTGGCGCGAGTTTTTTTATTTTTTGTTTTTGTTTTTTTCTGCGTTCCAGAATCAATAAGATAAAACTAGGTGAAAATAAATTGCTGCAAATCGTAAACCATATTCTGTGACCATGGAAGCTGAAAAGCCTCCGAAACGTCAGATTATAAACAAAATATAAAATATACGCGATCAATCCGGTTAAAACAGTGTTTTATCATATTCTTTGAACTCATGATAAAACCAACTTATACATTAGTATGTACATTTGTATTTTGGCAGCATTTGAGAAAATGTTGATTTTTAGCACAAATGCTCTAAAAATACCAGTAAATCGAAGTTGCTTTATAGTGAGTTTATTGAAAATGGTTATCGATTTGGCGCAAATTACTATTCTGCTAGTTTTATTGTTAGTGAACCGCTGAAAAAATTAAAAACTTCAAAAAAATTGAATCTCGCGCCAACCTGCGTCGAACCACCTTGAAGGAATAAGGATCTGTTACATGAATAAACGCCAAAATCTATTGCGAAAATGTTCCGATGATGTCCTAAGGTTTTAATGTTTTTTTCTCTCCGTGTCTAACCAGTGAGAGACTTGAACAGCCGCGTGGGATTAAAACTTGGTGACCAATGAGGTCGGTGACACACATAATACCTACTTTGTGACACTGTTGCCTTATCAGAGCTTTTATTGACGAAGTGACATGTGTTTTAGACGAATCCTACCTACATGGTTTGGTGGTGAAATTTGTATTTAATTAATGGAGGATTAAGTTACGTATGTACAAAATGGCCGTGTGCCGTGAGGTGCCTTAGAATGTGGCTTAGAATTTGCACCACCCCAACTCTTCCCGTGGGTGGGACTAAGGGACATACACCGGGGGGCGGACAGCAGCGCCTCTGGCAGAATAGATCTACCACCGAACTGCGATCCCCAAACCGCATGCATACCGTGAGGATTATGGGCATTATCCCCCCCTCCATGATGACATGTGTAAGTTGCTTATTAGTTGCTAGTTAGCATGAAGAGGTACCTACTTACACACTTGCGCGCCGAGTCGATAGATACGTCAGAATTCATGACTTGCTGTCGATTCGGACAAAATATATTGGGACGCAATGTCCCAATTGACACTTTTGATTTTAATATTTTTGTTACTGTCGATTCGGACACCATTAAAAATATCTGCATTGTACAGTCAGTTAAAAAAACTGTTTTTTTGCCGAGGCGCGGCGGGGCGCGGCGGCGGCACAGCGAGATGACAGGTAGCACGGTCACAAACCTAATTTAACCGTCATGTGCGATGAAACTTTTAAATTTCCAAGTTCTTAGTAATCTAAGAACTTGGAAATTTATTATATATATATTATTATATTATTATTATCGTATTGAAATCTAATGATTTCAATTCAATTCATGTCCTACCTGAGCGACTTCAATTGGAAAAGAAATTCGTTCAGCATAATTATCTAGTCTCAAGTCAAGATCAATAATTTTGTAGATTTACACACATCTAAAATTAACTTAACCAAAATCAATTAAGAATATTCCCATGGATCGCATTAAAGAGGATGTAAAAAAATTACAATCTATAGCCCGGACCGGCACCGGATGCTCGTCGCTTATAAGGCTTTCGAACCGGCTTGGCGGGGCAGGGGCGGACTCAGGACGGGGTTGAGGAGGCAAAGAAATTTGTAAATTGCGTAAATTGAGTTGAATTTTGTGTTAAACTAGGCAATGACAACAAGACGCAAGACTGCTATTTTTTTTTGTAAATTGTGAAGTGTGTCTGTATATTTCGACTTAAACTTGCTGAAAATACGGTTGACAAGATACAAGTAAATTAATATATGCTCAACTTGCGAATAGTAAAACAAAACACACAAAATCAGCAAAGTTCCGATTCGTACAAAAGTAATAATTAACGTTGGTATTTTATTTTGCAAATACTATGAACTTTTCTAATCAAATTTTAAGTCACTAAGTTCATGAACGTAATCATTCAAAACTATGACCCACTAGCCCCGTCCTCATTCCGCCCACCTCACCTTCAAAGCAGGTTATCACAGCCCTTTTATTTTTGTTGTCCGCCACGGCCACTAGTAATACTAGTTATCACACGAATACCTAGGCAATGTCACAGGAAGCAACTGTACGCTATGTTGTCTTACGTGAAGTACTATCATTATCATCATCATCAGCCTATATTAGTCCACAGCTGGACATAGGCCTCCCATAAAGAGCGCAATAGCTCACTGTCTTCAGCTTGCCGCATCCAGCATCTGCCTGCAGTCTTTCGCAGGTCGTCATCCCACGTGGCCGAAAAAATACAATGTTTGTATGCAGCGGGTTGCATACAAACATTGTATTTTTTCGGCCAACTAAAATCAAAAGTTCTCTTTCGGGTCGAGTTCGGTGAACAACTGTCATCATTATCCTTTGTATGAAAGATCTCTGATTGATCCGTAATGCAAATTCTGTCACAAGGAACGACAAAGAAGTTATTTTTAGGTTCTGTATTCCCATACAAGGCCCCCGGCTTGTTACGAATATTGTATCGTGAATTTGACTAGGACAGAACCCGGGTTATAGATCCGTAAGACATTAGGATCGTGTAGTATGCTGGGTTGTCTCTTGAACAGCGTTTCAATATCAGTTGCGTAAAACTTTGTTCAATACGATACGACTTTGATCAATGAAATTTCATTGCGTAAAACTTTGTTCAATACGATACGACTTTGATCAATAAAATTTCATTAGGCCTAATAGTAGTCCACAGCTGGACGAAACACATGTTGCTCGCAAGAAAATATTGACGCGAATGGCATATCAATTTTATTGACTGAATATTATTGTACAATGAAATGTATTGTGCAATGTTAATGTAGGTCTTCGAGGCGCCTTAGATAAGTAAAAAGAAAAAGTAATCTATTTTTAAGGTATTCATGCTACAGCAATGGCTTTCTTCAAGGCCTTCTCCGAGTGATGAAAAGGTCTTTTAGTTCAAGACAAAATGGCGTGCGTTTTATACCTTCGTGAACAAACGTACTCTCAGGAAAAGCTTAATGATAAATAAAGCTGGATATTTCGTGCAATATACATCGAGCAAATAAAAGAGCCTAAGAAAAACCTATAAACAAATAAATAATGCTAGACAGTTCACACAGCATTATCTAGCCCCAAGCTTGAGAGCTTGTGTTATGGGTACTAGATAACTGATATACGTAATAATAATAACAGTACACGGATACATATTTTTTGTTATAAGTACATAGAAAATATAATATTATTTTATACTACAACCGTGTAATTTTTTTTATTTATGTTGTGATGAAGATGATCTGGTAAAACACATTGAATTAATTTAAAGACACAAGTAACCAGATTCATGAAAGTAATATTTTTCAACTGTGGGAAACAAACCCACAACCTCTAGCATTGCAATTCAAGTATTTCGACAATAACGCCAAAGGGTCGTCAACCAGATAAATAATATGACTATTCAAGCACCAGAATCGATATGTGGGCGTCACCACTATCTACATAAAATATCTGTCCGAATGACTGTCATCTCGGGTTACTTGTTAATGTCTATTATATTGTAAGCACGGTAAAACTGGATCACATTTATTACCAAATTCATTGAACCAAAATGGCGTCGAATTATCGGTGTGTGTGATTTTAATTGGTTTTGTATTTTTTTTCTCATACCCACTTTTGTTGAGACTAATTTGATATCCAATCAGCTAAATTTATAATGTAATGTAAGGTTACACAAGGCATCAAAACTTACGTGCACAAATCTAAATTACCTAGCTATGAGCACTTACATGATTTTTTCGAAACTAACTCTAAGTCTGTTTCCTCTACATTTGAAAGCTTAATCGGCTGACCACTTTTTTCGGCCAGGCTGCATTTTGATTACGAATTAGAAACAAAAGAAAATGAACCAATGAGCGAAAATAGTACGAATAATGAATGCTCAAGAATTCATTATCGTACCTAAACTATCGATAACACAAGCTCTACTTAGCTTGGGGCTAGATGATGCTGTGTGGATTGTCCAGCACTATATTATTTACACCGACGCGATGCCTATTATTATTATTATTATTTATTATTATTATTTATTTATTTAATTAGAACGGCGGTGATTGCCAGTTACACTAATTAATTAATTATAATTTAAACACAAACACTAAAAGCACAAAAAATAAGACAAAAATTAAATGATTAATTATTATATACATTGTTAATAATAATTTTAATATAAGAAATCAGTCATTCATCCCTCTCACAATAGATCATACATACAGACATTAGGTCCATCCATTCGTCCGCAAATATATCGCAGTCTGGAAAAAATTTAAGTAGCTCGTTGAGGGCGTCGAGAGCGTGAGGCAGCGGCGATTGATGGTGTCCTACAGTACGACAAGGCGGTAGAGCGAGGAGCCTGTGACTTCTACCGCGAATATATTTGTTTGTTATTTGTTTGTTTGCCTATGTAACTGTTTTTTTTTTAGCTTAGGCAGAGATGCGAAATTGCACTTGGTAGCCACCAAACTAATTTATATTTTCGCATCTCTGCCTATACTATACGAAATAAAACTATTACAGATGTATTTAAAAAGTTTACGATAGGTATCACAAAGCGCTCAATGGTATCTTGAAAATTCCATTGTTTAACGTAATAATAAAATAGGTGGCGGCGCTAGTGTGAGTCGGGGTACCGCCTTAAATGACCTGCAGATGTTTTGTTAATTTAGCCAATAATAAGAAAGGAAGGAAACTCACCGTCAAGCTATTCCTAACATTTTGTTAGTTTTACTCATCATAGTTAGTCATCACAAGGATATCAAATCCACGAAAATATTGGGCTACAAATTAAATTTAGAATTTCAGGTGACGAATTTCAGCGGGAATTGCGGAAATTTCTCAACTTCCGGTTCAAAATTTCACGTTATCCAAATGCCTGAGAGTAAAATGTACAAAAGACTTTCCGTAATACCTAGGCTGCATGTTAGGTATAATTTTAGGAACCTACCTAGGTATAGCCACTAGGATATGAGAGAGGCTCCTAAATTTAGTAAATTTGAAGGTATCGTTATGAACACTAGGTAGGTAAGGTTAGTTATCTTACCTAGCGTACCTATGGGTCTCTGAAATATTCCTCGATTTACTTTGATGTAGGTATGAAAACTTCTGACACAATAGATTTTTTGTAATCTAAAATGTACATAATCGACCCATTACATTTTATTTCGAAAACTTGTTACATAATAATAATTAGTTTATTAAGCATACCAAATACAAAACATTTTGTTTTTCAAAAAACATGTTACCTATATCTATTGAATTTTTCTATTTCCGCTTGAACACTGTTTATATTATAAACTTTATAATATTTCGACTTTTTATTTGGTCTGACAATATTTTACAATATCTAGGTACCTACACAAGCACATACAATGCTACCTTATTTCAGTACTACCCTGCCCTATGACCCTTAACCTTTTCAGAGATGTCATCGCCCACTTATGGGGCAAAAGCCTCCCCCTCAATCCTCCCCTGTATTAAATACAAAAAAGCATTACCGAATGACAATTAGGTAGGTACTAAGTTTATCTCCCTACCTATAAAATCTTGAAGATCTTTTGGTAGAAAACTAAATTAATTCCGTGGAATCTTCTAAGAATCCAATTATGAAGTTTCGCCGACATCATTCCCTCCACTTAGATTCATATTGAAACAATTTTCTTATCAAGATTGTAGGTATGAAATACCCACCCTATTTCTGTCTCCAGGTAGGATATTTATAATTTTTACGAGGGTAAACTATTAGGATCTTTGGAAACAAAGATGAACAGATAGACTTTACAACCTTATCTCGATCTAAACAGGCGATCATCATCTAGGAAGCTAGGTTGTACCTACCTACATTGTCAGTTATCAGAGAGCATCTTGGGGGTAGATGTGGATTCCTGTCCACATCTTGCCCTTTCTATTGGTTCCTGCCTTCTACTTATTAGACCATAAGTACAATATCATCCTCTTTTGTCACTCAGAGTTCAAAATCATCTTAAAACCTTCCAAATTCAAAACAGACCTTTTCACCGCTAACTCTCCATATCCAAATTTCAAAATCAGAACACTTGAAAACATACCGATAACACATCCAATCACAAACACAGAGATCCCGAGTCAAAAACACTGCACTGAAATCCGTTTTCGCACCGCGATAGAGGACACGTCCGCGCGCGCTCGCGTCCCAGGCCCGTCTGAGAGGCAGAGAAGGAGGGGAGCGGGGAAGGGAAGAGCGGGGTTGGGGGGGTTGATCAGTAAAAGTGCCTGGGAATAGAGCCTGCGTACTTGCGTAGATGCGTTTCGTTCCTCTCTTATTTTACACTGCGTTCTGTTCCTATTTACGCTGCAGTTAGTTTGTTTGATTGAGTTGGGATGAACTTGGGATATAGGTAAGTAGGTACTTAGGTTACCTAGGCACAGTTAGATGACAACGGTAGGTTTTGAAAAGCCCCTAACAAGCTGCCGGTAACTTATTGAGACTATCTCTATTACGAATATGGATAAGTTTTAAAAGCTTACCTACCTACGTACCTGACCTACCTACCTCGGTTGTCTAGATCTAGACAATATAGACAGACATTGCCTAGCTAGACAATCTAGACATCGCTAGATAGTGCCTAGCTGCTAGTAGTTTGAAAAGCACCGGTATCCGGTATGACCTACCTACCTCGGTTGTCTAGATCTAGCTCGACAATATAGACAGACATACCTAATTAATCTAGACAATGCTAGCTAGATATTGCCTAGCTGCTAGTACAATTTAAAAAGGGACCTGTATCCATTCGTTGGTTATATAATTAGCTTACCTGTGATCAAAGATTCAAATCTTTGCCCGCGATAGCTTTCAGATAGAATTTAAACCTAGCCATCAATCATATACCTAGAAATAGTTCGTTCCAAACCGAACCGAGATCTCAAAATTCTCATTTGACCAATATCTCGTTTTGGGCCAAATTATTTTATAAAAGGTATTTACGGTAAGTTAGTATACATATATAACCTATAGTAGGTAGTACTTTTTTGTTATAGTGTTTACCCGCACTTTGGAATAAGTGAAATAAGTTCCCAAAAATTTTCGCTTCGGCGGGACTCGAACCCGCGCCCCACCCCCGTACGGGTGTGCTCTAACCAACTGAGCCACGAAACCCTAGTCGGTTCAACTTAAAATCTTTGGGACCTCTTACGGACTATAGCGCCGGTGGCTCCACCTACACGGGTTCTAGTTCCGCCGAAATTGTCATTTTTTGGGAACTTAATTCATTTCTTAGGTAGGTACTTAGGTATATCGGGGTATGATCGGACGCGGGGAAGACCGTATGACACTAACTGTAGCCGAATTAAGCCATATTTTCTAATGATGACCACATTTCATGCCAACGCCATCAAATTGAGTCGTAGAAAATGGTGGCAGCATTAGAAAATATGGCTTAATTCGGCTACATTTAGGCCCGTATTATGAAAACTCGCTCAGTCATGGATCGATGCTTGAGTATCGCTTTTCTATGGCATAGACGTCACTCAAGTATAGATCTATCACTGAGCAAGTTTTCATAATACGGGCCTTAGTGTCGTACGGTTTTCCCCCTCGTCCGATCACACCCCGATATACTATATTGGAATTTCCATTACGACAAGGCCCTAAACTTTTTTTGCCATTTTGTTCAACAGTAATAAATATTTATCTCTTCCCTGCTTATCTCTCTTGAAGATAATTATCCTCGTTGAAAGACAAGGATACGAAGGAACGAAAGATTGTTGTAGTTTGTTAGTTTTTCTTCCGTCGGATCTGATAATCAACATGGAAGGTCTTGTGGAACACCAGTCTCAAAGGAATTCATCAGGAAGGGATTTGCGTATCTAGGTAATTTAGATAAAACGTTGTTGTACCTACATCTGCCTACTTTTTAAGGTTCCGTAGGTATCCGAAGGGTAAAACGGGACCCTATTACTAAGATTCCGCTGTCCATCCGTAGGTCTGTCCGTCTGTCACCATCACCAGGCTGTATCTCATGAACAGTATATAAATAAATAATGCTGGACAATTCACACAGCATTATCTAGCCCCAAGCTAAGCAGTGCTTGTGTTATGGGTACTAGATAACTGATAAACATAATATAATACAACACATAGATAGATATTTTTTATTATACATAGAAAACGACCAGAACACCCTGAACAAATGTCTGCAGATCGTACACACATTTGTCCCGAGACGGGAATCGAACCCGCAACCTCTTGCGTCGCAGGCAGACCTTCACCCACCGCGCCACAGAGGTCATTATGCTCGTAACTATAGTCATGAACCACGATAATCTGCGTTAAAAAAAAATCAAAGATTTTTTCTGGTCTATGGAGATGGGAGTTCTTGAAAACATTTATTTGGATTCAATCAATACCCGTACCTACGGTGTCTCACTGCCCGGCATTATGTCTATGTAGGTATCTTTCAGTTAAATAACTTACGTTTACCTACTGATAAAAATATTAACCGCTGATGGATAGGATAATCCACACAGAAAGAATTACCTTTCCCCAAAGTAATTATAACACTAGAAACTTTTTTAAAAGATAGCGTTTTTGGTAACGTCAATTAAAAAACGTAAAGCGTCGTATCAATTTATTCAATTAGATTTGCTTATCTTGCAGCTTATTGTAAACAAGAAAAATAATCTTACAGGTTACTCTAAACCACAATTACCTGAACCAAATTCTTAAAATTACAAAAAATCGTACATTCCTAAAAATTACCCGTGGGATATTAAACAGTAGAATAACTATAGATATTTTATCTACAAACTAGATAACTAACAAAAAACCGACCAATGGACGAACCCAAAACAGACACCTGTGCATCAAACATTGAAAAAAAAAAACAGACCACTTGTAAATTGTAACCGACCTTTTTTGATCACTTTGAAATATCCACACGATATTCAACCTTAATAACATAGACTTTGATTGGTTTAAAATGGAATAACAATTGAACTTCATTTTGAACTTTATGCGACGGGCTTAGAGTTGGTTCTATTAGACAGGATTAAAAAAGGTACAAAAAAACTAAAACGGGTTGTGATAAAAAGAGAGCTACTTTTTTCGGGTATCGATTAATCCAATATCATGAAATTTAGTGGTGTTGATGTCATTTTATGATTTGTAAAAAATTTGGGATATTTTCCTGAGTTATTGTTTGTTTTTAACTTGTGATGGAAAAAAGGGTGTTTTAAGTTTAGCGTTGTCTGCGTGAGTATACCCTAGTTAGTATAGGTATTTATTTGCGTAATGTCTTCTGAAATTCATTAAAAAAAAAACGCATTTTTTAAAGATTATTCCTCGATTTTCTAGGTTTGTTAGATATATAATTAAATAAATTAATACAGGGCGCATTGAGTTATTATAAGTAATAATACCTACTTCAATGAAAGGACGATTTTTTTTTCAGTGCCACTGAGGCGAATTCAAAAACCGCGAGCATTATTGAAAAGTCATGTTAGAATGACATGCTCGATTTTGAAAACAAATAAGAAAATTCAGCTCCGATTTTATTTTTTAGTTTTTCTGGCAAGAGTTTTTGAAAAAACATTGGATTCTTTGTTCGTTAATCAATATTAGTAAATGCATATCCACTTTATGACTACTTGTATTTTGTTTTCTAAAGTTGTTGGAACACCTTCAAAATAGAAAATTTATAAATTCAATAAAAATTCAAAAAAGGTGGCACTGAAAAAAAAATACTCACTTCGTATAGAAAACATAATAGTTATATATGAATAACTAGCAGCGCCATTCGCATTTTCACTTGCCGAGATAAAACATAGCCTATGTGCTATTCCAGTTTATAATCTATCTATGTACCAAATTTCATCCAGATCCGTTCAGACGTTCTGGCGTGATTGAGTAACAAACATCCATCCATCCATCTAAACTTTCATAATTTTAATATTAGTATCCCACTAATAGTGTAATAGTAGAATATAATAATACAATTTAATAAATTATATTTATTAAATTGTATTATTATATTCTTATCTTTGAGAAGGCCTATGTCCAGCAGTGGACGTCTGCGGCTGAAATGGTGATAATAATGATGTAAAGTAACTCATAAAAGAAGTGAAGGTCCAAATCTTCATGAATTCTTAGCAGGTATATAAAAATATACCTAAATAACTTAACAAACTGAATTAACATGACCTTTACACGCTTAGAATTACAACACTAACGAAGACCTAACTTAATTGGTAATCTAATGAACCAATTTGTATAGAACCTCGGCTGAATACCTTATGTGCTTTATAGGGGCTCATTCTTTAATGGTGTTCTATTTTGGGACATCTTATAAAGAAATTAAAAGAGATTTTTGTTTAGAATATTTTTGTACTAGCTGTTCCTCACGGTTTCACTCGCGTTAATTTCGAATTTCACATTTCTAGGGGGATAAAAAGGTCTTTTTTCCCGTTCAGTAGTTTTTCGTGAATTGAGAACCACCTTCTTTTTTGAAGTCGGATAAAAGTATAAGTTAAGTATAAGTAAGGAAGGACAAACAACCAAACAAACACACTTTCGCATTTACAATTATTAGCTATTTTCGTATAAAAATACGAATAGTCCCGTAAAATTCCCATGACAATTTGATTTTCCTGGACAAAAAGTAGGTAACCTATGTTAGTCTCCCTCCTTTCAACTAACGCTCAAGTCGATTGGTTGCTTAGTTAGGGCGTGAAGGAAGGACAAAGAAACAAACTTTCGCATATATACCTAATAAAGGTTTGTGTCCTTTTTGTATCCTAGGTTTTTGTCATGTGATGTGATGAAATCTTGGCAATACCAGAGAAATGAGATTATACAAGGTGCCACGAAACATGTGTAGCCGAGAGGGTGATTCTGGACCCCGAGGGGGATCTAGGACATTTTTTTGTTTAGAGATATTTCTTTTTCATTATTCGAGTTCTCCTACGTATATCGTAATGGTATTGTTTTATTGTGTCGAAATTTCAAATGATTTACATTTTTTTTTTTTTACCCGACTACCGACAGGGGAGGGATTTGTTACCGCGGTCTCGATTCCCTGCGTATCGAGGTCCCTCCGTTTCGACCAATGACAGCTTTGACTTGACTTAGAGTAGGTACAGTTAGTAATAAAAGGGTTTTAGTTTTAAAATAATCAACATATATTACGTCAGTAAATTGGGTTATGATGAGGTTAGCACCGTATCAGACCAAGTAGGTTATCCAAGATGTCACAGGTACCTACCTGCTGCGGAGTCGTGCGGTGAAAGGGAATCATCGGACGTTGGTATTTACCACGGATGGCTTACCGCAGAGCATGGCCTGAGAATTATCGCCGGTGTTCGTATAGAAACGGAAAACGATCAACAGCTGAAGGTCTTTTCATCGGATATCAAGGTATGTGTATTATTTATAAGGTTATTTTGCTAGCTTGAGCTCCGTACCCGTACAGGTGTTACATGCGTATTGGACCTTAGATAAAAGTAACCATTTCTAAGCAACTCCAACCTCAACAGCCTGTATTGGTCCACAGCTGGACGCAGGCCTCCCCTAATGAGCGCCATAGCGCCCTGTCTGTTATTGTACTAGATGATGAAAAGAAAAAAAAGAGAACTAGTAGGTATTTACAATTGAGACAATGGAGCTAACTGTAGACTGTTGCAAACCATCTACAGGTAGCTTAACTAGCTTAGTTTTCCTTTGGTTTTAATTCACTCCTTTACGTTTATCTGGACATATTGCGGAATTATTAAAACACATAATTTCTTCCAAAGCTTTGTAGAAGAAACATAGATAATTAATATCAGGTGAGCCAGACGACTTAAGTCAACACACCAATTTTAAAGATTTGAAGGCTTGTTTCGCGGGTGGATATCATCTTCATATAACTTTTAACAAGCGGACATACCGCAGATGTGTTAGCTCTGTCGTGGTGTGTAGATTTTTTAATAATGAGACGTAAAACTTGTTGTTTTCGTCTCTAGCCAAGCGCAAAACACACTCTCGTTTCACCATCTGCTAACGATAGAGAATGTGCGTCCTTCTGCTATTTGCATTTTGTCATAGTGACATTTTGTTTCAAAGGCTATGCAGACGAGCAGATGGGAAATATAAAGTCATTTGTTAAGAAACGAAAATAGTCAAGATAAGTGTGACATCAGTTTTCCAAGTAGTTTTTGGATGCGATGACGTTTCTAGTAGCTGCGATGACAGGCAACTGGGTAGTTTGTTTAAAAAAAGGTTTTTATTTATTTATAATGACTCTTGACAACATCGAATACGACTTGACTTCTTGCTTAAAATAACATCTGGTATTGGACAAAACCTACCTAGGTTTTGTCCAATACCAGATGTTGACCACCACCACCGTACCGGTACCAGACCAATGTACGACGCCCGGAGTCGTCACCGCATTTTGTCGTGTAGTGTGGGAAAACGCTCTTACGCTGCGACACGACACCCGACGAAAAATTTAGGGTGGTGTAAATTCTAATAACTAAGCCACACGGACAAAAAGATGTACCTAATCGTTGTGCTTCAAAACCCTGTCTCCGCCGACATTTTACCGTTGGTCCACTATTTCACAATTACTACATTAAAAGTCCCACCATTAAATCACTACCTACTTGCGCTCGCGCCTTTTTCAAATCCGGTGTATGAGAGAGATAAATCTTCTGTCTCTTTCACTCGTTTGGACCCCGTAAACCAGCGTTACTTGAACGAACTGGGTCTGTTGCACTGAGCTGGTTTTTGACAGGTTGTAATTATATCGAAGGAATGTCTTTGGTTAACAAGGTCTAATAATACTAGTACTTTGATTATCATTATCATAGGAGGTTGCGGGTTCGATTCCCGCCTTGGGACAAATGTTTGTACAATCTGCAAATATTTATTCCCGGGGTTCTGGTCGTTTTCTATGTATAGTCAAAATATATATTTGTGTATTGTATTATGTATATCAGGTACCCATAACACAAGCTCTGCTTAACTTGGGATTAGATAATGCTGTGTGAATTGTCCAGCATTATTTATTTATCATCGTGCTTCATCAACGTGCAGGATTTATTTATAGTGCACGAGCACAAAATTGTGCGCAAACAGGTGCACTCTCTAGGCCGCAGCACCGACACGACCGGGAGAGGTCAGGTGCAGGACCAACGGCTTCCGAGGCACGGAGGTGTTATACCTATATATACCTCTGTACAATGTGTTCTCGATACTTATGTAAAAACTTTAAACTCGTCTTATATCCGAATGTGCTTAGCGCGTCGACTTGTTCGTACACTGTGGCACGACTGAAGGCAGTAAGTAGGTAGCTCCTTGAACAGGGTGACCTGAGACGAAGTTATCTATTTAGTTTTACCTAGGTAGGCAATAGGCATTGAGTACATGTTTACATGTATATTGTTTGCAACAGTCTACAGTTAGTAAGATTGCTTTAATTGTAAATGTTCTAAAACAGGCTGCAACCAAACAGCAATGTCAAACTATCTTTTTGAAGTAGAAATTTATTAACAAAGAAAATTACAATCCAATAATAGATTTAAATTAAAACTAGTGTTTACAATTGAGCTAACAGCTGACTGTTGCAAACAATCTATAGGTAGCTCAACTGATCCATCTGATGGGGTTTATTTTTTTAACCGGTCTGAAATGTTGCATACCTACATGTAGTTCCAGGCCTAGAATAAAACATAGGCTACTTTTTATCCCATAAATGAGTTCCCATTGGATAGAAGTAAATTTTAATCGTTTCCATAGAAACAACTCAGAAACTAGACTTAAGAGGGCGCAATGCGCGCCATTTTGTGAAAAAGTTGGGCACAGGATTTCGTGTTCATAGGAGCGGGACAAAGCATGCGTTTATGGAACGGCGCAAGTGCAAAAATTGAGTTATTGCTAATTTACAAAAAAAACTACACAACTAATGAAAAAACTATCTGAAGGAACCAAGTAATCTCACTAATATTATAAACGTGAAAGTTTAGATGGATGGATGGATAGATAGATAGATGGATGGATGTTTGTTCCTTTATCATGCCAGAACGGCCAAACGGATCTGGATGAAATTTGGCACACAGATAGATTATAGTCTGGAATAGGACATAGGCTACTTTTTATCCCGAAATTCCTACGGGAACGGGAACTACGCGGATGAAACCGCGAGGCGCTGCTAGTTAGTAATAAGTTATTACTAATTACTTGATTCAATGATTTACGTTTTGATTCGTAGATTATTACTAATAACCTACGAATCAAAACGTAAATCATTTCAATAGACCGCAGGACTCCTGAGATCTCGACCAAATTATGTGCAAATCAGTGCAATTTCATATTTTTTCTTAACCGTATTGTTACGTTGATAGAAAAAAAAAATTATGTAACTCGAGTTTTTAAGCAAGGGAATCACCGAGTACCTAGTTTGACAAGCAAACACGCTAGGTTCGCCTCTTAATAATTACATACAGATGGGGCAACATAATAAAAGTTTGTAAAAACATTAATTTCGCCTGGTACTACATTTTTTCAATGCTTTAAAGAGGTTGAGTTTAGTTTCAAACGATGTTGTTTGATTTAAGTGGCCTGTACCTACCTGTTAGGGCAACAGTGTAGTAACATCAAAATAGAACCTATCACCTTTCTAAAAAGCTCTTAATAACAAACGTAACGTCATTATTAAGCTCGAAAAGCTTAGAGCCACATGCTTTGGGCCACCCTATACTTTAGAGGCAGTACTTTTATTACCAGCGTTGTAAAGGATGTGGAAGCTGTAATTTACTTGATGATCTTACACGTTAACTCGAAAACAAAGTTTTTGTTGGTTTTGTAAACACACAGTAGACGGTGGATATTACCCCACTTGATCACGTGATCAGTTGGCACTGTTTGTGATTGGTTTGACTTTATGATTTGAGGAATCAGTCAATAAAAACACAACTTTGGCATAAAAAACTGCCAAATAATTTTTATCGTAATTTCTAAACTAATGTTGTAATCATTAGTTTAGAAATTACGATAAAAATGTGTGACCAATATCGTCTACGAAAACCCCGGGTCCCAATGAAAGGGCCCAATCGTTGCAATATGAGTAATTACTAATTATACACAGGTATTAATGAATAGGCTTTTGACTACATTAAAAATAAGTTCCAAATTGTTTTCATCCTAGTCAGTGACAACGTAACAAAGCGTAATCAGGTGATTTTTATTAAAAATAGCCTATTTAGGTAGGTAGTAAGGTATTTAGGTAGTAAAAAACGAGATTAAAATTACACATTTTTTTATATATGATCACGTGACCCAAAACACTTTGGTTCGCCGGTGACGTCACACTATCACAGATTACAATGTCAATGAGTTCTTCTTGTTAGGTGTGGTGTAGCGTGTGACGTCATTGCTCAGAGCGCGGGAGCCATGACAGAGATTATCGTTTTGGTGCGCCATTATTTTATACAAACTTTAAAATTAGTGTTTATAACTAATACGACTGGCCTTGGAGAAATATTAATGGTATTGGACAAAACCTAGGTAGGTTTTGTCCAATACCAGATGTTATTTTTGTTATTGGATACCTATCCAAGCGAGTATCTAAGGTAGTAGTATTCTAAGGTATTGGACAAAACCTACCTAGGTTAAGCGAGTATCTGGCACCTAAGGTTACGTAACATGATAGCATCTAGGCAAATGTCAACAGTTGCTCGTGTGCGCTAACCCTTAGTAGTTTATTGTGAAGACGAGCTGTAACTCTATACGCTGAGCTGAGACCTATGAACCAACTGAGAGGGTGATTGCAAAGACTTAGTATTATTAATAATAATAGGCTACTTGACTACCACTGGGAAATAATTCAAACGTATTGTCTGATAAAAATAATGCAAAGTGTAATTAATATTTCTCCAAGGCCAGTCGTATTAGTTATAAACACTAATTTTAAAGTTTGTATAAAATAATGGCGCACCAAAACGATAATCTCTGTCATGGCTCCCGCGCTCTGAGCAATGACGTCACACGCTACACCACACCTAACAAGAAGAACTCATTGACATTGTAATCTGTGATAGTGTGACGTCACCGGCGAACCAAAGTGTTTTGGGTCACGTGATCATATATAAAAAAATGTGTAATTTTAATCTCGTTTTTTACTACCTAAATACCTTACTACCTACCTAAATAGGCTATTTTTAATAAAAATCACCTGATTACGCTTTGTTACGTTGTCACTGACTAGGATGAAAACAATTTGGAACTTATTTTTAATGTAGTCAAAAGCCTATTCATTAATACCTGTGTATAATTAGTAATTACTCATATTGCAACGATTGGGCCCTTTCATTGGGACCCGGGGTTTTCGTAGACGATATTGGTCACACATTTTTATCGTAATTTCTAAACTAATGATTACAACATTAGTTTAGAAATTACGATAAAAATTATTTGGCAGTTTTTTATGCCAAAGTTGTGTTTTTATTGACTGATTCCTCAAATCATAAAGTCAAACCAATCACAAACAGTGCCAACTGATCACGTGATCAAGTGGGGTAATATCCACCGTCTACTGTGTGTTTACAAAACCAACAAAAACTTTGTTTTCGAGTTAACGTGTAAGATCATCAAGTAAATTACAGCTTCCACATCCTTTACAACGCTGGTAATAAAAGTACTGCCTCTAAAGTATAGGGTGGCCCAAAGCATGTGGCTCTAAGCTTTTCGAGCTTAATAATGACGTTACGTTTGTTATTAAGAGCTTTTTAGAAAGGTGATAGGTTCTATTTTGATGTTACTACACTGTTGCCCTAACAGGTAGGTACAGGCCACTTAAATCAAACAACATCGTTTGAAACTAAACTCAACCTCTTTAAAGCATTGAAAAAATGTAGTACCAGGCGAAATTAATGTTTTTACAAACTTTTATTATGTTGCCCCATCTGTATGTAATTATTAAGAGGCGAACCTAGCGTGTTTGCTTGTCAAACTAGGTACTCGGTGATTCCCTTGCTTAAAAACTCGAGTTACATAATTTTTTTTTTCTATCAACGTAACAATACGGTTAAGAAAAAATATGAAATTGCACTGATTTGCACATAATTTGGTCGAGATCTCAGGAGTCCTGCGGTCTATTGAAATGATTTACGTTTTGATTCGTAGGTTATTAGTAATAATCTACGAATCAAAACGTAAATCATTGAATCAAGTAATTAGTAATAACTTATTACTAACTAGCAGCGCCTCGCGGTTTCATCCGCGTAGTTCCCGTTCCCGTAGGAATTTCGGGATAAAAAGTAGCCTATGTCCTATTCCAGACTATAATCTATCTGTGTGCCAAATTTCATCCAGATCCGTTTGGCCGTTCTGGCATGATAAAGGAACAAACATCCATCCATCTATCTATCTATCCATCCATCCATCTAAACTTTCACGTTTATAATATTAGTGAGATTACTTGGTTCCTTCAGATAGTTTTTTCATTAGTTGTGTAGTTTTTTTTGTAAATTAGCAATAACTCAATTTTTGCACTTGCGCCGTTCCATAAACGCATGCTTTGTCCCGCTCCTATGAACACGAAATCCTGTGCCCAACTTTTTCACAAAATGGCGCGCATTGCGCCCTCTTAAGTCTAGTTTCTGAGTTGTTTCTATGGAAACGATTAAAATTTACTTCTATCCAATGGGAACTCATTTATGGGATAAAAAGTAGCCTATGTTTTATTCTAGGCCTGGAACTACATGTAGGTATGCAACATTTCAGACCGGTTAAAAAAATAAACCCCATCAGATGGATCAGTTGAGCTACCTATAGATTGTTTGCAACAGTCAGCTGTTAGCTCAATTGTAAACACTAGTTTTAATTTAAATCTATTATTGGATTGTAATTTTCTTTGTTAATAAATTTCTACTTCAAAAAGATAGTTTGACATTGCTGTTTGGTTGCAGCCTGTTTTAGAACATTTACAATTAAAGCAATCTTACTAACTGTAGACTGTTGCAAACAATATACATGTAAACATGTACTCAATGCCTATTGCCTACCTAGGTAAAACTAAATAGATAACTTCGTCTCAGGTCACCCTGTTCAAGGAGCTACCTACTTACTGCCTTCAGTCGTGCCACAGTGTACGAACAAGTCGACGCGCTAAGCACATTCGGATATAAGACGAGTTTAAAGTTTTTACATAAGTATCGAGAACACATTGTACAGAGGTATATATAGGTATAACACCTCCGTGCCTCGGAAGCCGTTGGTCCTGCACCTGACCTCTCCCGGTCGTGTCGGTGCTGCGGCCTAGAGAGTGCACCTGTTTGCGCACAATTTTGTGCTCGTGCACTATAAATAAATCCTGCACGTTGATGAAGCACGATGATAAATAAATAATGCTGGACAATTCACACAGCATTATCTAATCCCAAGTTAAGCAGAGCTTGTGTTATGGGTACTAGATAACTGATATACATAATACAATACACAAAGATATTTTGACTGTAGGTACATAGAAAAAGACCAGAACCCCCGGAACAATTATTTGCAGATCGTACAAACATTTGTCCCAAGGCGGGAATCGAACCCGCAACCTCCTATGATAATGATAATCAAAGTACTGGTATTATTAGACCTTGTTAACCAAAGACATTCCTTCGATATAATTACAACCTGTCAAAAACCAGCTCAGTGCAACAGACCCAGTTCGTTCAAGTAACGCTGGTTGACGGGGTCTAAACGAGTGAAAGAGACAGAAGATTTATCTCTCTCATACACCGGATTTGAAAAAGGCGCGAGCGCAAGTAGGTAGTGATTTAATGGTGGGACTTTTAATGTAGTAATTGTGAAATTGTGGACCAACGGTAAAATGTCGGCGGAGACAGGGTTTTGAAGCACAACGATTACATCTTTTGTCCGTGTGGCTTAGATATTAGAATTTACACCACCCAAAAACTTCCGTCAGGTGTCGTGTCGTAGCGTAAGAGCGTTTTCCCACACTACACGACAAAATGCGGTGACGACTCCGGGCGTCATACATATCTATGAACCTGTCGTGCTGTGCGGTGTCGGTGCGTGTGTAATGTAAACGGTACATAGAAATGTTTTACGCCGTGCGGTAAATTTCTGAAGTTTGTATGAAAAATATCATAAAAACATCCTAATCTCAATGTTCGATATCCATCGGTATGTATTATCAAATAGAAAAAAAAAACATATTTCAATCCGATTTCAAAGAGTTCATTATGAAAACAACAAAAAAAATATTTAATAACTTGGATTGATGTCCATTTTAATTTATCCTTCTATCTTAAAAACTCTACCAGGCAACCTGTGGACTAGGAACTTCTGGACTACGAATCGACGAAACAATACAAACTTTCCCTTTTAGAACAATAATACCCAGCACCTTGCCAACACCTGCCTTACACCTGCGACCCATACTTGCCTGTTTTTACTAGCCGCCACCTGATGGACTATTTCTGGACTAATACTATTTATTATTATCGGGAGGTAAAGTATTTATTAACTTCAGCATCTGCTTGCATCTTAAACGGCTAACGGGTTAGTGCGTTCATAGCCAACGACGCACAATGTCCAAGTGCGAGCATGTCTTCGATGCTAGTCAGTGAAAATTAACCCCCGAATAGTTAAACGTCTGAAGCGACAAATTTTTGACAGATTTTGGCTAGAGCACACCCGTACCTACTGAGGGTGGGGCGCGGGTTCGAGTCCCGCCGAAACTGATAATTTTTGGGAACTTATTTCATTTCTTAGAGATACCTAAAGTGCGGGTTAGCACTATAACAAAATACCTTTAATATGTTGTCCTTTAATAGGCCACATGCATCCACACAAAACAAAGGAAACGACACATATTGTCATCCAGTTAGGTCATAACAAGGCTAGCAGCTGCTCAAACCGACGACAGTAATTAGTTCTTCACACGATTATTTTCAATTCACAAATGATAAGTATCTGATAATGATTGGGTGAGCATAGACTTGCTAATCGAAACAAAAATCATGTCTAATCCTAATCCTAGCTAATATTGTAAATGCGAAAGTGTGTTTGTTTGTTTGTCCTTCCTTCACGCCCTAAGCAACCAATCGACTTGACTTTTGGCACAGAGTTAGTTGAAAGGATGGAGAGTAACATTGTCTACTTTTTGTCCTGCCGTAGAAATATGAAATTCGAATTAAACGCGGGTGAAACCGCGGGGAACAGCTAGTTCTAAATAAAGTCAAAACTGGAGGGTTTCGTTGTGTGAATTGTAAGCTTGGCAGAAGATTTGATGTTGTCATTGTCAAGGGATTTACGAATTTTTCTTGAATTTCGCCGTTCTTTCAGGTTGATATCGATCTTCAACTCCACGCTCCCAGGAAAGGATTCCTCTGCAGTTCTTTCTCCAGATTTATCGCAACGTTCCTGTCAATCTAATTACAGCAAAACCAGGCTAAGAGTTAGAAAATTATGTGAAATGTGGACTCCGCGGTTATGATGAAGTTGAGAATTGTATTGTAAGTTAAACAAAATTGGTGCCCTACCTATCTAAGTATACTTACACGACTTCGAAATTTTGCACCAAAATTCATAAATAACATAGTTAGGAATATTGGCATGATCTCTCAATTTGAGACATTTGTATCAAATCGTCACTCATCACTGCAAAACGCACAACCGAAGGACGAATTGAAACAAATGAATTCTATTCTGTTCTGACAGACAGATTTCTGATTTTCGTGCAACGACAGAACCAAGATGTCTTCCACTGGGGGACACTTAATGTTCTTGTTGATAGACAACGCAAATAATTTGATTCCTTCATGTGAGGTACGGTCGGCTCGAAAATAAATTTGTGTGTGTAAAAATGATTCATAAGTTTCGATGCTAAAATCTAGCAATTAGTTCAGTCGATTACCGAACCACTTTTTGGCGACCCTTAAAATGACTGAAAAAACATCTCCTGGTTCTTTTAATTACTCCTTCTTTTTAGTCAAAAGGTACAAAAGTACCTTGCCTTTTTGCCTGATTTTTGAATCGTAAGTATAATATGTAGTACTCTTTCGACGTGCATATTCAACGCAGTCCACAATATCTTCACCCATGCTCTCTGCCCATAAGAAGCAGATCCCACGGTAGTCATACAGGCACCGACCCGTGTCAATGAGTCATAGTCATGGTTCACGGAGCCGTGTAAGTGGGCATACTTCTTTAGTGAATACTTTGCTTTACTTTAGAGTCGAATTGAATGAGGTAAAGATTTTTGAAGTTTTGCTGCAATTTAGCGAGTTTTCTGCTAGTTTCTCGTCAATAGGGTTTGCTGACGCGAAGACAAGACCAAACTCTTTACGAACCCGCCTTAGCTTTGCCATTTCTTGTTTTAAATTAAATATTTTGTGCAATAAAGAATTAAAATGGAAACCACACAGACCAGGGACCGAATTCCACTTTTATCGCTTTACTATAACAATGGTATTATTTTACTATAAAAACTATAGTAGTTTGACGAATTCATTACGGATGTAAGCGGTACAATGGTATAACCTCAGAATGACACATTTTGGCACGACCATTGTTAAAAGAAACTGCAGATGCCGGATGCGGACGCGTGTCAAAAGTATCAAGGTTGAAACCATTCTGTCAATTTTACTATTAAAACTATCGTAGTTTGACGAATTCATTACGGATGGCAACGACGGCAAACGTTGATTTTCTTCCAACACAAATAATAGTTAATCCGCTTACATCCGTAATGCATTCTGTCAATTTTTCGTTGTAAATAGCACCGCATGCTCTATCTAGAAACTACTTTCATTCACCAATGGACGATTCGGTGACGATAATATTGTCAAAATGAAATGATTGGATAAGGTGGTTCGTCGCGGCCTGGCGTGAGTTTTTTTGTATTTTTAATTTTTTTCTGCCGTCTACTACCAATCAAACTAGCAAAAAGTAATTTGCCGCAAACGGTTAACCATTTTCTATGAACTAATGATAAAAACTTTGATTCATACTCGTATGTATTTTGGAATTTTTTGAGAAAATGTAGATTTTTATTACAAAATTTCGTATTTTTCCAAATGCTCCAAAAATACCAGCGATACACAGCTGTAGTAATACACAATTACTTTTTCGCTTCTTTTATTGCTTGTGTAACACAGAAGGAAAAAAAAACACAAAGAAATTTGAATTTCGCTCCAACCTTATCAGAATAGCCCCAGATGGTTAGACGATCAACCACCGACAACAGTATTATAGGAGAACAGTCTTATGCTCAGTTTTATATAAATATTGACCTGTATCTAAATCACATTATATTTAGACTTACCTAGATATTCAAATATAACATTGTATTACATTTGAAGTATTATACAAACTTACTAGTGGTTTTTTTTTCGCTTCTTCCACAAGTACCTAGACAAAAAATTAAAGCGACCAAAATCAATAACATTTTGTTTCTTATTTGATAATAATTACTATTTATTAAGCGGATTATGTGTAAAATTGGACTTGTCTAAGTGCTTATTTTGTAAGCCTAAAGAAAGAAAGTTATTAACTTTCGACTTTTTTTCACTTTTGATCATAATAGCCAAGAAAGAGTGGGTGAGGGCGGGATGGTACAGGGATGGTACCAAACAGAATGATGCAAAAGCCCTAAACCCAGCATTAGGTGCCCTGAGGATCAGTAGAGAGAGACTATAAGGATAGAAAGAATAAATGAAAGTATGGAATCAGTTCCCATGTCCTATTAGGTATTTAGTACCAAAGGCTTCATTAGTTTCATTTGCATATTTATAAGAATTTACATCTGTAGGAATAGAGCTTCTGGCTTTTACACCTTTTTACAGTATAATTTTGCATTTGAATTTACTAGTTTTTCCTACATAGTTTTTATGTTTTCATAAAAATAAGTCGTATTCGACGACCTATGTGGCGCAGTGGAACGAACTGAGACTATCTTAGGTTCGTATTTCGATACATGTTTGTTTGATCTGCATAAATCCCTACTGGACAATCCTGTAGGACGTCTCCCGGCCAGGTGAGATGACGGCCTGCGAAAGACTGCAGATGCTGGATGCGGCAAGCTGAAGACAGGGTGCTATGGCGCTCATTACGGGAGGCCTAATGTCCAGCCGTGGACTGATATAGGCTGATGATGAAATCCAAAATGATCAGTATAACAGTCCTCTGAACCCTGGCCCGGGAGTCCGGTTGACGACAGTTAAGTAAAAGACAGAAAAAAAATCAGAAGTCAAAAATATCACTTGTCAGTATCACCATGTCTATTTTCATTTTATTTGACCTTATTTTTTTTTTTTTTTTTCAAAAGTCAATTACTTTATTTCTTTAGGCTTACAAAATAAGCATTTAGACAAGTCAAATTTTATACATAAACAGCTTAATAAAATTAATAATTGTTATCAAATAAGACACAAAATGTAGTTGATTTTTTTATTGTTAGAACCTAGTGTACCTACAGATCTACGGACTACCCATAAATACAGAATCTGCTTACTAGTGGTGTGAGGCGAGACTCCTCAACATCCTATAACGGTCCATTGCTGGACGCTGACCTCCAACGGATAATCGCCTTATTGGCTTTTATGTCATGAAGGGTAATGTCCATAATCCCCACGCTGGGCATGCGGCTTGGGGATCGCAGTTCGGTGGTAGATCTATTCTGCAAGAGGCGCTGCTGCCCGCCCCCTGGTGTATGTCCCTTAGTCGCCTCTTACGACACAAGCGGGAAGAGTTGGGGTGGTGCTAATTCTAAGCCGGCACCACACGGCTCTGTCAACTATGCAGAGTATATGCCACTATAATGTACTTATGTGTAAACTCATCTGACGAATCCATTGTATGGTGCCGCTCACTAGGTTTTAAGAACAATTTTGCTGTAGCTCTTTACATTGGACAATAAATAATTCTATTCTATTCTATAATTTGACAGCCCTACGCCAGAGCGCCTTCGTTTCAATCAGGTTTTTTACAAGAAAACTCATAATAACAGAAAAAATTCTACTTTTGTTTTTAAATGTAGGTATTTTGTATCTTACAGGTATCACACACGGCTAAAGCGAGAGGCGACACTATGTTGTGTGAGTTTAATATCTACGTGGAACCGGACTAGGTAGGTTCCATCATCCGTGTCCATAACCCTGCGAAATGAAGCTCTGTCAGTCTGCTCACAGTAATAGCAGCACCGAGAGTATCAATTACTCCTTTTCCGCATATCTAACTAAACGGCGGTCAATAACAGAGTAGTTAATTTACAATCATATAAATAGAAACTGTGTTTAATCTCTTGGGAGCTTGCAGTAAGGAAATGACCTAAGCGTAGGTAAAGTTGACAAAATGTTACTAGAGAGGGTCCACGTTTTGATAACTTTTTTGACTGTGAGAGATTTGGAAAGCTCTACTAATTTAAAAAGTTATAAAACCATAGGAAAAACTACTTTTTACTATCTAGGTATCTATTTTCATTCAAGAGTCACTAGAAATCTTAATCTTATGCTATTGCGGAAGCCAAAGAAAAGAATGACTATTTTAAAACTGAATTTTGTAGAAATATTATTTTAATCTAAACCGAAAACTAAATAAGACATACTTTTAACTTTTCGTAACCACAAATTTCTACAATTAATCTGTTATAAGCATGCAAAACATTTTTCCTGATTTGATTATTTCATTAATTATTTTTAAATCGATTTTAATGTTTGCAATTTGACTCCATTGTGGTGCCATAAATTTGTTATTCCGAGGGGAAATGTGTCTTCCCCAATTAAAAATAAAAACAATTATAAACAACAAAACCAGACTTTAATTCTAAAGGTTGTAGTTTTGAATTCTGTCTATTGCCAGTGTACTTTTCTTCATAACTTGGCACGGGTTTTAAACATACCTACATTTAAATCGTTGGTTTCAAATTGTTTATTTTAAAATCATTTGAAATAATCGTTTTGTTGCAATGTTTGTTAACGTGTATAATTAAATGCATAAAAAACATAAAACTATCATTATATCGATTTCGTAACGATTAATTACTTTACCAGTTAACAAACCGTTTTCAAAATAAACAATTAGTTAGTAAACAACTTTTTACAGCCTATTTTGAATAAACTTGTCCGTAAAGGTCAGCATAAGGTAATCAATGTAATTATGCAATTTTTATGCAAACGGCATTCCAAACTTCATTACGGATGTAAGCGGGTTAACAACGAACCTTATTTTTGTTGGAAGATCACCAACCTTTCATCCCTTAACGAGGGACTTCTTCAGGGTGAGTGCGGTTCTAGACGCGTGCGTACCGCATCCCTCCGAGCACCTTTGAATTCGTCAAATTACGATAGTTTTTGCAGTAAAATGGCATTCCATACAATATACGTAAAAGTTGCAAACTGTACTTGGTGTAATTTCACCATTCCCCTAAACTAAAATAAACAAAACTGAAGGCAACTTGATCGAGTTTAAATTCATACAATCTATTGTCATCATCATGGATATGCCTCCCCTAATAAGGAGAAAAACGGTATTTACTAAGAAAACAGATGGTAGGTACCTAGGTACTTTGCACAATTTATTTCTGATATTTAAAATACCTAGTTATTTTCTTTTTTGAAACAAAGAGGATCTGCTTTGTGTGTTTGTGTGATTATTATGTATTTTTTTGGAAGCTTTTCGAGATAGATGACGGAGAAAAATGGTTTTATCGTAACCCAATTCACGTCAATTCACATACATCCACGCCTTAAGGTAATTTCTATTCTATCCCAAAGACAACAGAACTGGTATATTTTTCTATCTTGTTATCAATGACTGCTCGCGATCGCCCCATTACGCTCACAAAGAACACAGCACAGTCTTGTCTTAACCCTCGAAATCCCCCAGTTATCAGCAGGTCCGTGAGACCGTCCCACAGTGCGCCGTAGTGTGTGACGGCTAGGGTTACAGATAACGATATACAGGGGGCTCCACTGACCACTGGGATGAGATAAATCTAGTAGAATGAGCTAGGAACGTCTTTGATAGTAAATGGCGATACTTTATGCCAGTGATTTTCGAAAATTCGATTATTCGAAAATCCCTTGCATAAAGTTATCGATTGATTGAGGATTTCATTTCAAAACTCGGGTATAGAAGAACATCATGATAACATTACATCATATTTATTATAGGTAACAGTTATTTCAGAGAAAAGATCTAAGATAAACTCTATATTCAGACATTTTCAAACAAATTTTAATATAATCGGTAAAATGGGAGATATGGGACGGCTGCTGCTAGAAGCCAATAGCAGACTGTAACACTCGATTATAAGGCATGTTGTTAGAATCGAGGGTTAAACATTTAAATAAGTAGCTAGGCAATTAATTTGTTTTTTTTTATCCAAATGTGATGGAAAATCACAGACTAACTAAAAAAAAAGAAAAAGTGTTATTACTTTAAAAACTTTCGTACTTTGACGAATTGATTATGAACGTAAGTTTGATAAGGGATGAAACCTTGGTGTTCTTCAACACAAACTTGGTTCGTAGTTAACCCAGGTTCATTCTGAATTATTGTTGTTATGAGATAATTGGATGATTGTGAAAAAACTAAAAAATCCCTTGATTTTACACGGTTTTAAAGTTTTTGGGAACAAATAAATCCCTCTGGAATACTTTTTTATAGGAAAAGCGAAAGAATTTTCAAAAGCGTTCCATAACTGCCGGAGTAAGCAACGAACATACATAAAAAACATAGGTACATTCAGAACATATAACCTCCTCCTTTATTCGAAGTCGGTTAAAAACTTCATGTTTTAACCTCCAAAGCCGTCAAAACACAACTAACGAAGTACCAACCAACCAATAAATCCATTACAAACCTACATCATCCTGTATAGCTCACAACTCAAGACACCAGACCGCAATATTTGAGCCTATGAATAAAATCCATTCACCAGCGTGGGAGATCCATAATTACTACAACTGGTTTGAACTGGTAGGTGGCTTTAAAATCGGAGATAGTGGAGTAATTAAACATTAGTGGTAGTAGGTATCTACTGGACTGGTTACGTTACATGGATCAGTGAGGTTTTTTTTATTAGCTATATCCTTCAGAGTAACTCCGAGCATAGCTTTCTGTCCATAGGTACGTCATAAGTCATAATTTGATTATTTTGGAAAGCTAAAAACTGACTTCAACTTCCTTTCTATTTACACGGTTTTTTAAGTTTTTGAGTACACATTAGGGTGTCCCTTATATGCAAAAAAAAATTTTTTTTTCTAATTTCGAAATGCATACCCTCTATATTTTTTACTAATGCTATAAGATACCTAAATATTTTTTTTTATCAATCTAGCATAATTGCAACCAGTGCCGACCGAGCTTCAAAGTTTAGTTAAAAACGTGTTTTGTCTTGAAATTTCGGTCTGCTATAAAATTAGTATAAATGCAATGAATTGAGTGGATAAAAGTGAAAAATAAATTAAATGAACATTAGTCTTTAATTAAAAACATAAAGTAACAACAATCATTCAGGGTAACTTCTTTTTAGAGTAGTTTTTTTACAGTCCGGATACAATTTTCTATGTTCCTGGACACAGCGCAGCAAGAACTGTTTTTGTTCTTCTTCAACCGTGATAAGTCCGTTAAAATCTTGCATTAATCTAACAGCCCTTTCAGCAGTATAGTATCATTTACAACTCTCAAATAACTTATTCTTCTTTTAACTTCCAGAAAAGCAGCATTGTTTGTCCAAGAAGATACATCTTCCTTTAGAAAACTGTCGTCGATCTGCAGTCGTGATAAAAATTGTTTGCTCTTTTCCGATACGAAATCATCCAGTGATTTGTCTGAAAAAAAAGAAAAATAAGTTAAATAACAAATAAAAATCAACAACAATTTTGAAAATATAACAAATAGTCAATTTAACTTACCAAACAACTTTTGAGTCAGTTCTTCCTTCAATGGGTCATAGCGTTTGCTAAAATCTGACGTTTTGTCCCTGTTGAAGTTGGCAATCATTTTCTTCTTAGTTTGGTTATCAACTTCATCATCAAATAGTGATAGAATGACTGTCTCCTCACATAAATACCACAAGTGATGGTTAAACTTGCTTATAGAAGCTTAAGAAATTGTTGCGTAAACTTTTTCGTACTCTTTTAACATCTTCAAGAAGCGCAAATCTTGGTTAGGTGCTTTGGTCGTCACTGTACATTCTAGCCAAGTTTTACAGTTGTAAGCCTTGGCTCGAATGTACAGTGGCAGGCTCTAGGTAGTTACCTAGAGCCTTTTTGTCCTTCGCAGTCATTCTGCATTGTGACTGAAGAAAACATATTTTTAAAGAATAGATCGCTCTCGCCATCCAGCGTGCCTGATGCATAGCTCCGGGGGGCCTTAGCTTTAATTTTACCTATGTGTGTCCTCCTAAAAATATTACGCACAGTTCGACCAATTCGCGAACAGTCAATTTAACCTCACGAATATTGTAAAATAGGACTGAGAGAACTTATCGATTAGAGGGTAATTTTGCACCATTTATTTGGTAGCTAGGCAATCCGATAAGAAAAGTATTTTATTTATCACTTCGTAATTCCACCGACATGTTTACACACTAAACAATGGAGCACTAATAGTCTCAAAAATCGCGCATGAAATGGCAAATAAAACATGTAGTTGCAAGTCACAGCGCAGTACACAGGGCAATTTGTATGGACAAGTTTAAATAGCAAGTCGGCACGGGTTATCGTTTATAAATCGAACTAATATTTTTTTCTAGATAATATAGGGTTATTACGAAACTTTTAAGAAGGTATGCGTAAAAAAATATCGAACTTGAAATTTAAGGGACACCCTAGTACACATGCTTATTTTCGGAAATAAAAATATTTTGGGAACACTTTGGGATTATTATCCATTCATTATGGAACCTCGGAATCCTTGGAATCCATAAAATAACGAAATAATTATCCATACCCGTTCATAATTGGCAGAGAAATCAACGAAAATACAAACAGCCGACTAAAAATAATGTAGAACCTCTTTTGTTTTTAGTTTCGTCGTTTAACAAGATACAAAAAGTAAATTTCCAAAAACACCATAAAATATTAATACAGGGTGATAATAGTTGAACCACCCACTGTAAGCCGTTGCAAGGCCTTCGTAATTTGCTATTGTATGGATGGAGACGCGCGAAGGCCATGAAATGGCTTTCAAACGTCAATTAACGGATGGGTCGTTTTTGCATAATCGCTAATGGCACCACAGCTGGTCGAATTCGAACTAAATATGAGATTTAGTTCGCATTATCATGAGACATGACGTCATTTGCGATCCCGGCCAATAATGACAAAATCAAGCAAAATGTGTATTTTTTTATTTCAAACATTTACCTAGTTTTTTGGTAATCAATGTAAATGTTCAGATTTAAAAAAAACGATCGAGGAAAAACCTATAGAAGCCGTGTAATCGAATACAATATATAAAAATAAACTTTCTTCAAGAAAACATTCTTTCATTTAAAAAAATTAAGTTTCGCATTATAAACGGTTTTAATTGAAATCCTCTAAATTATCCGCGATAACACCAAATTATATTGTACTAATCACATAGCCAAACTAATGTTTTATTTTAGTAATCGTATAGTTTTTCTAATTCACGCTTATCTTTTGAATAATTCAACAAAATCCCACCTAAAATCAAGTCAATCTCACCTAAAATCAAGTCAATCTCACCTAAAATCAAGTCAATCTCACCTAAAATCAAGCTCAGAGTTCAAACCCATAATTTCATCTACTAATTTTTTCCCGGCATTAGGCGCACTTTTAAACTTATTGACTAAAAGTCGTGCAAACTTAAAAAACCAAAGCCTTTTATCTCATTTGTTTAATGAATGAACTGACTTGACTACCGTGGGATCCAGATAACAGAAGAACTGGTTTTATACTCGAGTTGAATGAATCGGATGTGGTAATTATGGTAGCTTAGTTCAATGGATTTAGGTTTAAGCAGTGTTGGTGTTATTTTTAGTAGAATTACTTACAAGTTAAAACATGATAGAACCCTGAAGTCCTTGTCAGTTATCCATGTCTCGTAGGAAGGTTAGGTATGTTAAAACAATCATAAATGTATATAAAACGAGCGAAGCTTCTAGAGTTTAGAACCTCCGCTCGTTTAAGCCCGAAGCTAGTATCTAGACATACAGACGGACAGACGGACAACGAAGTGTCCTGTATGAAAGTTCTTTTTTCGTTTTTGGTATGGAACCCTAAAAATAACTGAAAATCATTATCATAGCCTGGTTAGAGCTACGTACCAACCAAAAATATTCTCATGTTATAGATAAGATAAGTCTTATAGGTCCCTACTACTGTAGTTTGAAGACCCAAAAATATGTCAATAAACAACAAAATACATAACCAGCATTCTTCATCGAAAATGCAACAGTTGTGTACAATTTTTAAATCCACAAAACTATTTACGTCCCAAAGTTTTTACCATTCCAACTCCAAGTGACCAAAGAAACGTCCACCCTATTTCATACCTGTCTTAAACACGAATTATTTCCACCAAAAAATACAAAACTATCGCAAAATTTAACATCCATTGCTAGTTTTGTGTAGATGTCAAATGAAAGTGTAGTGTAAAACCGGTATTGTATAAATTAGTAAGAAGTACGTCTTGAGACAGTCATTTCGAAATGCAGACGTTTATGTCGGAATACACCCAGTGGCTAACAGGTGGCTCCTTACACTTCGGGACAAAACATAGAACTGACATTTATTTTTTTTAATCTTTTACGGACTTTAGTGATATTTTATCGTAGATTTTAACTGTATTTTCTGTTCTTTGTACAAGTGGAAAGAATCGTAGGGATTAAATATAACTTCAGGGGGTTTTTGCATTACCCCCTTTTGATAAAAGGTACAGGGGAGGCCTACGTCTAGCAGTGGTCAACTACAGACTACTTTTTGGTAAAACGTCAAAAAAGACCTTTTTATCCCTCTAGAAATGTGAAATTTAAATTTAACGCGGGTGAAACCTCGGAGAACAGCTTGTATTAAATAAGAAGAAGCATAGCTGTTATTCCATTATTCAAAAGTAACTACCTCCAAATTTCAGCCTGATTCATTTAGCACTTTTACCTTACGTGAGGACATAACAAACATTTACCTGTATTATTCATTCACTAGGTATCCATTCAAATGTCATCCTTAGCAGAGAAAAACAAGAGATAAAACGAGATGCAACTACTCAACGCAGTGATACTGCCGCATGGAAATGATCACAGGAAACGATAGCCCACTTTCAAAGTTGCTGTCGATATGTTGTCCCGCAGTGTTCACTCACTATTGTGGGCACCTGCGATGCCGGCTGTTACAACCGTTCTTCAACAATAATGCATTCGCTATAGTTTTACACTTGTCTATAAAATAACCTTATAGATGGCTGACGCCTATTATGAAAGCGAGTTTTGAAAGGTTAACTACTTGAAAAGGATATTTTAAGATGGTGTCTTCATTATTAGCAACTTCAAACATGGCCGACTTAAGTTATCTCCACATTTACTCAATAAACGATAGAATGGAACAGAATAGAACATGTGTTACTATAAAGCACCAATGCACGATACCCACGAAAATATGTATAGGTATACATATTTTCGTGGGTAGCGTTTTTACATTAGATATAGGTAGTTAGTTTTAAAACTTTTTGAACTTTCGTGATTTGTTAACATATTAATGATTATTTATCGGGTATTTATCGCATTTTACTATGAATTAAACTTAGTTTTTGCATTGAATAAATATAGGTACATTTCTTTTTAATTAATTTCCATAATTAAGGTAATTATAAGCATTATGGTATATTCCCTATTATGGTAAGCATGTACATTAATTTCCATCATAGGTAGGTATTAAATTGATTTTTCTGCAAAAAACAATATTATTTTAGGCTTGACGATGAAAGTAGGTAATATTTTTAGTTATTTGATAAACCAGAGTGCAAAGTTGCTTTTTAACCGCGTGCTCAATTTTGATGACCGAGCAAGCGAAGGACGAAGGATTCTAGATTCAAAAGAGCACGAGGTAAGAAATCTTTGCACTCGAGTGCAACACGTAACTTTTCATCCCACTAGCGGATAAAAACGGCTTTTACACTGAGATATCGAAGAGCAAAGATACCTACTCTTTCCGAGATGGGAGGATGAAATAGATATTTCCCAATTTTTTTTAGAACTAGCTTTTACGTGCAACTTTTCTCACACTTTTTCTGTAATTTCTGAATGTTTAATAGATTATCCATTCTCTAAACTTAACACTAGAGTGCACGCGCGGGCTACATATGCAACCCAGTGTAAAATAGTGTTGCATATTTTTTAAACTAGGCGTATTACAGTGCTGTCCTTAAGTGTATTCCTCAAGTGTAAACCCCCGCTCCCTCAAGTAGCGTGCCGACTCTTGCGGCCCACGGACGTTTTCAAAAATCGTCGTTGAAGTTGGTGGGCTACGCCTGTACCCCGCGCGAGCGTTCGAGGAAATTTAATGTCCAGTGAACAAGTGATAAATTCATGGTAAATATGATCTATTTTCTTTAGTGTTACTGTACAAAATACTGTAAATTCATATTGTATGTATTTGTTGTTTGTAGTTACGGATATTGCATGTAGTTTTATTGTTTTGTTCACTTTTTTTAGATGGCGGGTAACTCGAACGATTTGGGTGAACAAATACAGAGATGGCTGCTGGAGGATAACGAAGATGTCGATCTTTGGAGTGAAAGTGAGGAAGAAGGAGAAATCACAGAACAAAGTGCCCCGCTTGGATCACCTCATCATTCTGATACTGAACAAGAAGGCGAGGAGGATGATGACGATGAAGATGAAAACGCGCCGCTGTCAGCTTTGGCTTCCTATCAGTCTCGTAGCGGTACAAAATGGAGTAAATTTCCACCACCCACTTCAAGAACTAGATCTCAGTTTATCTAGAACATATTAGTCCGTCCAACAGGCCCAATAGGTGTAGCAAAAGATGCTAAAACGGCAAGACCTACTATTGAGCGTCGTATATCCCAGCAAAATATTCCCAGAGGTATAAAACTGAAAGGTAGACTACTTTTAGGACTGGCAGATCAACCCCCGCAATATAATATGCCTATTCGGGAAGGTGTTGGCCGGTGTGCTTTTTGCAGCAGGGCTCGCGACCGCAGCACGCGCAAGCAATACAGCAAATGTATGAGGCGCATTTGTAGCGAACATCAGGCAGTCGTGTGTCCTGAGTGTATGCCAGCAGAGTGATTTGTTACCATTTTACTAATGATTGGTTCAGTAAGATTATTAGAAACCAGTTTTAGAATGATTATTATGTTCCTGAACGAAAATCAGACTTATAGATCTCTAACGTTCCAAATATAGTAGATTTTTAAGAAGTTTATTTTTTTGTTTCAAATTATAACTAAAGAGCTAAATTTTGTTGAGTCTTTAAGCCATTATAATAAAAATAAAGACGTTTTGTAATTCTGTACTGTTTTTTACTCATTTGATGTCTGATTTAGGGAATAAATGGAACCATAAATGGTCTACGCCTGTAGCCCGCGCGTGCGTTCAAGGAGTATTTATGGGCGCGTGCACTCTAGTGTTAAACTTAACTATTCTCACGGAAATAATATTAAGAAAAAAAATTACCAATTTGCAAATATTTAAATCAACGTATAGTTTGCAGTATGACTAGCCAAATTCCAGCTTAATCTGTTCAGTATTTGGAGATCTTATGAAATAAACATGTTCACATTATTATATTTTAATGCACAAACCTTTGCTTTTCGTAACATTACCTATGGTCAATCGGTCATGTACTTTATTAACAAAGAAAATTATAATCAAATAATAGAACTAAATTAAAACTAGTATTTACAATTGAAACAATTGAGCTAACTGCAGACTGTTACATACTATCTACAGGTGACTACTGACTACTGATCCATGTCAAAAACAGTCGCGCGCGTACCCAAGACGCTGGCTGCATTGCCCCGCTGTATGGCAATGCTGATGCGCTGTGCCAGATACTCACCTGCTCTAGGGTCACGCGTCGTAACAAACGTATTTGTTTTAACGGTTTCATATTAATAGGATAGAATTCAATAAATAAAAATAATAAAAATAGCTTTTAGGAACGTTTAATCCTAGAAATCCGCAATCCGAAACCGAAATCCGACAAATTAATAACATTTATAATACGCAAATTGTTTAACCTCGTTCGCTCATTATTCCGAGCAAATATAGTTTTTTGGTCAATCAATTAAATAAGCACGGAATTAATTATTAATTTCTGATAATTATTAGTCTCATATCGTACTTAGTGGTCTCGGACTAGAAAATGCGAAATTAGTAAACATGCACAATTTTTAAACTTTTTAAAGATATCAAGAAATAGAAGGCTTTTTATTACTTACTTAATTATAATGCGATCACCAATCCACCAGCTAAGCGTGGTGATTATGGCAAATCTCCTTGTTTGGGGGAGACATGTCCAGCAGTGGTCTTACCACCAACAACAAGATCTACTCATCAGAATAGATGCTGCAGATAATGTGTTGTCACAATAAAAACAAGTCCAGTAGGTTCACGTCCGGCCTGGGATGTGGCTGGATGGATGGTGGTATGTAGGATGGAGGCACGACTTATAATAAAAGTTTTTATACGGATCCCTAACTTTTTTGAAAATATTATATCACCATTATCATAATGGATATTGTAGACGTCGTATGGCGAAAAAAAAATCAAAAAGGTCGAGTTGTTTTGGAGCCTTTTTCAATTCAAACAAACACACTAATCATTCCTGTGTATAATATTAACGTAGAATATGGAAAAGTCGTTATTGAGACATAACTGTAATAGTTAGACATAATAGTATCGCAGACTTTTTTGTAGATATTAATGTCCTCTATACAACTGTAGTACATCAGTTTGCTCTATTGTCAATAATTTCCGCAGCTTACGCGATATAAGGATTTTTCGTCGTTCCTTATATTGTATATTTAAACATGGAAAAGTAGTTACCTATGTCTTTGTAATGTAATTTTTTTGTAGATCTTGATGTCTTCTATAAAATTATATTCCATTACTTTGCTCTATTGTCAATAGTTTCCGCAGCGAATGCGATATAAGGATTTTTTATTAGTAAGTACTTTTTCACACCTTGGTTTACATTATTGGAGTTTTATTCTATAACCTATGTTCATCAGGGATAATGTAGGATTCTAATGGTGAAAGAGTTTTTCAAATCGGTCCAGTAGTTTCGGAGCCTATTCAATTCAAACAAACAAACAAACAAATATTTCCTCTTTATAATATTATTTGTATTGTTATAGATTTGGTTTTACAGAGCACATGTTGCATGCCACCGTCCATTACCGGTTGCGCCACAAAAAGCGACAGTGCAGGTCGATAGCCGCAGGTGCGTGATGCGTGCGGCGCAGATGCGGCGGGTTACGGGCAAAGTGGGAATACAGACAAATGTGTATATTAGAGTTCTCATAAAACAACCTCTGTAGCGTGGCGGGTTAAGGAGGTCCGACGCAGGAGGTTGTACCGGTTCGATTCCCGCCCTGAGAAAAATATTTTTACGATCTGCAGATATAAGTTCCGGGTGTTCTGGGTATTTTCTATGTATAACTAAAAAAATATGCATGTATGTATGTTATGACTGTATTCTAATAAGTATAGAACCTTATTTATTACTAGCAGCGCCCCGCGGTTTCACCCGCGTTCAGTTCCCGCTCCCGTAGTAATTCCGAGATAAAAAGTAGCTATATGCTATTCCAGTTAATCTATCTCTGTGCCAAATTTCATCCAGATCCGTTCAGCCGTTCTGGCGTGATTGAGTAACATCCATCCATCCAAACTTTCACATTTATAATATTAGTAAGATCAAATGCATCTTAATGTTACGGAGTTAAAGCCCATATTTCAATGGTAGTTATGTGCCTTTGATCTAAGACAACTTACAAGCTACTAGTTGCTGCTTGCACGCTCGCACGCGTTATTAAAGGCTATTTCTTTCCCATGGGAACTGATTTATGGGATAAAAAGTATGTTACTGTCCATCCTTTCAACCAAAATATGCCAAAAATTAAGTCGATTGTTTGCTTAGTTAGGGCGTGACGGAAGGACAAATAAACACGCTTTCGTATTTGTAATATTAGTATAGACTAGCATAGACCTCAACCGGACATTTTCCGAATCCCCTTGTTGCGTACTTCGCCCGCGGCACAACAAGCGGAAGAGTCGATTCAACTTGTTTATGATAAGATTATAATTTGGGTTCCGTTCTGAACATTTTCAAGAAATTAATTTCTCTGATTGGGTATTTATGTCATTTCCGTTCCCGGGTATATTTTATTGGACGAATTGGAGTTTTTGGCGTTCAGTGTTTTGACGTAAGCGCTAGGTTGGTTTTAGTACTACCTATCATGAATTGCACAAAAGGGAAGCCCCGTTGCGCAACTATTTGCAGTTGAGCAACCGCAGTTGCACAAAGGGACCTCGCGTACCTATCATATGATTTTCCTATTCGTCCCACATAAGGACGAAGATAAGACGAACAGCTGGTCGATTCAGGAGGTCTACTTTGAAATACAAACGAAGTTGACAGATGACGTCACTAAACGAAGAACGGCCGATTCGTTATTTCAATGACTTGAGTATGATAATGAAACTGTCATTTTATTTCTTACTAGCGGTCCGCCCCGGCTTCGCACGGGTATATTCTATAGCCCATGTTACTCAGTGATAATGTAACTTTCTAACGGCAAAAGAATTTTTGAAATCGGTCCAGTAGTTTTAGGTTTATTTATTACATATAAATATACAAATCTTTCCTTTTTATAATATTAGTGTGGATTAATATAATTATTTCTTATAGATCCGAAACGAAAGGTGTCGCAAAGTTGATGACGCGCCCGAAGCATTTTGGTCGTAAGGTCGTTTCGTGTTATGCGACGTCAAATCTGTAAAGTTCGTTTGATTTTCAAAGTAGACCTCCTGATGTAATCATATTAATATGTACTTCAAAATTGTCAAAAAATCGAACTGAGTAGGTACCTACTCAGTTCGATTTTTTGACTAAAAAAAAACGAGAAAATTGAGCAGCGAAAAGCCCAATTAGCCCTCATAACAATGAGGGCTAATTGGGCTTTCTTTTAATGCGTAGATGTTTTCTACGTATAAATTATGAATATCTATCTATGTAGGTAGTGTATTGTATTTGAGTTATCTAGTACCATAACACAAGCTCTGCTTAGCTTGGGGCTAGATAGTCAGTATTATTATATTATTATCTGTGATGATAATGCTGTGTCTGGGTATGTGAATTTGTGAGCATTATTTATAATTTATTTATTATGATTTATAGAATGCAGTCTATAGCCGGCCAAGTTAGTCTAAGAGCGAGCCACTTGGGGAATGACATAGGCTACTTGACCACTACTGGGAAATAATTCTAACGTATTGTCTGATAAAAAAAATGCAAAGTGTAATTAATATTTCTTCAAGACCAGTCGTATTAGTTATAAAAACTAATTTTACAGTTTGAATAAAATAATGGCGCGCCAAATCGATAATCTCTGTCATGACTCCCGTGCTCTGAGCAATGACGTCAGACGCCGTATCACACCTATCAAGAAGAACTCATTGACACTGTAATCTGTAATAGTGTGACGTCACCAGCGATCCAACCAAACGCAGAGCGTTTTCGGTCACGTGATCTTAAATAAAAACATGTGTCATTTTAATCCTTTTTTTACCTACAAAAGGCATATTATTTTTAATAAAAATTACGTGATTACGCTTTGTTACGTTGTCACTGACAAACATGAAAATAATTTGGAACTTATTTTTAATGTAGTCAAATAGCCTATGGGCTTGTACGCAAGAGGAGGATATCGAAGTAGAGTTGTTCAAATATCAGGAGGAAGCTGCTGACCTTCCTCTGGTAGGTTCTCTTAGTCGACTCTAACGACATCCACGGGTTGTGTTGAGGGGTCGATTCTAACGTCGCCACCGCCATGACCAATTTTCATATTCCCATCATCAATTCAGTGATTACAAGGGTTATAAACGATTAACATCGTGTTAGCAATCGGTTACAGCGGAATTAATACGAGCATCGGTTTAAGGGTGACATTATAACTAGTGTTGTACCGGCTACTTAATGTTTGGGGCGCGACTTTTTTCTGTGATTTTAGGATTAAGGGGGGCCGCACACGTCCGATTTTATGTCTGATTGTCGGATGAAATTGTCTATGGTTAGGCGTATTCGACTATCCGAAAGCGTTCGTTCCATAAATTTGTAAATACAAAAATCGCCTTCGGATAATCCATCAGACTAAAAATCGGACGTGCGCGGTCAGCCTAAAGCTTAACATTTATAAAAAAATCTTTAACATAAACACTCTCGAAATTTGATAAATTCTTTACAAATGTAAGCGGGTTCACTCCTAACCTTATTTGTGTTGGAACTAACTTTAATAGAGACAGAACCTACCACCAGCCTGGAAGCCGTGTCTTTATGGACCACTTCTTGGGAAGTCAGATGGCAATATAGAGCCGTATACACCCAGATGATACAAACTCTCGACACCATGATGATGGTATCTTCGTGTTCCTACCTACAGACTTTTATAGCTTTTTTGGATAGTCTAACAGCCGGTTTTTCGAACGCTTCTTATTTTTGACAGTAGTTTAAACTTTGTTAGCAAAAAGTTAATAACAAGCGTTCGAAAAACCGGCTGTAAGCTTAATAATAATAATAAATCATTTATTTCTGAAGGTCTTACTTACTAGTCTTACTTTATTGGTACAATAACAATATTGTGTTTTAGACCTATTTCACCATTTGGTTCAACACCTCGCTCTAAGTTTAGGAAACTTGTGTCATAGACGCGAAGGATCTCTACCTCTCGCTTAGTAGATATGTTAGCTTAGTAGATATGTAAAATTACCTATTTCGTCAACAATCTGTACAAAACCAAATTATACTATAGATTTCTGTCTCGACCGTGATCAAGGGTGGTCAACCCTTTTAACGCGACTAAAAATCGCGTCCGAAACCCGCCCCAATACTATCACAATAACAATTTCAGCCTGACAATGGCTACTTATCGAAGTACCGGGAGCATTGGTAAACCGGTTTTAACTGCATTAACCCGGATAACGTGAATTACATCCGGCACCAGGTGCCCCGGATGTTGATTGATGGTTGGTGGTTGTTGGACATGACCTTTGAAAGGTTATAGGTAACTTTTGTTTGGGAAAGCTGAAACTGAATATAACTTTTCGGGAAACATAGTTAATAAAATCGCTTGGAAATGAATAAAAATGAATTTTCGCTCTCACTTTATGATGAATAAGTATTTTGTTTTATTATGTATTTTGAAAAACTAAACGATACAAGCATAGCTATTTCTTATCCGATTATGTACGCAAAATTTCATTAAAATTGGAGACGTTGTTTCCAAATGAATCGAATAGTACGTTTATATGGGAGCTGAAAGGTTCAGGTCGACCTTAACACACACTTGCTCATAAAATAGTAAACGGCACCCTCCTCAATTCAACTTATCAGCCACAAAGTATGATGGCACCTGAGAAAAACGGACCTTTGACTAAATTAACAAATTTATTGCTGTTTCGAAGCCCTAATGGTCCCATTAATGAGTGGGCCATTCAAATTGGGGTTGCCAACTGCAGGGTGTCAAAAGTTGTTAGTTGTAAAAGTATTGAGAAACTGAGACTGACTAAGAAACTAATAACACCTTACTTTAGCTTATCATAGAGTTAACCATTGTTATTGTGTATGGCTTTTTCAACAAATGTTTTCATTTCATTACGATATGAAATAGATACAGAGAGCAAATACATCTCCTCACACAGAAAATACTTAGAAAAAGTAAGTTTTGTTAGTAGTGTTTTAGTAGTATTGTACTAATTCCGGTCGCGGCAAAAGAATTGACCCCTCCAACTGAACCCATGGGTGTCGTAAAAGGAGACAAAGGGAATCTACCATAGGAAAGGCAGCACCCTTCCATCATTCCGTTTCTATGTAGGGATCATGGCTTCTTATGATAACGACCTATTTGATGCTATCAGAGGAAGCCTGTATATGCCCAGCAGTGGACCAGTAAAGTGCTGATGATGTCATTGTAGGTACTTTCATTGAATACTTCATCATCATCATCCGCAGCTTCATTTTATCCATTGCTGGGTATAGGCCTCCCGAAGTTTGTGCCATCCACCACGGTCCTGTGCTAACCGCCGCCATAGTTGCCTCCCGACTCGTACTATTTCATCGACCCACCTTGCAACTGGGCGTCCGACGTTTCTTTTTCCCATAATTGGCTACCAATCAGAAATACTTAAGACAAAAACATTTCGAGAACGCTTCAAAAATCCACTCACACTTCCACTGTTTTCCCATTTATCAAGTATAGATAACCACCGTCTGAAAACATCCGAACTCTCAAAATATAGCCACTTCCAGCCATAAACCTGTGTAATGTGGCAACACTGCATCACTAGGCGCGAACCGGGCCGTAAGTCATTGCGGTGCTTAATACTTGGGCTATTTGATGGCGAGTGAGTGGAATGAATGGATTTATTCCTCTAAATGGCGGGAGAATTCTGGAAATATATCTTTTTAACCGACTTCTAATTAGGATGTTAGTTTGTTTGAGTTTGGGGCCGAAGGTATAGAAGAGTACCTTTCATTTCTTTTTGACGACCTCTGTGGCGCGGTGGGCGAAGGTCTGCCTGCGACGCAGGAGGTTGCGGGTTCGATTCCCGCCTCTGGACAAATGTGTGTACGATCTGCAGACATTTGTTCAGGGTGTTCTGGTCGTTTTCTATGTAAGTATAATTAAAAATATCTATCTACGTATTGTATTATATTATGTATATCAGTTATCTAGTACCCATAACACAAGCTCTGCTTAGCTTTGGGCTAGATAATGCTGTGTGAATTGTCCAGCATTATTTATTTATTTATTTAATGTACTTACGTAATATTATCAAAAAAAATTACAATTTAAATAATTTATATCAATGTTGCAAACAATCTACAGGTAGCTCAATTAATCCATATCAATACCAGTCGCGCGCGTGCCCAAGACGCTGGCTGCATTGCCCTGCTGTATGGCAATGCTGATGCGCTGTGCCAGATACTCACCAGCTCTTGGGTCACGCGTCGCTTCGATCAGACGCTCAGATATCTTTTTAAAGATATAATATTGCAGCGACATCCACAACCGAATAATCTAGTGTCCAATAGACCCAATAAAGTTAAATTCCCGGTTCCATAATCCTTATAATAATCCCTATACTATCGAAAACAATGGCGTCGGATCCGGACGTTAATTACGTCAAAATGGCGTGAAATTAATTATTAGCGAGATGATATACGCGCGATGCATTATTTTGTTGTTTTGGTGCGTTTGTGATAAAGTTGTGGCACAATGGGTACTTATTAATGGTTTTGTGTTTTTTTTTTTGTATAAACTTTGTTGCGTTTAAACAAAATAATAGGGTCCTTGCAATTTTTTTGAAGAATAATTGTAGTCTGTAGTCTCTTCAATAAGGAAATGCAGACTTAACAAAATAATAACACATTTTCTGGCCCTTAAGGCTTGGCCATGACGAACTAAGACAGACAGATTGCACTTCAATTTTATCAAATGTAGTCGACAGAGGGCACTTATTTTCTTAAACAGACTTGTGCAAAAATTATCCATTGTAGAAGAGGCAAACTTCCGTTCTTGTGGTTGATGGCACAATCACAGGTTACTTATGTAATGATAGAAAATAGTAACACATTTTGAGCCTTTAATCTATACCTACCTAATATAACATGCTATGGGAAAAATCAATAGAGCGCCGATCAGTCGTATGCCGTAGGTATCGCTGGATCGACGAAGTCGAAGTCGATCTCCGCGAACTCGACGCCCATAGCTGGCGAGAGACAGCTCAGAACCGAGATGCCTGGAGAAGTCTTGTGTCGGAGGCCAAGATCCACTTTGGGTCGCTGAGCCACAGGAGTAAGTAAGAATACCAACTATATTAATCTTTACTAGGTATATCTAAGGTTTTTGCTATTAAATTTAACTCATTCTAATAAAAAAAATTGTTGGTATACGACTCGCTTGATTAATGCTCTACATTAATTTATACACACAATGCTTTCCTACAGTGTTTCAGTGTGATTGATACTCAACTCTGCACTACTACATAATTAAAAAAATCTCTGGCTTTTGTATTTCAAAATCGACATGTAGGATACATTAGTTTTCACCAAATTATCTCAAAAATGCGATACTATACAATATACCTACTCTCCATTTTATTTTTTAAATCTTTTCAATCAAATTACGCGAAGCTACAAAACACTCGGTGTACTCCTGCCTCTATTCACATCCAACACAGTAATAAACTACGCACATGAATTGTACACAAGTAAGTACAACATATGTACCTATGACGTATGTAATAGCTATGTAATAACCACATTGTGTTAGCTATTTTTATAAACTGAATGACAAATTGCTGTTCTGATGTCAAATTATTTATTGCACTAACGAGCAAGGGTTTCGCAAAACTAATAAAAAGTTGTGAAAAAGTTCGTCTGGGGAAGTAAATACTTATACTCAAGCTCTCAAAAAACAATGTTTGTGAACAACTCAACACAAAAATCCAAGCTCTCGTTTTGGCGTCGTAGAAAAGAGCTCAAATCGACGAGTGGTGCTATTTCTGCTAAAAACGTTAACAAGAAAGTAATTTATTATGTTTATTCAGATCCCCATTCAATCCAACGATCCTATCCATCCACGGTTGTCTGGTAGAGATCGCTCCTGAGCGATAAGACCGCCAATTGTCACATTTTCTTACTTCTTTTTATCTTTGTCTGTTACATTTAAGTTATGTGTGCAATAAAGAATTTTCTATCTATATTCCAAAAAAGTAGGTACCTGATCAGGTCCTGACTAGATGTTACTCACAAATTTCAGTCCAAATATCAAGAGTCCAAGCTTTTTAAGGCGCTAATTTGACAAATCCGTGGAACATAAAGGACCAAGAATATTTGGAAAATTATCACAAAATACAATAGAACATATTTTAGAAAGCTTAGTATTCCCAAAATGAGTCTTATGGTAGTTAAAAGAGGGTTGACTTTCTTTGGAATGTGATTTGAAATCTAGCACTCTATCGCTAAGTGGCATTATTAATTCCAGAACTCGTTAACAATAAGTCAAAGTTATTTTTGAAACGTGACAAAAATTGTGTGATTTTTCGGAAGAAATTCGATAGTCACGACTTTTAGCCGACTTCAAAAAGAAATTACAGCACTTAGGTAGTAACTTTTTAACGTAAGTAGGAAAAATATATAAACAAATAATGCTGGACAATTCACACAACATTATCTAGCCCTAAGCTAAGCAGAGCTTGTGTTATGGGTACTAGATAACTGGTATGTACATAATTTTTTTAATATAATATATTGCATACCAAGATCGTTTTTTTTTATAAAACAGAAACCCGGAACAAATATTTGCAGATCGTACAAAGATTTTGTCTCGAGGCGAGAATCGAACCCGCTCCCTGCATCGCTGGTGGACATTTGCCCGCTGTGCCACAGAAGTCTTCAGTCACGAGCAAGACGCAGAAATGCTATATAATGGTTAAGAAGCAGCAGAAATAAACATGGCGGAAGAACTTCCTTAGACAAGCTCTTAAGACCTCCACCAAACGTTAACTCTAATTTCACGAGCAATCAGTAACTTTAACCCCCGTTACATCATCGTTTAATCACTAAACTTAACCCGTGCTAGGCTAGCGGTTGAAACTACCCCACTGGGTCATCCGCACTCGTGTGGGGTCGTATTGACCCCAAGTAAAAACAATTAAAGGCCGGAGAGTATGTGTGAAGACAATGCTTTGTTGGTTTACGGTGAAATTACTTATTTTACACTTAGGTGCAGGGCGATTGTTACAATACGCGTCTATGTAGAAAAAAATAATTATCGTTCTTTATCGTTTGTTGCCTTGCGGGCAGTTCTGCTGAAGTGATCGTACTGAAGACTTCACGCACGTCATCATCACAATCAGTCTAATTGCAAAGCGAGCTGGCGCCCATACTGCGCGAGCCGGCGCCCATCCTGCGCGAGTCGACGCCCATGTTGTTTGGTGCATTCACAACAAATAGCAAAAATACAAGCGGCAAAGCTTCTCTTATAACAACCTAGGTTTTATATTCAGGAAGGAATCTATAACTGGTACAAACCTTTTCAATGTTTCAAGGTTTTCAGAAAATCTGTTTGAACTAAATGATAACGAGAACTTCCAACGTTGAAGAACTTTTGAAATTCTGAGGAAATTCTACAATTTCGTTCTCTGTTTATGATAAAAAGAAGCGCTTTATAGTTTAAATTTGATTCTCATTTGTGTTGATTCCTGATGTTTTTTAAGCGACTTACAATAAAAATAAGGAGATTGATGTTCGCGTGTACATGTTTTTTAGGGTTCCGTACCGCCTTGTGGCAAACGGACAGACGGACAGCGGAGTCTTAGTAATAAGGTCCCGTTTTACCCTTTGGATACGGAACCTAAAAAATGTGTCAATAATTAGAAATTCGAAGTCGGTTTTTCGAATGGTATCATATTCTTATTAAAATAAAAAAACAACCAAAACAAAAAAAAAACAAGTCGCTGACATTACCATGTCCCGCACTCTACAACTGAGTAATTAATTAAACTCATCCAAGTTCGCTGTTTGTGCGTCTAGAAACTTGTACCAGCTCGAACTCGCCCCAGTAACTGGAGCCAGTAGGTAACTCGTCCTAATTAACTGCCCCGACACACCGGCTAGATGTGATGGGGTAACTTTAAAGGTACTTTGTGTCGTGCAATCTGCTGGTAAGTTTGTACTCCGGTGTTTAAGCCTTGAAGTGCCTTGACATTACTGTGATGGTCTCTAAGAATAGAATATTAATTAAGTAACCCTAAGGATTAGAAGGTTGTCGACATAGCTCAAAGGATTAGCAAGCTGAAGTGGCAGTGGGCTGGCCATATCGCAAGAAGAACCGACAACCGCTGGGGTAAACGTGTTCTTGAGTGGAGACCGCGACTCGGCAAACGTAGTGTATGACGCCCTCCGACCAGGTGGGGTGACGATTTGCGAAAGACTGCTGGCAGATGCTGGATGCGGCAAGCTGATGACAGGGCGCTATGGCGCTCATTGGGGGAGGCCTATGTCCAGCAGTGGACTAATATAGGCTGATGATGATGATGAACCCTAAGGATGTAGGCGACTGCTACGGGCTAGAGTCTCCCGGTGAGTCAAGGGTATAGGGATGATGACAGTAACGAAATATCACCAAATATAGTATTTATAATTCGGTAAATATATTACCTACATTGGGTGATATAATTTCGTTCCTCATATTTCGTTCCCGTCATCATGGTACTTGAGCCATAGATTTATCATCATTATCATCATCAGCCTATATTAGTCCACAGCTGGACATAGGCCTCCCTGAGTACCATAGCGCCCTAATAGTCATAGATTTCAAAACACGTATTATATTTTTTCGATTAAATATTATTTTGATAAATAAAACAAGGAAATACAGCGATCCGCCTTGACACGTTGAACACCAATCACAGCATTTGAAAACTGTGACGTCATGCCGTCGCAATTATCTATACTATAACTATCTATAATATTATAAAGAGGAAAGATTTGTTTGTTTGTTTGCATTGAAAAGCCTCCGAAACTACAGCACCGATTTGAAATATTCTTTCACCATTAGAATCCTACAGTATCCCTGTTGAAATAGGTGTAGAAGTTGATATAATACTTTCATAAAAGTTAGGGATCCCTATGAAAACTTCGATAAATCTAATGCAAGGTGTAAAAAAATACCAAGGAAATCAAGGCACAGAATAAGTATATAAGGTAAAGACTTTCTTCTCTTGACAATTTCTCTCAGTTGGCAAGACACCAGGATATGATTTGTCAACAAAAGCGCCTGACTGCCAAGTCTTTAAAGCTACATCATCATCGAATCGCAGGTGTGAGATGTAATCGCCGTTTAAGTTGTATTTCTTTACTAGCATGATAATGAATTGATGATGATTATACATCATCAATTCATTATCCAATAGAGATGATGATTAAAGGTACATCATCAATTCATTAACATCCATGACCAGCTGGATGGCTGTAATAAATGTCATAGTACGCTGACTCCAGTCGCATCCAGCATCTGCAGTCTTTCCCAGATTGTCATTCCACATGGCTGGAAGACGTCCTTCGTTTGCCATTTCATTTATTTCTTGAGTATCATCAGCTCATGTTAGTCTACTATTAGCTTCCGCTAATGGGTGACATAGCTTCCTTCACCTCCGGGAAACCCATTTGTCACAGTGCTGCTAAATGTTTTGTCACTAACATTTATCAGCGCTGCGCAATATTATGTGTGCAATATAATGTGTGGGCGCAATCATTGCGCAATATAATCAATACAGAGGTGCCCCATCAGCTTCAATCACCAGCTCCAGAAAGTGAGATGCCTTGTGCACCAGCTTTAGATGCTGAGAGTGGAGACGTTCAAATTGTAACATACACTCCGGCAGTGACTGAAACTGATGAGTCACCAGTGCCACCAACGACGGTGTCACCGAATTTGATGATGATGGAGAAGATTGGCCAGATTGTGCCGAAGAAAAGTGTGCGAGAGAGACTGTCGCAGTCGTAGACACGGCGGCGCTGCCAACAGCTAGTCTGCTGTTCTGTGGCGGATAATTGTGGATACTTATTAGCCAATGCTATCCGTTGCTGGATAGAGCCTAAAGGAGGCTCTATCCAGCAGTGCATTCACTGACCAGCCCTGGCAGGGGCGCGGACCATGTTAATTTGACCAGCCCTGGCAGGGGCGCGGACCATGTTAATTAACATTTGCGTCGTTGGCCATGAAAGTGTTAGTTTAATGAGAGCCATAGCGCCCTGTCTTTGGCCGCATCCACAAGCAACCATTCCGCGGGAATTCTACCTGGCCAGAGAATGGCCACGTTGGGCGTTTGCGTTGATTTTTTGACCAGTGTAATGATATATTAAATGATCATGATTCGTTTGTAATGAAATCCAATAGGATAACTCAATGGCTCACTATCCTTGACTTATGGCGACGTGAATTAGTAGGATTAATGTGGACATGACTAAAAGTTTCAGAACGAGAAATCAAGAATCAATCTTTAAATTATCATGGTTATTATTATAAAATTCATCAGCCATTCCGTGATCATAGTGCATAACACTCACACGAAATATTGAAAATCTCAAAAATCAAATCATGGTAAATATCCCGTTATAAGTGACTTTTAAGAATCAATGCCTATTTAACATAATCAAAACACTATTCTACACGTCTTTCACTTCTACCCATCTGACTCCTTGTTTTTTAGCATACGTCCACCGGTGCACTTCAGGCTAAGCGTGCGGGGTTTAGGCAATCACCACACTTGGCAGGCGGATTGGTGATCGCAGTGAGATGTTAAAATACACAGGAGGAAGCTGGATGATGTGACTTGAACTTGAGATGGACGTATCACAACACCATTAGCTTAATTTTTTTTGTCACATATTTTTCAATTGGTAGGTATGGATTTCGTTGAATCGAATGAAAATGGACATCCAAAGTACGGAAACAAGTTACTTATCCCACTGATCCCATTTTGGAGGAATAATCCAACACAATACAATATCCAACTGTGAACTGTTTGAGTTTACTCCCTAATTGTTAAAATCCTCCAGATTTGGAGCACATCTTGAACTATTCGGCTGGAATATCCACTCTACTCCAACGTCTGGCTAAATTCACGAATCATTACCGCCGCTTCCAAAGCGGGGAATCGGACAGTTTTAATTGTTCCTGGCTGGGCCATTAGGCTAGTGGAATCGCCGACTGTTCGGCTGCTTCGGGAAATGCCCGCTTTGTTTGTATGCCTGCAGCATAATCAAGGAGGTTTCAGGGTGATTTTAGACAGTTTTCAGTGTAAACGTTGTCACAAATTTGTAACGCACGTCCACTGCCGCATTTCCTAAAAATATACGAATAAAAATTTGGGATGCATTTTATAATGACGGCATCAGTGAAGGGGCTACCATACGACGCCATTGTGTGAAAAGGATGGGCATAGATTTTTGAATTCATAGGAGCGGGACAGAGCAGAGCAACATCAGTGCTAAAATAAAGTTTTCGACTATAAATTATTCAAAATATAAGCATCAAATAGAAAAACTAAACGATTACTCAAATAAAACAGTAGTATGGCGTCAAAAATAATGTGGTGTTGTCGCTGATAATTTAGAGCATTTCAACTAAAAGCGAAATTTGTATTTTCAATTAAAAAAAACCTGTTTATTTACATTAATTCTATTCAATTACTCAACTTTTTTTTTACAGGTTTTTTCCCTACCTACCTAATCTTTTTTTACCACCTAGGTACCAAAACCAAAAATGGTTTTGAGCTTCTGCGCTTTGCTTCGATGATAGCAATTTTGTTAAATATTTTCCAAAAATATTCATTGGGTAAACCCATTGTATACAATATCCAGATTTTTGAATCGAAGTCTATGTGTATTATGCACGTAATTAGGATATTTAAGTACAGTCAGCTGTGAAAATATGTTTTGACTCCCAAGTTTTGAAATTTGACTGAATAGTAAGTGTATACCTAGTCATAGTGATAATTTATAAATCATGTTCTGACAAGAACAATGACTACTAGTATTGAAAAATGTGTGTGTAGACTTTTATACGATAAGTTCCGAGTAAAATAAAAGTGAAAACTTGGAAGTGTATACATATCTGAGCAGCTGACTGTACATAGAGGAACACTGGCACACTCGAAGCATATAACCATCTATCTATGTATCCTGGCTAACTAAGTGCGTCGATATTGGTACACTAAATTTGGGCAGTAGGCCACTGCAGAAATTCCTACTGAGCGTTAGGTATTTCAATAATTTACCTCCTGGATATATGTGGGGTTAAACGCATTTGCGTCGGGGTCCCCAGGCTGTACAAGGTGCCACAAAATATGTATGTGCGGACAAACTGGGGTGATTTCAGACATCACGGAATGGGGTTGACAACATTAAAAAAAAATTGCGACTGTAAAATAATGCATCTGTTGATTTTATACACCCGAGGAAAGCAAATGAAGATCTAATATTTACTAATAATATAAAAATACTAGCTGTTCCCCCAGGTTTCACCCGCGTTAAATTCTATCGCAAAAAAAAAAAACCCGCGAATCTTCCATGGGAATTTGATGTAGTTTGATTATGTTACTCTCCATCCTTTCAACTTTTTGTCAAAAATCAATTCGATGCATTGCTTACTTAGGGCGTGAAGGAAGGACAAACCAACACATTTTCGCATTAACAATATTAGTTAGGCTTAGGATATTTTCTTTTTGTAGTTATTTGTCTTTTTACACAAATCAAAAACCCCAACGCTCGTCACGTCGTTGACTATTGTTATTTCTTCATTCACCAAGCAGGCTCGCTTACCGGCTAAGAAGTTCTGCGTCCATAATAGCATCCTTCCCCCTCTCTACCGTTGTTATAATGTTCGACTGAATGTATTTTTTTTAGATTTAGATTTTTATTGGCAAAGTATGATGTTAGTACAGTAGTTTTTATGTATGTTCATCAATTTCCCCGTCAATGTCCCCGATTCGTGAGCTCGCGCATTTTATGATTTTGGATAAATCGATTTTTGTGAAAAATTGTTCAAAATAAATAATAGATTCAGGCGTTACTTTGCGGAAATCCATTGCAAAATATAAGGATGAAAATATTAAGTAACAATTCCGCGAAAAAACTTGGCGCGTGGAGCTCGGAGTGGCAATATCTCTGGTGGGACTCTGCCGTTGTTGCTTGGCGCTCTCAGTGTTAAGGTCGAGTATTGTGGTGTCCTGATGATGTCTCGTGGAGAGACGAAACTAGTTGACGTCTTGCTTTGATAGGTATTTTTTCATTTTGTAGTTGGCGTCGTTTTTCTTCTACAACGCGGACTTCATTTTGTTAGAACTTATCACAGACCGATTTTTCGCAAAAATGTTACTAAATATTTTCATCCTTACATATTGTGCAAAATACCTTTATTCCATCCAGTCCTACCAGTAGTTCGATAGTCGAACTGTTTGGATGTTTTTTTTCCAAATTGTTATACTGACGGATCGAACTATTTGGAAACATGGATTTTATTCCAAATAGATTTACTATGATTATAATGGTACAGTCAGAAATGGTACTTCAAATGCATTTGTATCTTGAGAGGAAATTGTCCTTTTTGTTATGATATAATAAATCCTTTCTCGATATATCCTCTTTGAAGGATCACTTAAAACAAATTATGAAGTTAGTTAATTGAATGCTTTATTACTATCTGTTTATTGTTTGTGCCCCCTCTAAACCAAATAATATACTTACTAGAGTAGGAACTAGTAAGTAGGTACATTACAAATGTAGAGGCGCTAGATATCTTGGAAAAGCGGGACAGTTTTTAGCGTACGTTAATTTTATTTAGGATATGGATCGAACAGGTCCTATTACTACAAAAGCTTACAAGTCAGTTAGGCTCGTTTATGATGCCTGGGTGTCACATATAAATTCAACTGGTTGAGATAATAAATAAATAAATAGTTCTGGACAATCGAGACGAGAAACAAATCATTTTAACACAAACAAGGTTAGTTTTCTTCGCTCATGTTCCTATCCAAACTAATATTATAAATTCGAAAATGGCTCTGTTTGTCTGTTACCTTTTCACGCCTAAACGGCTGACCTGATCTTAATGAAATTTGGCAGAGAGGTAAAAGGTGACACACTCTTGGCAGACCTTCCATGCTCAGAACACTCGATCAAGTCTGCTTTTGACAAAATAAACAATCAAAAGAAAATAAGTTATTGTGACATAACTATAAAGCATCTCGGCCGTTATATCGCGTCACCGATTTTTTTAAAACCTCTTTGTTCCAATGTTTGCACTAAATGAACATCCATAATTATGTACGCAGTACGCACTGGCGGTGTCTATCTATTCTGCAAATAGATCAATAGGGTTGCCACAAGATAGGGTGGAAAAGAACTAGTGAGGATTTCAGTTGGAGATGTTTTTGTAGGCACGTGGGAGGCCCGCCCTACCGGACCTGCTAGGAAGATGTCGTCGTCGTGTCCCACAAGTGGACCTACGAAAGCTACTAGCGCAGGACTTGCGGGACAAAACAAAATGTCATCTTTCTTAAAAAGTCTGATAAAAGTCGCCAAGATGCATTTCGAGTTGCTGAAACAAGTTTACCAAAGAAGAGCCACAAAAGTAATAACTACAACTGGAGCGTTTTTTTTTTATTATTTTGAAAAGAGTTTACAATACAATACCACTTTATTGCACACCCAAAAATAGTAAAGAAAAAAGAATACAGGAAAAGATAGATAACAGAGTTGCACAATGGGCGGCCTTATCGCTATAAGCGATCTCTTCCAGACAACCTTGGGATGGACTGGACACGAAGCAGTTGTACTCGTATAGACGGAGAAGAGTTAGTTCTTTTTATCTCCATTTTCTGAAAGCTTTATTTCTTTTGGCTTCTATTTAGGTATCTAAAATTTAAATGAAATTATTATTTAATAAGCTATTAAATTTCAGACAATATAAACAAATAAATAAATAATGCTGGACAATTCACACAGTATTATCTAGCCCCAAGCTAAGTAGAGCTAGTGTTACGGGTACCAGATAGCTGTTAAACATAAGTAATACAATACAATACATAGATCTATGTATTGTATTGTATTACTTATGTAAAAAATATCTATATTTTTTATTATACATAGAAATCGACCAGAACACCCGGAACAAATACCTGCAGATCGTACAAATATTTCTCCCAAGGCGGGAATCGAACCCGCAACCTCCTGCATCACAGGCGGACCTTCGCCCACCGCGCCACGGAGGTCGTCAGGTATAAAGTCACCGCTAAAATTACTTACAAGGTTTTCCCCGTAATATTTAACAGTTAACAATATTTGTGCAAATATCCGAGCACACCCTGTACACTGTATGATTAGCGTTGACAATGGAGGCAGGACGATGACGTGTTGATTGTATCAATGTTAATTAAAGACGATGGATTGATGACGTCACGAGTACCATTGTGACCACAGCCTTATTGTCTAACTTAACTGGTAATCGTAATCGACTACATTTTTGACATTTGAAACCTAGCCTGGACTTCGATTGTCACTTTCGTATTGTGTAAATAGTTGACACATGGAACACCATTACCAGCGAAATTGAAGCCCAGTGAATGAATGAAACTTCGTATTTTGGCGCGGATATCGGTATTGTGTAACGCCGAAATGAATTTCAGTAGAAAATTCAAGCCTATTTCAAAACGGCAAATGAAGCAGGGAGCTCATTCGAGTCTTGTTTGGAAATCTCAAATATATCCCTACAAATAAAAAAATTGTGATAAACATTGTGTTTGAAGGCTAAGGAAATAAGTAAGTAAAAATCTCAGAAGTAATAAGTAATAATTATCTGATTCTAAGGTTTTTATTTATTATACTCTGGGTAATTTCTAAGAAATTAATAAATCCCAAAAATTTACGATCCCGACGGGATTCGAACCCGCACCTTCCCCTTCAGCGCAGGGGTGCTCTTTTTCCAACTAAGCTACGTGATCTTATCGAGTCGGCCCGAAAGAACTCCCAAAGATTTTCGGGCCGACTCGATAAGATCACGTAGCTTAGTTGGAAAAAGAGCACCCCTGCGCTGAAGGGGAAGGTGCGGGTTCGAATCCCGTCGGGATCGTAAATTTTTGGGATTTATTAATTTCTTAATAATTATCTGAATACATACCTAGGTACTCGAGTTCAAATTCATTTTTTCGAAATACTACAAAGCATTCTCTCAATCAAATATCTCCTTCGCAACTGGGAAAGAGTCAACATATTTCACCTGCCGTAGGTACCTACCTAGTTACATGACTGTGTTTATTGAGAGCACATACACTAGTTCTGTTACGCTCAGGAAGCGGCTCAGGCTCGGGAACGGGCTCAGGCTCAGGCATAAGGGCTGAGACAGGTATAGAGGCAGCAGCGGTGTCAGGCTGTGTGCGCTGCTGTTAAATACATTATAACACTAAGTAAGAGTTTGGTAATTGAATGCCATGGCCCGCTAACACTACAACATTTGTTATGACCATCCTTTGAGAGAACCTTTATTCCTCAGTAGTACTCGGTTCTCTGAGCTAAAGAGCCTGCCAGTTATTTATTTATTGAATATAAGATCGAACATGAGATCACAAAGCTAGATTCTAATAACAATTTAGGGGTCTTATGTCTTGTGTCTCTATAGAAAAGGACGTTACAGCATGCATATTAATAAAATAATCAACACTAGGCATAACATAATATCTACTTATTAAGAATTAATGATTACCAAGTTCAAACATCAATTGAACTTGGTAATCTATTATTGCTATGTCAGGATATAAATTCTTAAAAGTAAAGTAAAATTTGTTTATTGGTACAGTGCAAAAGCTTTAAAATTAGATGGGTAATTAGCATTAGTGACAAACATTCAAATTAACAGATAAAAGGTACTTACAACTCTCCACTTGGCAAAGGTTTTAGTGGCGCCAGCCCCAACAGCATTAAAAATTCAAAATTCAAAATTCAATAACTTTATTTCTTTAGGCTTACAAAATAAGCACTTAGACAAGTCAAATTTTATACATAAACACAGCTTAATAAATAGTAATTATTATCAATTAAGAAACAAAATGTTATTGATTTTGTTCGCTTCAATTTTTTGTCCACTAGTGGAAGAAGCGAAAAATAAACCACTAGTAAGTGTATAATGCTTAAAATTTAATACAATGTTATTCGCCTATCTAAGTCTAAATATAATGGGATTTAGATACAGGTCAATATTTATATAAAACTAAGCTTAAGATTGTTCTCCTATAATACCATTGTCGGTGCGGAACTGGGCGACATCTGGCCAAGCATTAATATCATTGATATAATCATCTACGGAGTAAAAGGCTTTCTTGATAAGATTTAGTTTTATGTACTGTTTAAATTTACGAATAGGGAGCTCAGTTGCTTCAGATGGAAGCTTATTATAAAAGCGTACGCAATTTCCCATAAATGATTTGCTTACCTTTCGTAATCTATATGATGGAATGTGTAGTTTGTTCTTGTTTCTTGTATTTCTGTTGTGAACATCACATTTTTTCAAAAAGCTATCTTTATTTTTGTGCGTATACATTAGATTTTCATAGATGTATTGCGATATTACTGTCAAAATATTTATGTCTTTAAATAGATCCCTCAAAGAATCGCGTGGCTTTAATTTATAAATTGCACGTACAGCCCTTTTTTGGAGAACAAAGATAGTCTGGATGTCGGCTGCCCGTCCCCAAAGCAAGATACCGTAAGACATTATACTATGGAAGTAACTGAAATAAACTAACCTAGCCGTATCTACATCGGTAATATATCTAATTGTTCGAACCGCATAGGCTGCTGAACTAAGTCTGCCTGCGAGAGCATCAATTTGCGGTCCCCATTGAAGAGAGGAATCAATATGTAACCCTAGGAAAACAGTTGAGTCTACAAGGTCAACTATCTCACCCTTTAGCATTATCTTAGTTGGGAGTTCTCTTACATTTGGTAACATGAATTTTATACATTTGGTTTTTTTTGAATTGAGTAAGAGGTTATTGGCGGTGAACCAATCTACTATTTGTGAAAGCGAATTATTTACATCGTCATAATTATATTTATTTCTGTCAACTTTAAAAATCAATGAAGTATCATCAGCAAATAAGACTATGTCACAGAGATCTTTTGCTAAAAAAGGGAGATCATTTACATATACTAAAAATAAAAAGGGTCCTAATATTGATCCTTGTGGGACGCCTAATTCAATTTTTGACCCACTAGATCTTTCTTTACCAATATCTACTTTTTGGACTCTATCAGATAAGTAGGATTGCATAAGGTCCAGTGCCTTGCTGCCAATTCCATAGTGTTTTAATTTCCTAATGAGTGTATCATGATCTACACAATCAAAAGCCTTAGAAAGGTCACAAAAAATACCAATAGCGTTTTTCGCTTTCTCCCAGGCATCCAATATATGCCTTAATAAAACTGTACCAGCATCAGTTGTTGATCTACCCTTGGTGAAGCCAAATTGATTTTCATGAAGTAGACTATTAAGGTTAAAATAAGAGGACAACTGAGTGAGAATAATTTTTTCAAAAACTTTACTTATTGCAGGGAGTATTGAAATTGGCCTGTAGTTGGCTGGATCAGTGTGACTACCAGACTTATAAAGAGGTACCAGTTTACTGTATTTCATGAGATCAGGAAAAATTCCTACATCGACACAACTATTGAAAATATAGGCCAAACAAGGAGCAATTTCCTTAATAATAGAGCTCAGTACTTTTGTTGAAATACCCCAAAGATCCTCAGTGTTTTTGATGTTAATTGACTTAAATGTTTTCACTATATAACTATCATTTACATGGCTAAAGATAAAGACTTCGTTACATTTTTCAACAGATGATTCTAATAATTTAACCGCCATTGAAGGTGAGGAGTTTAGAGACCGGGTAACAATTGAATAACATTGAGATTACACGCAAGGTCCTCCCAAAGTTTTTCAGCTTATTGTTTCGCCAGTGAGCCGTTATTAGCCAGGCGGCCCACTGCGAATCCCCTGTTTGCTTCCATAAAAGCCACAAGCATTTCCATCTGCCTGTCTGATACAATTTTCTTGCTGGCATTCTGAAATAGCCATATTATCATAATAACACATTGTTGTGTAACAAAACACTTGATAACTTTTGTAACGCATAAAACGCGGTAGTAATAAGTTAAATGTACTTACCTACTTTGGAACTAATCTTCTAATATGATTGTAAAAATAATGTACTTTGAAATTGTACCAGCAGCCTTGGCAGGCCGCGTCTAGGAGAGGCTTAATGCAAATATTCTTGAGGGTGTAAAACATTAATTTTATTTTGCCTCTGGGGTCAATCTGACCCTACGCGAGCGCTTAAAGGTTAAGTATTCTTCAGTCTCTTGAAAACTTGCAAGTCTTTAAAAAGCCTTGCAAACTTTTTAAACTTCAAATGAAGGCCGCTGACCTCACAAAATTAACCGAAACTAATTCCATAACCATCTGTTTAAAGTTTATTCATAAAAAGTTAATCTTAGATTTATGAACGGAGTTTAATTTTATGAATGAGAACCTGTATCGGCTAGACCTGTTCTTATTTATGTTCATTATTTATTTATTTAAATTAATAAACACCTACGCTTTGTTGTCTACATTAATATTATAAAGAGGAAAGATTTGTATTTTTGTATTTGTATGTAACGAATAACCTTAAAAACTACTGGACCGATTTCAAAAATTCTTTCACCATTAGAAAGCTTACTTTTCAGGGAGTGACATAGGCTATGTTTTATCCCGGAATTTCCACGGGAACGGGAACTACGCGGGTGAAACCGCGAGGCGCTGCTAGTAAGTTATAAAATAAGTATCGTGTGCAAACATCACATATCTTTATGGGCTGTATAACCAAAAAATCACGTGTACGTATTTGTAAATACAGCAAAGTATCACAATTCTGACTAACTTGTTTCCAAATACAGGGTGTACAGAGAGCTGGTTAAAAAGGCCAACGTGATTAATGAGATACTCTGTAATCATTAGGTAATTGACTTTGGTAACCGTTTTGACGACCTCTGTGGTGCGTTGGCGAAGGTCCGCCTGCGACGCAGGAGGTTGCGGGTTCGATTCCCACCTTGGAACAAATATTTGTTCGATCTGCAAATTGATTTGTACCGGGTATTCTGATATTATCTGTGTAAATAATTTATCTATGTAATTGTAATAAAGGTGATAAGTAAGTACCTATAACAGTTATCTGGTACCCCTAACACAATCTCTGCTTTGCTTGGGGCTAGATAATGTTGTGTGAATTGTAATAAACATTATTATTATAAACTTTGTTTAATTTAAAGATTTATATTAAACGTTAAAAAAGACAGCTGTGCCCGCGACTTCGTCCGCGTGGAATAATGACTTTGGGCAGCAATATTTGGATGCCCTCCAAAATGAATTTTCAAAATATCTTCAATGTACAGAATTAGACCTGTTACAGTTTTATTATAAGTATATATAGATACAATAGATTGTTATAAAACTATTCTACACTAAACAATTTATATCAAAACGGCAGATCACCGAAGCTAGACTTGAGCAGCCGGTGACTAAGGCTGCAAAGAAAGGAACTTCCTGAATATACGTGTCGAGTCCAGGAGTACCGCCTTCTGGATCTGACCCTTGATCCAACTTCCTAGCGAGAGTTTCTTTTGATGTTGATCGAAGCTCTTCGCATAACGCCGTTAACCGAAACAACTATCGGGACGTTATGATCGAGGGGGAAAACTGGAACAAGAAATAGCGGTGAGGGGGAATTCTGGAATTTAAAAAAATGAAATTCCAGTCTTCCCCCTTAAGGGGAATTTATTAAGGGGAAAACTGGAATAAGCCGCTGTAATCTACATCCCACATGCTGACAACCTCGTTGGTCAAGTGAAGAATATAAATATAATTAATTATTATTAATTAATTATTATCATTGACAATTCTTATTATTATTAATGTAGGCTAATAAGTAGTTGTATAGATAGATAGATAGTATCAAATAGTTACAAATTAAACTATAGGTTAGTTTAATTTGTAACTATAGGTATAAAAAAATCTTTTTTAATAAGTTAAGTCCAAGGTGAAAAACAAGGGCTAAAAACTGCTGCATAAAATACATTTACGAGTATTAAGTCTCTTTGTCTAGCCGCCTGTGACCTTTCTAAGAAGGAACGGCTGATCAAATCTTGGTGAAATTTTGCTAAAGGATAGATTGTAGCTCGTGGTAGGTTGTAGGTTCTTTTCAGCCGCCCGCAGGAGCAATTCATCTAAAGTAAGTAGCTTTTGACTATCCATAAACCTAGTTTTAATGGAGAATCGAACCAGTTCTACGTAACCTTCACCACTATGCCACGAAAGCTCTCAAGCCCAATCTCGGAATAGATGGAGGTAATTAACTAAGGATTATTTTGTTTAAAACGAAATTTAACGTTTTCGTCCCTTTAATAATACTATTAATCTTACTTCCGGCTAATTGCGGGGTTCATATCCGGTTTGCTGTCACTTCCGGTTCCGATTCGGGGTAGTTTTTGGACATAAAGGTTTGATTTTAGATTTGAGAGATTATATTAGATTTTTTTAATTAGGTATTTGATTGAGTTAAAATGTAAACAAATTCCATATATCTTACCAATAGATATTATTTACTAATACTCCAGCCATATTCGACGTGCAATGTATGTAAACAAACCGCCCATACTTAACCTAAAATTCACTTTGCTGCCGTGTATAATACACACTGAACAAATTCCTTGTCACTATAATATTTATGCTTAAATGAAAAATACTAAGAATTAGGTTAGTTATGTCTGAATTTGTCTGATACTCAATGCCAAGCATGTGAATTTTAGTTTCTTTGCTGTGGTTTGTTTACACACATTTCACATTGAATTTGGCTGGAGTATAGTTACAAATACAGTTATATTTGTTCCCGTGGCTTCGCATACGTTATCCAGCCTTTACGTCAATCCAGGTCTTGAACTATAATGAGAGCTCAGAATTTGAACCTATCCGTTCAGTAATTTTGGCGGTAAGTAGGTACTTCCAGGTCCCTATAATTATTAATACTATTTAACGGGTATTTATCGCGTTTATTTACCTATTTTTCCCGACGTTTCGATAGGTTTACACACTGTCGTGATCACGGGATGATGTCAGTCATCCCGTGACCACTAATAATAGTGTGTAAGTTTAAAAATATCCCAGGTCCCTGTTACAATCACACCAAAAATGATTCCTCCGACAGCGGTCATGTCATAGGATGATGAAAACCCCACAAATAAGGTAACGAATAAAGCGTAGGATGTCCCTCATTTGTCCAGCGGATGTTAAGAAATCACTTGACCTCTCGGACTTTATAGAATAGTAATTTAACACCTACGCTCAACTTCCGGCGAAATGGTTAAATGGTAGATAATTAATAATGTTAAGAGTGTATACTACCTCAAATTAGTTATTTTCAACTCCACCGGATGTCCAGATCTTCCACTACACACACACAACTACTAAATATATCACTATTTTGAAATATAGTTATGGTAAATTTCAGGACTTACTCTATCGTGCATGTTTCGAAAATACGATTCCATAAAATACATTCAAAATTTACCTCATTTTTTTAAATAAAATGTTAATTTCTCAATAAATACTGAAGTTAAGAGGCCTGCGGATGATGATTTGCCCATACAAGCGTACTACCAAAATGATTTGTAATTCGAGCATATTTCCACCATATCATGGTGTTTTTATTCGAATAGTATTCATCTAGGTCCCTGGTTAGTTTTTTTCTTAATAATACACACCTATAATGATATGTTGGCAAAAATATGCAAAATCTAATTTAACATATTTTTACGTCTAAAATGACATGTTTTCGTCCTATTTGTTTTGTATTAAAAACAACAATATCGTACGTTTTGTTTGATTAGGAGCATAGCTTATATTGTCTAGTTACAGAATAACAACACAATGTCGAAGATTCAACAACGTCATCATTTTTGGTATTACGGAACATAATACTTATTTCACGAATTAAAGTTGCGAGCTGCTGTCGCCGGATTCTTAAGATCTTGAGAATAAGTATGGTAATTGAACTAAGTACAAAGAAGATTTTACATGCCGAGTTTTTTATATCCTCTGACCAGGTGGGATGACGATTTGCGAAAGACTGCTGGTAGATGCTGGATGCGGCAAGCTGAAGACAGGGCGCTATGGCGCTCATTAGGGGAGGCCTATGTCCAGCTGTGGACTAATATAGGCTGATGATGATGATGATCTGTTTTAAATAATGTCCTAGATAATAAGCAAGAACTTGATATTTACGCTTACACAGCTCTCTGTCCCGTTCATAAGAACGAGAAATCCTATACCTATCCTTTTCACAAAATTACGTCATGGGTCGCCCTCTTAAGGTGGACACTGACCGGTGTTACGAGGCGTAATGTATCATTCACAGCCAGCAGATACCTACGTTACGCCGTGTGCGTGTGCTAAGCTCTTTATTCGTTACTCGTCCTTCTTTCCCCGGGTACTCACTGCACGAACGTGAACTATGTAACCCTTATCATCACGCCCCGTTGTTACCTTGTTGTTGGGGTCGTTACCACATGGCAACTAGAAAGGCACGGTTTCAAAGACCGGTGTTCTTGAGTGGTGACCGCGACTTGGTACAAGCTTAGGACGCCCTGCGCCCACGTGGTCAGGGGCAATATTGTGACCACATTGAGTGCAAAATATAAAAAAAAATAAGTCAATCAAGAAGGAGTACCTACTTAAAACAATATTTCTTCTATAATATAGCAGTACGTAACTGGCTTTGTGTTGGAATTGGATTAGATAAGGTATAATTTCTTATAGTTATTTTTTTCAAAATCAAGTTTTCAAGTCTAATTTTATATAGGTATATTAGGTACCTATGCTATGGCGCTCATAGTATTACTATGAGTACTATATTTACAAGTTTATATGTATATTTATTTATGTTGTACATATTTATATATTTCTTATGGTTTTTCCAACATTCTATAATATAGCACTACCTCCTGTAATTGTTGTCCCTACTACCCTAAGGTTAGCAGGTAGAGAATGCTATTTAACATTATACTCGCCCAATGTACAACTTTTGTGCAATAGAGTATATTCTATTCTATTCTCATAAGGGCAGGCCTAGGCTGATGATGATGTTGATGAAGTCTATATCTAGCAATGCAGTTCTATTCATAGGTTTCTATTCAACACACAAACGAACAGAAACCGCTATACACCACTGCACCTAACATAACACCACACCTAAAGCCGCTAAGCCCGCTCGACTCCAGAAGGCGGTGTAAAAAATGTTTGAAGAGGTAAAATTATAATTTTTAATAGTGGAACCTAAACTGGTCATCTTCAAACCAATACTTTTAATCCATAAAATCGAATCATTAACGACACAGTTCAATCATTAATCAATTTGATAACTAAGTGTATCGAATGACTCTTTGTTTTACGGTTTTTGAATTATGGAATCCATTTTAGGAAGCCATCTTTAATTTTATGGGTTTTTTTTATTATTTCTACTTGTGATTTATACTTGCACATTAAAAATATCTATCCATAGTAATACTAAATTATTTTTATTATCTACGATTAGGCTAGACATAAAAATAATTAAAAAAAAGCTTTAAATAAATTAAGAGCTTAAATGTTTTAAACCTAATAAAGCCTTGTAGATTATAAATTTTATATTAGATATTATTTGATAAAAAGATCATTAAAATTATGTGGTATACGAAAATAACTCGAGCAATTAAATTAAAAGCCTGTATCTACTAGTCCACTGCTGGACCTAGGCTTTGCCTAGTGAACGCCAGTTTGCTGCATCCAGCATTTGCCTTCTGGCTTTCGCAGTTCATCATCCCACCTGGCCGAAGGGCATCCTACACTACGTTTGCCGAGTCGCGGTCTCCACTCAAAAACATGTTCACCCGTGCGGCTGTAGGTTCTTCGTGAGATATGGTCGACCCGCTGCCACTCCAGTTTACCAATTCTTTGAGCTATGTCGATAACTTTGGTTCTGTCGGATGTACTCATTACGAATCCAGTTCTACAGATTAATTCTGAGCATAGTGATAAAATAAAATGATTATCCTAACTAATATTATAAATGTGAAGGTGTGTTTGTTGGTTTGTTTGTTTGTTTGTCCTTCCTTCACGCCATAACTAAGCAACAAATCGACATGATTTTTGGCATAGAGTTAGTTGAAAGGATGTTTTACTAGGCTACTTTTTGACCTGGTAAAACATCAAATTCCCATGGGAGATTCACGGGAATATCCCCCTAGAAATGTGGAATTACTTTTTAACGCGGGTGAAACCGCAGGGAACACGTAATGTAAGATAATGATAATAGAACAAATTACTAAGGCACGTGCACAAAAATATTAAATTGATAACAATAGGTAACTTTATGTCACTAATAAAATTTAATATTAGCATCTTTTACTTAAAGTTTTTTTACTTTTGTAAACGATACCAACTGGACTGACATAAAATTATTATTAACCTAACATATGGAATCCATATTTTCAATTCTAGCTTTTATGACTTTTTGTGATGTACACACGGACAAATGGAGTAATAAAATTGTATATGTTTATAAACATTTTGGGTGGTCGAAATTTAGTTTGAATTTTCTTTAATTTCTAAGAATATTCTATTTAGAAATTATTACTTCCCGTTGCTGTTATGATGTAAGTAAAATATTTGTTTTATATCAAGTAAATCAAACTTCAGCCGTAAAAAACTTTTTTTCTTAATGAAAGGGTTACGAGTTTCAACCTTAGGTTCGTGACTTCAAATCTTGACGAGTAGTACTTAACTTACTTACCTTTACTTTGGAAAACCTTTTTTACTTTCCAACGCACAAGAGATTTATTTAATGGCGTTGTTCTTAGCCTGTCAAGATATTTCTAATTGGTCATGTAAATTAAATAGTAGAAACCAAGGTTTTTATTTATTATAGTACTCTGGGTAATTTCTAAGAAATTAATAAATCCCAAAAAATTTACGATCTCGACGGGATTCGAACCCGCACCTTCCCCTTCAGCGCAGGGTTGCTCTTTTTCCAACTAAGCTACGTGATCTTATCTAGTCGACCCGTAAATCTTTGGGAGTTCTTTCGGCACTTACGCCGTCAGCGCCACCTACAGAGGAAACAATGAAGTTATCCAATTCTGCTCAAAGACCAAATTTACATTTAGTTCTTTGACGAGAGGTTTTGCCGTTGCTTGATTCTAAGGTTTTTATTTATTATAGTACTCTGGGTAATTTCTAAGAAATTAATAAATCCCAAAAATTTACGATCTCGACGGGATTCGAACCCGCACCTTCCCCTTCAGCGCAGACGGCGTAAGTGCCGAAAGAACTCCCAAAGATTTTTACGGGTCGACTAGATAAGATCACGTAGCTTAGTTGGAAAAAGAGCAACCCTGCGCTGAAGGGGAAGGTGCGGGTTCGAATCCCGTCGAGATCGTAAATTTTTGGGATTTATTAATTTCTTAGAAATTACCCAGAGTACTATAATAAATAAAAACCTTAGAATCAAGCAACGGCAAAACCTCTCGTCAAAGAGCTAAATGTAAATTTGGTCTTTGAGCAGAATTGGATAACTTCATTGTTTCCTCTGTAGGTGGCGCTGACGGCGTAAGTGCCGAAAGAACTCCCAAAGATTTACGGGTCGACTAGATAAGATCACGTAGCTTAGTTGCAAAAAGAGCAACCCTGCGCTGAAGGGGAAGGTGCGGGTTCGAATCCCGTCGAGATCGTAAATTTTTGGGATTTATTAATTTCTTAGTAGAAACCAATTAGAACTAGTATTTATAACGGAATCAATTGAGCAAACTGCAGACTTTTGCAAACAATCTACAGGTAGCTCAACTGATACTTATCAATACCAGTCGGAAAGTCCAGCCGTTCCGTCTTTTACTTAGATAAGTTTTATTTTGAATAGTGTTGAGTTAATCTACGCATGTGCCAAAAACTTTAGTGTTAATTAAAGAACCGTAAAAAATAAGCAAAAAAACTCCAATGTGTTTTCAATTTTTTTTTATGAAATAAGACATTATTTAAATATATATGGTTTGAGAATAATAAAGTACAATTTTTTGATCAATTTTATGGAAGAAAGTTGCAAAATAGTAACATTTAAGAGAATCAACCTATTTCTGTGACCTATCTGTACCTAACCATAGACAAAACCTGTTTAAAACTAGCCAATACATTCTTATTGGTCACATAACAACCTTTAAAAGAAACAAAAAACCATAAATTAAACGAATTCCAAATCCAAATTCAAGTAGCCGTGTTCTGTCAATAAAAAAGAAACAAGTGAACGTCGAAAGGAACAATTCCAAGATGGTAGGTCAAGGACCAAGGTGGGTAAGAGAACAGGTTGTTAGGCTGTGTGCACAAGGGTGTCTTTTATTCTTCACTATTTATGGGACTTTGAGTCATTGGTATGACTATGCCATTTCCGTATTTTAAAATAGAAAGTACTTACTACTTATGGGCTTATACTACAACGCGATTTTGTGAAAAGGATATAGGCATAGGATTTCACGTGCATAAGAGCGCGTCAGGGCAGAGCAACGCAAGCCAATAAATCAAGTTTTTGCTTATTATCTATTTAGGACATGATTTGATAAAAACGCAACATATAAAATGTTTTGTAAACTTAGTTCAACTACCATGCTTATTATCAAGATCTTAACTTCTGTATTTATTGAGAAATTGAGGTTTTAGTGAAAAGTTTAGAGGTAACTGTGATTTTTTCCATAATTTTATGGAATCGTGTTTTATACACTAATGTTATACTTAAATGGATGATTGGATGTTTGTTACATCTTTACGCCATAATCTACTGAACGGCGCGGCTTAAAATTTTGCATACAGGCAGGATAGAGTATAGAAACAAGTCTTTTAATGGAATTACGACTTCTTGTTTAGAGGCTACCATCGTATTATTAAGTTCTCTACATGGTAAATCAAACTAAACCTGGTAGAGGCATGAAATAAATCAATGTTATGATAATAATAATACTATTATACGTATTTAGTGCCAAAATATATTGCACAAAAAGGAAATTTAAACCTATCAAAGAAAGAAATTAATAAGTTTTAATAGGTAGGTATATATTTGTGTCTATTATAATTAGCTACGGCCCCACAAACTAAGGTCATGGGCCGTGTCGTGGCCACCAGGGCACGGTAGTCCCAAGATTTGAAGATTTTGTTTCCAAGGGTACCAGAATTATAAACAATTCATTTTATAAATTTATTATTTGTACTTCTGATACACATCTTAATGTTAAACTAGAGTAAGGGCTGATTCAAGAGCAATAGCTGTTCTTAGCTTGGTATTTAATTTGAGTAAATTAAAAGTTTAGCTCATTATGAACACTGCCTTACCGACTCCTTGACTTTACAACCATTACATACAACGTAACGAACCGCCGCCGCCTCTAGCTATAGCCCCGAAGACGCCCGATCTCTCCCGAAGGTATCCGAAGTAAGTGACGCGTGCCACGAGCGTGGCCGAGGCTGTACGAAGATTCCCGAAGTGAGTCGTTAGGTTTTAGACCATGTTCTGAAAATAATTGTCGACGAGCTCTTTTGTTGAAGTGAAAATTAAAGAAAGAACGTGGCTTTTTATAAAATAAGGATTGTAAGGGTGTATAAAAGAATTTGGTTGTAAGAGGGTTAGAAAACGAAAAAGAATGCTTAGAGCATTCTGAAGAAATATCAGCTTTTTGAATAAAAAAAAGTAGCTGTATGTTTTTTTAGAAATGTCGGGTTGAGTAAATCACAATCTTTCTCTCGACTTATGAGAAAACTTATAAGCAGGTCATATCAAACGTCTCACAGGAAAGTTCCCCACGTCTCACTCATGACTATTCTTAGCGCGAGGTTGCCTATTCCGACCATGCCTTTTTTATATTTTTATATTATCTCTTATAATTTTATAGGTAAAAAATAATTAGATCAGTAAAACCTACCTGTAGGTATAGGTACCTACGTAAATACGAGCAAAATACTAGAAAAAACGAATACAATACAATACAATACAAAAATGCTTTATTGTACATCATAAAATAACATTACAAAGAGACATCACATAAGATAAGTACAATGGGCGGCCTTATCGCTAAGAAGCGATCTCTTCCAGGCAACCTTTGGATGGAAAGAATTGTGAAAGAAAGGCAGAGAAAGGAATACAGTACCCATTCAAATACGTTCAGAAAGCTCTTTAACGCATTCACTGCCCAGTGTCGCCACGTGTGGTGCTGCAGGCGGACATGTCCATTTTGGGCAATCTTGGTAAATGTTAAGTACTTTTTGCATTTTTTTCGACGAGTCTTCCAAAGCGTCTTTATTGCCAATCAATACTAATCAAATTGGTGTTTAGCATATTATGGAGTTTAGCATAATTTGCAGCAAATACCAATCAGTCCTATCCTATCATCCTAGGCACGCACCGAAATGATCTATTATCCTATAGAATAGAAGGGAGACCATTAATGCATGTTATAGAGGGTGTCCCATAATTAGTGGATAATCTTGTCTATTGTTTTTACACCCATGTTGCTCAAACTTTGCATTATAAAATGTAAGAAAAATATTTCAAGTTGAAAATGGCTGGTTACCAAAATATTTTAAATAGTGATCATAAAAATTACTACTTTTTCTTAATACATTTCATAAATAAAATCTATGAAATTGTTTAAAAATTGTTGGTATGATGTCCAAAAATGTGAATAAAGGTAGGAATTTCTCCATTTTTCACATTTTTTTTTTATAATTTCTTAACTTGTCCTTTTTTATTATTTTATTGTTTAAGTTGGGCCTTGCTCTACCGCACAAGCACCTTCAAGGTTATCCATTCATTATGGGATATACTGTATAGTGAAAAAGAAATTAAATTCATTTATTTCAGCACCACATAACATAGACATTTAAGAAAATACTAAGAATACATTTTAACATTAATAATACAAAGAGTTCATAAGGTTTAAACACACATAAAAAAGCATAAATACATTAACATTAAATAACCACTTAATAACACGTCCACTGCTTAAAATGCCTCCTCGAAACAAGGGAGGTTTTGTATTGGCAAAAGAGACTATCAAAATAATAAATAATATGTATGCTGGACAATTCACACAGCATTATCTAGCCCCAAGTTAAGCACACCTTGTGTTTTGGGTACTAGATAATTGATATAAATAATATTATACACAAAAAAACATCAAGAATACCCGGAACACACCTGCAAATCGTACAAACATTTGTCCCGAGACGGAAATCGAACCAGCAACCAGGCGGACCTTCGCGCCACAGAAGGACAGATTAGGTAATGTTACTTCGACAAAAGTCGTCAAAATACACAAAAAAAAGAACCTGCTGCATTTTGGTAAGTGGCATAAGTCGAGTTTTACGCCACGACATGACATCCACGCTCTAAGTTGATGTCGATTCTTACGTCGGAAACGGCCATTTTGGTTATTAACAAAGAATATTCTCTTTAACAACATTTTTTTAAACCTGTTTTACCTTGGTAAAAAACTTGTTTTTTACCTACTTTTTCTTTTAACACGTTCCCTGCCATGAAGTTTTTCGAAGTCATTTTTTATCAAAAGTAGAGTTAGCTACTGGGATGTTCAGACGCTATTAGTTGTACCATCCAGAGCGAATTCTTTGGCAGTTCTCAACTAAGCAAAGACTGCGATGTTGAGTACAACGCAGGCAGGCTGTCGTAAATAGCCAAGCAACTGCTGCATCAACGGCGGTCAATAGTTGGTGCGCACCTAGAATATCGCCTAGAGCTAGTTTGAAACCGTCTACGTCAAGTCAAGTCTCAAATTAGCTCTCGTCGTATTGAGATGCATGAACTTGAAAAGAGGGCTTTTTTATTGTGTATCCACAGATTTCAGGATATTTCTGTTATCTTTGTGTGTGTCATATTGCAATTTTTGATAAATTATTATAGCGGGCTCTGACTGATGGACAGACAGATAGACCACACTTGTAACAAGTGGTGGTGTGTATATAAGTTCTAAGCTAAGTTTGTTTATTTTATACTATGTGCTGTATTAGAAAAATAAAGTGCCTTAATAAAAAAAATTTAATTATAATTAGTACAGTTAAAAAATATTGAAAAAAGTTAAGTTTAAGCTACTTTTATTTTCGGTTTTCGATTAGCCACAAACAGAAATCAGTTGATTCCGTTAAATTGTTAGTAATTTTCTTCGCACACATTGCTCAGCTATTTCTGCCGCTGTACCTGTAAGTTCAACTCAAGTAAATACCGACGCGGAATACGAAACTTGGGCTGTAAATTTTCACGTGAAACTGAGAGCATTTTTAAATCAAAGACGTAGAGGTCGATGGAAGAGGCAATTTTTTTGTTTACTTACATCTATCCTCTTTACAGTTTTTGAAAAACTTTGACGATTTACTTCGTCCTTGGACTAAAGGTTGTCGCAGATCAAAAGCGTACGTACCACTAAGCTTAAAGCCTCGATTTATAAGGCACCTCATTTAAGTCTGGTGCTACGTAATACATTCAGTGTCCAATGACGCACTTGTACATACATGCTAATGATGCGGCTGAGCTGTTTGAAAAATATCCATTCGTAGTTAAGTAAGTATACAAAATTAACGTACAACCATTTGTTTTAAAATCTACTTTGTAGACCTCCTCCAGTGGGGTTCAGAATGACCCCATTGGTTTAGCACACATGTTTTGTGGCACCTTTTAGTTTGTACTCATACTTTTATGTAATAATGTGTTTTTTTATGAAAACTCATAGGGTTTTTTCTTAATGTCAGAGCATTCTTTGACCTGAGTGTTTTTTTTTCGGATGTATGTTTATCAATTTCTCCGTCAATAGGTTATTTGACTACATTGAAAATAAGTTGCAAATTGTTTTCATCCTAGTCAGTGACACGTAACAAAACGTAATCAGGTGATTTTTATTTAAAAATATACCTATTTTAGGTAAAAAACGGGTATAAAATACACATTTTTTGATATATTATGATCACGTGACCAAAAACGCTCTGGGTTTTATTGCATCGCTGGTGACGTCACACCACTCCCATACTTTTTTTAAACTATAACATTTATTCCGTGAATCTTAAAAAAACACAATACCTTTTGCAAAATCCAAAGAAATGCGAAAGAGCGCCTGATACGTTTAGTACTCGTAGTTTTGGCGTCAAGAGGGTTACCTCTGAAACTCTCTCTCTCTACTCTCAAACTTTTGCATTTAAAATATTCGTGTGAAGTTAATGTGGTATTGTAATGTGATGTGATTTTTAATAAATTCCAGATCTAGAGCCCTTCCGATCTTTAAATATCCTTGAAGGAAACGAAGCGTGCTAATTTTAAGGTGGCAAACTTTAGAATACCTACACTCTGTAAGGAGCGACAGGGCTTTATTAAAATTTAAATTGTCTAAGACGATACTGAGCACAAACTCGTTCGAAATAGTTTTATTATGAGTCTTGTTTGAATAGAAATGTTGAGAACTGCGTTGTTCCAAGAACCAATGTCTGTAAAAATTGTTTGAGGTTATTTAGTGGATAGTTTTGAAGGCAATGGTTGTACGCTTTAATAACTTTGTACATTTAAGGCTACTCTAGACGTAGTGGATTCGAACTTAGCAGATTAACACTTTCATGACATGCGAAACTCAAGCCCATCGACAGCGACGTGCACCACACAGCGAGAGGTACCACAAGGACGAGGAATTTTCTGGACAAAAAATGGTGATGGTTTATTTATTTTGATTTTAATTACTTTGAATTATTTTATTACTTATTGCATTGATTATTATTTTACTGTACATTTAATTAAATAAATTTTTGATCCCCCCATCTCGGAAAGAGTATTTTTGCTCTTCGATATCTGAGTGCAAAAGTAGTTTATATCCGCTAGAAGACAAAGTAGATAAAAACGGCTTTTGCACTCAGATATCGAAAAGCAAACATACAACAACAAATAACTCTTTCCTCGCTGAGGTGGGATGAAAAGTGACGTGTTGCACTCGAGTGCAAAGATTTTTTACCTCGCACTCTTTTGATCCCCTCGCTAACGCTCAGGATTCTAATTTTGGAATCACTCGCTGCACTCGTGAATCGATTTTAGGACCCTTCGCTTGCTCAGTCATTAAAATTGAGCACGCGGTTAAAAAGCAACTTTGCACTCTTGTATAAGGCGAAATATGTTCTTGGTCTTTTCGGCATTAATCAACACTGACAATTTGCTATCATTTTTTAACAGCCATCACCTATTTTGTGCTTTATGATAACCGTACGTACTTAGAAGGTTAATAATAATTGTTAATATGTAACTTAATTTTAATTAATCGACTTGTAAAATTAATGATTAAACGAATTTGTAAGTGAAGTTCTATCCTAATTACACTAGCGTCCCGTTCCGAATAGATTAGTTGTTTTATTACCTTTTAAATATACTTGTAGTAATCGCGTAAAGCCTTCACCACTCACTAAGTTGAGGTTTAAATCCTTTTTTTTATATATTTTCTTTTTAAATGTTCTTTAAAATATTTGTCCAATAAAATGAATATCGACTATCCTCTTTCGTTTTTCGTTTCTTCGGTTATAAATAGGTAGGTACAGTAGTTTACCCATCAAAAGTTATAGCTAGATAAAGCAACGCACTCACGTTATCCAAACTCACCTTGTTTATGCTAGTCCTTATCGAGAAATCCTGCGCCAATCAAGTCGGAGGTCGTATGTCAACAGGTTGAGATTCGAATTATCGGAATTCAATCTGAATTCCAAACTAGGAGTTTGGAATTTGGGGTATTTTGGAGGTCTTATAGGGCGCGGTGAGGGCGTAGGGGACCTTAATAGAAAGCGTTAGGTTATTTGAATCATGTTGTTTGAAATGTTCTGCGGGTCAATTATAATGTATTTGTGAGTGTGTCACTCATACATTCTATTCATCGCTCATTGTTTTATTTCCTTTTGTTTTTTATTCGATCAAACAGTGTCTCAGGTCTCACTTAGGTACAAATTACGTTTACGATTATTGTTTGTGTTGATACCTATTTTAAGTAAAGTTGTAAGTTGAATTTTTTTACAGACACACTGTCAATTTTCTGCGAAAATTGAATAATGTCCCAAAAATTTCGATTTCGGTAGGAGTCGAACCCGCACCTCCTCCAAAAAATTTCGAGTCCTGCCTAAATCGATTTTTTTTGATAATTATTAAATTTTAATACTACGCACTATAATAGCAAAGCCCTTTTAGCACCAAATTTCTTATTTTCGCAAATGCTCCAAAAATACCAGTCAATTGAAGTTGGTTTTATCATTAGTTTGTAGAAAATGGTTTACGATTTGCGGCAAATTACTTCTTCGCTAGATTTATTGCTTGTAGACAGCAAAAAAATAGAAACCACAAAAAATGAATCTCGCTCCAACCCGCGCTGAACAACCATTACTCCTTCCTCAGAGACTGGTGAAAGGTCGCATATAACGGAGTGAAAAGATTTGGGGAAGATCTTTGCCCAGCGATGGGATGTGTTAGGCCACTAAAAAAACTAAGAACCATAGAAGAAGAAGTCTTAGAATGATACGACGAAAGCGTCGCCGAAAAAATTCGACAAATTTGTTATAATTTTCTAATCGTATGCGTGGGCTTGTGTCTCACACTCACACATAGATTCATTTTTGGCTACGAAATCAAGAAAATAGTTGAATGACATTATCCCTTTGCGTACAGCAGCGAGTTTTTCCTCTATGCTAAGAGCAATTTACTTTGTTCCATCACAAAAAACTAAGTAAATATAAAAATACCTTCTCCATTCCACCCAGCTCTACTCATATTAAATCGTTTAGTTCTATCTGAGTGCACAAGCGTTGTTTTTACTAAGGTATGCGATATTACATCACGGAAGAATGTAGGTACCTACGTCAACCATCTAATTGAAAGTTTTCAATCAGTGCGTTCTACCCGCCATGACCTACGGAGCTGAGACGTGGACACTCACGGTAGGGCTTGTCCACCAGTTTAAAGTCGCCCAGCGAGCTATGGAGAGAGCTATGCTCGGAGTTTCTCTGAAGGATAGGATTCGTAACGAATACATCCGACAGGGAACCAAGGTTATCGACATAGCTCACAGGATTAGCAAGCTGAAGTGGCAGTTAGCTGGCCATATATCGAGAAGAACCGACAACCGCTGGGGTAAACGTGTTCTTGAGAGGAGACCGCGAATCGGAAAACGTAGTGTAGGACACCCTTCGACCTTCGACCGGTGGGATGACGATTTGCGAAAGACTGCTGGTAGATGCTGGATGCGGCAAGCTGAAGACAGGGCGCTATGATGCTCATTAGGGGAGGCCTATGTCCAGCTGTGGACTACTATAAGCTGATGATGATGAAGATGATGAATTCATTGTTTTATTTCTAGGAAGAGAAGTCAATAAAATATTCCAATGCCTCGTACACAATTCTAAACGTAGAAGAAATTACAATAGGTGTACTACCTACTACGTGTAGTAAAGTTAACACAGTAAATGAATAGCTTCTATGCCTACAAGTTCTCATGCCAAAACAAAGGTTTGGGCGGACAATGGGTTAAAAAGCTAGTAATACAGTACAAGCTATGAGATAGAGACTATATGAAGCTACCTATTGCTCCGTCCACGCATTTATTTTCTTTGTCTGATTGAAAGAATTCACTCTGCTTCTTTTTAGAAGCTTTGATTCGACTTGCGACTGTTAGGCCCGTATTATGAAAGCTTGCTCAGTCATCGAATAATGCTTGAGTGACGTTTATGCCATACAAAAGCGTTACTCAAGCATTGTTTGATAACCGAGCAAGCTTTCATAATACGAAAATATTCAGACTAAGCCCTCTGCTGGTGAAAGTACCTACCTACGTCCAGTTTTTCAAGAGAATGACCGCTTGTCTTTGGCTAGCCTATGTATGTAGGATTTTTTTTCGTAAATGGAACATTTTGTATACATGTTAATGAAAAACATCGTACAAAATGCTGTGTACATATTTGTGGCACTTCGTGTATACATTTCTCAGTCTCGGTCATGTTTACATATTTATGACGACTGGTAGGATTTTTAGTAAAGAGCCGTTTTTATAAAATGAAACATTTTGTATACATGATACTGAAAAATATAGTACAAAATGCCGTATACATTTCTGTGCCACTTTATTGTTTACATTATTTTGGAATTGTCATATACATATTATATATTATACTTAATTATGACCACATAGTGTACACATCTTTGTAGCACTCTATTAAGCATACATCATTAAGGCGTGGTCTTGAATACATTATTTTGTTATTTTCGATAGTATACAATTATTTGACTAAATAGTGTATACGTGATTATGATAAACTGTATACCGCATTTTGACAAGTACGATGACTACATCATTTTGAAAATTTTTGTGTATAGGTACTTTTATTTTGAAAAGTTCGCGTGTACATAAATATGAAACTTTGGGAGTGTATACATGTCTGTGCAGCTGACTGTACAGCGGTGAACGGACGACGGTGGAGGTCTTTTGGCCAAAACCAAAAAAGAGTTATAAATAAGCCTAAAAATCATGGACTTCATGTTAAATTTCACAGTCTCGAAACGTATGAAGGTGCGGGTTGAAGCTTGTCCAAAGCCCGACTGTACAAAAAATACGTTCTTTGAGAAGTTTATTCGCTTCGATAATTCCGATCCAATCAACTTAAAAGCATTTCAAAAAATCCAAAGCTTACTTAAAGCAGTAAATCAGTCACTAAGCTCACACCCTTAAGCCCTGCAAAATCGAACAATGAACAGGTCATTTGGGAAAGTTCCCATCGCTGGGAAAGTGGGAACGGGTAATTATAAAAATGACCAGCTTAGTTTATCATGTTTTTAATTAGAGATTTAATTGGGTAGGGTTAGTTGAGGCTTGATAAATGAAACGCACCATGGATTTATATTAATTAATTCTACTCTGGTTTATTTGCTTTTTCACATTACACACATAATGTCCACTGCTGGACATGTCTCCAATCTAAATGTAATACTTATACTACGTATTATACTACGTATTCGAATTCGCAAACAGAAGCTTTGATAACTACATAATAAAGTAGTTATTACAAAACTAACGCTTTACCGAAGTAAAATTAGCCGACCTCTGTGGCGCGGTGGGCGAAGGTCTGCCTGTGACGGAGGAGGTTGCGGGTTCGATTCCCGCCTCGAGACAAATGTGTGTAAGATCTGCAGACATTTGTTCAGGGTGTTCTGGTCGTTATCTATATAAAATAAAAAATATGTATCTATGTATTACATTATGTTATGTATATCAATTACCTAGTACCCATAACACAAGCTCTGCTTAGCTTGGGGCTAGATAATGCTGTGTGAGTTGTCCAGCATTATTTATTTATTTATTACCTCATCAGTGGTTCTACTACCACGAGCTCCACTTGACATTTTAAGTAAAACATCAAACCTTCATCTATTCAGTAGACAGCTCTAGATGGTTCGTAACAGTCTGCATTCAGCTCAAAACTTTAAATTGTAATTTTTTTTTTTTCATAAAAGTCAAATCGTAGACCTTTAGATTAAAAACTGTGAAATCTCTCACTATGCCAACGCGCCTTCCATAACCTAAAATAGACTACCAATTCTCCGATATCAAAGGAAAATGCTACCCTTTTGACTGGATCATAAAATCCAATGTGTTTTATCGATGACAGAGCCCTCTTCGGGTCAAAGCCGATAACTTATCGGAAAACCCATCTAGATCTCAACTTTTGCGTGGAGTCATAATAAAGTACACAGGCAGCAACGATAATTACTTTACGAATACAAAATCATTTATATACCAAATACATTACAGGTTATACATGGTTTCCTATGGTCAGCATTGTTGTCTTCTCACCCCTTGTGGGGGGTGGGGATAGGGTATCGGGGCTGTGCCCTAGGGGGCACAGCCCCGATACCCTATCCCCGCCAGGCCCGGTCCACCTCGCCAGGGACAGGTCCCTGGCGAGTCTTCACCCATTGCTATGGGTGGGTCTTTTGGATGTGTAGGTTCTTGTTAGCCGCCACCGCTGCGCTGGTGCCACCATTAGCCTCGGTGCGATCAGGCCCTGCCGTGTGAGATCCCCGAGGGAAGGCCCAGCTAACCTTCCTATGGTCCCCGCACTAGGCTTGAATTGATTTCCAAAAACGTAATATTCAAAATTTTTATGAACTTACTAAACTAAGTGGTTAACAACTTTTGGAAATTAAAGATTTCAGATAGTCAGTTATACTTCTGAGAGGAACAGTGTTATGCCAATATTGATTTTGTATTCCGTGACTTCCGGCGTATTACCAGCGCCATGTTGAAGGTAATTGTAGAAATGAAGCATAGCGTACCGCGGGGCGACTACATAGAGATTACGCCTCTACGGCGCCGCGATGCCGCCTCGACCTCACCTTACTTACCAGTGAATGACGCGACGTACAGACCTAGTGTTATGCGTCTTAGGTCTGAAACACACTTCCGGCTGGCCGTGATAAGAAGTGTCGTTTTTACACGAAACCGCATGATATCCACGCACTGACGTTGTTGCATGTCAATATGCCATCTTGTCCAGTATTTCTAGGAGCACTGACGATTGCGGTGGAAAATAATAGAACCGAGATGATACGGTAACCCGGAGGAGGGCGTGCCGTTGCGACAGAAGGTATTTGCCAGTTGCTAGTGCGTTTCAGTCCTTATTGTTCATACAATAACTCAATCAATAGTCGTTCATACATTCAGACAGTCCGTCTTTTTGCTACTACTCTGTTACCTTTCAGTATTTATTGGCTATTATTTGATATCTACGTGCATTACCTAACTTTCTTGTAAGGGGGACAGAGCAAACCTAATTTTGCACTCGGGGCTCGAGTTCCAAAGAAATCTGTAAAAGTTATAGAACTTTAGTGAAAATATAAAATTGTAGATGGCGCTTTGGGTCGAAGAAGCTCTGATTTTAAAAACACTTGAAATGGATTCATCGAAGCTTATGCTATAAGAATAAGAATCATTTATTGTAAACAGTGTAACCTAGTTGGTCATTTGAACTATTATAAATTCTTCAACAGTTTATCCTTTTGGACATACAATAATTATTAATGGAATAAACTTGCTGCAATATATCTTAGCTTATTTTGTTAGGATTCTAAAACAGAGGCCGAATTCCGATAAATTAATCGCTTCATTATAACAATGGTATAACATGTTTATACAGGGTTATTGGTAAATTAGTAACACTACGTGAACTGTAGGTCTTGGTCATCATCACAAACACGTTCTTGAACACGACAGGTCTAAATTCTTAAAAAAAAAAACACCTCCGCTTCTAAAATGGAAAAACATCTTTGCCTGGAACCCAACGAGTTACATAAGACCGATCTTTCACTCTCATACCATCTATTAAATTCAGGACAGAGCTGTTTTTAAATTGAGTTTCAAATAAAACCTCTCTAACGAATGATTATTGAATTGCGTGGGGTACCCATTACCAATACCAAATTTAAGAATTAAGACCTGGCGTCTTCACGAACTTGTTTGTGGTGATGGGTAGAACCTGCAGTTCACGTAGTGTTACTAACTTACAAATAACCCTATATACAGGGTGGAATTTTGTAATGCCAGGTTTTCCTTACATTTAATTTATAAAGTTGGTTAGAGAGATTTCATCCTTGTAATTGACCCTAACGATTGATGTTATAAAAGTACAGGAGGTAATTTTACAGATTTTAGTCGGTTTGATTCCCGTCTGTGGCAAGCGAATTTTCGAAAATCTTTATTTGCAGTTTTCTTTCTTTTTAAAAATAAAGGAATGTTTTCTTTGCGTAAAATTTTCTATCTACAGTATTAAGAGTACTTTCCCTTCAGGTGGCATTACACAATTCCACCCTGAATTGCGATACCTACATGTATGCGATTGTTATTTAACAATCGTTTCAGAATAACACATTTTGACATTTTACCATTGTTGAAATGAACCAATCCCATCAGTCTCTCCGTTAATATGCGATGATACTAATTGTCTTAATAAAGCAAAAATTGGCTAGTAGAATTACTACGACTACTCACGACTACTAGCCAATTACTGCTGAGGTGATTGACTTTATTTATTAGGAAAACTAACATGTTAATTTTCCTAATAAATAAAGTCAATCACCTCAGCCCCAAGCTAAGCAGAGCTTGTGTTATGAATACTGAATGATACTCGTATACATAATACATAACATAGCTAGATATTTTTTATTAAACATACTCAGAACACCCAAAACAATTACTTGCTGATAGTACAAACATTAATATTAATCGGTATTTATAAATATTTGTGGTGAATAACTGTTTGAACTTAAATTTGAACTTTACGAGGCTCATTTATAAATTCCAAATTAGTAGGCAAGTAAATATTGAATATTTTTCATACATCTGTACAAATATTATAGAACAATATGAAATAATTAGTATTTCAGGAATCAAGGAAATCAAAATTTTGCGACTTCAGTTTGTTTTTAATAATAGAAATGAGTTGTAGTTTGCTTTAAAGAATTAGATTCTTTAAATTGGACGTAGCAAGTTCTTCATATTATCAAAATTGCTTTTGTTGGGTCTGCACATAATCTTTATATCCCTAGGTAAGTTTATTCGATACAATTCACTTACATGATGCAATCAAGATGTCTGTAATTCTTCTTTACAGGTTTTTTACACTTAAAATGAGGTCTCGAACACTTAAATGAACCATAAAAGTTTGACAATAAACATTTTGTTTTGTATTTACAGACATTTTAGTTTAGTTTTCAGAGGATGTCCAATTTCTACTTATATGTATGCGAGACCAATTCTGATCAAGTGTATTGTTAAGTTTAGAAATTTAATTTTACTCATGGAAAATTTTAAGACCAATTCTTAGAATTTTCTCTGTGGGTTAGCAACATTCATCAACAACATTGGTATAGATGTTTCAATTCAAGACCTGCTTTGGTTGTATATATTTTTGTAAATAGAAAACCGTTTCACTATTTTTTCTCGTAATTTCCTTTCAAACTTCAAAAACTTTTAAACTCTGATTAAAAATAAACAAAGTAATTGTTTCTTTGTTACTTATTTGTATTACCGTTTTCTTTTCTAGATAAAACCATGGTCCTAGTTACCACGGCATTAGCCAAGACTCTACTGACCATCATCCAGTTTGTGTTGCTAGTCATCATGACCATCGTAATGTCGACTGGACTGTACAAGCTGCAGTGGCCACCGCATACAGACGTCGAAGGTAATAGTTATTTGTTATATAAGAGTGCAAAGTTGCTTTTTACCACGTGCTCAATTTTGATGAACGAACAAGCGAAGGATGCAACGAGTGATTCAAAAATTAGAATCCTGAGCGTTAGCGAGGGAATCAAAAGAGCGCGCGGTAAAAAATATTTGCACTCGTGTGCAACACGAAACTTTTCGTCAATCACAAATTTTAAAGAGGTGACGGTGACTCTGCCGATATTAGCGATTGTAGGAACGGCGTAAATAGAGATAACGATATCAACATTAACAATGTTACAGATGGTGCAATCTACGACTACATCATCATAGGCTCAGGAATTGGCTCCGTGGTGGCTAATAGACTCACCGAGGATGCTGATACAACAGTGCTGCTCATTGAACGTGGAATGGCTCCGTCTTTGGAATCAGGGGTAGGAGTTTAATCTACTCAAAACATTTAATATAATTTGTTTTTTTCTGCTGTCAGTACGATTAAACAATAATGTGCTAAAGCAGTTGAAAGACCATCAGATACAATTGTCCGTGTCATCGAGGCAATAAAAAAATGGGATTTTATGTATTTGACAGTTTTTAGAAAACATATTTTCCTTTTTTTTTAAACTCAATAAAACTTAGAAATTAATAAATCCCAAAAATTTACGATCTCGACGGGATTCGAACCCGCACCTTCCCCTTCAGCGCAGAAGATTTTCGGGTCGACTAGATAAGATCACGTAGCTTAGTTGGAAAAAGAGCAACCCTGCGCTGAAGGGGAAGGTGCGGGTTCGAATCCCGTCGAGATCGTAAATTTTTGGGATTTATTAATTTCTTAGAAATTACCCAGAGTACTATAATAAATAAAAACCTTAGAATCAATAAAACTTTTTGCAGCTTGCTGGGACTTTTGTAGCCCTCCAAAATTCCTACCAAGATTGGAACTACTTTTCGGAACCTGAACCAGCATCACAATCTCAATCACAGAACGTGTTCAAAACAGCAGCTGGTCGCATCTTAGGTGGAAGCTCTCAGATAAACCACTTCATTTATTTATGGGGTGACCAAACAGACTTTGACTCCTGGGCTAAGATCACTACTGATGACACTTGGAGTTTTGAAAAAGTACTGCCCTATTTCAAGAAAATTGAAACGACTGTTGACGAAGAAGTGTTGAACTCAGAAAGTGGCAAATACCATGGAACTAATGGTCCTATACATATAACAAGAGAACCTCATCAACGCAGCGAAAAATATCTAAACTCCTTTGTTGAAGCTGGCCAAGAGAGAAGACTGGATTTGAATGGCAATATCACATATGGATATACACAACCTTTTATAATCAACGATAAAATAAGACAAAGTACAGCTGAATCATATATCAAACCTATTGCACACAGGAAAAACTTACATGTTATGTATCAAACGTTAGTAACAAAGATCAATTTTGATGAAAATAGAAACGCTGTATCAGTAACAATTGATATAAAAGGTGACACAAAGACAATCAAAGCAAAGGTAGAAATAATTCTAGCAGCAGGGGTCTTTAATAGTCCAAAACTACTAATGCACTCAGGAATAGGACCAAAAGAGCATTTAGAAAAGTTTGACATACCTGTTATTCAGGATCTACCAGTTGGACAAAATTTGCAAGACCATGTAGCGGTTCAGATCGTCCAAAAGATGGAAAAATCTTTGGAGATATCCGAGCTTCCAACGGTAACTACCATTGTTTTTCCTGTCATGATAGGTGCAGCAAGAATCAACAAGAAGGTCCCTTACCCGGAGTACCAAACAACAAATCTGATAATCACCCACGACACTCCGTATCTGGTGTTGGTTTGCGGGCAAGTTTTTGGTTACAAAGATGAAATATGCGATGCTCTTAGCAAAGCAACTGAAGGTAGAAATCATTTGTACACTCTTGTAGCGAATATAACTCCAAAATCTACTGGTACTGTTACTTTAAAAAGCGCTGATCCTACAGAACCACCAGCAATAAAGCTGAATTTCTATTCAAATCCAGACGATCTCGATGCAATGGTAGCTTACGTAGTTGATTTCTTAAAAGTACAGCACACAGAATACTTTAAGGAAGTAAATTCAGAACCAATTGCACTTAAATTGGATGGGTGTGAAGGAGATTTCACATCAGAGGAATTTATCAGATGTTATGTTTTAAGAATGTCTACAACTTTGTACCATAATGTTGGTACTTGTGCAATGGGTACTGTGGTGGACAGTAATTTGAAAGTTAAAGGGGTTCAAGGACTTAGGGTGGTTGATGCTTCTGTAATGCCTGTTATACCTAAGGCTAATCCTTTGGCGGCAGGGTTGATGATAGCAGAAAAAGTATCCGATGTGATTAAAAACGACAGATCAAGAAAATAGTGTAGATTTGAGAAAATTCCGATAAAAATTTAATAAGACATCGAAATGAACCTTAAATTGTATTTTTGAAAATGTTAATATTAACAGGTGTTACCGAATTACACGATTCAAAACCGAATGTTTGTTCAATTGATTTTCAAATATGTCAACCTGATCGCTATCAGAACGGGACGGACGGAACCTGCTTAAAGTAAATATTTTGTTTCACATTTCTGGTACAATCTGCGAGTTGTCAAAGTGAGATAGAACCGTGTAAAAGTGCGACCTCACTTGTGTCAGTTTGAAATGGTGCCATCCTATTCTGATAGCGCACGGAAATCCCTCCTTGTCAATTTAAAAGACTTCAAGTTATCCACTGAAATTGGGAAATGTCAAAATCTCGTAAAGAACATCGCTGCCAAATAAGAGACTGCAAAATTAAGGCTTTTATTTGACAGCTTAGAGAGATGTATATATGTACACTAGTTGCTGCCCGCGACTCACACGCGCTTTTCAAGTAGCCTTTGCCCGTCCCCGGGATACCATTTACCTCCCTGCCAAATTTCATTAAAATCCATACAGCCGTTTAGGTGTGAAGAGGTAACAGACCGACAGACAGATTTACTTTCGAATGTATAATACGAGTATAGACAGGTACATCTCTTTGCATTATCATTTCGTTTCGTTTTGTCCAGCCGTGGACTAACAAAGGTTGATGATGATGACACATCACTTTATCAGCCCGATCACTAACATTGTAAATGCGAAAGGTTAGATGGATGGATCCTTACTTCTTCGCAATTAAACTACTAAACGGATTGGTCTGATACTTTACAAAGAAATAGGTCTAGACCTAACACATAGGCTACCAACTTTTGACCCATAAATCTACTGATTCATGGGTCAAAAGTTAGTAGCGAATCGAATTGTTGTTCTATAGAAAGGTTTTTTCCAATGGAAACTTCCATTGGAAAATAACCTCAAAACCTTTCTACAGAACAACAATTCGATCTTACTCAACTTTGATTGCTAAAACATATCTATAGGCTATTTTTCATCCCGGGAACAATGAATGCGAAGCCGTTGGCATAAACTAGTATTTCTTATACTCAGACAAAACCTAGTCGCGCGGCAGTGTATCCGAACTGAAACCAGAAACAGTGGAATGCAATACGGTGCCGTTTGGTATTTGTAATAACTTCGTTTCGTTCGGATATATGAAGCTGACGCGATGCACTTGCCGAAAAACAGACAGACAAAGAGAGAGGACTAGAGTAGTGTACAGGATTCGAAACAAGTGTACGAAGCCAGAAGGAGGTGATTCTGGATGTGTTAAAATTTTTGTAAATACAGAATGACCATAATATTTTTTTTCAATAGAATCTCTTTGTTTACAAGGTACATTACAATCAAATAATAGAAACAACTAGCAAAACTCCTAATAGAGTCCACAGGTGATCGGAATGCTGGCTTTTATTTCGGTCAACGAATTAGCATTGCCATTCAACGTGGCAATGCTGCCAGCATTCTGGGCACTTTGCCTTCTGGTGACGGCTTAGATTTTTAGAAAATAGATTTAAGTGTAAATATTAGTTGTAATTATTATTGTATTTTCTTTATCTATGGATCTCGAAACAACTTAGAAATAGTGTTATTAGATTTAATGAAAGTCAGGCCACAAGACCAGCAAGTTAATGTTATTTTTTTTAATAGTCAAAAGGCCTTCTTTTGACCACAATCTCACCTGATGGAAAGTGAAGATTTGGCCGACGGTGTATCACGAAGGTCTAGAAGATACCTATTCACTATTGTCTTAAAGAGACCCAGATTGTAATTAACCGGAAAAACAGCAGCAGGCGTGTTCCAAACCCCAGCGGTACGAATGATGAAGGTGGAGGAAAACCGCTTAGTGTGAGTGGACGGTATATCCACTAAGTAGGGGTGGTAATGCGTTGTGTGTCTGCTTGTCCTGGAGTGGAAGGGGGATGGTGGTATCAGGTCATGTAGCTCCTGTGAACATGTTGTTTTTAATAGTCTACATAGACCATTGTTTGACCACAATCTAACCTGATGGAAAGTGAAGATGTGGCCGACGATGTATCACAAAGGTCTTATAGAAACCTTTTCAATCTTGTCTAAAAACCTTTTGGAGTAGTTTCTCAAATCAGTCACCCTATCCATGCCTATTCACTGTCACCAGTAACAACGTAAAAGACATGATGATAATAGAAATCTCAGCAACCAAAAATCCGGGTGGTCCAACAGGAAAAATATTAAATTATCCCCGAGATCAATACACATAATCACCCCCCTGAAACCTCCTTTGAACCTTTGAATTTCATAAATCCTAGCAATTTAACACCTTTCAGGCTTTCACGCCACCGGATACGGAAGCGAATCGTTTCCCGCCAAAAACCGCGCGTAATTTTTTTCACTGACGCTTAAGCCGTTATGGCGGCACTTCCGCTTGGATTTCCGCCACGTCACGTGTCGCCCGTGATGTCACTTCCGGTTTTGGAGACCGTAAATAATGCGGATTTGTGTTATAATGGAAGTTTTGGGAATAATGTTCATTTTATGCAGTTAAAGCTTATATTGACGCGTTGTTTATTGTCAGTAGGTTAAAACGTGAAGTTTTGATTTAAAATTAAATCTTTTCTTTTAAATTTACAAAATGAAGACGATATTTGTCTCCTTCAGCTTGTCTGGTAAAGATATTTGTCCTGCTGTACCTCTCTCGTCAGCGCGCATAGGTGCTGAACTCGCAGAGAATTCCATCAAACTAATTTAAGGCAAATTCAGTAAAAATGAAGACCCAAGACTCAGAACCGATACCATAGCAGCTGGAAGGAGTGAGCACCGGACAGAAAGTAAAACCTACCCAGTGAAAAATGGCGTAGGACTCTGGTCAAGTACTACCTAGTCTACCTGACTAGGTAGTACTTGACCAGAGTGAACAAACCGAACGAAAATCCCAGTGGCAGGTGACTATTTTACCATACAGCCTACAGATTTAAGAAATGAAATAAGTTCCCAAAAATTTCCGATTTCGCCGGGACTCGAACCCGCGCCCCACCCTCAGTACGGGTGTGCTCTAACCAACTAAGCCACGAAACCTTAGTCGGTTCAACCGAAAATCTTTGGGACCTCTTACGGACTATAGCGCCGGTGGCTCCACCTGCAGGGGAGACATTATAGTTTCTCTCTCAGTCTCAAAAAATCTAAACTTGAAACGAAAACGCTCACGACGATATTACACGAACTACTAGTAATATAAGTGGATACACTATTCATTAGTAAATTGCGTTTGGGACGTAACACTTTGTAGGTACCTACCTACCTACCTAACTAACCACAAGGCCTGTAAAGAAGAAGAAATAGAGTAAAATGGTAGGAAGCCTTTGCCCTTTAGAAGGTAAAAACGATAGTAAAATTTATAATTTTACTATCCTTTTAATTAAACAAATTCATCTTAAATCATCAAATTTGTAATCGCTTTGCCCTGGAGTGCTAGGGCTTATTGAACGATGCTTCTATAAATTTGATGAATCTTTTAATTGAATTTTACTATCATTTTATACAATTTTAAACACAATGTTTTAGTAGATAATCCTTTTTTTTGCAATACCTTTGTATGAATGTGTACAATGTCGTTGTAAATGACATTCTTTATTAACAAAGAAAATTACAATCAAATGATAGAATTAAATTAAAACTAGTATTTACAATTGAAACAATTGAGCAAACTGCAGACTGTTGCAAACAATCTACAAGTAGCTTAACTGATCCATATCAATACCAGTCGCGCGCGTCCCCAAGACGCTAGCTGCATTGCCCCGCTGTATAGCAATGCTGATGCGCTGCGCCAGAAACTCACCAGCTCTCGGGTCACGCGTCGCTTCGACCAGACGCTCAGATAATTTTTTGAAAACCCGGAGAGCCCACGGACCTAGGGTCATTACAAATTATATTTAGGAAATAACTTGTAACCCAAAACGTTATGAATAAAGTAACTGAACAAGTAACCCACAGAGCCGTTCAAAAAACTTCATCAAAAATATGGGTACCTATCAGAACCCCTAAGTAGGAAAACGACTGTTCAGTACAATTGACTAACATGCGAAAATGACCTTGTAGCAAAACGTCTGGAAATGAAAATAGTCTGCGTGTCTCAAACGATAAGTACAGTCAGTCTAGAATTACAAAAAATATTGTTTTTCAAGCTTTATTATAAAATAAAATCAACTTATTTATAAATAAATAAGTTCCAACCAGTTCTTCTCACACATGAATGAAAGCCGGCGAACTAATGAATGCAAAACTATAACTACTAAAAACAGATAAAAGAAACGCATTATAGTACGATGCGATTTATAGCCACGATCAACTTGAATGGATCTCACGATAGACGCATTTACACTGTTCGTGATTACATGAATTGTTTTAGTTTATTCAAAGTGGGGATGGGACAAGAACTTCACAGATTAGAGTTTATCATCCATCAGCCTTTGTCCAAAAGTGGACTAGTACTTAGTCCACTTTTGGATAAAGGCCTCCCCTACTGAGCGCCATAGCGCCCTGTCTTTAGTTTGACGCATCCAGCATCTGCCAGCAGTCTTTCGCAAATCATCATCCCACCTGGTCGGAGTGCGACCTACACTACGTTTGCCGAGTCGTAGTCTCCACTCAAGAACACGTAGATTAGAGTTGTCATCTAGAAATTCTAAAAAATTAAATGATTTCAAAAAAATCGATTTCAGCAGGACTCAAACCTGCGCCCCACCCTCGATTTTATTACTTTCGTTTTTGAAAAACTAAAACAATACAAACATCACTATTTTTTATCCGATTATGTATACAAAAGTTCATAACAATCGGGACGTAGTTTGCAAATGAATCGAATAGTACGTTTGTATGGGAACATAGAGGTTCAGTCCCACCTTAAGTCTTCCAATTGTCTCACAGATGTCAAATACTTTGCTTTTTTGTCTCAGCCATTAATGTGTTACCCTGGATAACCAATCGGTACAAATGCAGCCTGCGTACACCGTTCGTTTCCTCTCCATTCAGTGCGCCCGCGCCGTGGCCCGATCGTCGTCCCGTATTGATGTAGAACCTGTTTCGTTAGCTGTCGGTCTATGTTATAAACTTACAGCGGTGTAACCCCCAGGTCACGACATGCCCGCCCGCGCGTCTTACGTCTGCGTCCGCGGCGAGAACAATTCAAAGAAGTTGTTTGAGTGTGTCCATGATTTGCCGCGGTGCGACTTGCGGGAAAGTGACATAACGACACCAGTCGCAAGACCCGTGAAAATGCTACAAAAAATACATTAAATATCGGAACATCTTTGAACGCTAGTTTAAATAACTTTTACGTAGTCGGGTTGTAGTTTTTAACTTTATTTTATATTATTACAAGTTAAATAACTGCATGTTAGTTTAAAATTATGAGGTAGGTATAAAGGCATGTCACTTTTTCGCTGACTGTACTGTAGCGGTTTAAAAGTAGGCAGTGACAAATTTACCCTAAAAATATTTAAACAATTTGAGTGGTGACGAATTTACACTAGATTTTTGCGATGACAAATTTACCCGGTGACAAATTTACCCTAACCTAGACGCACGACGCGCCGCAAGACGCATCGCCGGATGTCGTGGCGTAGGTCTAAGTCCGTATCTCGGAAGCTTGCTCAGTTAGTGACTATGTAGATCTGTTTGAATACTTGTGTACCTTTGTTATTGTAATTTGTAGCTTTTTGTGTGTTTTGGCTTAGTTATATTATTGTGAGTAATTTATTCGTAACGCCAACCAGTGGCTCTGGCGGAAGACCAGCGTTGGATGCTAGTTTAGTAGTCATCCAACTCATGCTGAGTCAGACAGAGCTAATTTTCGATCTCTGTGGCGCGGTGGGCGAAAGTCCGCCTGCGACGCAGAAGGTTGCGGGTTCGATTCTCGCCTTGAGACAAATATTTGTAAGATCTGCAGGTTTTTGTTCCGGGTGTTCTGGTCGTTATCTATATATAATAAAAAATATATCAGTTGTCTAGTACACAAGTTCTGCTTAGCTTGGGACTAGATAATGTTGTGTGCATTTTCCAAGCATTATTTATATATTTATTTATTATTTATAGTCGCTATATCCTATCATTTGTAGCCTCTAATATACTCTGAACAAGTTCTTAATAAAACTAAGACAGTTCCCCTGTGATTACTGTAATGGTAATCGAACCTGCATCCATCGGCTCAATAATTCGCCATCCGGTGGTTGTGAGCATAACACCGATGTTTTCATTTAACTGTTTCGATTAACTTGTTCATCATCATCAGTCTATATTAGTCCACTACTGGACATAGGCCTCCCCTAATGAGCGCCATAGCATCCTGTCTTCAGCTGGACGCATCCAGCATCTGCCTGCTGTCTTTCGCAGATCGTCATCTCACCTGGCCGGTGGGCGTCCTACACTACGTTTGCCGAGTCGCGGTCTTCACTCAAGAACACGTTCACCATAGCGATTTTCGGTTCTCCTCGAATTATGATGTGTTTATTTTGTTTATTATTTGCTTGTGTTATTATTTAATTAAGAGATTACCCAGAGTGTGAGGGTTTACGCACTAGGTATAATAAAAAAGCCTTAGATCCTATACTGCTAAAAATTTTACGACCTCTGTAGCGCGGCGGGTGAAGGTCCACCTGCGACGCAGGAGGTTGCGTTCGATTCCCGCCCTGAGACAAAAGTTTGCTCCCGGTGTTCTGTGTATTTTCTATGAATAAAATAAATATCTGTCTTTGTAATGTATTGTATGAAGTATATCAGTTATCTAGTACCCATAACACAAGCTTAGCTTGGCTAATGATGCTGTGTGAATTGTCCAGCATTATTTATTTATTAAGAATATACTGCTTACTTTAGGTCTAGATTGTTCAATGCCCTGCATAATTAACTAAAGGAATCAACCATTCCTTCCTAATACAAAGACACTTAAATATCCCTGATTTCATTAGGAACATCGAAACGATCTAATTCTTCGAATACAGTACAACACAAATTGGAGCTTCTCACGGTCGGCTTGACGTTTGTTTCCGGGAATCAAGAACTTATTATAAAGGAGATCGGAGCGAATCCGACAATTATAATTTTAATTGTCGGAATAACTGATAGAATACACAGATAGATATTTTTTATTATACATAGAAAACGACCAGAACACCCGGAACAAATATCTGCAGATCGTACCAACATTTGTCCCAAGGCGGGAATCGAACCCGCAACCTCCTGCGTCGCAGGCGGACCTTCGCCCACCGCGCCACAGAGGTCGTCAATTCAATACAATTAATTAGTAAAATGTCAATTTGAGTCTATGAACTCTTCGTAGCTATAAAAAGATTGCTCGATAAGCCAGCGTCTTAGGCGACGCTTGAACATACCTTCGTTTGCAGCTTCTTTGATAGAGTTTGTTGCACTATCAAGCTCAGATACTTACAAGTGAAAATCGTCTGTCCCTTATACAGGCCTATGTCCGTTATAAGACAAAGAAACGACTTATATGGGACATCTAAGTGCTTCAATCTGATTAGTGAAAATTGACAGGGTTTTTGACACTTCTTTGGTGCTAATTAACGTGGTTTACGTTTAGTTTCCAATGCGAACGGATAGAAGGAAATGATTTCCAAATGGGGAGATGTGTTAAAGACACCAATTTATTTTCAAGCAGGTAGAATTCCAGAGAGGTCTTAGCTCCTGTTGTGACATATACGGGCTAAGTTGGAGTGGTCGATTGTTACGCCGATTCTTGATTTTGTTGTATGTACAATAATTATAATTTTTGGTTTTAATCCAAGTTTTGGTTTTGAAGTTCGTTTGTGATTGATACCCACTTTGCAAGATGGTCGGCGGCAACTACGGTTGGCTGTAATCGATGTGTGAATTCACTACACAATTCACAATCGATTAAATGGTGGCTTGGATTTCAAGTTGGTCTGGTAACGATCGCTCTTAAGCATTAAGACCGCCAATTGAACTTAGTTTTTAAGTCGTAAATTGTCACTATTTGATTTAAGCGTGCTGAGTGCATAAAGTATTTTCTTTGTATCTATCTTTAAAATCCGAAAAACCATACGACTAGCTAACTTCCGGTCGGATATCTGTTTTTGGATTTTGAACTCTAAGCCACGTGCTTACTTACCTACCATCACAGTTACCATGCTTACCTACCATTGAGCAACCCGCTGAGCTCGACAACTTGTAAAGTCTACCATCTTGCAATGCGGACGAGGCCTACAAGTTACATCTATTCTACTGCTCCGATATGATTTAGTTTCAACCGACTTCAAAAAGGAGAAGGTTCTATGTTCGCCTAAGTGATTAATATTAAATACGTCCCGTTTAATTGTAGACCGATTTAGATGATTCTTTGATTTTTTTAGAAAATGATCCCGGGATGGTCCCTTTAAAATTATCCCTAGGCATAACTAATAATTAGTCGCGCAAAATTTCTAAAAACTGTGAAAATATTAGGGATTTTATAGTCGACTTTTCGATTTAGAAAAAAACTTTAAGTATTTATTTTGTTTTCCGCATGTCAAATTCCACTAGTAAGTTAACCAGCCGTTAACGTGGTGAATTCGACCCTTATCATCTAACTTCTCGTAACCACGGCATAATTCCCAAAGAATTGTAGTTTATTGGTCCATAAATGGAACAAGATTTTCCTTTTCTCGTAAAATGGCGGACTCTTATGTTATATCATTTTATTTGCGGAATAATGACGTGAGAAGTTACGTATTATTATTAACTCGAGAAGAAATATAACGAGTCGGAACTTATTTTTAACCTACGACGTAAAAATAGGGGTGTTTATTTTTTAGTCTTACGCGTGTATGTCATGTCAAATCTATCGCATCTGTGCCTGGGAAAGCAGGCTTAGGCACTTCCCCGACCCAAGTAGAACCACCACCTTTTTCATTTTATTACTAGCGGTCCGCCCCGGCTTCGCACGGGTATATCTATAGCCTATGTTCATCAGGGATAGTGTAGGATTCTAATGGTGAAAGAATTTTTCAAATCAAAATTCAATAACTTTATTTCTTTAGGCTTACAAAATAAGCACTTAGACAAATCAAATTTTATACATAAACAGCTTGATAATAGTAATTATTATCAAATAAGAAACAAAATGTTATTGATTTTGTTCGCTTCAATTTTTTGTCCACTAGTGAAAGAAGCGAAAAATAAATATAATATAAAATAAATATATAAATCGGTCCAGTAGTTTCGGAGCCATTTCAATTCTAACAAACAAACAAATCTTTCCTTATAATATTACGAGATTACGTACGAACAAAGGAAACTTCAAAAATTTTATTGGGCAGTTTGTGATATTTACTATAAGCTTTTTTTTAATACCTCTGTAATAATTTTATTTTGTATAGTTTAGACAGAGATGCGAAAATAGAGTTGGTCGGCCACAAAGGGCAACTTCATATCTCTGCCTAAACTATTTAAACTCTCTGTCCTTTTCACGCCTAAACGGCTGAACGAATCTTAATGAAATTTGGCAGGAAGGTAAATGATATCCCGGGGACGGACATAGGCTACTTGAAAAGCGCGTGCGAAGCCACAGGCAACAGCTAGTACAAATTAAACTTAAGTGTGAGAGAATCGAGAGTGCATCTGTGTTTGTACACTTGGGCACTATAATACCTATGTCCTGCGCTTTTGGCTATAGTCTCTGTTGAGAATGGCCTTCGTGGCCGAAAATTCGGCTAGCAGAATAATAATCGGCTTAATTATTATATTTATACATTTTAGTTACTACCCAGAAAAAAAAACGTGCAAAGTCGCTGGTAAAAGTGAGTGCAAAATAAAGAGAAAGCTCTCTTCAATTTTTTCCAACTAACCTGTATCCGTGAAATATATATAGATAGATAGATAGATAGATAGAATCTTACTTTATTGCACCATCAACATATACAAAAAAAACAATTAAACATAAACTTAATACTAACTATATCTAGTGGCACAATCGGCGGCCTTATCGCTAATAGCGATTTCTTCCAGGCAACCTTTGGATGGACAGAATCGGTACTTATAAAGCTGACGGTGGCGTAATCGATAATGATAATGTTTAATAAAATAATAAATATTTTCTATTAATAAATAGAAACCTTTAAGCTAAAGGTTTCTATTTCACATTATTTACAGTTATTTTTCGAAAAAGATTTCACGTAGCAAGAGATTTTCTGTGTAAAAACTTAGCAAGGTATCTTAGGTAGATATTTACAGGTAGGTACTTGAGTAGTTAGGGAGTGGAATGGTAGGTACCGCCGGCAGAGCGGGGGTTCAGTTCCGGTACAATGTTTTATGGTGTTAGGGTTGCCAGTATATGAAGTTTTTATTCAAAGATTTTTATTTTGTTTCCTTGTTTTAGTTTTAATCAGAATTAAAGGTTATTTCGTGGATATTTCCTAGGAATGGAATTAGGATACATAACATGGTTTCCAGTATTGTTTTGTTAGATAAAATCGTAACATAATGGACAAGTATTTTTTCTTTTGACAATTAAACAAAAAATTATGAAGTTAAAGCCAGTTAAAATTCCGCGTGACGTCGTGTCACGCCGTGCGATCGATCACGCCGATGACTCACCACAAAGTACCTCCAGAGTGGAGATGACAGCCCCTGTGCCAGATCTCAGTATGCTGTTGCGGCTTTCCCGTATGCTGCGCATCAGGGACGCAGTTTTCTTGCGCACGATGGCATGAAAACCATCAGTGTGTCTTCAGCTTGACGCATCCAGCATCTGCCAGCAGTCTTTCGCAAATCATCATCCTACCTGGTCGGAGGGCGTCCTACACTACGTTTTCCGAGTCGTTGTCTCCACTCAAGAACACGTTTAACACAGCGGTTCTTCTCAAGATATGCCATTTGTTATATTTAAGTTTTTATTAGTGGACAAAAAATTGAAGCGAACAAAATCAATGACATTTTGTTTCTTATTTGATAATACCTAATTACTATTTATAAAACTGTTTATATAAAAATTTGCCTTGTCTAAGTGCTTATTTTGTAAGCCTAAAGAAATAAAGTTATTGAATTTTGAATTTTTTGAATTTTTTATTGTTGTGTGTCTTTTAAAATGTTTTTAAAATGTGTATCGTAAACATAATGGTCTAAAATTGTCTCATATAAAAACTTTTTATTTTATTTATGAGGGGAGACCTATGTTCAGCGGTGGACTAGTACCTATAGGCTGATGATGATGTCCCAGGAAACTACCCTACTCTCCCAAGTGGACATCAACTATGTGTCCTGATAATGATGTCCTGCGCCGAATTTCGACGACGGCAACGTAAACTGCACGGAAGTGTGGCAACCCTAGCGATTGCACTTATCCTGCACAGAGGTGTGCATTTGCTATTATACCTTCAGCTAGAAGCAGGCAAGCTATGCAAGTAATTAGTCTACAGTTTGTTACTGCTTTTATGAAACAAATGTAGCTACCTTCATGCCTAGGTAGGTACTTATACTGACGGTAGAGCTTTGCTTGCTGAGATGTAGTTTCGAAATCTGGTACATAGAATAGAACAGAACAAAATAGAATATTTATTTATTAATAAAAGTTTGGTGGAGCCAAGCAGCAACTGATAGGTGGCCAATAGGCTACTTGACTACTACTGGGAAATAATTCTAACGTATTGTCTGATAAAAATAATGCAAAGTGCAATTAATATTTCTTCAAGGCCAGTGATATTAATTATAAAAACGAATTTTAAAGTTTGAATAAAATAATGGCGTGTCAAAACGATAATCTCTGTCATGGCTCCTTTAGTCTCAGCTATGACGTAACACGCAAAACCACACCTAACAAAAAAAACTCATTGACACTGTAATCTGTGATAGTGTGACGTCACCAGCAATCCAACCAAACGCAGAGCGTTTTCGGTCACGTGATCATACATAAGAAAATGTGTAATATTAATTTCGTTTTTTTTTACCTAAAATAGGTATATTTTTGATAAAAATCACCTGATTAAGCTTTGTTACGTTGTCACTGACAAGGATGAAAACAATTTGAACTTATTTTTAATTAAAGTAGTCGAATAGCCTAGGGAAAAAGAAACGTTTAAAAATTGGTTAATTTACATAATGGTCAATTGGCGTATTGGTCATTTCACGTATTGGTCATTTTGATAGAAAAAGTCATGAATCATCTTGAATCTAAGAAAAAAGTAGCAGGAGTTTTCTTAGACTTATCAAAAGCGTTTGATTCTGTAAATCACGAACTATTATTAGAAAAACTAAAGGTGTACGGCTTGGTCGGAGACAGCTTAAACCTTATAAAATCATTTTTAACTAATAGACAACAAACAGTAGAAATTAAAATACAAGGAAAACGGTTTCGATCGGCTGCCAAAAGCTCTACCATCGGAGTTCCCCAAGGATCCTCGTTGGGGAATACCCTGTTCTTGGCATTCTTGAATGACATAGTCCACCTGGATCTCAAAGGTGACATTATTCAGTATGCGGATGACACCACTGTTATTTTGGCAGCAGAAAGTAGAGATGATCTTATAAGCAAAATAAGGGACACGATAGCTAAGCTTGGTAATTACCAAACCATTTCAAACCATTCATTTCAAACCAATTGGTTTGAAATGAATGGTTTAAAGCTAAATGAAGATAAAACGGACATAATATTTTTCACTACGACGGCAAAAACGGAAGGTAGAGTACCAGTAAATCTTATAAACGGGAGTACCTTAGTTAGTTCTAGTGTGGTAAAAATGTTAGGCTTTGAATTGGACCCTTTACTGTCTTGGAAGCAACATATTGACACAACATACTGTAATGTTATTAATTATGTACCTTTGTTGTTCATTGTTGATTTCGTGAGAATAGATATTATATATCATTCTTATCACTTGAAAAGGTGCTTTTCAGTCTGTAAATATAATAATACTTAGATTTCTTGTTTTTCTACTACCTATTCTTAGAATTATCTCATCTAATGTGATTTTATGAATTGGTTCATGCCAATGTTTATTTTCAATCTGTGGATATATTCTATTTCTTGCACATTATGATAAGATTACTTACTTTATAATGAAAGTTTCCGTGTTGGTTTTATCATTAAATACTATTCCAGAGCTGGTAATTGAGCATTTAGACCATTAAATCCAAATTTCTATCTTAAAAATATCTTGAGCTTGTTGAACAGTTCTGATTTTTCTGATGCGAAATTCACTATTTATTATTAAATTTTCTTACGATTTCAACATGAAATTGTCGTAATTACATTTTGACAGATTGTCATATTTTTGTAAACAAGGTGTCAAAATGTCTTGGTTCATAGAGGAATGTGGTCAGGTTGTATACATTTCGCACGGAAACTTTTTATCAATAAGGTCTCGTTGATGTTTCTCTATGTTTTTTTTAGTAAAACCTTAGTAAAAAACATTAGTCAGTGAGTATTCGAACTATTGTTTTGGAACTTCGGAATTTGAACGCTCGAGCATATATAAGGTGCTCGAGTCGCCCTACAATTCAGTTGACTCCCGGACTTCAACCAGGAAAGTCATTAAGTACTTAACTAATCTTCATCAGCTACCATGCTCTAAACTCTTAAAGAAAGTCTTGAAGAAAGTCTTAAAGCAAACCTGGACACCCTAAAAGATTCTCTGAACCTTTGGTGACGAGGACGGGGCCTACCACCCGTCTCCTGGGCCCACCGGAAGACCTTGGTTCCACTTCCGCTGAAGAGGACGGAGCCTAACACCCGTCTTCTGGGTCCACTACTACACCTGCTGTAGAAGACGGAGCCTAGACCCTGACTCCTGGGTCCACCTGAAAGCCCAGATCTTCTCCGGAGAGCCTGCTGTGGGAACTCGTAAACCTACTCACACCCGATTTCTTTGCAGTTAAATTCAATAACCCACGGCCTTCCAGCTGCAGCAGATCCGGCTCCAAGCAGTTCCGGCCTCAGTCAATAACAGCTCCATTCAGTACTTCATCATCGCTGACCAACTTCTAATTCCGGATCCCTCAATTCTAAAAATAAGGTTAGGCTAAGACTCATCTCATTTGTAATTCCATCTTTTAAAATAAATCCTGTAACAATCTTAAAGCCTTTTCTTTTCTGAAACTAATAGGATCTTTATTAGGCTGTACGTAGGAGCTCTTTAGTCTCCTGCGTTACGAACTATAGTACGTAAGAGACCTTCAGTCTCTTACGTTACTTTAATAACTTGTGCGTAGAGAGACATTCTATTACGTTACAGTTTGGCGCCCAGATAAACTAGAACCCCTCCCCTTAAATTCTCTAATTTTTTTCTCTAAATTCTAATAAAACTAGCTCACTCTCCTAGAAACTTTTCACCCCTTTGGACACTATTTGAATAACTTTTAACCTCGATCTCCTCTTTATCCTTTAATATTTAAATTTTTTTTTTGACCCCTACTTAGTTTCATTAGTATTCATAGTGCATTTAATAATTTGGTAGTTTATTTTACTAACCTCTTACTTTACAGCTTTATGCTCATATTTATTTACTTTACTTAAAACTTTAAACTTATCTTTAACTTAACTGGAAACTTACATTTTTAACTTTAAAAAAAAAGATTTTAACTTAACTTTATTATAGCTATCTACTTAGCTTAGAATCTTAACTTAAATAACTCGAGAACATAGGACTTTAAACAGCTTCCAATATGTCTAAAGATATAAAATATAGTTTACTTAACAAACCTGAACTAGAATATGAAATAATTATTCGGTCAGGTAGACCTACAGATAGCGTTGCAGCTTTAAAGGAGCAAATGGCACTACTAAGCCATATTACACCAGAACACATTATAACTTCACCAATCCCTCCTAAGGATGACTTATCACAAACAGATAGTACACTTAACTACCTAGAAACTAAAATTACTGCTATCGAATCAACAGGCAATATTACCACCCTTAAAAAGATAGAAGCTTTTATGAATCATTTACATTACCGACTGGAACGAATTCATGCAACACCACTTGTAGCAGAAATATGCTCCACCATTAGGTCTCGATTCTATATCCTTAATAAGAGATTCGAAAAGCTTAGGGATAATCTTAAATCCTCAGGCACAGACGAAGTCCTGGTTGAAATTCATGATTCCCCTGTAAAGTTTTTATCTCCTAGACCTACAGACCAACTGTTGTCCCATAGATCTCTATCTCCTAGACGCTCACAAGATCATATGTCTCTTCCCGCTCCTCAAACACAAGATCTCCCCATTGGGAATGATGCTCTTAGAGAACTTAAAAAAATTTCCTATGACGGAAAAACATGTCCCAGGACTTTCCTTCAAAAAATTTATGAATTAAGAATTTCGAGAAGCATTTCCGATATTTCACTTTATAAACATGCTTTCGAAATTTTTACAGGAGATGCACTCCATTGGTTTCGGTTCCTACATAACCGTAATCCAACTCTTACATGGGCAGACATTCATAAATCTCTTATAAGGGACTTTAGCATACATGACTATGACTATAAACTTCTACAGGCAATCAAAGATAGGACACAAGGTGAAACAGAATCGATAATAGTATACGTAGCGATCATGTTTGGAATGTTTAATAGACTTTCAAAAAAATTAAATGAAGGAGAACAACTAGAAATTCTGCTCCATAATGTTAGGCCATGTTATTCAGTTTTCATTGCCTTAAGAGATGTCAACTCTATTGACTCGCTGATAACAGCTTGCCAAGCTCACGAGCGAGTAACGGAAAAGAGCAAGGATTTTAGAGAGCCAAAGTCAACCGAGCCTTGTTCTGCGGAATTTTCATATAAACCTTCTAGTTCAAAAAATTTCCAGACATCTAAATATACTAATGCAATCGCTAATGATTCAAATCACAATTCTAATAATAGCTATTGCTATCGCTGTCGCATACAAGGACATACCTTAACCAACTGTAAAAAACCTAGATACTTAATATGTTTTAAATGTGGTCTTAAAGGTGTTAAAATCTCTAATTGTCCTAATTGCTCATCTACTCTAGAAACTCAACCTTCAAAAAACTGAAAACTGACTTAAATAACTTCGACTTAGCTGATTGGACCCAATGGTTACAAACTATTCGAAATTTTATGATTTCTTATAAATCAACTTCTGTATATTATGATAACGAAATAGACCACAATCGACCTTTTATAAATGTAACTATCAACAACGTATCTTTCTCAGGATTATTAGATAGTGGTAGTTGTATCACTATTTTAGGAAACAACTCTCATAAAATCTTTGAAGAGCTGGGTCTCAAGTTATTTAAGTCTACTAACTTTGTCATGGTTGCAAATAAACAAAAAACAATGTCTTTTGGTTACTTCAACTTACCTATAACTTTTAATAATCAGACACATATTCTCAAAGCTTATGTTTTTCCTGATATTTACCCTTCTCTAATACTTGGATGGGATTTTTGGAAATGTTTCGAATTAACCCCTAAAATATTTAATTCTGAACTTAACCATGCATCTAAATGCCCTACTGTTTGTACTATAGATAATAAAGTTTTCTCTTACGACCACCTTGCGGATACTCAAAAGGATATCGCTCTAGATATAATTCAACGTTTTAAAGATATTTCTTTTGAAAATAAAGGTATCCTAGGCCGTACCAACCTAGTATGTCATCGCATAGATACCGGTAACAGTTTACCTATTAAACAGCACTGTTACCGCCTTTCACCAATAAAACAAAAGGCCCTTATCGACGAAGTGGACAAAATGTTGGATCTCAAAGTAATTGAAAAGTGCGAGAGCCCTTGGTTGTCCCCAGTTCTAATAACTCCCAAAAAGAACGGAGAGTGGCGTTTCTGTGTCGATAGTAGGAAACTTAATGCAATAACTCGCAAAGATGCTTATAGCCTTCCTTTTATTTCTGAAATACTTGACAATCTTAAAAATGCTAAATACCTATCTAGCATAGACATCGCTAAAGCCTTTTGGGAGATCCCTTTAAATATGGAAGATAGGGACAAAACAGCATTCTATGTCCCCGGTAGAGGAATGTATAGGTTTACTGTTATGCCTTTCGGGCTTACTAATGCTCCCGCGACTCAACAACGACTCATGGACACCTTATTTACCCCTGATTTTGACAATAAAGTATTTTGTTACTTGGACGACATAGTTATTATAAGTGAAACTTTTGAAGAACACATCTCACTACTACTTAAAGTTCTTCAAAAACTTTCTTTTGCTTCTCTCACTATAAACTTTGAAAAGAGTCTATTTTTCCGTGAAGAAATTAAATATCTTGGTTATATTGTAGATAAACAAGGTCTTCGGGCTGACCCCAGTAAAATACAGGCTATTTTACAATATCCTATTCCTACTTCTAAAAAAGAGGTCAGGAAATTCTTGGGTACCTGTAGTTGGTTTCGTCGTTTTATACCTAACTTTAGCTCTATAGCTTCACCCCTTAGTAAACTGACGTCTGCAGGGAAAAACTCTCCTAAGTTTGCTTGGAATGATGATGCTGATGTAGCTTTTATTAAGCTAAAAGAATATTTAATCTCAACTCCAATTCTAGCTTGCCCTGACTTCAATCTCCCTTTTTCCGTTCATTGTGACGCTTCTAACTTTGGTATTGGTGCCATGCTTACTCAAAATCAAAACGACAAAGAAGTAGTCATAGCTTATATGAGTAAATCTCTCAATAAACATGAGCAAAACTATTCTACTACTGAACGCGAAACACTGGCTGTTATAGCCGCACTTGAACACTGGCGTTGTTATATTGACAATGGTAAAGAATTTACTGTTTATACTGACCATGCAGCCTTACGATGGTTTCAAAATCTTTCGAATCCTTCTGGAAGACTAGCTCGTTGGACCTTACGGTTATCTTGTTTTAATTTTGTTCTTAAACACAAAAAAGGCAAAGATAATGTAGTGCCAGATTTACTTTCTCGGCTTAAAACTCCAGAAATAGCTGTTTTAGGTTTTACTGAGCCCATAAACAGAACTGATGAATCTCAATTACATCGATTCAATAAACTTTTTACCAATTGTCGAGATAATCCAGATGCCTATCCTAACTACAAAATTCTTAACACTAAACTTTATAAATACTCTTCAACATCTGATAACTTTAACCTAGATTTTGTATGGAAGGAAGTTCCACCTCCATTTCAAAGATTAGATCTTATTAAATCTTGCCATGGCGATATAGATAATCCCCATATTGGAATTTTTAAGACATATAAGAAGTTGTCACTGACTTATTACTGGTCCGGCATGTTTACGGACATAGCAAAATTTTGCTCTACTTGTGAAATTTGCCTCTCTTATAAACACTCTAATCACTCACCTTACGGTCTTATGGGTAAACCTAAAATCTGTTCAAGACCTTTTCAAACTATATCATTGGACTTGATGGGTCCCTTACCAATGACTAGACAACGTAATCAATATATCCTTGTAGTTACCTGTTGTTTTTCTAAATATTGTCTAATTTTCCCTATTAAACGCGCTACTGCTACTAATATTATTATTCTCTTAGAAAACTCCGTGTTTCTTGTGCACGGTGTTCCTCAAACCATTATAATGGATAATGGGTCTCAATTTCAATCAAACGAATTCCAAAGACTACTTAACAAATATAAAGTCCCGTTTGTCTCTTATTCTCCTAGATATTGCCCACAAGTGAATCCTACTGAAAGATATAATCGGACTATAATTACCGCTTTAGCACAACTAGTCGGCGAGGATCACAGGTCATGGGACTTATATTTACATAAAATACAACTAGCCTTAAACAGTTCTACGAACTCTACGACAGGATTCTCCCCTTCCTTTCTCGTCTTTGGCCGGGAAGTAATTCCTGACGGTTCTCTTTATACTACATGCACAAATATTGATGACATCACCTTTCTTCCGCGAGATGTATATGCGACTAATATCGGGTTATTGTCAACCATCTTCGATAAAGTTCAGGTAGCTCTATACACAGCACATACTAAAAACACTGCTCATTATAATTTGAGGCACACATTTAAAGAATTTAATGTAGGCGATATTGTCTGGCGTAAGAATTACACTCAGAGTAACGCTGGTGCGTATGTCAGTAGTAAACTAAACCCAAGATTCATTAAATGCACTATCGTTCAAAAACTTTCCCCCCTAGTATATATCCTGGAAGATCCTAATAGTTCTAGAGGGAAATGGCACATAAAAGACTTTAAAACCTAATATTGTAAATAGTGTATAAATAATGTAAATTTTATTATTATTTTTTAATTTTAAGTTTTTAGGTATATATTGTAAACTCCACAAAACTATACAATTTGGCTATTTTTTTTTAATAAACGGGCGGTTACACAAACTCGTTAAATAAGCCTATTGTGTCGAGCGGTTTGCTCAAACTCGTTAAATAAGCCTATTGTGTCGAGCGGTTTGCTCAAACTCGTTAAATAAGCCTATTGTGTCCAGCGGTTTGCTCAAACTCGTTAAGTAAGCCTATTGTGTCGAGCGGTTTGCTCAAACTCGTTAAATAAGCCTATTGTGTCGAGCGGTTTGCACAAACTCGTTAAATAAGCCTATTGTGACAAATATTAAACTCTTCTTAAAGCGTTTTCCTTGAATAAAGAGTCTTCTTAAACTCTTCTTAAAACGTTTTCCTTGATTATAGAGTCTTCTTAAACTCTTCTTAAAGCGTTTTCCTTGAATAAAGAGTCTTCTTTAACTCTTCTTAAAGCGTTTTCCTTGAAAAAGAGTCTACTCAAACTCTTCTTTAAACTTTTTCTTGAATAAAACGTTCTCTTTAAACTTTCTTAACTACGAGTTGTCTAAAACGCTCGAGATACGAGTATTTGCTTCTCCTTTTTATAATGGGTCTTCAAACAGGTGCGGGTTACGACACCTAATTAAAAAAAAAAGCCTTCGTTAAATAATTAATTGAATATAGTTCTTGTGGAGTAGTGGTCATTAAATGTGAACCACAACCCCTATGTGTGTAATAATGTGAGTGGTTGGTGAATGTATGGATGATGTATGATAAGGCAAGGACTTATTCCTAACAAAAAAAATTTTTACTGCGTCAATTTTTTTTTTCCGGGTTTTGGGGGAAATGTAATGTTATTAATTATGTACCTTTGTTGTTCATTGTTGATTTCGTGAGAATAGATATTATATATCATTCTTATCACTTGAAAAGGTGCTTTTCAGTCTGTAAATATAATAATACTTAGATTTCTTGTTTTTCTACTACCTATTCTTAGAATTATCTCATCTAATGTGATTTTATGAATTGGTTCATGCCAATGTTTATTTTCAATCTGTGGATATATTCTATTTCTTGCACATTATGATAAGATTACTTACTTTATAATGAAAGTTTCCGTGTTGGTTTTATCATTAAATACTATTCCAGAGCTGGTAATTGAGCATTTAGACCATTAAATCCAAATTTCTATCTTAAAAATATCTTGAGCTTGTTGAACAGTTCTGATTTTTCTGATGCGAAATTCACTATTTATTATTAAATTTTCTTACGATTTCAACATGAAATTGTCGTAATTACATTTTGACAGATTGTCATATTTTTGTAAACAAGGTGTCAAAATGTCTTGGTTCATAGAGGAATGTGGTCAGGTTGTATACATTTCGCACGGAAACTTTTTATCAATAAGGTCTCGTTGATGTTTCTCTATGTTTTTTTTAGTAAAACCTTAGTAAAAAACATTAGTCAGTGAGTATTCGAACTATTGTTTTGGAACTTCGGAATTTGAACGCTCGAGCATATATAAGGTGCTCGAGTCGCCCTACAATTCAGTTGACTCCCGGACTTCAACCAGGAAAGTCATTAAGTACTTAACTAATCTTCATCAGCTACCATGCTCTAAACTCTTAAAGAAAGTCTTGAAGAAAGTCTTAAAGCAAACCTGGACACCCTAAAAGATTCTCTGAACCTTTGGTGACGAGGACGGGGCCTACCACCCGTCTCCTGGGCCCACCGGAAGACCTTGGTTCCACTTCCGCTGAAGAGGACGGAGCCTAACACCCGTCTTCTGGGTCCACTACTACACCTGCTGTAGAAGACGGAGCCTAGACCCTGACTCCTGGGTCCACCTGAAAGCCCAGATCTTCTCCGGAGAGCCTGCTGTGGGAACTCGTAAACCTACTCACACCCGATTTCTTTGCAGTTAAATTCAATAACCCACGGCCTTCCAGCTGCAGCAGATCCGGCTCCAAGCAGTTCCGGCCTCAGTCAATAACAGCTCCATTCAGTACTTCATCATCGCTGACCAACTTCTAATTCCGGATCCCTCAATTCTAAAAATAAGGTTAGGCTAAGACTCATCTCATTTGTAATTCCATCTTTTAAAATAAATCCTGTAACAATCTTAAAGCCTTTTCTTTTCTGAAACTAATAGGATCTTTATTAGGCTGTACGTAGGAGCTCTTTAGTCTCCTGCGTTACGAACTATAGTACGTAAGAGACCTTCAGTCTCTTACGTTACTTTAATAACTTGTGCGTAGAGAGACATTCTATTACGTTACAATACAAAAAAATGGCTCGAGGAGTTTATGCACTAAAACAATTGAGACCAATTACGTCAGAAAAATCTCTTAAAGACATATATTATGCTTATATACATTCAATTATGTCATACGGTATAATATTATTCGGTAGCTCAACAGACTATGAAAGAGTTCTTAAATTGCAAAAGCGTGCCATAAGGGTATTAATGAAAGCTAAATTCCGGGAATCATGCCGGGATCATTTTAAAAACCTTCGCATACCAACATCAGTGGCTGTCTATATAATGGAGGTGATTAAATTTGTCAGGATACATTTAAGTGATTACACTATAAGAGGGGGTAAGAGTAAACGCGCCGTGCGGAACAAAATGATGTTAGAGCCGATCATGTACCGACATAATATACAAAAAAGACTCCCAAAAATAATGGGTCAGAAACTCTACAATAAGCTCCCTTTGGGTTTGAAACTGATTAAAAATGAAAATAGGTTTAATTTAGAATTAAGAAACCTTTTGGTTGACAAAACGCTATATAGCATTAAAGAGTTTTTAGAAAACGACTACAGTCACCTAGACATTAATTTCTCCACGAAGTTACCTGACACTATTGTAGAGTCGCCTAACTTAGATTCTAATAATATTTAAGGAGCATATTATTATATTATTGTTAATTTATCTCTCGACCGTCGCCGCTCTACAGCAAAATTGTATTTTTTTTGACAAGTCATAGTTTACACATCTAATTTATGTATCATTTGTATAATTATTATTTGTGTGCCTATTTGACAATAAATGATCTTTATCTTTATCTTATCTTTTGCGATTAGTCATTTTGCGTATCCATCATGATGTTATTTCTATTGGTCATTTTACGTACTAGTCACTATGCGGTTGGTCAATTTGCTTATTCATGATGTTTTTTTCATTGGTCATTATGCGTATTAGTCAATGTGAGCCTAAACGAAAAATTTTAATCACTTATGGTGCACGAAATTTATTATTATTTAAAATTTCAAGATAAGAAGTAGCTGCAGTAGCTACTGAGATATTCAAGAAAGCAGGTCGGACAGAGCGAGACCAGACCAGGCTAAGGGTTTAGAAACCGATCTCGAAACCCTAACATATAACGAATAAATGAAAAATAAATTACCTCAAGTGCCAGTACTTGACAATTGATTGCAATAGTTTGAATCACAACAGAACTACTAAACAGAACAAGTGAGAATTGTATTCCCATTTGTCTTGTGGACAGAACTAATAGGAAAAAAATACCAGTAGTTCTGTCAACAGAACTACTCAACAGAACAGGTGGGAGTAAACTGTACGTAACAGGTCAAGCCGAAATTTTTAATGAAGAAGTTTTGAACTGGAAAGAATCGTAAATAAAACCAAAGAAAAATTCCAAGACAGCTTTTACTCTCTCCACAGAGTAAATACCATGAAACCATAAAAATAGCATCATTTCAAGCGAAATCCCCCCTAATTAATTAGCCCATAAGTTCTAATGTTCGCTGAGCCTACGTTATAAATTTGACGAGAGAACTACTAAGTTAATCAAAGGAGCGCCTTGCTTTGTGTACCACGGTCTGTTTAGAACTAGGGATGGGAAAACACGTAGGGATGTGCCTTTACGTACGTTGATGCGGATACGGAGATTGGGCTTATTATGTCTAAGAATGTTTAATAAAAAAGAAAATTACAGTCAATTAATAGAATTAAATTAAAACTAGTATTTACAATTGAAACAATTGATAAGGTTTTTCGTTATAGTGCTAAACCACACTCTGGGTATCTCTAAGAACAACAACAATTGAAACAATTGAGCTTACTGCAGACTGTTGCAAACAGTCTACAAGTAGGTCAACTGATCCATATCAATACCAGTCGGAAGCGTGCCCAATATTATGTTGACTCTTTCATTGCCCATGACGCACATGTTCTATCCGATCTTTGAAGCGTCGTCAGCGCGCCCCTCCGTGTCGCACTGCCTCGGCTGGGCAGTGAATGCGATATGCAAACACTGTCACGGCCTAAGACACAATAATTAGTGCAGGTCCTTGAAGCAATGATAAATTTAGCGACTCGTAATTTTTGTAATAGGTATTGAATGCATTAATAATAAGTAAGTTCATCATAAGTAGAAAGGCATGAAACCTGGCTTCTCTTCCATTGCAACACCCTAAATGGGTACATACTGTGAACATTTTATGAACACTCACCTAACTACTAAGACCTGACTGTATGAATGCAATAAATAAAATACTAAAATACTAAAAAAATGAATGCTGGGCATTGAATGCGTTAAGCTACCTACTAGCGGCAGATTGTTCAAAATACGGACTCTATAAACGAATATTAGAGAAAGAACAATCTAGCCTAAACTCTACCTAAAGAATAGAAACAAATTAGAACAAAAAATTAAATAAGTTCCCAAAAATTTTCGATTTCGGCGGGATTCGAACCCGCGTCCTACCCTCAGTACGGGTGTGATCCAGTGGCGGCGTAGCGTGGGCTGGCACCCGGGGCGTTTTCCTACCAAGCACCCCCCCCCCCCGGTCGGTTGACTATCCGCACCCTCAATTTCTAACAAAAGGAATCATAAGCAACGGCGAGCGAAGCGAGCCGCGATATTTTTTTTAGATTTTCGGGTTTTTGGTGAAAAGTAACTAAGTTTGTCATAGGTCATAGGTGACCTTAATAATTGACTTAATTGTGACCTTATTAATATTAAATATGTGAATTTAAAGGTGACTTATAATTTAAAAAATAAATTTATCAATAACTACGGCTAGCGGAGCGAGTCCCAATAGGTAATTTCGGAGTTCGGTGAGGTTAGCAAAAATACAAGTATTCTAAGACCACGACGAAATGATTTTTTTGGCTATCGACAACAAAGCTAAAAATAAATCGGCGAGCGTAGCGAGCCGCCGAAATTTTTGTTACTTTTTCGGGTGATCACAAACAAGTTAAGGAGAGTATGAAAAAACAAATAACAGCGAGCCCTGAAACGTTTGGAGAAATTGCGGCAGCTGCGAAGATTGTTATGAAACAAATATGTAATAAAAATCACCGAGTGGAGTGAGCCACAACCTGTTTTGAAATTGGTGAGGCATAGTTAGCAAAAAAAGTAAACTATGACAATGAATGAGAAAAGATTTTTTTTACGATTTACAACAAAATAAAGCACAGTACAAAGCAATTACTCATTATTGCACATCAAATAAAATAGTTACACAGGGCAGGGAAAGACTAATACAGATAAAGTTGTATGTACAATGCCTTATCGGTTTGAGCGATCTCTGCTAGGCAACCTTTCTACACCCGATTTTAAAGTATTCAAGTATTTATTTTGTATCTAATAATACAATCGTAATAAAAAACAACGGCGAGCGAAGCGAGCCGCAATTTTTTAATATGTCTGCGTGTGAGTTTTCGATATCACTCCGGATTCGGATTTGAAGTGCCATCTGTGCACCCCGAGGGGTGCCGAGATGGCACCCCTTGGAGCTCGGTACCCGGGGCGGACCGCCCCTCCGCCCCCCCCCTTACGCCGCTAGTGGTGTGATCTAACCATCTAAGCCACGAAATCGATACTCACCTAGTCCAAAATCTCTTACGACTCTAGCGACGATTTTTCCATGTTATATTTTTGTTAATTTATTTAATTTCAGAGATAACCCTCTCGGTAATCTCTGAATTTGACGACCCTGTGGTGTGGTGGGCGAAGGCCTGCCTGCGACGCAAGAGGTTGCGGGTTCGATTCCCGCCTCGGGACAAATGTGTGTACGATCTGTAGACATTTGTTCCGGGTGTTCTGGTCGTTTTCTATGTATAATAAAAAATATCTATCTATGTTATGTATTATGTATATCAGTTATCTAGTACCCATAACACAAGCTCTGCTTACCTTGGGGCTAGATAATGCTGTGTGAATTGTCAAGCAATATTTATTTTATTTATTTATTTATTTTTAATTGAATAAATTGCGAGGGCTTAGCACTATAACAAAAAAATATACAAACGAAGCTACAAAGGCAGAAAATAGCAAAAGTCTAAAAGTCCCTATCCTGTATATTGTTTGCAACAGTCTGCAGTTAGCTGATTGCAAAATACCTACTATTTCTAATTTGTTTCTATTATTTGATTATGTTCGAAGAAAATCCTGAGCTAATTTGCCCCGCGAAGTCGATCAATTTGTAGACTGGGAAACAATGGCGTGTTTTACATAATTGGAGGCGAGTAGCTCTTTGATTAGTGCGAGAGCTCTGGGGAATTCAATTATGTTACATTGTTGTTAATTTTTAACTGACTTCGAAAAAATTATGGGGTTCTATGTTTTTTTATTTCATTTTTTATTGGCAAATGTGGATAGGTTGATAGCTTAAGATTTAATAATCTCTACTAATATTTTAAGGATGTAAAGTTTGTGAGGTTGTAGAGGGTAATTTCTGGATCTACTGAATCGATTTTGAAAATTATTTTACCCTATCGGTAAAATAATTTTTTTAAAAGCCATGGTTTTTAATAATATCCCAAAAAATTTCGATTTCGTAGTGGAGTTTTCATAGAAGATTTACCCAGTGGCCTAGTGGGAGTAAGGCACTATAAAGCAAAAAGCTAAAAAGCCATGTTATTTGTGAGTGTCATAGGCTATATAATAACCCAGAAAATGGGATAGCTAGTAGCCTTATAAGTTGATATATTTCATACATCCTGTCGGGCACTGTAATTTTTATTGTTATCAATGCGTTTCAAGCGATGATAAAAATGACAAAAATCTCTGTCATCTAGATAATGCTGTGTGAATTGTCCAGCATTATTATTATTATACACTTCATTTATTTCAAATCTCGTAAAAAATATTTTTTTTATTTTTTTTCTTATAGAGAATAAAATATTATTATACATTATTTGTATTAAGTTGTAGGGTTTTTTTTTCTTATTAGGGTAATTTTTTAAAAACACCTCATTGGGGACTCACCACAGCGGAAACACATCTCCGATTGAATGAAGTACGTAAAAACCCTCCAGCTCCTACACCAACCACTGACCGTGGAGCCTACAGCCACTGGACCCATAAAATAACGCTAAGGAAACACTCAATCACAAGCATTGATTGATTTATTCACCAGTCCCTTATCAGCGTGGCGTTTATTGCTTTTAGTTCGTTGGATTGATAACATTGGTGATTAAAATGATTAAGGTGTGATGAAATTTAAATAACAGAAAATAACTTAACAAAATAAGGTATGTAGGTAGGTAGGTACAGGTCAACACGAAAATAAGTTACACCGATGTATCTGCGCAGAAGTTTTAATTTTGGTAGGCGCGTATAAATCAAAGCCAATCAATAACGATCTGCCTATGCACGGTAAACATGTGTGATGGCTACGCGCATGACGTCCGCGCAATCTCGACATTCACGAGTCGTATTTTGAGTGGGATACATATGAAAATACGTTGGTACATTTTTGTCTGCTCGTATACATATATATTATGAGCGAGATAGCAACTAGATATAACTAGATAACTCTATATGTATAGATAACGGTTTAATGGAAGCCGAGGGGACTTAAACTTGGAAGTTTCGAAAGGAAAGACGTAGTTTTATAGAAAAGAGTTATTCCCAACGTCTCACGCAAACGCACCTATGACCAACGTCTCACGAAAAGTATACCCGACGTCTCCAGAAACGCACCTATGGCCAACGTCTGACGAAAAGTATACCCGCGTCTCCAGAAACGCACCTATGGCCAACGTCTCACGAAAAATATACCCGACGTCTCCAGAAACGCACCTATGGCCAACGTCTCACGAAAAGTATACCCGACGTCTCCAGAAACGCACCTATGGCCAACGTCTCACGAAAACGCAACGTTTAGTCGCTATAAAACAATTTTTAAAGCACTTAAACGTCATATGCGAACCATGTTTAGGAAACACGTGACTGACTGTAGACATTTATTCACAAAGCACAAAATACTAATAGGTACTTCCGTCACTATACATAATCGAAGTGGCTCTATTTGTGAGAAATAACCACCTGTTTCCGCGCATGTCAGACGAAAAGCCTAAAAACATACGTCTCACGAAAACGCACAAGACCAACTTCTCCCGAAGTGTTTCCAACGTCTTCCGAAAGTCGGAGCTTCATGATTTATAATCTACATCATCTAGAAGTAGATGGTAAGGAAGGTTATTTCAAGACAATTTAGAGAGCAGAACAAGAGCATCCAATTTGCCTCTCAAAAGCAGAAAGGAAACTAGAAACCAAAAACGAAATAGAAAATTGAAACGCGGACGCTTAGCCACAAACGGAGAGAAACCTGCATTGCACGTTTAAATAGAATTTTGGATAGCTAAAATCGGCACGGTTTTTGTAACCCAGTCAAAAAAAATTTATACCCTGAGAAAACACAATAATATTATCAATGCGAAAGTTTGTTGGATGGATGGATGTTTGTCTCTTCTTCACGCCAAAACTGCTGAACAGATCGGGCGGAAATTTTGCGTCAATGTAGTTCTAAACCTGGAATTACACTTATGCTCCTTTTTAACCCATGAAACAGTACATAGACACCGTGCGAAGCCGCTTGCAGAAACTAGTGAGAATTAAATGGATCTTTAGCATCAGAAGAGATTCTTTGTACACAGGTAACGTAGGAAACAATAAAATCATCATCATCATCATCCACAACCCGACTCCGACACTGCTGGGTATAGGCCTCCAATTACTGTGCCACTCGACACGGTCCAGTATCATCCAGGTTCGCCCCGCGATGTTTATGAGTCAACGGGGTAGTGGTGCAAATGACACCACCTGAGTGACCTGGGGAGCCCTAGCGAAATTCATCTACCGCTGCTGGACGCTGGGTTCCCTTTGATAAGCGCCTTACTAATATTGTAAATGCGTCAGTTTAGGTGGATGGATGTATGTTTGTTACTTCTTCACGCCAAAACTACTGAATGGATCGGGCTGAAATTTTACATAGATGTAGCTAATAAAGCCCACTAATATTATAAATGTCAAAGTTTGGATAGATGGATGGATAGATAGATGGATGGATGTTTGTTACTCAATCACGCCAGAACGGCTGAACGGATCTAGATGAAATCTGGCACAGGGATAGATTATAGGCTGGAATAGAACATAGGCACTTTTTATCCCGGAACTCCCACGGGAACGGGAACTACGCGGGTGAAACCGCCAAGGCGCTGCTAGTATAGCATAAGCCTGGAATTAAGCATTCTTTTTTTATCATGTAAAACAGTTCTCATGTTGTATACAAATCTTTAAACGTTTCCATTTAAACATCGCGTGCGAGCCCGCTGGAAGAAACTAGTTTATAATGTGAAGGGTAGTGCCCATAATCCCCACGCTGGACATGCGGGTTGGGAATCGCAATTCGCTGATTTAGATGCATTGAATAGAATTGAATAGAAGGTACAATAACTCAAAGATATCTATCAAAGGTACAGACTGCGACAGACAAGTACCTTAAGGTACCAAAAGGGTAGATGATAATAAAGGTACCTCAATAAATTAATCTCAAGAAATTCCGAATATTAAACATCTTTATCTGAGTTTGGCTGCGGCAGATTTCTAACAAAGAGGGCCACAGCTTAGGATGGTCCAGCTAGTTCAATTAAACAGTGTTGAAATCAATTTATTTCATTTTTAAGGTTCCGTACCCAAAGGGTAAAAACGGGACCCTATTACTAAGACTTCGCTGTCCGTCTGTCCGTCTGTCACCGGGCTGTATCTTATGAACCGTGATAGTTAGACAGTTGAAATTTACACAGATGATGTATTTCAGTTGCCGATATAACCACAAATACTAAAAAACAGAATAAAATAAATATTTAAGGGGGCTCCCAAAATCACGTTTGTTGTAACAAACGTGATTTTTTTGCCGTTTTTATAAATAATGGTACGGAACCCTTCGTGCGCGAGTCCAACTCGCACTTGGCCGGTTCTATTATATTAATAGAACCGCCAATTATATCTATATTAAAATCCAGACACAGGCAATATTTTAGAGAATAGGTACACCAATGCGTAACATTTAGGTTAACGCATTTGGTGACCAGTACGTGCTCGTGCACGTACTTGTACTAGTACGTGCACGAGCGGGGGCCATAAAAGTGTTTAAAAACACGAGCAAACAACCAACAGCTGTCACAGATTAGGTATATATCTAATTTTCCTTCGCACAAAACCTCACTGGGATACAATAACAATTTCCCTGAAAGGAAAAGACCAATTTCTATAATTTAAAGAAAGTCAGCCTTTTAATCGTGTATCGTTGTTTTAGCATCGGCTATTCGTTTTTTTAGGGTTAAAAAGGAAATAATGTTTAGTTATATACAATGGTAAGGAACCCTCCGTGTGCGAGTCGACTCCCCCTTGGCCCGTTGTATTATAAAATAAATACCCTAGCACACATTGCTCGTATGAGTCGATATTTTTGATCGTAATGCTCTAAAACATATTTCTTTTTTCTATTATATTTAATTTTATAAATGTTTGTTCATTTTATGTGACAGCAATTTTAACCCAGCTGTCTCTTGCAGTCTGTGGCATAAGACCTCAAACGTCTGGTTGTGGCATCAAATACATCAACCTTTGTGGATGTTAAATGAGTTAGAATAGACATTCTAGATAAATATAGATCTATCTGTGCACTCTCAGACAGCATTTTGTACGTGTACGAAGAATAAATTAAATTAATAATTCGATATAATAGTTAAATAAAATCCTTAACAAAGAAAATTATAATCAAATAATAGAAACAAATATTTACCTACAATTATTATTGAGCTAACTGTTGCAAACAATCTACAGGTAGCTCAACTGATACTTAACAATACCAGTTAGAAGCATCCCCAAGACGCTGGCTGCATTGCCCTGCTGTATAGCAATGCTGATGCGCTGTGCCAGATACTCACCAGCTCTGGAGTCACGCGTCGCTTCGATGAGACGCTCAGATATTTTTTTAAAAACCCAGAGAGCCTCGATACCCCACGGACCTAGGGTTTCGACTCCAAGGGGAGCAAATGCGTAGGCTCTGTCGAGACCTGTATATTTGCGCCTCTTAAGATCTTCGGCCGAATCTGCCGCCGCAAAAGCCCTCACGGAAGTCCTAGAAAGATGGGAAGGCCCACACAATAGGCCTCACCAACTCCCAGGGGACTAGAGCATCATAGCATCGTTCCTCTTACCATGGTCACGCCACAGACCATTCGGTTCGAGAATAGCTGGTACGTTAGCGGTGACAAAGGCCTGCCGGATGATGTCGGTAACGACATCAACCGGTGGACCTGTGTGGCCAGTCTTAACTCTGGCATTTGATTTATTTATTTATTCAAAAATAAAGTAGTAATCTTACATTCTAAACCAAAGCACTAACTACTTGCATGGCGAGATATCCGACCGGGCAGCCCTAGTATATTTTACGAAGTAGTCCCTATAAGTAATACGAAGTTGACTTATTTCTTAGCTCCAAATAACTTTCGAATTCCCCGAATTAATAAATCGACTCATTTTAAACCCTCAAATTGTATTAATTAATATTATATTTACAACTTTCGTTTGATATCAAAGGGAATTCTGTGTATTTCAATTTCATTCATTTTACGGCTTGCATCTTGTCATAGACATAGCTCAAAGGATTAGCAAGCTGAAGTGGCAGTGGGCTGGCCATATTGCGAGAAGAACCGACAACCGCTGGGGTAAACGTGTTCTTGAGTGGAGACCGCGACTCGGCAAACGTAGTGTAGGACGCCCTCCGACTAGGAGGGATGACGATTTGCGAAAGACTGCTGGCAGATGCTGGATGCGGCAAGCTGAAGACAGAGCGCTATGGCGCGATAATATCTATTAGGGGAGTCCTATGTCCAGCTGTGGACTGATATAGGCTGATGATGATGATGATGATCTTGTCATAGCATTTAAAACATTGAGATACGGTGTATAATCTGAAACTAGTTACCGTCTGCGGCTTCGCGCGCGACGCTTCTACGGAAACGTTTTAAGATAGGTAATTTCTATCCCATGGGATTTTATTTTATTTTAACAATATTCAGGTAAATTTTAACAGCTAACTTATAGACTAGGTAAACAAATAGGTGCAGAAAATTACAAATTTCCACAAAAAGTAACTCAAATTATACAAAACAAAGTTTATGGACGACTTATTAAGATTATAGTAGGTATTTCAGAAAATATAGGTACTTATTATGGATAAACGTGGCATAAATGCTTTTTTAAACTAAGTTAAGACACAGAAAAGGAAGAAGAGTTACCAACAAATTCACCACTCACAATCTCACTAATACTCGTACTCGTATTATAAACGTGAAAGTTTAGATGGATGGATGGATAGATGGATGGATGTTTGTTCCTTTATCACGCCAGAACGGCTGAACGGATCAGAATGAAATTTGGCACAGAGATAGATTATAGTCTGGAATAGGACATAGGCTACTTTTTATCCCGGAATTCTCACGGGAACGGGAACTACGCGGGTGAAACCGCGAGGCACTGCTAGTACTTTTTAATTTAGCGGGGGAGTTATAAAAAATGACCAGGTATACTTCTCTGACGTTCACATTTTTTTCAGTACATTATGCCATGGATTTCGGCAAAGTAACGCCAGTATATATAACATAAAAAACTAATAACAAGAATAATATAAATGAAATATTTCAAAATTTATATCTATAACCCTCCCCTGTCGGGTAAGAAGCCCGGAGATTTTAATGTAAAATCCTTTCCCGAATGTCCGGATTGCGGGATTCACACCCGCATTCAGTAGCCCGTATTGTACCCGCATTTTGTTATGTACAGGGTGACACGGAGAGGCAGACCAAAATATAACTGAACAGACATGATCAGAAACGATCAAGAAGCCTGCAAAATAAATAATGCTGGACAATTCACACAGCATTATCTAGCCCCAAGTTATTCAGAGGTTGTTTTATGAATACTAGATAACTGATTTTCATAATACAATACACAGTAGATATTTTTTACTAAACATAGAAAATACCCAGAACACCCGGAACTAATATTTGCAGATCGTACAAACATTAGTCCCAAGGCGGGAATCGAAACCGCATACTCCTGCGTCGCACATTCACCCACCGGACCACAGAGGTCGTCAAATGTTTAACAATACGAAGTTAAAGACAAGGAGAGTTCGACTCTTACGTCGCGACTACCACGACCTGATTGTAACAACAGGTACCTACAGATAATTATGAAACAATGTGTTATTAATAACAAAAACTAATGCTGTGTCAATTGCCCAGCACTATTTATTTATTTTTTCTTCATTTGTACTATCCGGACGATGACAGGATGAAATGGACGTGTGGTGTTTGATACGAGAAAGTCACTGGAATGGTATGGTACGACTGTATTCACAAGACACGTTATGGTTAATATACTGCCGTCAGCTTACAACAAACAAATAAAACAAAATATAATAAAACAAAGTATTTATTTGAATTTGTATTTATTTACACGTAGTTGACCTACACAGGACTCATTCTTTTCTATTTCACGTTCGGTTTGAAAGATAGAAAATGCCTCGGCATTAAGTCCACCCTTTGTACCGTAATAAAAGTACCTTAATTAAATTGCAATAAATTTTTAAATAAATAAATGAAAGATACTTGTTCTGTTACACCCTGTAGGTTCAGAATAGAGGTAGATTCCACCTTTGTGTTATATTTTATTGGAATAGTTCGTGGCTACTTTTTGGAAATACAGCCTGGAAAGGAATATTTTACTTTTAAGATTTTTGAAGCTATTGGAAATGTGGTACCTTTACTTTAGCCAAACCCCTTGTACAATGTTTGTAAAAAAATCGCCCATAGTTAACCTAAAATTCACTCTGTTGCCGCGTCCTTTATTACACAATTTACATTACTTTTATTAATCAAATACTTTATATACCTAAATATAGATAGGTACGTACTTATGTAAGTTAAATGTAATTTATTGTCGCCATTGTCGGTTGGATGAAATAAATTACCATTTAAATTAAAGTGTAAATTAAATACCTACTTGCTACCTAAATGTTCTAGAACACGTATAAGGTATTATTAGTTACATAGGTAATAATTACAATACGGTAAGGATACGCCTATTTTAACAATAAATTAGACTCTAAGGTTTTTATTTTTTATTATAGTACTCTGGGTAATTTCTAAGAAATTAATAAATCCCAAAAATTTACGATCTCGACGGGATTCGAACCCGCACCTTCCCCTTCAGCGCAGGGTTGCTCTTTTTCCAACTAAGCTACGTGATCTTATCTAGTCGACCCGTAAATCAAAAAGAAACAAAAAAAGAAAGAAAGAACTCCCAAAGATTTACGGGTCGACTAGATAAGATCACGTAGCTTAGTTGGAAAAAGAGCAACCCTGCGCTGAAGGGGAAGGTGCGGGTTCGAATCCCGTCGAGATCGTAAATTTTTGGGATTTATTAATTTCTAATAAATTAGACTTTTTTGAAAACAGTCGAAGTCTTATTTTGCGGCCCAGACAGGGCCTTCGACTGCGGCCCAGCCCAGACAATCCATACTCTCTCTCTATCTCTCTCTTCAAGCTAGTTATCCCATATGGTGGTGGATTCAGCTTACAATCTACACTGATATTATAAATTGCTGTGTGAATTGTCCAGCATGATTTATTTAAAGAAGAAAGTAACTCTGCTGTCTGTAGTAACCATGACTGTCTGTTAAAAAAAATGCAAAAATTTACGAGTTAAATGTTATAATATTCCAATGAACATTATTGTAAGTTTTTTGTATTAAAGTGCGTAAGCCCTTGCACTCAGGGCAATCTCTAAGAAATTAAAAAAGTTCCCATAAACCTTCGATTTCGCCAGGATACGAACCTGCGTCCCACTCTCAGCACAGTGCTCTAACCAACTAAGCTACGAAATCCTAGTCGGTTTCGTCGAAAATCTTTGGGACCTCTTACAGCCGTAAGAGGCTCTATTCTGAACCTAGCGCAGTTTAGCGCCACCTACAGGAGAAACAGTTATAGGTAGTTATCCAAACCTGTTCAAAGACTAAAGTTACATTTAGTTCGTTTAAGGAGAGTTGTTGCCGTTGCTCAATTTTATATTTTTTTTGTAAAATCTCCCGAACGTGCGTCGAACCACTTTAATAACACCCCTCTTTTTAGTGAGGGTAATAATAATTGGCTTCGGAAATGGTTAACAAATTTACTACCGAGGTAGGTACAAACATAATAACGAATAGTTGTACTAACGTACCTACGCATTTCAAAATGATACATAAATTGGTACTGTATTTACGAGTATATTTGGACTTGCTATCTTAAATTATATTAGTTGTTTTACTTCTCTCATCTATTGTAGCAGTAGAAATAGTACGTACCAATATTTAAGTTAATTTGTTTATTTTGAAAAAACAAAAAACACACTTCAAATTCCTTACTATTTTCACATTTTTTTTAAGTTTTCGGGAAAAATTAAGGGAAAAAAAATTACACCTCGGGATAAATTTCCATACAATAGCGAAAGAATTTTCCAAATCGATCTTTAATTGACGAAAAATCGACGAAAATACATAGGTACAGTCGAACAATAGAACCTTCTACTTTTTTGGTTTTCGCAGAATAAAATGAAAAAATAAGTAATGTTTTTACCACGGTAAACTAGTCCGGTGTGGAGTCTTGAAGTGTTGAAGTCTATACACAGATAGATATTTTTTATTATACATAGAAAACGACCAGAATACTTGAAACAAATATCTGCAGATCGTACAAACATTTGTCCTGAGGCGGATAATCGAAACAGCCACCTCCTGCGTCGCAGGCGGACCTTCGCCAGCCGCGCCACGGAGGTCGTCGTAGGTATATTCAACATTCAATCGCGGCTTAACGTTATTTCAACGGAATTCCATATAGGTACCGTTTTTTCAACTATGTAGTGAAATAGCGCCACTGCTCTTCTACATCCTTCCACCAGTATCTGGGTCGCCATCTTGGTCGTCTGCTGAATGGCCGATGACCATGAATTTAAATGAATCGTTTGAATCAACTGTTCTTACAAATACAGATGAGTGAGGCCGAGGTAGCGCTGGCGGCCGTGAAGGCCATACAGATACCCCTGGAACTGCTGACTCTCCTACACCTCACTGGACCCCTGTGGCCACCAGAGCCTGTCCTCAAAAGTAAGTAACCACTAAGGCTAATAAGTAATCATTTATTGCTTGAAATACATGTAAATATAGTACATAGTTGTTAGTATGTCGTCTCATGAACCAATGTATTTCTACCGGCGCGGCGGCGCGGTGTGCAATGTCTGGTTTACAAATGTCACTTAAATTAAAATATGTAGTTAAATTACAAATAAAATAAGAGAAAATTAACTGCGTAAAAATTACAAAGAAAATAAAAAGATAACAACAGTAACTAAAGTGGTACCTACTCAAAAAAAATTAACATACAGGGTGTAACAAATATGAAGGCAAAAATGACCACCTTTTCAAGGGGGGTTCAGCTTCGGTCAAAGAACACGAGAAAACATAAAAAAAACAACCTTTGCGAGTCCTTGATCGCGTTGGACAGCGACCCGCGACACCTTAGATGCGGTAAGTGGTACCATAAATTCATTTTTCCTCGGGTTTGACAAGAAAACACAAAATGCATCAGTTTTTCCATATTTGTTGTTCACTATGCAGGTATATTGAATAGTACGTGTCTTTGCGATTTATTGTATTTAACACAACACATGCCATTTATTGAGTAAGCGCTGGGAGAACGTACCGTTTCCCCGTTTTTTACTTTCATCTAAGGCACCAACTTTATTGCATTCAAATATGGGATTTAACTCTTAGACCCGTATTATGAATGCTTGCTCAGTCATCAATCTATGCTTGAGTGAAGTTTATGCCATAGAAAAGCGTTACTCAAGCATCGATTTATAACTGAGAAAGCTTTCATAATACGGGCCTTAGCATTTAGATGCATTTATATTGACGGCATCAGATGACAAGATCATCAAGTTGAGTATGCTCTCGGGCCACTTGTTTGAGGTGGCAAGCCATTTCGTCACTGCAAAATGTGTCTAAACATTTTATAGCATTTTATAGTTTAAGTCCATATTTTAATACACATTACCGTGCTGCGCGGTAGCGGAGTTGGATAAATGAGCACAGACCTTAGGCACTTATGAATAATGTGGCTATGACGGACGATCATTCCTGCCAAAATAAACTAAACGTTACCTTTAATACTCTCTAGATAACACCTGCTGTGACTACATCATCGTGGGTGGAGGCACCGCCGGCATGGTGGTGGCCAGTCGACTGTCAGAGAAACCTGACATCAACGTGTGTGTTCTTGAAGCTGGAGGGAATCCGCCTATAGAAGCACTGGTAAGACTATTTTATATTATGTTTTTGGATTGTGTTGAAAAAAAAAGTAAAAACCGACATACCAACTTTATAAAACAGAATAGATGTAAAATAGCAATTAATGACTAAAGAGAGATAGTGTTGACCTCTGTGGCGCGGTGGGCGAAGGTCCGCCGGCGACGCAGAAGTTTGCGGGTTCGATTCCCACCTCGGGTAAAATGTGTGTACGATCTGCAGGCATTCTTTCAGTGTTCTGGTCGTTTTCTATGTATAATAAAAAATATCTATCTATATATTGTATTGTATTCTGTATATCAGTTATCTAGTACCCATAACACACAAGCTCTGCTTAGCTTGGGGCTAGATAATGCTATGTGAATTGTCCAGCATTATATTATCACTATCATATATACGATATTTTTTTTCTTTCAGCTGCCACAGCTCTTTGTCACTGAACCACTAACAGAACTGGATTGGAACTTCACATCAACCTACAACCCTTACTCCGCCAGCTCTCAACCTGGCAACGTGACCAAGCTGACCTCAGGAAGGATGCTTGGCGGCAGCAGTTGCATGAACCACTTCATCCACGTCAGAGCTGCCCCTCAGACCTTTAACACCTGGGCAGACATAGTAGACGATCCAACTTGGAACTACGATAATGTTCTACCTTACTTCAAGAAGAGTGAGCATCTTAAGGACCCTGTCATAGAAGACTCTCGCTATGGAAAGTGCTATGGCTTGGATGGCCCAATGGGAGTTGCAAGACAGCCCAGTTTTGCAGCCAATCCGTATTTGGTATCTTTTGCGGAGATAGGCAATAGAATTGTTTTCGATGTAAATGGGTATGATACGCAAGGAATCACACAGAGCATGAATATCGTTACAGATGGAGTAAGGCAGTGTTCAGCGTATTCTTACATCCGTCCTGTTAAAGACAGGGAAAACTTGTTTGTATTTAGACACACGTACGTAACGAAAATTATATTCAACAAAAACAAAACAGCAATTGCAGTAGAAGCGTTGAAAGATAGTACAAAGTTTATCGTAAAAGCGAGCAAAGAGATCATTTTATGCGCAGGAGTTTACAAAACTCCTCAACTTCTTATGCTCTCTGGGATAGGTCCGAAAGAACACCTGGAAAATTTCAATATTGAAGTTAAAGTCGATTTACCTGTTGGAGATAATTGGCAGGAACAAGTTACAGTAGCGGTAGTTCACAAAACAGACCAATCGCCAGTAGACCCTCTTGTACCTTTACCACAGATAATACCTTTTCCAGTATTAGTAGGCTTAGTTTCTCTGAAGAAATGCCAACAGTATGCAGACTACCAATTTTTTGGAATCGTTGTGGGGGCAGTCACGCCAAATCTTGTACTCGCTCTTACAGTTGTTTTTGGATATAAGCCAGAAATCACCGACGTAATTCAAAATAATGTCATTGGGAACAATAGTCTTATCGGCTTGCTTGGACTGCTTAATCCTGAGAGTAAAGGACATGTCTGACTGAAGAGTGTCAATCCGTTTGACGACCCTGAAATAACTACTAATTTCTTTAGAAACAAAAAGGATATAAAGAAAATGGTGTCATATATCAAAGACTACACCAGAATCGAAAACTCAACATTCTTCCGGCAAGTGAATGCGTCGTTTGTTGATCCTGAGTTGCCAGAGTGCAAGAAATATAAGTTTAGATCTAATAAATACTGGGAATGTTATGTCTTGAACATGGGTATAAGCGTCTACCATCCAGTAGGCACTTGTCCGATGGGACCTGTTGTGGATGGACGTCTAAGAGTCCGTGGTGTTAAGCGTCTCAGAGTTGTAGATGCTAGCGTTATACCAGATAGTCCTCGGGGAAGTCCTCACGCTCTGGTCATCATGATAGCGGAAAAAGCTTCGGATATGATAAAGGCGGATGCTCGTAAGTTCCCGACTTGCAAAGATTTGAAGAATGGTGGGAGTGATGTCGAACTTCCGGAGAGGAGTTCTGTAGCTGAAGAAAAACCTCAAACGTAATTTTTTTATCCCAAAAGAAATAAAATAAAAAATTCTTATTTCAGTTTCATTATGTATCTCTACTAGAAAAATAAATTCGGTAAAATTAAATAACATAATTATGTTTTATTAAAATCAATATCGTATTTTAGTAAATTATTATGATGTAAATTATATATGATATAATTACCCCGGCAACTAATCTATGCTTTTTTTTTCAATTTTTTTGCCGTTTTCCATACCATGGACCAACTAATAATTCCTTAATTATTTAATTCCAGTTTCATTTATCTTTTAAATTCGAAAGTAACTCTGTCTGTGTGTCTGTCACCTTTTCACTCCTAAACGGCTGAACGGAACTCAATGAAACTCGGCAGGGTGGTAAGGTAGGTATCTTATGTGTAGCAGGGCAGACATTATGCTAGTTTTTATTCCGGTTAAGTGCGTGCGAAGCCACGGGCAGTAGTTATTTAAACAAAAGACCTTTATCGAGAAGTAAGACGAAACTGACTAACGAAAAAAAACACTATTCATATATATAATAGGGTTTTTTTTCGTTTTATACAGTAATATAAAGGGTTCCCCCTTTCAAAAGTTCAGTTTAAATCCATTAGAACTCTACCCGTCTGAACCTCAACTAAAAAGTGACTAAAGTAAACTAAAAAACGCCAACTAAACTAACAATTTAAGGACAAAACTTGTTACCTATTTCCTTCGAGGTAAATGTCGAACTTCGAGGTATTCCGGGTACGGTTTTCAAAGACGCCCTTAATTTCGAGGACTTCAGAATAGTTCAAAGAACGTATTTAGGCGTAAAACCGGTTTTAAGAAAACACTATTTTGACTCATAGTAAAAAGGTTTATTCACATTTGTCACCTCGATCAGTCCTCTTAGGGGGAACAAATGGGAAAAGTAAGTTAGATCTGTACCCCATTTGCAACGCTTCCCTTACAACCATACGAGGATCCATATGAGGATATATTAATAGTTAAAAGTTTAGTTGTAAGTTTACATAAATAGCATGTACAACTGTTTATTCTCTGAATAAAATAAAATAACACAACTAACAAATATTGACCTCTTAGCGCCGATGGTCAGCGTAACACTACCAGCCATTACACTTTTTAGCTTCAGCTAGACCGTTTTGTGGGAAAATTTAAATAGTATTTAGTTACCTACAATATGGCGGGCTACCACCTAGAAATATTCGACACGAAACTTGGTACCCGCTTGCTGTGTAAATGCAGCCAAAGGGTTACTTCATAATACAATTCGTAGTTACACTATTTGGAAGTAAGTCGATACAAATAAATAGGGCGATAAGCATGAGTGGCTGACGTTATCGAATCTTGAATATTTATATATTTAAATCGGTGTTTTTTCATTAATTTAGGTTCCTAGGTAGTACTCGATTTTTAAATTATATGCAAGAAAGATAAGCGACCCCTCAGTACTTACCTAAACATTTTTTTTGTTGTCTTTTAAACACAAATTAAAGTATTTATTCACGTGCCGCAAAAAAATGTACATTATGTACTACATAAAGTAGGTACTTTCCCTTTTTTTTGTTCGGATTGGTTGAAATATTTTACAGTTGACTATAAGCTTGACCCACAGGTTGGTTGAAAATAATCCAAAAATAGATAGATACCAAATTGTACTCGTTATCGACATAACTCTAGAAATAAGCATGCTGAAGAGGTAGTGGGCCGGCCATATCTGGAGAAGAACTGACCACTGTTGGGATAAACGTGTTCTTGAGTGGAGACCACGACTCGGTAAACGTAGTGTAGGATACCCTCCAGACAGGTGGGATGATGACCTGCGAAAGACTGCAGGCAGAAGCTGAATACAGGGCGCAGGCAGGTGATGATGATAGGTCTTTGGGGATTTCTGAATATTTTCAAAATAAGTTTCCAGATTTCCCACTAAATAAATTTTCTGAAGGGGAAAAAGTGAAATAAGCAAAAAGGATGACAGGGATTTCTGGACTTTTATATATTAAGTTTCCAGATTTCCCCCCATATGGGGAATAAGTCTGAACAGGCCTTAAATCGTTAGCATCATTGTAGAATATAACTTGGAACCTTATGCTACCCCCTCAGCTTTTAAAGGACTTTCAGAAGTAGGATAAAGGTAGGCGTCCACTGAAGCGGCACGAGCCACTGGAACATAAAAAGTACCAAGGATTGGATTGGAAAAGTAGTTTGCTAGCCGTCCTGGGTTTGTCATACGGAATACTGGAACTAGAAACACCAGTGAAATCTATCCAGAAAGTCGCATGTTGGTTAGAGGAAGTATGTACATCTTACTTATCAAGTTAATACGTTTGCCGTTTTTAAAAGAAATCAACTAACTTAAGATTCCTGAATACTAATTAAATACGGGCTGTATTTAATTAGTATTCAGGAATCTTAACTGACAGACAGACAGACAGGAGGCTTAGTAATAGGATTTATGTTAGGACCTTGGGTTTGGGACTCTTTTTCTTTGCGTACGAAGCTTAAATAATCAGTCCAGGATTCGTACTTCGTTAATAATTTGTCGTGTTTTAAAAAACTTAACAAACAGACTTAAAATTCCTAATAAAATACAGCCTGATCACAGACTGGCAGACGGACAGACAGACAGGAGGCTTAGTAACAGGATTTATGTTGAGACCAAACATTTAAAATCTTTGGTTTGGGACCCTTTGCTTTGCGTACGAAGCTCTAAAAAATCATCAGTCCAGGATTCGTACTTAGCAAATAATTTGCCATTGCTTACCTGTAGATCATACGAATATAGTTTGTCTTGTGCTGGGAACCGAACCCGCACCTCCTGCGTAGCAACCTTAAGTGAACTTTCACCTGCGCCAGAAAGGTCGTCAAAAACCCTTGTTCGGTTTAGGTTCGATTCTGATAACTATAGATTTGTTTATGTTAGTATCGCTTTAAAAATGAAAAAGAAAATTAATAACACTTCAAAAATTACTTACCTTACAAAATACAAAATTAAAATCAAAAATTCTTTATTTCCATAAATACAACAAAAATGTACACTTAAAAAAGATCAAATTCTTAAAGTAAAACACTGACACGGAAATAAAGTGGTACTTTTGATTTCTGTCGCTTCGGTATGTAGACTAAAGTAAAGAAGCGACTAAGAAACCTTTAGCCTGTTAGTTGTTATTTTTCGAGTTGGAGCAAAACCCGTCCCAAGCTTTTTTATCTTCTAAATAATCTGTTAATTTGTAGTAAGCCTTTTTGCACAGAAAGGTTTTGACAATTTGTTTGAATTTATTTATTGATAGATTTTGCAATTCACTAGGAGTTTTGTTGTAGAAGCGTGTACATTGCCCTTTAAAAGAAATGAAAACTCAATTTCCAATCTACGTTACATTTAACTTTACGTAGTTAAGTTAAAGTTCATCCCGTAACTATAAGAAACCGTTAAAAACCCAATTGAATCCCAAAAAGGACAATAACAGGGCCGTTTCCGAAACCCATCCGGAATTGGTTCACATTTCCCAAAAAAAAAACTCTAACCAAAAGCAATGCAATAATTTCCCAGAACAAGTTGGTAAGAGCGAGTAGGTTTGCAAGGGTTCCGAACGACTTATTTGGTATTGTTGTTTACTTTTTGGAAACCTACCGGAAACAATATCAACAAAAAAAACTTGATTCTAACACAATTTAGGTCATCATCATCATCAGTAGCCTGAATTAGTCCACAGCTGGACATAGGCCTGAGACTCCATAACGGGGCAATGGAGTCTGATACCAGACGTCTTGAGGACGCTTCCGACTGGTGTTGATATGGATCAGTTGAGCTACCTGTAGATGATTTGCAACAGTCTGCAGTTAGGTCAATTATTTCACCCTTAGTGTACCTAGGTACCTACTGAAGACTAGTAGCTATCAGTAAAAAAATTAAGTATGTCAATCTACGTCATTCAGTGAGTGACTCGTTCAGACTATTTTTGCCGCCTTTTGGCTGCATTCTGAAAACGCAAAAAAAACGTAAAAATTGTCAAGTATCATACGTTGTACACATTTCGAAATAGACCAGCAGTTCTAAGCACATTGAGCATACGGAACCCTAAAAACGTAACAAGCAGGTAAAACTGCTAGAATTAATGGGGCAAAAAACCGCTTACCTACCGCTACCTACCTAGCTCGGATACGGCACCGTAGTACGGCCACTCACGCCACGTAGATAGTACGGTTGTAGTGAAAGCGATTTCATCATCATCAAAAGTACTAAAGTGTACACTACTCTATATGAGATGTACACTTAGGTCTTGTACCATGATGTAATTATTGTATGGGGAAGCACTCACTACCAAACCACAAGTTATTTACAAAATAACATAAATTGGTAATGAGAGCCCTAAATAAGTATAGTGTACCTATAATGTAATAAAGAATTTTTGATTTAAAAATTATTATATATTAATTTAAAAATTATTACAATATGTATATAGGTAATAAATGCTATTCTATATTCTATAGGTTCTCATGCGAAGTGAAACGATAACACAATTTAGCAAAGGTACCTTACTCACGATTAGTAACTAAGTATGATAGAACTTGTTTCTGCGTCTCGTGTCTGGAAATAATTAATAATTTATTAATTATATAGAATCTGCCCGCGGCTTCGCACGCGTTGTTCTTATGGAAACGTTGAAACGTTATTTCTATCCCATTCCCATGGGAACTGACTTGAATAAAAGTAGACATGTATTAAAATGTTACATTTAAATGTTTGATTCCAGGCTTAGAGTTACATTTATGTAATTTCCGCCCGATCCGTAGTTTTTACCTGCAGAAGTAACAAACAACCATCCAAACATACAAACTTTCGCATTTATAATATTAGTGTGATATGATACCTAGGTATCCTATCTGTCGGGGCCAAGAGCCTCACTCTCGGTCAGCCAATGCATTCTTTGTCACTTTCTCAACCTAGTTGAGCAGAGTAGTCTAACCTCCGAATACTCGAATCGGATGGAAAAACGAAACTCAGATTAAGCTCGGCTTATATGACGAATTTTTAACAGATTGACATTGTAAACTGTAAAAAAAACGCAACATGAATCTGAGTTGCGTTAGAGTAGTCGGTCGTAATTCTTTAACCGAAATCTACTTCGGTTTTGGAAATCAGTTAAGAGAAATTACCTACCTAATTTTATCCAAAAAAACACCTATGTGTACCATCATTACCAATAATTGGCCTTTTTTATCCACGTTGTTTAAAACACCTACAAATCCGTACACACTCGGACCACACCTTCAACAAGGAATTTTACACGTTTTTTAGACCAAAACAATTTTCGTTTTGGGCAAGGCTACTAAAGTTTCATTTTCTTCTCAAAGGATTCTTTGTTTACGAAAAAACTTGAAAGATTTAAGTAGTTATATTCTGCCGAAAATGTTACCAACAACCTTTGAATTGATGTTAGGATATCCTCACACTGAAGGAAGGATTATAAATGTATAACAGACTAGCGGCCCGCCCGGCCCCGGCTTCGAACATATAGACATACTAGCAGCGCCTCGCGGTTTCACCCGCGTAGTTCCCGTTCCCGTAGGAATTTCGGGATAAAAAGTAGCCTATGTCCTATTCCAGACTATAATATATCTCTGTGCCAAATTTCATCCAGATCCATTTTGCCGTTCTGGCGTGATAAAGGAACAAACATCCATCTATCTATCTATCCATCCATCCATCTAAACTTTCACGTTTATAATATAAGTGAGATTTAACAAAAAAAATGGTAAATTTCTACAGTGTTTGCAACTGTCGCAGTCAGCTCAACTGTTTCAATTGTAAAAAGGTAGTATTTTTATTACCTACTTAATTATGATTTTCTTTGTAAATAAAGACACAGGCTTATACCATCATCATCATCTACAAGAAATTATAGGTAGTCCACTGTTGGACATTGCGACGTGAGACGCTGGACGTTCACTGTTGTACCCTTTTGTACCGGTTTTGTATCCTGTCCTTCGAACATTCTTGAACCAGAACATAGTAGATACTACAACCATAGGCATTTCAGCTGGCTACAATGGCTGGAACTAGAAAGGTCATCGAAACTAGTTCACGAAACTTGTATGATATAGGCTGAGCCATATTTGAAGTTCGTCAAGATGACGTCCTATTCTTAGAGTTCAGAGTCGATTATACAAATATTATAAGTCTGTGGATTATACCCGAAATCGCTTAGCGTCAGCGATCATTATCTTCCATAATACTGAAGCATTTACTATGAGATTAATATATATTTATGTAGTTGAAGATTGATGCTAGATTGGCTAGTTTCGAAAACACGTTCACATAAAAGTTTCTCGATAGAAAAAAATACAAAGTTCAGTCTAAACTGTACAATAAATCGTCGCTATTCAATAAATACTTTAAAATAAGCCTTGTATAGTAAACAAACAGAATATAAAGCAGACAATATGTAAGAAATTAATAAATCCCAAAAATTTACGATCTCGACGGGATTCGAACCCGCACCTTCCCCTTCAGCGCAGGGTTGCTCTTTTTCCAACTAAGCTACGTGATCTTATCTAGTCGACCCGTAAATCTTTGGGAGTTCTTTCGGCACTTACGCCGTCAGCGCCACCTACAGAGGAAACAATGAAGTTATCCAATTCTGCTCAAAGACCAAATTTACATTTAGTTCTTTGACGAGAGGTTTTGCCGTTGCTTGATTCTAAGGACAGACAATATGTGTTCCAGATTTTCAAAAACAAAAATAAGCCAAAACTTGATTTTTACTCACGCGGCTGCTCTGCTCTGTCCCGCTCCTATGAACGTGAAATTCTATGCCTGTCCTTTTCACAAAATGGCGTCGTATGGTACCCCTTGTATTACAATAACACGAATAGAAAACAGATTTCAGAACAGTCAACCTAGGATTAGCCATTTTCTCCGTTCAAGATGCGATTTCGATATGATATGTATACGACGACCGATGTGGCGCGGTGGGCGAAGGTCTGCCTGCGACGCAGGAGGTTGCGGGTTCGATTCCCGCCTCGGGACAAATGTGTGTACGATCTGCAGACATTTGTTCAGGGTGTTCTGGTCGTTTTCTATGTATAATAAAAAATATCTATCTATGTATTGTATTATATTATGTATATCAGTTATCTAGTACCCATAACACAAGCTCTGCTTAGCTTGGGGCTAGATAATGCTGTGTGAATTGTCCAGCATTATTTATTTATTATTTATTTATTTATATAGGTAAGAAATGAAATAAAGTCCCGAAACCGATAATTTTTGGGACTTATTTCATTTCTTAGAGATACCCAGAGTGCGGGTTAGCACTATAACAAAAAACCCTATGATATAGGCAGTTATGTGTAGTAATTAGTAAAGTAGATTGTATGTTAGTAAAAATTACTATGTATTGTGACGCTACCGACCTTTCTTACTTCGAAATGGTCCTATTTCGAAGTAAGAAAGGTAAGTTCATCGATGCTTGGAAAAAAACGATTTATGAATACCTACTCATGACCCCTCATGATACCTACTTAATAAAATAAACTATATAATCGAATATTCTCTCTGTATCTGTTCAAAGCATGTATTCGACATATTTTTTATAAAATAACTAGGATAGATCTACTCTGACTACAATGTATTTAAATTATACTTTAAATTACATTTGCACGACTAACAAGTCAAATATAGTGATACTCTATTTTAAAACCACCATTTTTAACCTATATTTAAGCAAATAAATACTATCATTCATCCATTCATTCATTCATAATTTCTTTGCTAGCGATCCGAGAACAATCTCATTTTCGATTTACGAACATTCACCTACTTTTGCGGGTATCCCATTCTTTTAAACCGCGGTTCATACCCGATTTGTTGTGTACAAAGACGTTGAAATAGTTCAACAGGATTTCATACAAGATAAGCTAGTACCATAGCGTGCAAACTGCAAGCTGATAAATACAGTTTACACTTACACAGGCTGCTCAGAGGCAGGTGGTGGTTCGAGCTAATTACGTTTTTGTTGTGTTTACGGTGCTGACAAGATGTGCTTTGTGGTACAAGGTACGAACTTTTGCTCCCTTCTAAGCTCTATCGAATTTTGTATGTACAGTATAAGTCGGGGATGCAGTCTTTACTTCAAAATTCTAAATTCAATAACTTTATTTCCTTAGGCTTACAAAATAAGCACGTAGACAACTTATGAATCGTAAAATCGTAAAGATCGCTATATTCGGGTGCCGCGAGGGGAACGGGCGGCAGGACCTTGTCAAAAACAATTCAGTATCCTAACCACACGGCTTGTGATAACTGATAACATAGTGATGTTACTACATGATATTTTTTATCAAAATGTATTATTTAATATGCTTAAAGGAGGTTAGACACTGGTTAGTACTTGGACACTCATGTTGGCGGCATCATAAAGACATCTCAGCACCTCGATGTAACGATAGTCTACTTGGAATCGCTGTAAGGATTCCAGAACAGACCAGGTTTCGACAGAGTCAAAGGCCTTTTCATAGTCCACAAAGGCCAGACACAGGGGCTGATTATACTCTTCAGACTTCTGTATAATCTGCCTCACTGTGTGAATGTGATCTATGGTGCCATATCCTCCGCGAATCTCGGCGGAGATCTCCGGCTTCGACAATACGGTCCTCCTGCCGTGCGTTTTAAGCTTCGTCAGGTGGCTGCTGAGTGAATACTTTGGATTACTTATCGGTTTCGCTCTATCGCCTCTTACCTAATATCGTAATATCTATATAATACCGAATAATACGGGCATTCATAATACGGGCCTTAGTATTTTAGATTATTTCACAAATTACTCGCTATTTCCTATCACTTGTACCACAGCCCGGCGCGTGCTGCATATTCCCCATACCCCGGATTCTGCAAGCGGACAGGTGCATGACTCGTGCTTGTCTGTTTTAGAACTTACATGCCTAGGTAGGTAGGTTTACTGGATTTATGGAATAACTAGGCACAGCCCAAGTAGCAAAATAGATCCAATAACTGTCTTCAAGACTACAGTTCAACACTCCAATAACATTCTACTAGTATACTACAACGCTGGATTTGGGCGCATTTATTGGAGCACAAGTTCTTGTTATGCTCCCGCAATGAGCTAACAGAATGCTAATAAGTCTAATTACTGTCTTGCACCAGTATCTGGAAGCACTAAAGCTCCTTTAGCTGCCTTGACAAAGATTACTACTGGTAAAAGTACTCCTGTTGTTATCTACTTCTAGTTCGTTTCAAGTGTAATTATGCTATTAACGTACTTTTTTTTCAATAATTTGTAACACATTTTACAAGCTGGCTGGGCAGGCCAATTCTTTTTTGTTGCTGATTTGTGTGCAGTGTTTACGACGTAAGTAATTTTAGTTATTGTTTCATGTAGTACCATTTATTTAAATGAAAAAAGCTTAGCTAGAATACAATTTAACGTGTGGCAAATCTATATTTACTGTAATAGTGTACAGTGTTGGGGCTAATTTTTTAACGCGCTTACATAAATTGATTATTAAGCCATTTAGTGTAAAAATATTATCAAGCACATAATTATTGTTCTTCGATCATTCGCCATGTTTCAAAATATGCTCTGTATCAAGACATTTATAAGACCGTAATAGGTAAAACTACGCTAGATTTACTCTTAGTTAAGATTAACTCGCCACCATGTTGAATCAAATTAGAGTTCCTCAATTGATGTCTGAAACCCTGCAACGGCTAAACATTTTTTATATAATTTGTTTTCTTTATCATATGTGTTAAAAAAAAGAAAGAGTTAGATTTTCTGACTCGGCCATGTCATTGTCATGTCATCCATAAAAATCACACTAATGGCTCTGAAAGGTTTTAATTATTACGCTGTCCAATAAATCATTTTCATACTTACAGAATGATCGCGTTCGTTGATGTGGACTGTTTTTTGACTATAAATGAGTTGCGCCCACTTATAGGTACCTACTTACAAATTCGCAATGGCCTAGCCGTGCACCCACTTTTTTTTATATGATAGCTGCAAGGGATGTGGATTATTGCTTTCTACTAACAATTTTTAACTAAAGACCTTTTCACTTCGTATGCTCTTATGAAAAAATAAAGTTTTTATTGAACCTTAAAATGTTATGGTGACCCAACTGTTCTTTGTACAGCATAATTATATGATCATTACATTGAACATGAATGTGTTGTTTGTCATAAACAATTATTCTTTAATTAAATATTGATTTAACATTATTAATATTGGTACCTAGGTAATATTAGTCAGCTTTGAATTATAACAATTTTGCTGCCGCTGCACTGTTTCGATTCGTAAGGGAAGGGGTAGGGGAGGAGGGCACGGGCGGGGATGCGAGAGACGGTTAGTTAGTAGTTTAGTAGTTGTTAATATTGTGAAAAAGTTAATATTGTGAATGTAAACTAATCAAACTATTAATAATCGATAGAGAAATTGTCAACGTTGCTTTGTATTTTAACTGATTACTGGTATTTTGGTAGTAGGTACATATTTGTTGTGAAACTGAGTAATAACTTTGGTTATAGGTTTCCTGGCGTCGTTTGAAAAAGAAAACAGAGATGCCTTTTAAAATTGTGGAGACAATAGAAAAAGGCAACACTGTATTGTCTTGCGTCCAACAACAATGGGAACGGGATGGAACTTTATACTGGCCCCGAAAACAACACTACAGGTTGCAACGGGATGAAACAAGCCAACCAGATGATAATTGACAACAGTTTAATTGTATTTTGAAAAGGCAGAACATTATATCACTTTCGAATTGTACGGAACCCTCCAATAAATTGCTGGTTCCTGCTTTTTCAGAACTTGCTTCAGATGATAGCTTTTGCGTTACCGATTCTGCGTGTCTTTTATTTACAGTTCTTCTATAAGCTCCACTTCTTTTGAAACGTTTCCATTCTTGTAAATCCATTGTAATCAATGATAAATAATATTTGCAGTGTCTCAAACCGAGCGACATGTAAAACTGGTAAACAGCCTATATAGTATTAGCCTAGCGCTTTAAAAGATTATTTACTCTTACAGAATCTTCTAAGCGTCTTTATTAAGACTACATCGCCCTCATACTTATAATGATCTCAGCTAAATATATGCTAAAATCTGGGAATCTTACACAATGCTATTATAAAACTAAATTGCTGCATATTTGTAATGATCTCAGACAAGTATATTATAAATTCTGAAAATCTTACACAATGCTTTTATAAGTCTATAATTTTCGTAGGACTATTTAAACTTTGTCAATACACTTATGAGATTACATGTCTTATAATTATCCTATAAAATAGTGTACTACTAAACTACAAGGTTGTTTTATTAGTGAATTTGCTCTAGAGAGTAAAAATGCTTGCGCAGTGCTATTATAAGCAAAGATGTCTTAGCAAAAGCCATTAAAAGAGCATTTTTAGTCTAATTTTACCTATTGTATTTTATTATAGGATTTCCTTGCTAGTTGGGAGGTTGATAGATGTTTGATATACCTACCGAGTTTGTCTATAAATGTTTCGTATGCGCAATTATGTAGAAAAAATAGGCTACTCGATTACTACTGGGAAATAATTCTAACGTATTGCCTGTTAAGAATACTGCAAAATTTTATTAATGTTTCTTCAAGGCCAGTCGTATTAGTTATAAAAACGAACTTTAAAGTTTGAATAAAATATTGGCGCGCCAAAACGATAATCTCTGTTATGGCTTCGGTGACATGACTCGATGACGTCACACCACACACCTACAAGTACAACAACACGTACTTTAATCTGTAATAGGCGTGACGTCACTGCATAGCGTTTTTCGGTCACGTGATCATTATATAAAAAAATGTGTTAATAACCCCGTTTTTTACCAAAAATAGGCATATTTTTCAATAAAATTCACCTGATTACGCTTTGTTACTTTGTCACTGCCTAGGATGAAAACAATTTGCAACTTATTTTCAATATAGTCGAATAGCATATTCAATAAAAGTATGTTAAAATTCGTGCTAAGCCGTGGGCAGAAACTAGTTAATAATATTAGTGTTACTAAACAACCTGGTCATAATTCAAATGCAAGTGAATCCGCAGGCGACAGCTAGCAAATCAATAAAGCCGTTTTCGTGATCTCGGTTCACCACAGCATGACCAAAGTTTCACTCGACGAGACATAAGTAATTATTGAGTGTCTCGATTCGTGTCTCGTGAATTTCAGACGAAACCGCTAAATGAAAATAGTTTTGCAAGTTTTATTACTAAGTTGAGTTCAAAATGTCAATGTGACCTGATTTGATTAATGCCTGACAAACGCTGGACCCGATGTAAATGGGTGGTGAAGTACATGGTGCGCGCGCTGCGCGGGGAGCTGCATCACCCGGCGGTGCTGGCGGTGGCGCTGAGGCTACGTGCGCTCGTGCGCCCAACGACTACTTGGGCGCGCGCCGCCGCCCCGCCGCCATGCTTGAGGTGCATGCAGTTAATTCTTAAGTTATTTTAACCTATTATTATTTATTTCAGACCATAAAATATTTTTGATATCATTATTAAAAAATAAGGTATTGCAAATAGCTCTCAAATATACATTTACTAGCAGCGCCTCGCGGTTTCACCCGCGTAGATCCCGTTCCCGTGGTAATTCCGAGATAAAAAGCGCCTAGCCTATGTTCTATTCCAAATTATAATCTATCTCTGTGCCAAATTTCATCCAGATCCGTTCAGCCGTTCTTACGTGATTGAGTAACAAACATCCATCCATCTATCTATCCATCCATCCAAACTTTGACATTTATAATATTAGTGAGATGAGATAATAATTATTATTATTGTAACCTATGTAGTTTTACTTGATACCTATTGTTAAACTGACCCATTGACTTGCCTGTTACGTAATGTAACGTTGTGGTAAATAAATAAAATCTGAAAATCTGAAATCTGGTGCGCAACTGTAGGACCAAACTACTTGAGTTTGCCCCCATGTCAAAATACAATATACTACACGCTATATAGTACTCAATATCTTGTCTGCGAATAGCGTGGATACTTTTTACAATAACCTGTCGAAACTTCAACAAATAGTACAGGTAGTTATAGAAACCAAATGTTTAAATGAGTACATCTTATTCTATTAAATACCTTCTTACATAACTTACTTATACCATCGCCTTAGGGTTAAAAAATCCTGTTATGATGTTATCATCGATGTTATATAAAAAAATGTGTAAAATAAATAATGCTGGACAATTCACACAGCATTATCTAGTCCCAAGCTAAGCAGAGCTTGTGTTGTGGCTACTAGATAACTGATAAACATTACACAATACATTACAAAGATAGATATTTTTTACTATACACAGAAAACGACTAGAACACCCGGAACAAATACCTGCAGTTCGTACAAATATTTGTCCCAAGGCGGGAATCGAACCCGCAACTTACTACGTCGCAGGCGGACCTTCGCCCACCGCGCCACTGAGGTCGTCAACTATCGTAAAAAAATAGCATGCGGTTTTTTTTCTCATGAATCTAGGTCATGACTTCTTTCAGGACTGTTCTCCAACCCTCATGGTTTCGGATTTGGCCATCTTTGTCAAAAAGCCACCCTGTAGGTAAAGTACCTGCCTACTACGTATCAGCCACGGCGGCCATTTTCAACGGCGACAAGAAGGAGCCAATGCGCGCAGATCACTATATGTGTAGTGCACTTGTGTGTGTGCAAACACAGGTGCACTCACTATTCCCTCACTCTCACAATCCGTTGGGACGGCCGACCGACACAGCCGGGGAAAGGACAAGCGCAGGACCTACGGCTTAAAGTGCTATAAGAGGCACGGGGGTGTAAAGCCAACTTCCTGGGGGGTGCTACTGTGAATTTTTCATGAAAGAAAACCCTCAGTAAAAACATTTGGCTCGATCCGGGATTTGAACCCGGGATTTGGTTGTTCTAGCGGTCGCATAGTTGCGTGTTCAACCCTCACTTTATTAATATCTTGTTTACCTAGAAGACCTTGCAACCACATGCTTTGAAAATTATAAAATATCCTTATAATTTCCATGTTTTCTTTATTTTTAAAGCTATCATCCGGCCCAATTAGACCCACACGTGCTCAGTAACCTTGGCCTAAAACCTGAATGCTTATCGGACAGGTGTGCTAGCACCTTTAATGCAGCTGCAATTATTACGGTCAGCAGAATTAAGGTAATCAGTAAATGGTAATTACATTAAGATATTTTTATGTCTTAACTTCTGCTGTAGGTACCTAGGTAAGTAAAATAGTAAGTAAAAATAGTTATTTGTTATACAAGAGTGCAAAGTTGCTTTTTAACCGCGTGCTCAATTTTGAGAGCAAGCGAAGGATTCTAAAATTGAATCAAAAATTAGAATCGGCGGGACTCGAACCCGCGCCCCACCCTCAGTACGGGTGTGCTCTAACCAACTAAGCCACGAAACCTTAGTCGGTTCAACAGAAAATCTTTGGGACCTCTTTCGGACTATAGCGCCGGTGGCTCCACCTGCAGGGGTAACATTACAGTTTAACCAAACCGACTAAGGGTTTCGTGGCTTAGTTGGTTAGAGCACACCCGTACTGAAGGTGGGGCGCGGGTTCGAGTCCCGCCGAAACAGGAATTTTTTGGGAACTTATTTCATTTCTTAGAGATACCCAATGTACGGGCAAGCACAATAACAAAAAAAACCTTAGAATCTACAGATAGCTCAACAGATCCATATCAATACCAGTCGGAAGCGTCCTCAAAGCGCAAATTAATTTCACAATTACATAATATTATACCTGTGGCCCAGTGAATTAACAATTTGGTTATTGAACCCCAAAAACTTAAGGCGAAAAGTAAGGCAAATGACCTTGGACATTTCCGCGCGCCTATATGCAGTAAAGAGTGCTTATTTTCGATTCAGCATACCATGTAGTGCCCTAATCAACCAAATAATACGATCCTCTGCGGTTAGATGACGTGTAACTGGTCAGGTTTGTATCACAGATTTTGTAGGGAAAAATACGTTTTTACGTTTATTATCGTTATTTTGACTGCTTTTCGACGATAATGGACCGCCAAGAAATAGGTATGAACGATGTGAATCACTATACTGAATTTGGTACTGATCGAATTTGAGACACCGATAAAAAGTGGGTTCGAAGCAACTAGACACACACTATAACTAACACTATAACAACTAAACTATAATTAAGGGCAAACATTTGGGACCGCCAAGAACTCCTTCAAGATATGTGTTACAGGATATATACATTTCAAAACTCCACAATCAATGTTTTTGTCAGAAAACGGGTTCAAAAACACCTAATTTTCGTGTTTTGCCTCTATATACGCCTTAAAAAAACTGTGTCAAATCCACAATAGCAGGTTCGATGCCCGAAGGGCACCAACACCCACAAGGAAATAGAGCATTGTTCTGAATGACAAACAATAATGGGTGAAGAAATCTATTGAAGGGAAACCGTCAAAGTTACCGTTAAAGGTAAAGACAATCGAGTTTGATAGATATACAATCATTGAAGCGTATGGTGCGTATAAAGTGGAAGCGAACCTCTGAGCTCCCATTCAAACGTACTCTACGATTCATTTGAAAACTACGTCCTTTATTGTAATTAAATAATGCATACATCATCATCATCGGCCTATATTAGTCCACTGTTGGACATAGGCTTCCCCTAATGAGCGCCATAGCGCCCTGTCTTCAGCCGTCTTTCGCAAACTGCAAGCATTGCGGTATGGATGACGAGAAGACTCGACGCAGTTATCCAAACGATGCATACATAATCAGAGCAAAAACGATGCTTAAAAATAAATAATGCTGGACAATTCACACTGCATTATCTAGCCCCAAACTAAACAGAGCTTGTGTTATGGGTACTAAACAACTGATATACAGGGTTATTGGTAAATTAGTGACAATACGTGAACTGCAGGTTCAGCCCATCATCACAAACACGTTTGTGAAGACGCCAGGTCTTAATTCTTAATTTTGGTATTGGTAATGGGTACCCCCGCAATTCAATAATCGTTCGTTAGAGAGGTTTTATTTATTATGAGGCATTTCTGTAATTTTCTCACTAAAACGGTTAAATATCAAACACTGCAACGTAAGTGGTTCTAGTAAACGACAAGCCATTACTAAAGCTATGAATTTAAAATCAGATTTCATGTAAGCTCCTTAGCTACCAGATTAATACCCAAAAGTCCTATTAATATTATGTAAACTATTGTCGGTCCCTACAGGCAGATACAGGGGGATTTGCACGTGTATTATCATGCTCTTATACAAGCCTATTTGTAAATTATTCGTGTACAGGATGTTCTTAAATATGTAGGAACACTTATAATGTGCACTAAATTACACTTTTATGTAAAATTTTATTTTCTATAAAATCTTAATTTTTAGTAACAGTTTTTAGGGTTCCATACCTAACGGGACCCTATTACTAAGACTTCGCTGTCCGTCTGTCCGTCTGTCACCAGGCTGTATCGTATGAACCGTGATAGTTAGACAGTTGAAATTTTCACAGATGATGTATTTCTGTTGCCGCTAGAGGGCACCCATACAACAAATGTGTTTTTTTGCCGTTTTTATAGATAATGGTACGGAACCCTTCATGCACGAGTCCGACTCGCACTTGGCCGGTTTTATTGATTATTATTAATTGGTCAATGGACAAACGAAACAACAAAGAATAAGGCACATTTTCAAAATCATATTCAGTTTGTGGCCGAAATCGAAATTTTTTGGAACTTATTTAGTTTCATATTTAGTTTCTCTTGCTATTAAGTCGGCCAACTTTTTGTCGCAGGTATCGTCTATTCGGAATCTACTGCAGTTAGGTCAATTGTTTCAATTGTAAAAATTGGTATTAATTTAACTCTATTAAAGATTGTAATTTTTTACCCGACTACCGACAGAGGAGTGTTATGAGGTTCGCACCCTATATTTATTAATAAATTACATTGGTATAATATTTTTTTTTTTTTTTTTTTTTTTATTCTAATTTAATTAGGGACTTTGAGTCTAACAGTGACTAAGTCAGTCCCATAGGATAACACAGTAACTTAAGCTAATCAATATTTACAAGTATCTTATATGTGGACTTAAATAGAGTGACAGCGGCAACAGAAGTTTGTTCCGCCAGCACACTCTGAAATAAGCCCACATCAAGGACATTAATATTACCTTCTGCAATCAACTTTTCTCTCATAGACGCGCTCCGGGAACACTCCACCAAAAAGTGATAGATGTCGTCCACTACTCCACATGATTCACACATGGGGCTTTCTATTATTTTCATAAGAAATTTAAACCTATTCAGTGGCATGTGCCCAGAGCGCAGCCTGTGCGCAACAACAATTAAATTCCTTCCAAACTTGCGAGGTAGGTTAGTAAACCAGGGAATGATGGGCGGTTCGCTTTGAATTGTCTTATACCATATTCCTTTCTCCCTAGAAATAATATCAAAGTATTCTTTCCACTTATCTCTAATCTTCCTTTGGTATTTATGTAAGATTTCAGAATACTCAGGTTTCATGTAAACTTCTATACCATTTGTTATAGCATCCCGGGCTAGTTCATCAACCTCTTCATTCCCTCGTATACCAACATGTGAAGGAATCCATTGCATCGCCAGCGACGCTCCCGCAGCCACCAACACCTGGGCTTTACTAAGAATAGTGTAGGCAATCGATGCACCTCTGTGTCCAGAGGCGCAACGAGCCACATGTTGCAAGGCGCTTCTGCTGTCAGACAGAATTACCACCTTTTTTAGCCAAGTGCTAATAGCATACGACAACGCCGCTGACATCGCAAACAATTCCACAGACATTATACAATTATTCTTACTTGTAACTTTAAAGTGTTCTTTTACCTTGCGTATAGGGTCGAAATATGCTGCCCCTCTACCATCCTTTGTAAGAGACCCATCAGTATATATACAATGCCAACCCCGAAACTTATTATTTAACATATGTAAAGTATTGTACTTCAAGACACTATTATCATATGTATTTTTTGGTTTTATTATATCATCAACTTTAGTATGAATAAAATTTACATCTATGTTAGAGACCCAAGTGTCTAAGGAGAACATGTTTAGTGGATTACATGAGTTAACAATATCTAATTTCGTTTCATCATAAACAGAAGTTAATAATGATTTTTTGTTACTTCGGAAATATATGTTTTGTGATAGATTCATGAGATCTTTTAGAACAGATATCGTAACATTAGATGACCATGACTGGGCTTTCAAACAATATTTAATTGCTAGATATTCCCTTCTCAGATGCAATGGTGGTAAACAACAACTTGTTGTTATACAACAACTTGTTGGACTTCATGTCCCTACACAATCTTGAACAGTATAATTCTAGCTTAAATATAAAAAATAGAACCCTCGATCTTGTACTGAGTTCCTTACCCCTATCTCGATTCGAGGTGAGCTCTGACCCACTTACTGCAGTAGACCTATATCATCCCCCGTTGCATTTCAGCATTCCAGTTACGCACTCCGATAATCTTAAACCCAGTCAAGATCTTAGGTATCACTTTTACAAAGCGGACTATGAAAAAATCATGAGCGATCTGATTAATGTTAAATGGGAAGAAGAACTTACAGTTTGTAGTACCGTGGACGACATGGTGAATATATTTTACGATCATGTAAAAGCATGTATAATCAAACATGTTCCGAAATCTAGACCACGCAATAGTAATAAATACCCAGTATGGTTTACCACTTCCTTAATCAGATCGCTCAAAGAAAAGAATAAGTATAGGATTAAATTTCGTAAATATCGCAACCCTCGCGATGAAGTTACCTTTGAACTTCTCAGGGATCGCTGCTCTAAACTCCTAAAACGTAATTATGTCAGCTATTTGGAACAATTGGAATCTTCTCTAAGGTCAAATCCTAAATTAATTTGGACTTACGTCAAACACAAGAGAGGGGGTAGCACTGCTTTCCCAGCCCGGATGTCGTTTGAAGATCAAGTTGCTGGTAATGGGTCAGACATTTGTAATCTCTTTGTTACCCAGTTCTCTTCAGTCTACAACGATGGCGACGTATCTCCCTCACAACTTCCGCCTTCTGCTTTTGTTTCCTCTAACTTTTTAACATCAATTTCAGTGACTAGTGACCAAGTTTTTAGAGTTTTAAAAAGACTTGACTATAGAAAAGGCGCGGGCTCTGATGGAGTTCCGTCTGTTTTTGTTGTGAATTGCGCGAAGGCCTTAGCCCTTCCACTTTCAATAATAATTAATAAATCCCTCAGCTCTGGTTATTTCCCTACGCGGTGGAAAGAATCTCTTATACTGCCATTGTTCAAGAGTGGTGACGCTAGTATGGTTAAAAACTATAGGCCCATTTCACTTATCACAGTTTTTGCCAAGGTGTTCGAGATACTGGTGTATCCAATTTTTGCATGGCATTTTAAGCAATCTATAATACCGGAACAGCACGGATTTGTTAAATCCAGGTCAACGGCTACAAACTTACTTTCCTTTGTTGAAGATCTTGCTAAAGAGGTTGATCACGGGCATTCTCTGGACACAATTTACACTGACTTTAGCAAGGCCTTTGACAGAGTAAATCATGAGTTTCTTCTTGAAAAATTATCAAGGTTCGGTATAGCTGGGACTCTTTTGTGTTGGTGCAGATCGTACCTGTCCAGTAGGAGCTCAGTTGTTGTTGCGGGGGGCTTTTCGTCGCAACCTTTCTCTGTCCGATCTGGCGTGCCACAGGGTTCCCACTTGGGTCCCCTATTCTTCAACGTTTTCATAAATGACATCGGTAGTTGTTTCCAGCACTCCCAGTTCTACATGTTTGCCGACGACTTGAAATTCTTCAGAAGGGTGAACTCTCCAGAGGATAGTCGTTTTCTCCAGGAGGATCTAAATAATCTTATATCCTGGTGTCGTCTGAACGGGATGAGTCTGAATATTGATAAGTGTCATGTAATGCGTTTTACTAGAAAGGTAAATAATATTACCAGGTCGTACCACATCCATAATAAAATTTTGTCAGAGGTCAATCAAATGCGTGATCTCGGCGTTTGCTTGGATAGCAAATTGCGCTTCAATGTCCATATTGATCTTACAGTCAAGAAATGTTTTAAGTCGCTGGGTTTTGTTCTGCGCACTTGTAAAGATTTTAAGAAACCTGCCACGAAAATAACCATTTACAACGCACTTGTGCGTAGTTCACTAGAATACTGTAGTATCGTCTGGAACCCGCATTATGATGTTCACATCAAACGAGTGGAGAGTGTACAGAAACGATTTATGTGGCATCTGTCATATGGCTGCCATTTGGCTAAAAAGTTACCTAGCTATGATGATCGGCTTAAATACTTCCGTCTAAACTCTCTTGCCAATCGTAGAAGAAATCACGATATCATGTTCTTGTATAAACTCGTCAATAATCTCACTGATACCCCCTATATTTTGTCAAAGTTAAATTTTTCTATACCAAGAGGACTCCCCAGACAAAATAAATTTAAACCATTCGTAACCAGACAATCGCGGACTAATTTGGGATCATTCTCTCCTTTAAATAGAGTCATAAAAGCATACAATGCTATACATAACTCTAGTGTAGCAGTCGCAACCTCTAACGTTCAGAGTAGCCCCCGCAGCTCTGGCTCAGAGCTGAACTGCGCAATTGATTTGTTTTCAAACAGCCTATTTAGCTTTAAGAAATATTTAAGATGTATGTTAGTATAACGCTCGGTGTTTGACGCTTTTCATTTAAATTCATTTAAAATTCTAATTAAAATTATGCTGATTGTAAATATTTAACTTTTTTTTTGATTAATTAATTTATTTGTATTTTTTCTTACTTTTAGACGTTTAAATCGATTGAAATTTAATGATTGTTATTTGTTTTTGCATTGAATCTGTAATATTAATTTAAGGATGAAATGTTGTAAATAGATTTCGATTTGTACCTTTAATTGTAGTGGCACTTAGATGTATAATTTTTAAGGAACAGCCCACAATCAATGTTTTAGTGTACACTGTGTTGGTGCAATTTTAAATAAATAAATAAATAAATAAACACAACTCTGTTTCCATTACATGTATAGGAGTGGTTCTGATAAACCCTCCTATAATACGTAAAGCTATGTTCTGTACTCGATCTAGTCTTTGTAAGTGTGTTTTCGCAGCATTATTATATATAAAACAAGAATAATCTAATCTACTTCTTATGAGAGAAATATAGAGCCGTCTCAAATGCTTCGGATGCACCCCCCATGAAGCCCCAGCCAAAACCTTGAGTACATTGATTATTTTACTTGTCTTCTCCTGTATTTCCTTTATATGGCGTCCCCATCGGAGTGATTTATCCATCCATATACCCAGATAACGGACGCAGTCAACGACAGGCACAGTGTGACCATCGACAACCACATCTAACGGATCTCTTTTCCACCCTCGTTTGAATAAACATAACTGTGTTTTTGTTAGAGATATATCTAGCCCCAAATTTCCCAGTCGCGAAGAGACACTACTAATGCAATTCTGTATTACTGTTATACTCTTATTTGTATCTCTGTTTTGTACGTAAAATACAAAATCGTCCGCATATTGCAGTGATGAGACATGATCTAGAGACTGACTTATTTTGTATGTTATTATATTATAGAGAAGAGGCGAGATCGGGTCCCCCTGAGCAAGGCCCCTTCCAGTAGATCTTATCAAAGCATCCCGTTCATCATCTTCTTTTATCAATAAATGTCTTCGATTTAAAAATTCATACAAATATTTGCAGATCTTTGTACCTACTTCTATTTTGTCTAACACATAAAGTAACTGTTCTATCAAGACATTATTATATGCACCTTCTATATCTAGGAAACAAGCTAGAGTAGGTGTTTTCTCGGCAAATCCAGCTTGAACGCGTGATACCAATCTAACAATGCAGTCAACACTAGACTGACCTCTCCTAAAACCAGATGTGGTAGGTCCTAAAATTTTATTTTTTTCAACGAACCACTCTAATCGTCTACCTAACATTGTGTGAAAAACTTTACACAAGCATGAAATTAAAGAAATAGGTCTTAACTTACACTGTGAATCGTTATTTGTGCTAGACTTTGGAATGGGAATAATTTGAATATTCCGCCATTGTTCGGGTATCACTGATTGGGAAAAAATACAATTATACATTTTGAGTAAGAACATCTTGCCCTCAAGTGGAAGTCTAAAGATCATCGAGTATGTTATCTTATCTTCTCCTGGCGCGGTGTCCTTTTTCTTTATACAGTTGAGAAGCTCCTGTGGCGTAAATTCCTTTTCTAACTGATTATTTTTAGAGGAAAAGCTCGGCGGCGGGGGTTGTGAGTAATCAGGGGCTAGAGATCGTAGTAGCTGCTGTTTTTTGTCATAAGGGGCATGGAATGTATTAGATTTAACACCTTTCATCCAGCGCATTTTGTGCCACATTACAGTCGAGCTAGTCGCTGCGTCTATTTCGCCACAGAAGTTCCTCCAACTGTTCGATTTAGCTTGTTTTATTGATTTTTGAGCCTCGAAAACAGCTTTGGTCAAAATATCCAAGTTGTCCGGCGTAGGGTTTTTTCTAAAATTCTTAAGAGCCAGGCGTCTTTGAGCTACTGCTTTGGATAAAGCTGGGGACCAATAATGTTTTGGCTTAAAGTTCCTAGATGGGCTTGAACATATTTTATAGTATGGTATACTTTTTTCCGCAGCATCATTTAATGTTTCTATAAAGAAGTTATACATGCCTTGAATATTTTGACCAAAGTCATCAATATTACAATGTGAAAAAATACCAAGACAGGAATCATGGTACACCTTCCAATCGGCTAGTTTAAAATTTCTACGTTTGACAAAGGTGGGCGGTTCATTATACTCTAGACGAAATTTTATTAAAAGGTGGTCACTGCCCAGGTTCTCTTTGGAGACTAACCAAGTTTTAAAATAAATAGCTATATCTGTTGTGACTAGGGTTATATCTGGTGCACTTTCTTGTAGCCGCCCGTCTACGAGTTTAATTCTAGTCATTTCACCACTATTTAAACATATAAAATTATTCTCTAAGCTAGAATCAAATATTTGTAAACCCCTAGTATTAACTCTGTTAGACCAGTTTGAGTGGTGGCCGTTAAAATCACCGGCTACAATAGATTTTTCGTGAAACATAGAAAAAACATTATCCCAGTCATGTTGCGTTGTAACAATAGAACCTGGACAGTACACAGAAGCTACGAATTTAATAAACTTACAATTTAGTATTTGGACACAAACTATCTGAATTCCATTGTTATGGAGACTAATAGGATAAATATGGGCTTTAATTGAGTTATGTACCACAATGGCAACACCTCCATATCCATCCTCTCTATCATTTCTAAATATGGAGTACCCATTTATTCTAAGGTCCTTTTCACAATCTAACCAAGTTTCACTAATCAGACAAATGCCTATTTTTTCTTGTCTCAGCAAGGACTCGAACGCTTGTTTTTTAGGCGCTAGGCTCTGAGAGTTCCACTGCCCAAAACAGATGAATTGGGCAGTCGAACTCACAGAGCCTAGGGGGACGCGGTTTGCTATGAAGTTACTGTTATCCATAACAGAGACCTATTAGTTTCCTTATAAGATCTCCATTACTGACAGGCTTGATTAAATACTTCATAACTTCCTCAAATACCAAATTCAAAATTTGTTTCAGCTTATCTGCAAAGTTACCTTCAGAAAAAAAGATTTCTTCTACACCTCTTATGATATTACTAAACTTATCTGTCTCTTTTCTTCTTTGTTGGCCTTTTTCTCTCTTCTCCCTCTGTTCGGTTTCCTTGGGTTGATATTCTTCGTGAAACTGGTCCGCTGCAAAAAAGTTGTTCTCCATAGAAACTTTCTTCTTTCTTGGTTTCTTCTTCTTCTTTTTTTGAGTTGTTACAGATGTGTTGCTTTCTTCTGCACTACTTATCTCTTCAGTTTCTGGTTGGTATTCATATTCCATGGCTTCAGTGTTTTTTTGATGAGTATCTGCCGTGTTAACAATGTCATTTTGTGCAGTCAGTCTCTTTTCTATGGATTCCCACCTCCTTGGTGATGTTGTTACCGAAGCGGTCCCTTTTATTGTTGCAAAAGTATTTCTCTCCTGTCTTATAGGGTTCCTATTTTCCTTTAGGTAATTACCTAATGCTACTTTATAGGTACAGTTTTCTTTACACATAGCTTGTCTGATTGATTTTTCTTTAAAGAAAGTTGGACATTTCTTATCAAATGCGATATGATTACCATGACAATTAATACATTTGTACTTATTTTCGGATAATTCACAATTTGGATGTTCTCCGCTGCATTTGGGGCATTTAATTCTTCTTGATGGGCACACTCGAGCCATATGTCCATATCTCCAACACTTTGAGCACTGCGTTACAGGAAATGTAAATGGTTCTACTTTGAAGCGACAGTCAAATGCATACACAAACTGTGGTAATGTTGGACTAGCAAAGCCGAATCTCACAGTCTCGCAGTCACACCACCCTGAGCCTTCCATCCGTTTTAGTCTTTTTACTGAAATTATTTCTGCATCAGATTCAAAAATTTTCATCATTTCATCTTCTTGCATTTCCATCTCTATATATTTTACCACTCCATAAGTAACAGTAACTTCATTGGTGAGTTGACATCTGTATTCTAATTCTTGAATTTTTTTATTATTCACAAGCAGTAGTGCTTCGTCTCTTGAACCGAACCTCAAGTATGCCCTGTACGGCGTTTTGTATTTTATCTGACAAATATTTGGAATACCTTCAGATTTAAGTAGTTTTGCCAATCCAATTTGTTTCGGCAGCAATTTAACTGACGACATACAAACTTCAATCAATTCTCCGCTGGATAACTCAGTCTCTCTCGTTATTGGTGGGCTCTTATCTCCTCCTTCAATCTCTTGGTTGGTCAAATCCTTCTTTTTCTTATGCTTACTCTTCACAACAACAGTATAGCCATCATCCTGTTCATCACTAGATTGTTCACCTTTCGCACGTTTCACCGAAGGATTATTTCCACTCTTGGTCCCACTTTCCTGTGCCACATTCGTCTCATGGGTACCAAAATTGTCGAAATCAACCACTAAACTACTCTCAATAATCGTATTCTCCGTGTCCATTTCACCTTCGTACTCATTGGCATGAGGTTCAGAGACCCCAGCCATTTTTTCGATCACTTCGAAACTTGAGGGTAACCCGAAAAAATATTGCCGCGAGAAAGTAAGCCCGTACTGGGGTAGGATACGTGCGCTCACGGCGAAATATCGCACGCCACTCGTATAATATTTTTACTATGATGTTTTAATAGATAACTCAGAATACCCGGAACAAATATGTGCAACTCTTACAAATATTTGCCCGCGACTTCGTCCGCTTAGAATTCACCTGTTTTGTGTTTTTGACCTTGAGTCCGATTTTAAAATTACTTTCCTAGGTTGCCGGGTCGTTGCATCTCTGGGACCACCCTTACTCTGAGCCACCCTATACTCCCAACTATAATAAGTAAATTGTACCTAAATACACCTCACTAAGTAGGTACCCATCTATGTAGTGGTAGGTAATCATTAGAAGGAATAATTGAGCCGCTTCAGCGAAGCCGAGCTCAATTATACAATCTCAAACGGATCGGAATCTCGCATTGCCTCATTTTCTAGTCTTCAAATCGGTTATTATAGTCCACGACTAAATCCACTTCTAAAATACCTACATACATTTTTACTAACAAAGAAAATGACAGTTAAATACTCGTAATAGGAAGAAATTTTATTAGAACTAGTATTTACAATAGGCTACTTGACTACTACTGGGAAATAATTCTAACGTATTGTCTGATAAAAATAATGCAAAGTGTAATTAATATTTCTTCTAAGCCAGTCGTATTAGTTGGAAAAACTAATTTTGAAGTTTAAAAGTAATAATGGCGTGCCAAAACGATAATCTCTGTCATGGCTCCGGTTACATGACTCGATGACGTCACACCTCACACCACACCTAACAAGAAGCACTGTAATCTGTGATAGGTTTGACTTCATTCAACCAAACGCTGAGCGTTTTCGGTCATTTGCTCATATACCATAAAAAAATGTGTAATGTTAATTGATTGATAGAGAATTCTTTAATTAATTTTTAATTTAAAAAAACGGCATTAAATACAATCTGTTTTTCTTTTTTTAAGGTGATGTCATAAAAAAAGAAAAAGGATTGTATTTAATGCCGTTTTTTTAAATTAAAAATTACCTGATTACGCTTTGTTACGTTGTCACTGACTAGCATAAAAACAATTTGCAACTTATTTTCAATATAGTCAAATAGACTATTGAAACAATTGTGTTAACTTCAGCTAACACACTGTTGCAAAACATATTCAGGTAGCTGCACACGTAGCTGCACAGCAAGCACTGAGTTTTGAGTTTTAGAGCTGAAGAATTCCAGAATTTTGAAAAGACAATTAATTTAAATAATTTAATCATTGATTCGCTAAGCGTACAAAACATTGGATGTAACCTTCTCCGCCTATTCGGCAAGATTTCGGTGAGATTATAAAGTACCTACTATTCGGCTCCTAACATGGTTAAACAGTAATTATTTTGCGGAATCCCTTATTAATTATGTCTGAAGAATGTTTCGGGCTTGGCTCCACTTTGGATCTCGACTTGGCAACGATTTTCTATATAAATTAATCCGGAATACCAAGTTTTAGGAAAACAGGGAAGTGTATTTGGTTCTGGCTAGTCCGTACCTAGTACTAAGAAAAGTATCATTAGACCAGCGGTTCTCAAAATTGTTTAGGGAACCCTTTTGCAAATTGAAATATTTGACGGAGGTCTGAAATGAATTAAGTTCGTTGTCTATTTGAATAAAAAGTGGAGACTGAAAATTTTAGAGACTTTTAAATACCGACTGGGAAATTTGCGAGGGAAAAGATCATATAAAATGGGAGAGAAAAGATCATTATATATCATAAATATAGAAAAAAAGATCATATAAAAAGGGGGAGAAAAGATCATTATACATCATTATATAGAAAAAAAGATCATCAAATTTCGAGACTCGAAATTTTTATAGTTTTTTACTGACTATTGGAAAATTTATGAAAGAAAAGACGATTTAAAAAAGACGAGCGGTACAAGCCTCGATCAATAAAAATGAAAGAGAAAAACGAAAAGACGATGGTGCGAGCCGCGACAATTTTAAAGATACTTTAGCGGTGATGAGAAAAAAATTAGGAAGTGAAAGAAGCCAAAGCAAAAAGTAACGGCGAGTGGAGCAAGCCGCTAATATTTTCACCAGACCCTTGGGGTCTTGGTTACATTTCTAAAAATGATTAAGATTATCACGTTTGACCTACGAACTCGTCGCGCTCGCGTCGGGCTTGTGTCCCTTTCGCACTTATTGAATTTAGAATTTATTTCGCTTCCTAGGAGTAACTAGGTGCTGTTTTAATATTTTTAATTGTAAATAGTAGTTTTAATTGGTTTCCGTGATTTGATTGTAATTTTCTTTGTTAATAAATGATCTTCTTTTTTACAGTTTCCATGACTGCAATCGGCTAGAAAGACTTTAACGTATTCCGCAAAAAACTCTCGTAAAACAGACCCATAAAAATACCCTCCCGTGTGTCCCCAAACTCAACTCCTAAGCAGAGAGCCGTACCGTGTAAAGCGCTTCGCAGAATTTACTGCGACAGAGAACAAGAGGCGTTTTACTTTGTTTACAGAGCCGAACGATATGTGCCAGAGTTAATTTGCTCCCGTGCACCAGGAACACATGTCACGAACAAATAAATAAATAATGCTGGACAATTCACACAGCATTATCTAGCCCCAAGCTAAGCACAGCTTGTGTTATGGGTACTAGTTATCTGATTATTCATAATACAGTACATGACATACAAAGACATTTTATTATACATAGAAAATGACCAGAACACCCGGAACAAACACCTGCAGATCGTACAAATATTTGTCCCAAGGCGGGAATCGAACCCACAACCTCCTACGTCGCAGGCGGACCTTCGCCCACCGCGCCACAGAGGTCGTCATAGTCGTCATAGAATAGAGATGTCACCATAGTATATAATACTCCAAGCTGGACAAAGTACGTTCACACGGCGGATCTGTTTTTAAAAAAAAAATAAGGAAGAAAGTATTTAGGAACAATTCCGCGTAAAACCTCCGATTAAATCTAATAAAATGTAGTCCACGTTGTAAAAGAAAAAACCACACCAACTACAAAAAGAAAAAATCTATCAAAGCAAGCCGTCAACTAGTTTCGTCTCTCCGCGAGACATCATCAGGACACCACAATACTCGACCGTAACACTGAGAGCGCCAAGCAACAACGGCAGAGTAGGGACTCTGCGCATCCAACATCATGTTGAACATCAATAAACGAGCCTTATTATGAAATAACGCAATTTCAAGAACCATTGTACCATGTTTTTAATAATAACAGTTAATTCGTATTAAATTGAGCTGTGCCTATCGAATCCACTGCCATCTGCCACGCTTCAGCTGTAAGATCTGTAGGCTTAGAACTTTTAGTAGTTAAGTTACGTAGAACGTTTTAGTTTAGTGTGAGCTGTGCGCATTATCATGCGTACCTATACTTCCATCCTTCTCGAATCTTCCCTACACATTAAGCGCCTTGTAGTGCGCCTACCGGATCGAGAGGAACTTATTTTTGTAGCATGACAACGATCCAATCATTATAGAAATCATTTAATACGACTACAAGATAGGATCAGAAATGTAACCATCAGAAAGAAAACTAAGGCAAATGATGTGGTACAGAAAATCCTAAAGCTCAAATGGCAATGGGCAGGCCATCTACAGCGACTTCTCCCTAACAGGTGGTCCCAAATAGCCACAAATTGGATCCCTCGAGACGCCAAGCGCAGACGAGGCCGACCAACAAAGAGGTGGTGTGACGACATCAGGGAAGTAGCGGGGAACACATGGACCAGAACAGCAAGGGACAGGAGCGAATGGAAGAACTTGGAGGAGGCTTTCACCGCCGAAGGCGGTCCTTATCGGAGCAAAACGGTTCCGTTAGTGTAATTGTAAAGTATGAAATCTAGATATTTAATTAATTTTGTACCTACCTACTTATCCATTACTCACATGTACATATTAGCTGATAAGGAAGAATAAAGCTCTTTTTATTTTTATTTATTTTATTTACCATGATTCAATTTTTGAGTTTTCCAATATTTGTGGTAATATTCGTAGCAAAAGACAAAGAATGAGGGTAGATCGGTATGTCTGCCAATAAAAACCAACTCGCAGTGACTTTAGTTCTTCCGTGATCATGGCGCATGAAACTGTGCAGAAATATTGGAAAACTCAAAAATTGAATCATGGTAAATATCCCGTTCTAAATGATTTCTATAGTAATAACCATGATAGTTTCAAAAGATCCAATCATTTCTGAAAACTATCAGTTTTCAGAAATGATTGGATACTTTACCTTAAAAAGATTGAAGTGGACAAAAAATCACAAAGTGATCACTTTATTTCCTAGTTTTACTTATGTGATCTGAGTTTTGTGACGTGTCCAAGAGTCCTGTAAGGTTTAAAGGAAATACAGCACTTTGAATTTTGAATTTTGATCTCAACAAACATCGAAAGCAGTTCCGCGTTGCTTCGGTGGATAGGTACAACCTATCTGAAAAAGGTCTCTGCCCGTTCACCAAGTGCAGACGTTTTGGTGAAGTCCGGGCGTTTATCCGCTCCGAGATTTCTTTGAGCTGTCAACTCCGCTTGCACTCTCCATCTAAAACACACCCTGTGTATTAATATTACTGACAGCCTAAGCTCGCAATGTAGTGTTAAGGCATTACATCAAATTAATTATAGTTATCAACTCCAATGCTTAATTATCATTAGGTACTAATTCTGAGTCCTGTGTCCACTTAGTTCTTACTTGGATATAATTGATCTGGCGTGTTAAGGTGGATATATAGGTACAGTTAAGGTGGTAGCTACCGCGTGAAAATATTTTTATTTTGAAGGTATTGCATTAAGATTTTTAACTAAAATCAACTATGCCGATACACTCGCAATTAATTAAGACTAACAATTAATTCATAGTTTGTTCTAGCACAGATTCTTAGCAAATAGCTAACTACTATAATAGTACTAAATTACTTGTAGAACCTTCGATAAAAGTAAAAAAAGGAAGATACGGTACGTTCTACCAGCGCTCACTAAAAAACTGTACCGTGTCACAGATTAAATAATGATAAGATATAGATTATCAGAAAATTTTAAGTTTGGTATATCTACTTACGCGGGAAAATATGTGATGCCTTGGGCTTTGTTTTTTGTTTTGGAGCTATTTGTACACCTAGTGAACGAACACGAGAGCATTGTCGTGGTGTTTTAGTGAAATCACACAAAATTATACGTCGTAGCAAGCACGCTAAACACAAACGCGGCCGCCCGCGCCGCGCCGCGCGCCGGTCCGACTATGATTGAGGTAACGGAACATAGTTGGACCTGACTTGAGCCATACACTTTCGAGATGGTAATGCCTCATATCCCTTCTTTTACTTTTATCGAGGTGTAGAACCTAGAAAATAGTCAAAGGCGAATTAATTTCAGGCTTCTCTTAATTCGGTCCTGTTCAAGCCTCATCCACAAAATTCGATTCGAAATTCTATATTGAATAAAATTCACGTAAGCAACTGGTTACTAAGCTAGCAAGTACATAAAAGTATGGCCAAAGCAAGAAAACAAGAGGGAGGTAGCGGGTTCAAGTCCTGTCGAAACCTGACCTCTCCGCGGCATGTCGGTCTGCCGTCCCATTGGATTATGAAAGTGAAGGAATAGAGAGTGCACCTATCTTTTTTTTGCCTGGAAGAGATCGCTCATAGCGATAAGGCCGCCTTTGTACTTCATCTTGTAACTTTTTATTTTTGTACTGTTTTCTGTGTTTGTGTGGTACAATAAAGAATTATCTATCTATCTATCTATCTTTGTGCACAAACTTGTGCATTAAAATACGTCCGGCGCCCATGGCTAGTCGCCGTTCAAAATGGCCGCCGCCGTGGCCGACATTTTGAAATTAAAGCAGTAAGAAATATAATTTCAGCATTATTCTCCACTAAGCTAATAAAACACAAAGCAAGTAAATCCTGAAACAGCTCAGAATGTGCTCAGACACTATTGTTTAATCCCGCCCTCGTAAAACAAGGGAAGCCACGCTCCGTCAATAGTAAAGCTTCATCACCCCTTGAGATGCAGGCCCTTGTATGTGATTAGGAGGTTGTGTGGCATGCTGTAAAAAAAAATCTTTACCAACTATGCAATTATCGTGATCGCAGCCTGGAATTCCATTGCTTGATGTAGTCCCAAACTAAGCAGAGCTTATTTTTGTAGGTACTCATATCAAATCATGATATGGGTAGGTACTATCTATGAAGGTGACCTGATAAAAGTATTACAATACATTGCTATCTATATTAACAAAGAAAATTACAATCAAATAATAGAATTAAATTTAAACTAGTATTTACAATTGAAACAATACATAACTTATATAGATTTTTTTTACGATACATAGAAAATACCCAGAACACCCTAAGTATTTGGTATCTTTACTATCTTTTAAAGGGCAATGTATACGCTTCTACAACAAAACTCCTAGTGAGTTGCAAAATCTATCAAAAAATAAATTCAAACAAATTGTCGAAACCTTTATGTGCAAAAAGGCTTACTACAAAATATCAGATTATTTAGAAGATAAAAAAGCTTGGGACGGGTTTTGCTCCAACTCGAAAAATAACAACTAACAGGCTAAAGGTTTCTTAGTCGCTTCTTTACTTTAGTCTACATACTACCACTTTATTTCCGTGTCAGTGTTTTATTAGAATTTGACCTTTTGTAAATGTACACTTTTGTATTTATGGAAATAAAGAATTTTTGATTTCTTGATTTTGACGAAAATAACGATACATATCAATTTGTTGGCCCGCCACAGTCGTGTGCTAGAACAATAAGGCTCAGGTAGTAAAATGCACGTATTCTACAGCTCCAGTCAAAATATCACAGCTCTACTGCAAATTATACTACACACATATAACTTTACTGCGCGTTATATGAATGCCAATGATTTTAGACATTTGATTGCTTGCAGATGAGGCGTTTGCAGGATTTTGCCTACAGAAAGTCACTATTTCACAGTTCACTGCTCTGTAGACTCTGTGATAGTTCGAATTCGAACTCGAATTCACCCATGTGACCAAACTCCATTACTCCTTTGTAACCTTTTATAATTAAAAGAATTGAGCTAACTGCAGACTGTTACAAACAATCTACAGGTAGCTCAACCGATCCATATCAATTACTAGTTTAATTTTAATTTAATTCTAATATATGATTGGAATTTTCTTTGTTACCTTTTATTTGACAAGTTCGAGTTTCAAGTACCGAGATGATTTGGGAATTCCCTTACAGAATACCGATTGTACGTCATTCTTTAGCGTAAATGTGAAAATCTCACTCAACTTATAGTTCATTTTATTACCTTAACTTATACTTAAAACTAATACTCACTGCGGATTCAGCTTAGTGAGGTTCCAAATGAGTTTATAGAACCTACAGATGTCGCTTTCTATAAGTCGCACCGCAGCAGCTCCGGGAGTGAGAACAGATTCATGTGCGTTCTGGGCAGTGAAAGTGTTCCTGTCGGCCATGATGACTTATTAATTGCATACAAAAACCTGCCCGTGCGGGCCCTACGCGAATGAAATGTTGGGATATTGATTGATGTTGGTAAAAAAATCACGAATATCTCATTGCTGTGAACAGTTCGAGGAGAAGTTTCAACGTCGTCATGTGAAAAAGGAGTTATCTTAAGAAGTCTCTTTTGCTCAGTCTGCTTTCAGAACTAAGCTGTAAAAATAAATAAATAAAAAAACGATTATTTCGTCTGGCATTGACAGGATTAGTAACGTCAAAGCAAGCGAGCAACGACGTTGCTTCAATGCGTCTCAAAAACTGTAGGCATATCCCCACGACCTTTCTACACCCGATCTTTGCCAAGCAACCCTCCCAAACAAACGGAAATTCCGGTCTGGCCAGAGATGCTCAGTGCTGCCAACACATCCGTCGGCTCTCCCTAAATAGTTGTGTGAAGTTGCCAGCTTTGTAGTGTTTGAGTGCCGAATATTTTTGACCATAGGTTGCAAAAGTTTTAAGCCTCGTTTTCGAAGTATCAGCAAGCCTTAGTCGGTTGACCTGCGTACTTATAGCCATAAATAATCTAGACGCTCGATAAAGCGTCAGCTAAGTTCGGAAAGGAACAGGTGACACAATAACAGGAGTATTTACTTTACCTACGGAGCTGAGACGTGGATACTCACGGTAGGGCTGGTCCACCAGTTTGAAGTCGCCCAGCGAGCTATGGAGAGAGCTATGCTCGGAGTTTCTCTGAAGGATGGGATTCGCAACGAATACATCCGACAGAGAACGAGGGTTATCGACTAGCTCAGAGGATGAGCAAGATGAAGTGGCAGTGGGCTGGCCATATCGCGAGAAGAACCGACAACCACTGGGGTAAACGTGTTCTTGAGTGGAGACCGCGACTCGGTAAACGTAGTGTAGGACGCTCTCCGACCAGGTGGGACGACTATTTGCGGAAGGCTGCTGGTAGATGCTGGATGCGGCAAGACAGGGCGCTATGGCGCTTATTAGGGGAGGCCTATGTCCAGCTGTGGACTAATATAGGCTGATGATGAAATATCTTTTGTATTGTTATCTAATACTTTCATGATACATTCGGCACGCATTTAGTCTCTTCTGTATCTTGGACATTATCAAACCTTCTGACTTTTTAGCTTATTATTTTTACACGGGTGGATAGCAAAAGTTGTCGCAGCAAAATGTCCATACCTACTGTCACGCATCAAAAAGATTCTGACCCTGAAATGACCTAGGAAAATAAAAGTCTGAATATCGTAAATTGCTAGAACAAAGAAAGTTTAATTTCGTCGGAATAATTCAAAAACAACATAAGAATTAATTCCGATAAATAAAACTGGAGAAAATTCGCGAGAGAATGAAATCTATTGTGATGTCGTAGGTACCTATCACAGTGGAGGGTGTAACACTGGAGTCCATTTTCAAGATTTATGCGACATGTTGAACGGCATCGTAGAACGCATTCCTAGCATTGTATGAATACCCCTCAAGAGTTTGCTTGTAAGTTCACTGCCAGGCTTTGAAAAAGCCAATTTTAGGCCCCTTGCTTCTCTTTACATTATTCTATCCATTCAAAGGTTGCCTAAAAGAGATAGCTACTAAGAGATGTAAGAAGAGACAGTAAGAAGCGCTAATTGGTATCCCCGTCACAGAACATTATTGTACCTACTGTAGGGGATACCAATTAGCGCTTCTTACTGTACATACAATACATTATTTTTGTATTGTATTGTGTTTGTGGCATTTCTAGCGTTGACTGCATAATCTGACCGTGACCACCATACATAGTGAGTGTGATTATTTACTTGTTGTGTTGGATGTTCAAAATTCGGTAAAGTTTAACTTTTACCACAGATAATATAATACCTACCTACGTCCTACACATTTTATATTGTTTTCACTATGTCACAACAGGAAGTTAAAAAAATTAAAAAGTTTAAAAAATAACTAGTGAATATTGAATCTGGAAACTAAACTTCCTAGATTCCACACAAAACTACAGAAAACAAAAAAAAACAAAACTAGAGAGCTAAGCGACTTTATCAATAGGCTATGCAACTAGGCTAAGTAAAGCTTGTTTGAAACAAACTTGGTCGTTCGATAGAATTCTGATAGGTACATATGCAGCAAGTTCTTCTTTTTGACTTTTACGTGAAAAAATACAATCCAGTTACGTAAACTCCCAGTCATCGAGCTTTTCATTCGGAATGAGTTTTTAATTGTTTGAATTTCGAATGCGATTTTTTTGAGCTGCTTTGAATTCTTCGAGCGCCATTGTGGACAGTCCTAGTGCGGGTCTCTTACTCTTATATTTTAACACTAATTTGTACCAATAAATCAAAAAATTCGACGACCACTGTGGGCGAAGGTCCGCCTTCGACGCAGGTGATTGCGGGATAAAATTTATTTAAGTGTAAATTTTTATAGTAACTAGGTATAAACAGTTTACTATATAATAATATAGTAATTAATATCAAGTACAAAATAAGGTGTTTTTGATTCGATTCACTTAAATTTTTGGCCATAATTGGACGATGAAGAGAAAAAGAAATCACTAGTACCTTTATTATATCACTTATGTGTCTAATACATGTTTATTTTGCCTTTAAAACTTTAACAATTTAGATACATGTCAATATTTATACTAACACAAGCTCTGCTTAGCTTTGTGAATGGTTCGCGTAATCAACAAGAAAAGTTGGTTATCAACCTAAATTGTTGATCAAAAACGAGAGCTACGAGTAGGTTTTAATAGTACTAGTTTTATTATCTGTACACAGACATTGCACACCTTAAAGGTGGAATACATTGACTCACATACTTATTTATTTATTTAGAACTACCAACAGAGGGTACACTCTTAAACACAGTAAAATCGCATAAGGCATCACCAGTTGTGACCCCCTTTTACAGTATATACAGTTTATTTCTTACTATTAATATATAACAACACCTGTACCTATGTATTTCATAGGTACAGGTCACATAAACGATACTTCACTTTACTTTAAAAGAATAATGTTTGAAATCAGCGCAGGAAACCCTGCGTTTACAAAAGAAGCTTGGCGACCGACGGATTAATTGGACCGCCATAGCCATAGGTCGGTAGTTAGAAAGAGACAATACAATGCTCTTTGTAATGCAACTGAAAGAGCATCTTTAATGATTGTTGTTTCTATAATGTAGGTATAAGATATATTTTTAAAATAACAAAAATTAAACGAGGTTTTTCATTATCTAGAAAAATGGGAGAGAATCCAAAGTGGGAGACATAAGGGAAGACAAATTCAACGAATGCAAACTCGAAAGAGGTCCTATGGCCGCCTTCTGTTTCCACGATCAGATCAGCTCGATGGTACCATGACAAAAAATAGTTGTACTTTTTATGAATAAATAAATAAATAAATGAAAATTGTATTGTCACCGAACTTAGAACGCTCTCACATTACCGCGCGGTACCGTAGGTGCGGTGCCGCCGCAAGAGTTTCGCAATAACGTTGTCCGTTGTACGAGACGCGGAACAGATGCGAAACTGCCGCGGACACGCTGCGGACCTCGAGTTGCGGCTCCGCAAATTCGATTCCGCGCGCTAATGTGAGACGGGCGTAAGTCTCCTTCCGTTTTCGCGCAGAATAAACTACCTACTCGTAAGTAATTAAACTTTTTCGAAGGGCACAAAATTATTAGACCCACGACAAAGTTTCGTGAAAACTATCTGTCATTAAAAGTTAGATGTCTTGAAGGAAGGCAAGTTTTCAAGACTTCAGGCTGTTTTTATTTACGGGATGAATGAAAACGTGACCAGTAGCCCTATTGTCTAACTCAACTGGTAATCGTAATCGACTTCATTTTTGACATTTGAAACCTAGCCTGGACTTCGATTGTAATTTTCGTATTGTGTAAATAGTTGACACATGGAAGACCATTACCAGCGAAATTGAAGCCCAGTGAATGAATGAAACTTCGTATATTGGCGCGGATATCGGTATTGTGTAACGTCGAAATGAATTTCAGTAGAAAATTCAAGCCCATTTGAAACGTCAAATGAAGCAGGGAGCTCATTCGAGTCTTGTTTGGAATGGAAATCTCAAATATATCCATATAAATAAAAAAATTGTGATAAACATTGTGTTTGAAGGCTAAGGAAATAAGTAGGTAAGTAAAAATCTCTGAAGTAATAAGTAATAATTATCTGAATACATACCTACCCGAGTTCAAATTCATTTTTTGTATATAGGTATACATACGAGTAGGTATATATAAACATTTTCTTCTATTTTTTACAGGGTGATGCACAATACACCCATCAAAGCGGGAAAAGTAACCAACGCCTCGTCGATGTCGATGAGGAGATCACACGCGACCGTGCGCTACAACCGCAGCACTGCATCATCCCCCTGAAGGTGTACGGCGGCGGGAAGTTGATGGAGGAAGGCAAGCCGTTGTTGACAGATTGTGGAGGACTCGAACATAATTGAACGACGACCTCTGTGGCGCAGAAGGTCCGCCTGCGACGCAGAAGGTTGTGGGTTCGATTCCTGCCTTAGAGCAAATGTTTTTACGATCTGCAAATAATTGTCCTGGGAGTGTGTTACGTATACTATCATCTAGTACCCATAACACAAGGTCTGCTTAACTTGGGGCCAGATAATGCTGTGTGATTGTCCCCAGCATTATTATTATAATTATTAAAGCCTATGAAAGCTTAATAATTTATTTTTTATTGCTAATTTATTGATTCTGACTCATAAATAAAGTAAAAAAAAAAAACAATCCATTCTAATTTATTTTAATCTTACTACTAATTTATTTATGTACAACAGTAAACCTAACTAAAGTTTTTCTTCAATTCGCGCTTCAGAGCGCTGCATATCGCTGCCAAGGAGGCAGCCATGGCCTCTAGCGAACGCGAGATCTTCTTCTCGTTTGCTAAATGCCGCTCCTCAATCTGCATTGCCCACTGAGGCACATCTGCAGCATGTGATGTATCTGTAACAATGTATAAAAATACAGCTTTGGAGGAGGCTATGTCCAGCAGTGGACACTAATTGGCTAGCCATTGATATGATGTGACATGAATAATGGTACTCTCCTAAAATTTAAAGTACCTACATCAGATACAAATTATTACATGATCGCCTGCGCGTTGGGGCCAATTGCGGTGGTTGCATTGGCATATCTAAAGCTAAAGCTTTAAAATTAGATGGGTAATTAGCATTAGTGACAAACATTCAAATTAACAGATAAAAGGTACTTACAACTCTCCACTTGGCTAAGGTTTTAGTGGCGCCAGCCCCAACAGCATTGAGATTACACGCAAGGTCCGTCCTCCCAAAGTTTTTCAGCTTGTTGTTTCGCCAGTGGGCCGTTATTAGCCAGGCGGCCCACTGCGAATCCCCTGTTTGCTTCCATAAAAGCCACAAGCATTTCCATCTGCCTGGAGAGCCACAAGCATTTTTTCTTGCTGGCATTCTGAAATAGCCATATTATCATATTACCACACTGTTGTGTAACAAAACACTTGATAACTTTTGTAACACATAAAACGCGGTAGTAATTTGTTAAATGTACTTACTTTGGAACTAATCTTTTCGTTTTCAAGAAAAAAAACAGTCGTAAAAGTTGTTTTTGTTTTCACAAAGCAGCCAAACAAACTTTAAAATATACCGCGAATGACAAGTTATGACAAGTGTCCCTCACTTGTCATACGTCACGCGCGATTTTGACAGTAACAAAAAGAAAACTTGCGTTTCGTTACTTTTGTGGTAAACCTTTTTAGATATATAAAAAAGGTACACACAATAAACTGAAAAAATACGAGATGTAATTGCAAATAATGACAAAAATAATGCACAGGCTGTGTTTTTCCAGCATAACAAATATAATTATTGTTTTTTCAACTAGTAAAACAACTTAATCGCAAATAGTACCAGTGGAACTACTAGTTGTTCCACTTGCATTAACGGAACGCATGTAAGATCGAAAACTACAGAAATTGGATTCACATGAATCATTCATTCCGAAGCCGATTACCAGTTGAATACCTTACACAATACCGAAAACATTCTGACTGGATTGACAACTGGTAATCGATTTCAAGTTCACTGGTAATGGCCTTCGAGTTAGACAATAGGGCTACAGGTTCTGTCGAACGCCATGTAATGCCGGGTACAGACCAAGCGAACTTAGGCGAGCGAAGGCTAACCACCGAACGCGATTGAACCAGTGTGTGTGGACGTCATGGCGAAAGCAAGCGAGCCCAAATGAGGGCCTTCGTTCGCCTTCGGCTGTCCTCCGCCGACTGTTTCTCATGTGTTCGTGTGGTGTGGATACAACAGCGAAAGCGAGTGAACGTTCATCATCGATCGTCGAATCCCACTCGTTAGCCTTCGCTCGCTTTTGTTCGCTTGGTCTGTACCCGGCATCAGGAGTACCTTTGATCGAACTATGTCTGTTTCTTCTGTTAACGCATTCACTGCTCAGCGTCAGCCTGCAGGAGGTTCAGACGGACATAGAATGTCCGTCTGCCTCAGGACGTTGAGACGGACATAATGTTCCGCTGAACGTCCTGCAGGCTGACGCTGAGCAGTGAATGCGTTAACAGAAGAAACAGAGATAGGTAACTATCTCTGTTTCTAATGTCTGTTGTTAACCGAACTCGGTTTAAGGTAGGTACTTTAGACACTCACTACTTTAGACGGTACTTTGAACTTCCTGGTCTTCAGAGATTTCTAGAACACCTTTTGGTGGACTAAAATATTTTTATACTTGCTTATTCCTTCTAAAATCCCCAACCGGTAATAGAATCCACAACTTTTACCTCAAAAACCAAGAAACTCTAATAAACCAACCATACCTCCCACTACTTTGATAAATAGGTAGTAGGTACCTCAGCAGAATGAGGGTAGCTTTCTAGGGATGATAAATACCAACCATCTTCTCGGGGGTTGAAAAAAGATCGTAATAAACCATTGTCGCGCCCAGAGCCTAATTAAATGATGGGGTGCAATATTCACTTATGAATTTGGGGATGAAAAGTTTCTACCGTTAATTCCCTTGTATGATTAAATGAATGAACATTTGACTATACCTACTAAAAATTAATATGATATTTTTATCACTGCACTAATATGACAATACGGTGAACGGTGACGTAACGTATAAAAATTTTGTGATTGAGTCTTGTAGTGTATGCAGGTTCTATATGCCATGCATACATTCTCTATCTCGTGTGTCCATATATCGCCAGCAAGCTGTCACTGTCATACGTCATTGACAGGTGACAGACAGTCTGATGACGTGAGTGTCAGACAAGCCCGGAGCGCGGGAATGCCAGATGATCTGGGGCCGCCGTGGGCGGGTGATGTGCTGCTTGGCGATATGTGAACAGTAACGAGCCAGTGGTTAGGTAATTGTATTTAACATCGAACCTCGGACATTACAAGTCTTATAATATCTACATTTCAATGACATAATTAAAAAAAAAACGAAACAAAAGACAAAATATCAGTTTTTATATTCGAAACCATACAGTTTTGGAATATAGGTACTTGTGTAGTAACATAACCGCAATTAAAGATCTTGAATCTTGAACTGAACTCGTTTAGAGTTCAGTTCAAGATTCAAGCCTCACGGGCCTGCATAGTGCATACCTAGTCAATATAGCAATTAAAAAAAATTAAGCGACTTAGCTACGCAACTCATAAACCAGCAGATGGAAAACTATAAAACTTTTGAAACTATCATGGTTATTAACATAGAAATCATTTAGAACGGGATATTTACCATGATTCAATTTTTGAGTTTTCCAATATTTCGGCACAGTTTCATGCGCCATGATCACGGAAGAACTAAAGTCACTGCGAGTTGGTTTTTATTGGCAGACATACCGATCTACCCTCATTCTTTGTCCTATGCCACGAACATTACCACTAAAAATAAAATTGAATCATGGTAAATATCCCGTTCTAAATGATTGCTAATGGAAACTATAGTTCTACACTTCGACTTTTTTGTCAAGTAGCGCCCTCTATTAGTATGCTTTGGAATTTCTTCGCGAAGCTTTGGTACAGGTTTGTACTATCACGTGAACCGATTGATCGATACGGTACTTAGTAGGTTGTTCACTGGACAAAGCACAGATGGCGCTGGCATTCAAGTAGGAATCGTAAAATTTATAAGTTCTAAGCTTAGACCTTTAGTTAGAGAAAAAATATGGTCGGCCTTCTTGAAATAAGTATCGTCGCATTCATTTTGTTAAATAATTTGAAACAGACAAGCAACGGTTTGGAAAGATCTAGAAAATGGGTTGTAAATTTAGGTCTCGGTTCTTAAATGTGACAACTTTGAATATAACAAAATAAATGAGATGTCTGGATCAAAACATTAGAAATTTAGCGACCAAGGTATTGTAAATCAAAGGTCTTTTGATTTACATACAGAATGTTGGTACATCTCGTATAAATGATAGAGATTAAAAAATTCAAAGATAAAGGTCTTTATTTTCTGAGACTCTTTTCCAACAGTCGAGTGTATCTCCGCTAATTGTCTTTTTGCTACATATCTTCATTAAGTCTAAGGCTAGATCAGCAGCCATGAAGTTAGGAATCCTTAACAAGGTTATGCGATACTTCACACCAGGACAGCTTCTTCATTTCATTTCCATTTTTTTTTCATTTATAATTCCTCCGTAGGTACCTGTTGATACACTTGATGTCGTTGTAGTCTAAACAATTTTCTTAGTTTAACATGTATCTACTTCATTAAAATTATGTAGGTATACAAGACAAATTTTGTGTGAAGGAATGAAGGATTGTAAGAGAGATAAGGATTGTATGCAGAAACAGTAATTCCCATAAACATAGATAAATATTCAACCCATTAAATATACAAATAATCAACTGTAAAGGGGCCTAAATAATAATATAGTCAAACTCAAATATAATCTCACTATCTCATCTCACTAATATTATAAACGTGAAAGCTTAGATGGATGGATGGATAGATAGATGGATGGAAGCCAGAACGGCAAAACGGATCTGGATGAAATTTGGTACAGAGATAGATTATAGTCTGGAATATGACATAGGCTACTTTTTATCCCGAAATTCCTACGGGCACGGGAACTACGCGGGTGAAACCGCGAGGCGCTGCTAGTTCAATACAATTATGTACCTACTATTAAATGTCAAAGAATGTCATAATGATGCAGCTATATAGGGGCGTTGCTCTATCCCTATATCAAGCACAGGTCTGGTCTGGTTTGGAGTACCTATTGCTGCCATGTTTGGGTCGGCCAAGAACCAGCTTGCAGCCTTGGTCTCGATAGAACGAAGAGCCTTCAGACTCATTGACGAGCAGTACCTTGCAGCGACTGAGGTCTAAAGTCTCGAACACCGCCGCAAGGTCGCTTGTCTCTCGACCTTTTATAGAATAAATTTCGGAGAATGCTCACAGGAACTACATGACCTGATTCCACCATCCCCCTTCCACTCCAGGACAAGCAGACGCACAACGCATTACCACCCCTACTTCGTGGATATATCGTTCACTCGCACTAAGCGGTTTTCCTCCACCTTCATCATCGTACCGCTGGGGTTTGGAACTCGCTCGCTGCTGCTGTTTTTCCGGATAATTACAACCTGGGTCTCTTCAAGACAAGAGTGAATAGGTATCTTCTAGACCTTTGTGATACACCGTCGGTCACATCTTCACTTTCCATCAGGTAAGATAGTAGTCAAACGAAGGTCTATTGGCTCTAAAAAAACCGTCGGACTAAGCGCCTCGTGATGAAAACTTATTTAAAATAAATTGTGAGGAGTCTACCTAATGCGCCTTCTAGTACGTGGTCGCCACTCAAAAGCAATAAAAGGCCCCGACGACCATCGACCGACCATAATATAGACATATTATGTCTATCGCCTTTATTACCGCCTTTATTTATAGTACAGAGTGATATCGGCCTAAATTATCTGTAAAAAAAACCAAAAAAACTTAAATCCCTTCCTTAACCACCGTTATTTAGTACCTACCTACATCCCTAATTCTTAAGTTACCTCATAACTTGGGATTATATTGACTTGAACTTCCCAATTTATTAGCCGATTGATTTATTATGGCAACCCAATTTTCCTATGTTATTTTTTGAAGAGAATATTCCTTTGTTATCACAGGAATGTTTTGATTTGTTCGGGCGAAGTGCTGTTTTTGTTGTTGCTCGAAATTATTGAGACTTGTTTTGGTTATATTGGCAATTGAAGGAATAAATAATAATAATAATAAGTAATACTGGACAATCCACGCAGCAATATTATATTATAATAATTTATAATAAATAGGTATACGACGACCTCTGTGGCGCGGTGGGCGAAAGTGTGCCTGCGACGCAGGAGGTTGCGGGTTCGATTCTCGCCTCGGGCACTCGCCTCGCCAGTGTGTACGATCTGCAGACATTTGTTCAGGGTGTTTTGGTCGTTTTCTATGTATAATAAAAAAAGGTCTATCTATGTATTGTATTATATTATGTATATCAGTTAACTAGTACCCATAACACAAGCTCTGCTTAGCTTGGGGCTAGATAATGCTGTGTGAATTGTCCAGCATTTTTTTTTTAGGACAGGACATAACTGGCCAAAGTTTTTAAGAACAAAATGAGGTTCCAATTTAGTTTGGCATTATAAAGACATTACAATTTGAGTTAAGTTTCTTGGATTAAGGATAACTAAAGAGTTATCCTTAATTTAATTTATATTGGAAATTGTCTGATGCCGGTTTGCCAATCAGTTCAGTTCAGTTCATCTATTAAACTATAGGAAAACACATTAGAAAACTTGGTAATGTCAAATGTACAATATTACATTATTTATCTGTTTCTGCATATGATATAAAAGAAACGAAAGCCAAACCAATGACGAACAAGAAATCATTTTATTCTTTACGACAAATGATAATTTTGCATTGCAGAAGAAAATTATCGTTGTACAAATAAAAAGAAATGAAAATAATTCTGCCTTTGCTTGCTGAAAAAAACTAAACGAAAACCAAACATACAACTTTACAACTCCCAAAACAACACTCAAAAAAAGCTTTTGAAATTAGCGATGCATATAAAGGCTTTTTCCACTACGCTGCCATTTCACTAATTGATTTTAAATTGCACGGTGGCAACACTACGAAAAAATAGTGGTGCGAAAAAAGCGGAGAACTAACTTTGTTATCGATAAAAATAACGGACAACTTTGCTATCGATGAACGATACATGTTTTTTAATTTTAACTATAGGCTCGAATGAACTTTTATTTTCTAGAACGTAACTTTTTGATTTGACTGCTCATGGTTTTAAATCGGAACGAGTTAGTTTTTTATTTATTTATGTCGTATGTATTGTTTTTGCTTGTAATTTTTCTGGTTCTATTCTCGCATTTCAATTTAATAGTTACTCAGTAGTCAGTACCTGTTTACCATTTTCCCCCTCCCTAAAACTAGTATACTTTTTACCTACGTCTACGTGCACTCGCGTGTATATTTTTTTTAGTTACCACTTTTACAAATCTTGCACCAAAAAGTTGCCAGCTACAATATTATACCGAACTTTCGCGTGAAAAAGATAAACAGCTAGCAGTATTTTATCATCACGGGTTGCCTGATAAATAAATAATATAAACAAGACCGTCCTAACTGAAAACGGGTGTGTGAATTTTTTACGTTTTAATTTACTGAAGGTGTTGGTTTATTTAGGTTTCTTGTGGTTGTAGAGGGTTTGAGCGGAAATGACGTACCTATCATTTTTATGGTGAGAATCATGTTAACAGAGATCCGTTTTATTTATTAAAATAAGAAGAAAGAAAAAGCTCGCTTCGGATATTAATGTTAGGTTGAATAGGTCTAAGGTTGGAGCTTTTATGTATTTACGTAGGTACTTACAACCTTAACGGAATCGAATTTGCGAAGCCACAACTCGAGGTCCGCAGTGTGTCCGCGACAGTTTCGCATTTGTTCCGCATCTTAGAGCGTGGTGTTGAACCAAATGGTGAAATAGGTCTAAAACACAACGTTGTTATTGTACCAATAAAGTAAGACTAGTTAGTAAGACCTTCAGAAATAAATGATTTATTATTTATTATCTCGTACAACCTACCGTACAACGGACAACGTCATTGCAAAACTCTAGCGGCACCGCACGGTAGTATGAGAGCGCTCTAAGAGCAACCAAATTTGTCATCACAAACATCGATTGTGATAAAAAAAAAATGAAATATAAGGCAAGGGAGTGATTTTGGGAATAGTGGGCCAACTTTTATACCACTTTTAATAGATATTTGTACTTACTTACTCCTGTGGTTCAGCGACCCAAAGTAGATGTTGTTCTCCGATACAAGACTTCACCAGGCATCTCGGTTCTGACCTGTCTCTCCCCAGCTATGGGCGTCGAGTTCTGAGCTGTCTCGCACCAACTTTGGGTGCAATGACCATTAAAAAAGCTAAATATCTTATCCCCAATCCACGTAATTTCCGATTCTGGGCAAATCTGGCCGATTCTCCCCGATTCTGCTCGATTGTGTCGATACCGGCCAAATGGTTCGACTTAGCCAATCTTCCTCACTAATACTTTACACTAGGTACTGATTGCAGAACAAGTTGATTGCCATCGCAACCATATCCAGCAGAGGTGAGAAGCTTTTGCGTCTAGCTTCTTCTTCAATTCTACAAACCTATTTTTGTTTAGTTTATGAGAGTTTATCGTATTTACCACAATAATAATAATATAATTTCACCCAAATACTACTTAGTTTAGGTGGGGGCGCTAGTTTCCCTGGTACAACTGATACTTTGTACTTTATGTACATAATTTACGAAAACTGTAAATCTTTTCATTTCCTTCCAACTTATAGTGGTTTATTTTTCGCTTCTTCCACCAGTGTACAAAAAATTTAAGCGAACAAAATCAATAAAATGTATAAAATAACATTTTGTTTCTTATTTGATAATAATTACTTTTTATAAAACTGTTTATGTATAAAATTTGACTTGTCTAAGTGCATGTTTTGTATGCCTAAAGAAATAAAGTTATTGAATTTTGAATTTTTTGTAAAAAAAAAAAAAACAATGAAGCACGTTGCAACTCCCCTACCGAAGAGAAAGTAATACTTTTCGTAGTATGACAGTTTCATACAAACTCTTTCACTGCGATTTTGAATAGTTTATTGCATTTAAGTAGTACAACTTCGATAAAAATGACAAGTCGCATTTGCGATTTTCAGTGTTTTTATGGTATTCAATTAAAACAGTACAATTTTGATAACTATAAAAAGTCTAGAAAACTTTTCAGTTTTGGTATTTTGCAAGCTCGTACTAGCCACTCTGGTTACCCATTATTAAACCATGAAATGTTTATTATTACTTGAATTTTTAAGAACCGTGGCATAAGATGGCCTTTCAAAAATCACCTCAATCGCTTTTTCTGCGCACCTTCCCAAATTATCTCGGCTCAAGATATTTAGCCCATTAAAGCCTCTGAAAGTGCGCGCCTCCCTCGGAATTTCACTAATACATCGCTAACCTTCAGCCTGCTCGGCGTTCCACCAGAGGCCTTAGTCTGAGTTTATAAAAAAAACATTCGATAAACGTAATCGAGAACCATTGATGTCTTCCACGAAAAAGACTTAGAATGGGAGTAGACACAAACGAAGTCTAGTGTTAAAAAAAGTGCGATAAATGAGTCTCATTTTCCTATTCGTATTAGTCATCATCATCATCAGCCTATATCAGTCCACTGCTGGACATAGGCCTCCCCCAATGAGCGCCATAGCGCCCTGTCTTCAGCTTGCTGCATCCAGCATCTACCAGCAGTCTTTCGCAAATCGTCATCCCAGGGCGTCCTACACTACGTTTGCCGAGTCGCGGTCTCCACTCAAGAATACGTTTACCTCAGCGATTGTCGGTTCTTCTCGCGATATGGCCAGCCCACTGCCTTCACTTCAGCTTGCTAATCCTTTGTATTAGTGCTATGCGTGAAAGCACTGAAGTTGTCATACATAGATTAGTTTTTATCTTTGAAATCAAGAGAATTGTTGAGTGAGCGTATCTTACCTCTGTGATTGACATGTTTAGATTAAACTGGGTACCTAGGCTCATAGGACGCAAAGGAAATACTTCGATTCGGCGCAAGTTCCCAGTTAAATATTTTCCCGTTCTTATTTTTCTTGAAGCACCTATTGAAGGCATTTCTTTGACCAAGCTATGTTGGTAGTCCTCTATCTACTTACTTTCATAACATCAAGGCCGCAAACGCGACTGCCGCTGTCATGTCAAAGTGCAACAAATCACTCGAAAACTATCATCGAGTTTGTAAGAAACGATTGGATCGTTGTCAAACTACGATAAGTAGTTCCTCTCGATCCGGTAGGGGCGCTACAAGGCGCTAAATGTATAGGAAGTACTCGAATTCGATGGAAGTATTCGAAAGATAATGCGTACAAGTCGTACTAGGGCCTCAGAACATAATGTTACAACACAATACAAACCTTTACACCTGGATTTGTTTCACGTGATGGAATACTATGGATAAGCCTTGAACGAAATAGAAAAATGTTGGTTGATTGGTTCGTCTAGCTGACGACGTGATCAACTGCTGATAGTTCCCGGGTTCAAATCCCGGGTCGGCCCAAAATTGTTATAAGGATTTTTGGCAAGAAAAATTCACAGAACCAGTTTGGAGTCGGGAAGTGGGCGGGCATTATCAAAATGTAATAGACTTGTAAGGAGAAGAGAGACGAGTAACGAACGAGTAGTCCGTAAGAAGCTCCTAAAATCAAAATTTCTTTATTTCCATATATACTAAAATGTACACTAAAAAAGGTCAAATTCATAAATAAAACACTGACACAGAAATAAAGTGGTATTTTTGCTTTCTGTCGCTTCGGTATGTAGACTAAAGTAAAGAAGCGACTAAGAAACCTTTAGCCTGTTAGTTGTTATTTTTCGAGTTGGAGCAAAACCCGTCCCAACCTTTTTTATCTTCTAATCTAAATAATCTGATATTTTGTAGTCAGCCTTTTTGCACAGAAAGGTTTTGACAATTTGTTTTATTTATTTATTGCTACATTTACTCATAGATTTTGCAACTCACTAGTTTTTCTTTCGTTTTGTTGTAGAAGCGTATACATTGCCCTTTAAAAGATACATTAATCTTGTGAAGCCTGGTTGAGGGCACAAAGATTTTCGAGTCGGTGTGTACTGATTTCGTGGCTTAGTTGGTTAGAGCACACCCGTACTGAGGTGGGGCGCGGGTTCAAGTCCTGCCGAAATCGACAACATTTGGGAACTTATTTCATTTCTTAGAGTAACGAGTTTATTTTTGGCAGGAATTAAAAAAAACTGCAGCTACTAAAGATATCCCGGGGAACGACTTACTACTTGTTATCCTGGAAAAGCGCGTGCAAAGTCTAGGCTAGGCTACTATAGCAATAAAAAGATACCAAAGGTTGTTCGTCACGGGTTGGCGTGAGTTTTTTTTTTGTGGTTTATAATTCTTTCTGCGTTCCACAAGCAATAAAACTACCGAAAAAGTAATTTGCCGCACTTTGAGACAAGTAAATATTCAGTTGTATTAAAGCTCAATATGTCTAGTCCACACTAACCTAACCCGCTGTCACGTCGGGTTGGCAATTAAACGAATACCTACCGGCACACGTCAGGCGTCACGCGTCACTGCGTTACGTCAGTGACGTCACCGGTCCTGACACGTCACGTCGCTGACCGATATTGCCCTGTTAGCACCTAGCTTTTTATTGTACGAGATCTTTGATTTGGGTAGAGCAAATAGTTTTTACGCCATGGCCTGTTCGGTATTGATAGAGTCGATTGATTCGGAAGTTAATAAACTACTTGAGTTACGGAAGTTAATAAACTACTTGAGTCCTGTAAGGTGAAAGGAAATAAAGCACTTCGATGTTTGATATTTTACAAAGTTGCCATTGCGGTTGTTGCGTAAGAATCGACCCCTACACCTCAGCTCGCGGATGTTGAAAGAAGCGACAAAGAACATACCAGAGTCCAGAAGAAGAGTAACAGCTTTTTTTTGAAACCTTAACTGCGATCACCATTGCCAAGCGTGGTGGTTAAGGCAACCTGTTTGCTGATGGAAGCCCCTCTAGTCTCTGAAGAGGAAGAGCAGAGATGTAGTCAGTAGCTTGTATCTAACGATACATTAACTAATTCAGGTAACGCGTGATTAGGAAACGACCATCAATACGCACTAATCATTATACCGGTGGCCGCCATTACATCACATGAATAATGGATTAGATTTGTGTGGGACGGACTCAGGACGAGGGGTAGTGGGGGCAAGTTTTTTTTTATAAAACTGGAAAGTCAGCTGTGCCTTAGATTCCAGATTGTTGGTGTATGGATTTACTATATGACTATTATTATACTGGTGGCCACGATTACATCACATGAATAATGAATTGGATTTGTGTGGGACGGACTCAGGATGAGATGAGTCTAGAAGGCTGGGGAGTGTAAAATTGTTTGTTTTTTTTAAAAATCTAAGCAAAGAAAGGTTTAAACAAGCTCTTACAGGCAAGCTCTCGGTTTTCACATAACTTGTTGAGTATTTTATACAGCTTGCTAGAGCCATGCACCTCCTCTACTACTACTTTGTTGTTTCGCTCAGGATGTTATTTGGCGGTGCAGAATATTTCAACAGAAATAAATCTAAGGCTTTGCGTTTTTTGTACTGTACTTGATGTCGACTTAAAGAAAAATGAAAATTATTTATTAGATACCTAAAAACACACAAAATAAAATAAAAGTTTAGTTCAATCTCATTGTACCATAGGATATAGGTAATACTTGGCCCCTTTCGTTCCCCCTCTGGGGTACGCCTTAGTATGTCCACCATGACGTGGGATCTCATCCAGTCTGTTTATACAAATGCTGAACCAGCTACCTTCGTACTATCCGTCTCTCATTTGCATAAACTTTGATAAAATAATCTACACTTATAATAATGAACTAATATGTAATTACCTATCTCGCCTATGTCCAGCTGTGGACTAATATAGGCTGATGATGTAATTACCTATCTCTGTCTCTCTCTAATACCTACCATAGATTAGATAAAGAAATGTCTATTTTCTATTACAAAAAAGAAGATACTTACCTAAGGATTTTCATAACGAAGAATAACAGCTGTTTAAAATTTTTGATAAAACGAAAACTTTTATTTTATATATTTTATTTGAGTCCATCCAGTGGTCATATACCTGATGTGATGTGGTCCGTGGGGTACCGAGGCTCTCCAGGTTTTAAAAACAAGATGTTAGCGTCTGGTCAATCAAAGCGACGCGTGACCCGAGAGCTGGTGAGTATCTGGCGCAGCGCATCAGCATTACCATACAGCGCGGGGCAATGCAGCCAGCGCAGCGTCTAGGGCACGCGCGCGCGACTGTTATTGATATGGATCAGTTGAGCTACCTGTAGATTGTTTGCAACAGTCTCCAGCTAGCACAATTTTTTCAGTTGTAAATACTTGTTGTAATTTGTTTCTATTTTTCTTTGCTATGTAAGTCTTAGATATATCACCTGACATGCATCTTTGCTAACATTATAGAGCTCTTGAATCTGCTCGCTTTACCTTCAGCTGAAAACAAAAACACCCAAAGAAACTTGTCTTCTTCATCAGCACAATAAGTCGACTGCTGAATAAACCTCCCCCAAACCTTATCTCGACCTGTATTGGTATTGGTGGAAGTACTCCTGTATCCGCAGTTGTTCTACCGTTTGGTCTATCTCGACCTGCCTGAAAAAACATCTAACTTTTTCTTTGATACGGCCAAAAAGCGAACCTATAACGTATTGTTCGGGACATTACGACCTTCAGATCAAAAGTCAGCCGCCCCACCACTACCCCACTACAAACGTTGGGTAGTTAATTCAAGTAGCAACGCTAAGTGATTGCACTAGTGCCATTAAATTTTCATATCCAATCACTAACGGGTCTTATAGACCAAGTTAAGGGAGGTAGCAATTTACAACACGATACACTTGGCCCAGACAAGCCTATAATAGGCTACTTGACTGGGAAATAATTCTAACGTATTGTCTGATAAAAATAATGCAAGGTGTAATTAATATTTCTTCAAGGCCAGTCGTATTAGTTATAAAAACTAATTTTAAAGTTTGAATAAAATAATGGCCCGGCGAAACGATAATCTCTGTCATGGCTACCGTTCTCTGAGCAATGACGTCACCCCGCCATACTAACAAGAAGATCTCATTGACACTGTAATCTGTAACAGCGTGACGTCACCAGCGATCACGTGACCGAAAACGTTCTGCGTTAAAAGTTTAATCAAAATACTATCTTAGCGCTTTTGTACGAGGTAAAATGAATTATTAAGTTTAGGAGTATAGTTTAAAAGTCCTAGATTTCAATCAAATCAATCTGTGCAGTGCGGTCCAAGTGAGCGAGCTATCTCACTTCGCGTGGCAACACCACGGCGCGGGTAATGGCCTATCCAACGATTTAAATCTTTAGTCATAATACAATGTACTACAAGTGTGCATAATAATATCAGGACGCTTGTGCCTTGTGCCCACGCCAGCCTGCGGGCGGATGTGGCACCTCCAGTGGCCGGGTGGAATTGACCCGCCATTGAAAGGGAATTTTAGTGAACTTCATTATTACATCATTTATACCACTGTGCTGAGTAAAGCGACGCTTTACCTGTGTTTTAGGGACCAGCCTATAAGGGTGTGGGAAGTTTCAAGTGAGTACACATTGAAATGAAATAAATAAAATAGTTTATTAGAAAGTACACACAAATGGATCAGTAGGTTAGGTACAATAACTATTACTAAATTTAATGGTTTTTTTCATCCCCCCATCTCGGAAAGAGTATTTTTTCTTTAGATATTAGAAAGTACACACAGTAAAGTACACACAAATGGATCAGTAGGTTAGGTACAATAACTATAACTAAATTTAATGGTTTTTTCATCCCCCATCTCGGAATGAGTATTTTTTCTTTAAAACATTAAATCTTTACTAACAAAGAAAATTACTATCAAATAAAAGAATTAAATTACAACTAGTATTAACAATTGAAACAATTGAGCTAACTGCAGACTGTTGCAAACAATCTACAGGTAGCTCAACTGATGCATATCAATACCAGAACATTAAATTCAATTCAATTTATCATCTAGCGGAATACTAGTTTTAATTTAGTTCTGTTATTTGATGGTACAAAACATGATTTCCCGTTTAAATTTAAAACAAAAATCTTCAGTTCAGTTCAGTTCAGTTCAATTTATTCATAATGGATTACATTACAGGTCTTAACATAAAATTCTTAAATTATATAAAATATAATTATAATAAGAAAATTGTCATTCAACATTTATATATATATTAGGTACATTTTAGTCTTTGTACGTAGTTTCCGTGAACGCTTAACGTAAAATGCAGTGAAAGTCCTGTTATTAACGGTCTAGCTGGCATTTCTATTAGGCTTAAGTTAACAAGATCAGAAGTAAAGGCGTATGTACACTGATGCATTTGTTTTTTTTTCAATACTAGTGTTTGCTCAGAGATACAGCGCGTCAAAGTAGAAGCTCGTGACTTCACAAAGTCGTTTAAAAGTGTCGCGCGGCGTGACGTCAGGCGGAACTTTATTCAAAATTCAAAATTCAATAACTTTATTTCTTTAGGCTTACAAAATAAGCACTAAGACTTAGACTTACACACTTAGACACTTAGAATTATATGGATCTTCATAATTTTTTGTTTAATTGTCAAAAGAAAAATACAAGTTCAATATCTTCTGATAATACAACTGACGGATTAACTAAATTTTTTTTAAAAACTAGTCTAATGCAGAAACGAGCTATGGTGGTCGTTGCGTAAGAATCGACCCCCCTCCAACTCTGTCCGTAAGAGCCGACTATGGGAGTCTACCAGAGAAATGGTCTTTTCTTCTGTGTATGTTTTACACCTCTGCTGCTATTCCACACCGCCTGCCAAGCATGGTGATTATGGCAATACCCCCCTTCCCTTCTTGTTTAGAGCAGGCACTATCAGCAGACCTACGGAGCTGAGACAAGGACACTCACGGTAGGGTCTACCACTTTAAAGTCGGAGTTCCTCTGAAGGATAGGATTCGTAACGAATACAGAAAACCAAAGTAATTGACATAGCTCTAAGAATTAGCAAGCTGAAGTGGCAGTGTGCCCTATCTAACGAAGAACCGACCACCGTTGGGGTAAACGTGTTCTTGAATGGAGACCACGACTCGAAACGTAGTGCGATTTGCGTAAAATTGCTGGCAGATGCTGGATGCGGCAAACTGAAGACAGGGCGCTATGGCGCTCATTATATGGCCTATGTCCAGTAGTGAACTAACATTGACAGATGATGATGATGATGACGATCACCAGTGGACAAGTACGAATGCTGATCGCTTTTACTGATTATATCTCACACCACTGTGTACATACCCTAACGACGGAGTACTCTCCAGTTTCATAGTTTCAATTGAAAAAGTTGAGTTCCCAAAGGAGTTCTGTCAGAGTAATGCTTTGACGCAATACTTACTGCGATGTAGGATGTTGCGGGTTCGACTCCTGCCTCGGCAGTTTTTGTACGGTCTGCATATATTTGATTCAAGCTGAATTTCATGGTCTAACATTTTTGCGAGTATAATATTTTTTTGATGTACAGGGGTGGAACAAATGTCCCAGTAGTTCTGTACAGAACTACAGCACAGAACTACTGGGAATAAGCGCAAGAGATCTGAGAATAACTTACGAAAAATAAATCGATGTTAACACAACGAGAGTTTCCACAAATAGGTTACCAGCGACACGTGCTAGCATCGGTAGTACCATTGATGGTACTAAGGACACATAGTAGTATCACTTGTACCATTGATGGCACAAATCAATGGTATATAGACACAAGGGACGTTCTGGGTGTATTCTATGTGTGATAAAAATATCTAACTAATAGTCAAACAATAGAATTAAATTAAAATTAGTATTTACAATTGAAACTATTGAGCTGACTGCAGACTGTTTCAACAATCTACAGATAGCTCAACTGATCCATATCAATACCAGTCGGAAGTGTGCCCAAGACGCTAACTGCATTGCCCCGTGCTGTATAGCAATGCTGATTGTAATTTTCTTTGTTAAAAAGACTGTACAAGTAGGTACTAATAGTCTAACGTACATCGGTTATCTAGTACCCATAACACAAGCTCTGCTTAGCTTGGGGCTAGATGATGCTGTGTGAAAAGATGAAAGATCTGCAGAAAGAAAGTGGACCCTGGGTCCCTATTCTACTAGTTCATTGCTTCACTATGATCGGCTTGTATGACCTTGCATGGCAAAATGGACCAGCATTATTTATTTTATTTTAGATTTTTATACAAAATAAACGCCTAAGACCTACACGGCTTTGACTAGGGTTAGTCACCACTCGGGCCGCTTAGACTCGGCCGAAGAATAATACCAGATGTTTTGTACGGTCACAGTGGTTTTGTAACTCTTTATTAGCGCTCGAGCTTATTCCGAAGTTCCTCTGTCGCGTCCAAGAAACAAACATCCGCGTAATCGAGGAGAGGAAGTAGGAGAGGTTGGGCAAGGATCATTTTAGTCTCAAGTGGTAGGAAGTCTAGGGATTCGTTTATAAAGAGGTTTTAATCCTAGTAGTAGGATCTATTTAGTTAGCGATTACTCAGAGCACCAGCGAAAAATATCGCACAGCTTAGCGTAGTATTTATTCAAACAAAACATTTAAATGTTCATAGATAATATAAGATTTTCTATACTTATGTTCAATAGCAAAGTCATGCACCAATAAAATTATCGAATGACATTTATATTGGGGTCGTCAGTGTGATCGACCCTTAGATAGAGATCGTCTGGCAGAAGACTGGACCATATTTGATGGTAATTCGGCGCACTAAAGACGGTTATTTTATGAAACTCAAAAATTACAACATTTGAAATGCTAATAGGGTATTTTACTCTTTATGCATGATAAAAATCTAAAAATATATTGGGTTTAATAATTATATCATACGTCTATGTAGGCTAACTAAAAAGTCTCAACTGTCATCAGCAACATCAGTGCATTTGTTCAGGTCTCACATCCAACTGACGTCATGGCCACATAGCAACATGGCGTTCACTGCATTCGGCGTTTTCGTCAAGTTACGCGCACAATTACTTAAATATATTTTTAAATTTTGTGTACTTTTTATTAGCACTATAGAAACTAATTTTGACACTTATCGAAACTGGGTAGATAGATTTCGTTATCGAAGTACTCCTTCCAAACCAATTTTCACTATTTAGGAATTTGGTATTCACTTTATAGCCTAGCATGTATCTTGATTTTTTATCAGAAGGGCATGCTTCTTTACGGGTTGTCTAACATCGCAAAAAATGACGGTTCTAAAGGTTAAACACCAAAATTAATGGACACATCCAAGAGACAACTGTATCAAGTAAGTACCTAAGTTTATTTTATTTAATAAAATAAACTAATGCAATAAGCAATGCCAACAAATAATAAAACATTTATAAAGAAACATTGCAAAGATATGGAATGTGTGCTTAATAACAGGCTTTCACAATAGTGCTTCCACAAATCTTTGTTAAACAGAAATCCCCTTAAAGTTCTCGGATCGACCAAATCATCTATTTCATCACTAGTTTGTCTTGTCTGTGATCATTTTCAATGCAGTCCAATAAAATACTGGATAATCCTTCTCCGTCCAAAAGCCTCCAGGAGTCCTCAAAATAGGTTTATCTGCCTTCAAATTATTGAAAAAATCCGTTTCTGCCTTAAGGTTTCCGAAGTTTTCAAATTCTGTCTTCATTTTGTTAAAATTGCCGATTTCTTTGTCTGATTTTTCCACTCCTGTCTTTTGGTTACTAAAGTTTTCCATTTCTTGGTTCAAATTGTTCAAATTCCGAATTTCTGTGTTCACATCGTTGAAATCTTTCATCCCTGTCTGTTTACTGACACCTGTTATAGTGCTATCTCTCTTCTTCCTCAGATAGTTAAAGCAGCAAGCCCTGAACCTTCGAGATCCGCAGGCCGATACGCATTCTTCGCCGCAAGAATCACAGGACATGTTTGCGTAAACAACAGTAATCAGCATAAGAGAAATTAAGATTGTTATGTTGGCCATTTTTTGTTTTGCTCTGCAGATAATTACCTAGGATGGTGTAACTTCTCTAGTAAATTTATTTAGAACGAATTCAGGTGCAAATATTGACGATGGTTTTTAAGCAACGCACGTTTTGTAGATACTTACATCAACACCAACTTTTGGTTCTTTGTGTGTACCTATTTTAATAGCAAACTTTTAGGTTAAACATTTTTAGGAGCAATTTTTTTAGTTTTAGCAAGTCTTGAGTCAACTGACTGTCTTATTTTCACGTCTAGGAAGTGAATGTGTGTGGTTGAAAGAAAAATTCTGTTTTTATAAGGAAAGTGTGTTTGCTGACGTGGGTTAAAGCAAATAGAGGTTGTATGCATAGATTTCTAACGCTTTGCAAAGGGTTTGGGTCTACTAGACTATCTTATGCTAGTGACTTTGTTCGCTTTGGATTTTGATAAAAAGTTGAAAACAAGTTTGGTTAATTCATGATTATTGTATATTATGTGATGAATTGAAATTATTTAGTCTTTGTTTCACGATAAGCAGCTTCAGTGCTTCAGTGCCATCTTCGTTCAGATACTATCTAGGAACTAAAAAAATTTTTATATTTCAAAAACCACTAAGAAAAAGAAGTCAAGTACCTACTTCCGTAGCAGGAAATTAGAAAAGAATCTGAGTCCCTTATTATTTAACCTAGAATAAAATACCTATTATAACAAAGAAAATTACAATCAAATAATAGAAACCAAATAGAACTAGTATTTACAATTGGAACGATTGAGCTAACTGCAGACTGTTGCAAGCAATCTACAGGTAACTAAACTGATCCATATCAATACCAGTCGGAAACGTGCCCAAGAAGCTCTGGCTGCACTATCTCGCTGTATGGCAATGCTGATGCGCTGTGTCCGATAGGTACTCACCAGCTCTCGGGTCACGTGTCGCTTATAATTTGGTGTCATTATATTGTCAATAAAACCATGACATGCGTTATTATATATCATAGTGGTTGATTTTATATTCCTAACCCAGGTTGCGTAAGAGTTAGCTATCGGTTATTCAATACGCTAAGCTAAAAGCTTTTCTGAGAGCACTAGACAATAAAGCTTATTTGTTATTGTTTCTTCTCTCATCTTTGGAATCTAGGTATAATATCTGGGTAGATATTAACAATACGTACATAGGTATTTATAGGGCAGATATTATACCTAGAAAACTATATGTCTTCTTCGTCTATTCCGTCAAAAGAACTATTTTTGCGGAACTCTAATTGGAACAGGACAGGATGAAGCAGTTATTGAATTGTAAAAGCATTCTCTTTGAAAATAAATATTTATCATTTTAAAGAAATAAAACAGCATATAATTCAAAACAATATTTAAAAAACCTCAATTTACTCAAATTGAGTAAAAAAAGACGCGGCAACAGAGTGAATTTTAGGTTAAATTTGGGCGGTTTGTTTACACTTGTTGTAAACATTCTACAATGAGTTTGGCTAAAGTATAGAGTTAACGTAAGCAAACTTGTGTTATGGACACGGAGGCCTTATGATGAGTTTTGAATTGTTTACGAAAACCATAAAAGTTTTCGTTCTACATTTAGCGCTCGCAGCACCCCTACCTTTACCTTTTCATAGTTTGACACAGATCCTATAGTTTTTCATGAACTCGATCATAGTTTTCTAATCATTTTGAATTATTTGTTGAATTTTGGCACTACTATTTTGAAAGGTCCGCGATAGTTAGCGAAAACTTTTTCCGATTTGTTGTTCAATCCCATACTACCCGTACAGAAGCAAGAATAAAAGTACTTTATCTTGATTGTTCTGCACAACTTGCATTTAACTTCAAACAAATACTTTTTAAAAACATTTACTGAAAGAAACATTGAACAAAAACCTACTAGATATAAGGACACTTAGAAGAACATTACATTTTTTCCACTGCATTGAGGTAGATAGTTCTAATGTGGGATTGGCTAGTGTGGAAAAGGCTTTCTTAGAAACAAATCTTTTTTGTGCAATTTTTTGACGAACATTCTTAAAAAAACATACAAAATGAAACAATACAATACAATACAAAAACACTTTATTGTACACCAGTAAAGGAACATTACAAAAATACATTACATGAGACAAGTACAATGGGCGGAAACACCTCTTTATTATATATTTCAAAAGCGAACTCTTTGTCTCTGTGTGAATCTTTGTTATTGTTGCGCCCTGACAGGGTTTTTATGCATTGTGTACCTACTAACACTACCTACACCTAAGAAAAATATGTATGCTTAGAATGACAATAAATAAATGAATATGAATATTAATTTTTTGAAGTGGGTTACAAATGTAGCTCACTATGTTGAAGAACTTATCGAGAAAACAATATTATCACGACTATTAAAACTATAATCACATAGAACGGAGCACCATCCATTATTTGTCGAGTTTTTAAGTTTTCATATATTTCAGCTAGTCACCAAGTGTATTGGCGACGACACTATCAGCCGCACTACCACTAGCGTCATTGCCAATGAACGACACTACCAAGACTAAAATAACTTTTGGACCTCTTATTCCGTCCTACATAATGTAGAACCAAACAAAGAACATTCTCCAAGTTAGTAAAAAAAAAGAACCTACGTTATGTAGATAAAATCCATACAAACTTAGCCGTCTCCAACCCGTAGCGTCTCTCGTAGCTCGTAGCAAATCTCGTAGACCCTCTACGCCGTTATTAAGCCGTTATCCGTTACCCACTCACGATGCTGGCGTTATGCTACGTTACGCTAACGCTGGTTTGATTCCCGAACTCGCTTTATACGATTTAATATAAAGTGATGTATGTTGTCATATTGTTTTTGACTGCCTCGGTGGTTTAGCGGTAGCGTTTTAAACCGCAGCAAAGAGCTCCTAATTTTGGCTCAAACCCGAATTTGAAGCCAAAATGAGGAGCATCTCGATGTCAGGATGTTGGCCGTGTTACACCGTTGTATCTCTAAATATACGTTAAGCCGTTGTTGGTCTTGCGTTTGACTTCTCCCCGGTCGTTTTGGACTGACATCCCATTGAAGAATGACAGTGAGGGAATAGAAAGGGTGTCTATGTTTGCGTGCACACTTGAGCACTATTAATTTGTCCTGTAATCATGGCTGGTCTTCGTAGAGACTCGAGATCGGGGCTTAAATCTGTCTAGGAAGCAATTATCCTCAATATTGTTTTGGATAAGGGACCACCTCCGTGGGCGAAAGTCTCGCAATCTTGTTATATAATAACTCTATGAGCGTGCCAGAGTGCTCGGAGTTTCCCTGAAGGATTGGATTCGCAACGAATACATCCGACAGAGAACCAAGGTTATCGACATAGCTCAGAGGATTAGCAAGCTGAAGTGGCAGTGAGCTGGCCATATCTCGAGAAGAACCGACAACCGCTGGGGTAAACGTGTTCTTGAGTGGAGACCGCGACTCGGCAAACGTAGTGTAGGACTCCCTCCGACCTAGTGGGATGACGATCTGCGAAAGACTGCAGGCAGATGCTGGATGCGGCAAGCTGAAAACAGGGCGCTATGGCGCTCAATAGGGGTGGCCTATGTCCAGCTGTGGACTAATATAGGCTGATGATGATGAGCGTGGCAGATACTTCAGTGATTATAATCGCGGTGTTAAGCCCTAAAGTTCAACTGATCCATATCAATACCAGTCGCGCGCGTGCCCAAGACGCTGGATGCATTGCTCCGCTGTATGGCAATGCTGATGCGCTGCGCCAGATACTCACCAGCTCTCGGGTCACGCGTCGCTTCGACCAGAAGCAGGTCAATATAGTTGTATTAAAAAACCTTTATTAACAAATTACAATCTATTAATAAATCTAGTATTCACAATTGAAACAACTGAGCTATCTGCAGATTGTTGCAAACAATCTACAGGTAGCTTAACTCAATACCAGTCAGATCCATATCAATACCAGTCGGAAGCGTTCCCAAGACGCTGGCTGCATTGCCCCGCTATACGACAATAGTGTTTTTTTTATCACATCTACATTTTCGAATTTCAGTGTTTCGTGTTACGTCTTTTCTACAAAAGCTCTTTCAGAAAGTTTCAGAACAGGTAAGCCCGATTACGAACATTAATAGGGTACTTATCAAATAATTGTAAGCCTCCTCTCTGTTAATATTGTATTTTGGTTTGGCCAATTACCAGAATATTTAGTGCTCTGGTTAGCTTATGGCATGAGATGAAAGCGATCTTACTAGAATTGTAGTTTTGGACTAAAGGGGCGACTGGTCACGCCATTTTGTGAAAAGGATAGGCAAAGGATTTCGCGTTAATAGGAGCGAGATAACACATAGGCGTAAGTGAGAAAATCAAGTTTTTGTTTTATTATTATCTATTAACTAGGACTTTATTTTCAAAAATAATTGTAAGGTTCCATAGATATTTACTTCATTATTTAATACAGTGATTAAATATAAAATATTGTGATTCATAGTTTAGAAGAAAAACGGTATCAACTAAGAAAATATGTGATACTTTGCACAATTATTTCTGATTTAAAAAAGTTTTTGGAAATAAGATCTGCCTTGTATAGATTATTATGTATTCTTTCGAAGTTTTTTTGATAAAAAAGGTTTTAACGTAACCCAATTGACGTTAGTTCACATAATACACCTTAAGGCCGTATACTACCCTAAATCAACTCCGTCGGACCTTCATATCTTCCAAACTACTAAATATTTAGATTTTAAATTTATAGATAGTAAAGTTCAGGACTTACTTTATCGATCATATGTTTTGAAAACACGATTCCTTAAAATTTTCTTGATAGAAAAAAATAGCAAAGTTACCTCCAAATTTTGACTAAAACCTTAATTTCTCAATAAATACAGAAGTTAAGATCTTGAGAAGAAGCATAGTAATTTAGATAAGTATAAAGAACATTTTATATATGCGTTTTTTTTTACAAAGAAGGTCCTAATTAAAAGATAATAAGCAAAAACTAGATTTTTGAGCTTGCGTTGCTATGCTCTGTCCCGCTCCTATGAACGCGAAATTCTGTCTATCCTTTTCACAAAATGGCGTCGTATGGTACCCCCTTAAGCTGTTGATAATTTTTCTGGGGTTCGTTTGTTCTTTAAAAGGAGAATTTTACCCCTGACTCTTTCTTTTTTTCTTCTTCCTTATGCTGGGACAGTTCATCATAGGTGATGAAAAAAAAAAATTAGATTTTTGCCAATGGGCTTTGATTAACCAGTATAAGTTGGAGGTAATACTGTTGGAGGCTTCTAAGCGATAAGGCCGCCCATTGTACTTATCTTATGTGATGTCTCTTTGTTATGTTATTTTCTCGTGTACAATAAAGAATTTTTGTATTGTATTGTATTGTAATACTATTTTGTTCTAACTTTGGTTTTGACAACCCCCCCAGTAAGAATAACACACCCTGTATACAACGTTCGTAAAGGTAATCGCTTTAGGCTTGTGCCCCACCGAGTGCATTCAGCTTAGATGCAATTTCAGTGTCGGTGGAGGCACGCTTTAATAGGATCCCTTTAGCCGAAACTTGATCTCTGTTTATATCTATTCGCAAATGAATTTACATCGCTATTGAAGATGAGTGAACACGGCTAAAGGTGATATCAGGCTAGGTGAGTTTTGGACAGGGTGGCCACACTCAACGACAAGGCATGTGCACAGGAAATAATATTATATAGAGAATAAAAAGAATAAGAATATATTTATTGTAAAATTGTGTAAAACATCCTTAGGATAGCCTTAAAATCATAATTTGGTAACAACAATTTTATCAATTTCGGAGATTAATATTGTATGTCAATTTTTATACCCAAAATTGACAAAATTAATGTGTAACAAATATTTTTAAACTTACGCGATCTGAACACATATTTATAAATACTATTTAACGGGTATTTATCGCGTTTAATTACCTTATTTTCCCGACGTTTCGACAGGTTTACACATTGCCGTGGTCACGGGATGACTGCCAGGGATTACGTCGTTATTTATTTATTTATTTTTAATAAGTAGGTATCTTACTTGTTGAAGTAAACGGGTATAGAACCCGCAACCTCTTGCGTCGCAGGCGGACCTCTGCCTTATTCGCCACTGAGATCGTTTAAATATAAAAGTGTGGTTGAAGTACTTTTAAATTTATCATTCATAATAAATTAAATTTAGCAACAAAATTTATTTCACTCAAGCACTAGCCGAAGGTGAAGAATAATTTAAATACCTAAGCGTTTTATTTAAAGTTCTGAAACTATTTAACAAGCATGACGTCGTGACAAAGGAATGCTTAAGTGGTTATTTAACATTTATTTAACAATCGGATGTTTGTTTTTTAATTTACAAATTGCAAAGCTGCTTTTTGTTTTTTTCTGACGTAAGACTACAGTTAGGTTTCATTTAACCGTAAAAAGGTAATGCACAAAGAAAAATACTTAGGCCTTAGAAGAAGGAGGCTTAGAATGATAAAAAACACAAACGAAACTGTCGCCGAAAAATTACGACAAATTTGTCTTAATTTCCTAATCGTATACGTGCGCTTGTGTGCGTGAAAGCACTGAAGTTATATGCTTGTCGACTCAAACATAGATTCATTTTTGGCTACGAAATCAAGAAAGTAGTTGAATGACACTACCCCTCTGCTGTACAGCAGCGTGTTTTTCCTCTATGACTTAGGCCTTCATAGTTTAAAATAGAAAAAATATGAACCTCATGACACCATGCCGTGAGACCTACCAAAAAAAAAAACTTATTACTATATGAATACTTTTATTCATCAACAACGTGTTAGGGCCTTGTCAATTAACATTAATGATTTATTTATTCACTTCAATCAATCCATCTTCAACCTTTATAATATCCGCGGCATGCTCAGCGACCGCTCTGACAGCGCCTCCAATATTACCAGTTGTTATTGAGGGAAAAATACTCGCATCAACAACCTTCAGATTGGTCGTACCGATGACGTTCAATCTGCTATCCACAACCGACCCCATTGCAGCTGTACCACTGTAGTGCCACATAGTCGACGACATTTCTAGAGCATAGCACTTCCAAAAGTCATACGACAACTTTGTGTAGTTTGTACAAAAGTCGAGATCCACCAATGTAGCGTTCAGTTTTTTAAGTTGTTCTGTTTCTAATAAAGGACCGACGTATTGGGTCAGGAGTTTAGCCATAAGGTCCAAATCTTTATCGTTACTGAACAAGCCTAAGTTGATGATAGGTGGGTCGGCTATATTTGTTGAGTTGATGGTAACAGATCCGGTAGACTCAGGGTGCATAAGGTTATTAACCATCAAAAACATAGATTTCCCTATATTCGCTTCATAAATTTTGTCAACTACATTGTCCATATATTTGAAGCCTTCTGTTAGAAGTTGAAGTAAGCCAGAATTTTCAGGAGTGAAGTAAAGACCTATATTTTGGAAGCTTGGTTGAGTAGCGTTCTTGTGGATACTGTCGTAAGCAGTTACCGTAGGAACAGGGAATCGGCTTGGATCTGCAGAGGCTGTCGTTTCGTTACTATCCCATGAGACAGCGCTCACTACTGCTACATGGTCCATAAGGTTCTGACCAACTGCTGGATTATCAACGACTGTATCTACGCCCAAATTTTCCAAATCTGTCTTATTGCCGACTCCAGATAGCATCAATAACTGTGGTGTCTTTAAAGCACCCGCTGATATGATCACTTTCCTAGCTGTGACACTGTAACTTGTACCATTATAAGTGAACTGGACTCCTGTGGCTGTGGTTCCATTGAAAAGTATCTTTGTAGCAACAGCATTGGTAAGAAAACGCACTCCGGTTTGGTTAACAAGCTTCTTAAGGTACGCTATATGCCCAGACTGTCTCTCTTTATCACCAATGAACAAAAGTGGCTCAGAGATACTAACTCCTCCGTATGCATCAGCTAGGTACGGAAACTCCAAGGCCTTATGCGCTTCGATTATATTCTTAACTAAGGGGCTTGATTGTTTGCTGATCTTAGTGGGACCAGACGTTCCATGGACGGTTGTGTTTTGAGCTATAGCATCAGCATCTAAGACAGTTTGTCCCTTAGCGGAGTAGGCCGCTATATTAGAGTATCCCCAAGAGCTATCGTTGGTTGCAGCAACCCAACTTTTGTAGTCGTCTGCGAACGGAGGGACGTAGATGAGATGGTTGAGGGAACCGGTTCCGCCAAGCATGACACCAGCAGTTGCTGCCTTGTCGAGTTTCTGGTTCTGGCAGGAATAGCCATCGTTTTGAATGGGCATCTTGCGGTCGTAGGTGCTGTTTGGGAGAGTGGTGAAATATCCGCTCATCTGAAAGAAAGAAAATGGTTAACGGAAATCCAATAAATAGCCCACGTGGTATGTTTTGATTGACAAGCTGTTAAATCAAACAATAGAAACAACTTTTGTGATGACTCAGCGAACATTGTGGGTGAACCTCAAAAGACTTATTTTAGACAAATTTTCGGTAGTCGCAACAAAGCTCATTTCATTTCAATTATTAATTTCCAATATGGATATAGCTTAAGATCTAATTTTAGTCTAAGTTAGTAGTACATACAACCTGTTGGGGTACCCATAACTTAGACTCCTGTTCATGGCACGCGAATGACTAACAATGTAAATTGCAGTGCCCAACAGGGTGTATGTACTCTACTTAGGTATGGTATGATAGTAGTACATACACCCTGTTGGGCACGGCAATTTACATTGCTAGTCATTGACATTAATAAATTTCTAATTATATTCATAACGTCTTAAAAGTAAGGCATAAGGTTTAAGGTTATAAATTTGGTCTAATGTTAAAAATATTAAATAAAAAAATGTCCTATTCAGTAAAAATTTCCGTTTCAGTAAAAATGTCCGTTTCAGTTGATATTAGTACTAAATTTATTTATCTGTCAAGAATTCGTTCACATTGTAATAACATTTATTTATCAGGTTTTTTTTTAGTTTATTAGTGAATATGTGTAAAAAGAAGCAATGGGATCTCAAATACCGTGTGATGGGTACTATAATAATGTGATGCCGTTATTTTTATGTATAGGACATGTTGCGCGGCTAACTGATCTTAGATGAACCAAAATAGTAACATTCTGGAACGGCCCAATACGCAAAAGAACAAGAGGGAGTCCTATTACAAGATGGGAAGGCGATATTAAAACAATAGCTGATCCAAACTGGAGACAAGTAGCTCAAGATAGAGCCAAATGGACATCACTGGAGTAGGCTTGTACTCATTCCGAGGTTCAGGTAGGTTAAGGTTTAGGTTAGATTAGACAAATAAATAAAGGTATTATAATCAAAAGTTTCAATAGTTTGTCAATAGTTATAGATAAATATTAAACTTATGTGAAAAAAAGTAACGTACAAATACTTACAGATAAATCTATGTTATAAACAAATATATTATAACGATATAAAATAAAATAAAAAAGCCATTTATTCTACTACTAAACATTACCAACAAAATGTCAATAAACTATAATTATTATTAATTCATAGGTAATTATGGCATCGACATTATGATCCTATGGGTAGGTATGTCATAAATTAGTAGAAGTCGCCTGTTTGGCGTAGGCCTCCCCATTTCTCTCCATGATCTTCCGACTCAAGCTGATAACTGATTTATGTCACTTAAAAGACTTACAGTAGACTCCCATGATGGACAACCTCCTTCCTCGAGTACCAGCACACTGGCCTTGGTCTCCGCTAAGCGGTGCGCGAGAACCGAACCTGCTTCACCACTGCCTATCATCACGTAGTCGAAGATTTTCACGGATTCTGTAAAAGAACAAAAATACCAAATAAATTGATTATGTTTTTGTTTTGTTTTTCATTACAGAATAAATAAATAATGCTGGACAATTCACACAGCATTATCTAACCCCAAGCTAAGCAGAGTTATGGGTATCTAATCTACTAGATAACTGATATACAAAATGTAATACAATATATAGATAGATATTTTTTTACTATACATAGAAAACGACACAGAACACCCTGAACAAATGTCTGCAGATCGTACACACATTTGTCCCGAGGCGGGAATCGAACCCGCAACCTCCTGCGTCGCAGGCAGACCTTCACCCACCGCGCCTAATTATACACTATGTTTGTATTCTATTATGTATATCAGTTATCTAGTACCCATAACACAAACTCTGCTAGACTGGGAAGAGGTTAGACGCAGGACCAACAGCTTAACGTGCTATCCGGGGGTGTTACAACGCCAACTTCCTGAATCCGGGCAGCTACTTACGTATAACATCAATAGAAGCAGAAGGTGGACAGGAGAAAGCCGTGGGCGCCAGTGCACTCTGCAAGGAAGCTAGGATGGTGTGCACCGTCGCCAGTGCCTCGATCGTCGATGATGCGTACCCCATAGCTGTAACATTCATTTTATTAAGGTGATTGCTCACACTCGATCATACTACGAATCAATTACCGTTTTGGAGTCTGTGGACATACAAAACGATACAAACATAGGTTATTTTTTATCCGAATATGTATGCAAAGTTTCATTAAAATGAATCGAAAAGTACGTTTGTATGGGAGCTTAAAAGGTTCGTTCCCACCTTGAATCTTGCCCAATGCTAATTTGTCATAAAGAGAATCTGTCATAAAGCGAACAAGGCGAGAGATTGATTACTTAAATCAACATTCTAACTAACTATCTGCTATCTAAATTACTACTAGAACCTAAGAAATTGTAGAAAACCGTTTTTTACTCGACGTGACTTCAGGCGACGTCAGGCGACTTTAGGCGACTTTAGGCGATCTTCTACAAACGCTATTAAGAAATTATCATCATGATCATCACCAATCGCCTCTACATCCACAAAAAATGGATGGTAAACAAATCATTACAACGGCTGATCTAAAACCGGCTAAGCTAGGGATGCTGAAATTTTTATAGCACAACAGAACTCTGGTACGGACTAAAATTTGGAAGTAGGTACTTTTACAAATACGTAAGTATGACACTTACGTATTTGTAAAAATGAAACGGCGGAATGAAATAAGAAGAGACGGCAATACAGTGCGGAATTAAATATTCCGGATACGGATTTATTGAAAATACCACAAACCCTTTGTGCCTTCTTTGTCTTAAAACATTTTCAAATGAAGAGATAAGCCTTCAAGACATTTGAATAAAATGCATCCAGACAAAAAAAAAAATATAGCCTATTTTTAATACCTGGAGAAGAAGCTCAATGCTCAGCCAAGTGTATCAAAACTCTTATCGGCGGCTGCTAGTAAGACGGTGACGGACTTCGAGCTTCGTACAATATCGCTTTGTTTATTGTCAAACCGGCAAACCACACACCACCGGAGAAGAGTTAATTTTGCCGACAATAAAAGAAGTAATAACTGCTGTGCTCCATAAGCCGGCGGCATATATTAAATGTATATTATAGATAAGATTGATATAGATAAGATTATATTTTTATATTATAAATACAACGTCTTGCTTTGATAGGTATTTTTTCATTTTGTAGTTGGCGTCGTTTTTTTCTACAACGCGGACTACATTTTGTTAGAACTCATCGGAGAAGGTTTTTTTTCGCGGAATTGTTACTAAATATTTTCATCCTAATATTTTATAAATAAAAGATTGTAGATAAGATTAATGATTAGGGGAAGCCTATGTCCAGCAGTGGACTAACATATGCTGATGATGATGATGATGAATAGGTATTGAATGCATTAATAATAAGTAAGTTCATCATAAGTAGAAAGGCATGAAACCTGGCCTGTCTTCCATTGCAACACCCTAAATGGGTACATACTGTAAACATTTATCTATCTTAGGATTTAAGATACTATGAACCAAAAATATGTAATCTTTCTGTCAATAAATAATATCAATTTTATGAACACTCACCTACCCACTAACACCTGATGCCTGTATGAATGCAATAAACAAAATACTGAAGTACTAAAAATAAAACCTCCTAAATTCGGTGAAAAATAGTAACCACACCACCTAGTAGGTACTACATACATTTACAAATTAAACCATAGTATTACATACCTTCTCCATATAACATTACATTATGTCCGCTATAACGGGAAAATAAAAAGCTGCCATGCCAACTTTTTAAATTCCCATCACACGTGCACTCGTTATATTTTACAATACTGTTATTATCTTCCCTTCTATAAGGATGGACAAAGCTATTTTCATACAAAAGTTACAAAAGTCTCAAATGCGTAGGTACCTATTGGCTTCTTATGCTGCGTACAGACTTACGGAATGTACCACGCAATTTAAAGTGAATGAAGCATTCATCAGTGTGGACGCACTGCGAGCACAAACCGAATTTATACCTACACGCTTCTTTTTCAGACGTGCTCGCGCATGTAGTTTCGGTACCTGATTCGGTCGTGTTCGGTCTCGTTTACTCAACCCATCCACACGGGCAACACTGCGAACCCCTTTGTGTTCGTTCGAAAAACCAACAAAACATGGAGCGCGACATGATATTATGCTCGTAGCGTGCTCGTAAAATGCTCTGTTACAGTGATCATAGATTCTATTCGGTTATTAAGTTTTTTCAAAACAATCAAATTATATTTATTCTATACTATTAATATAATGACTTTACTGTATATCATATACTAGCAGCGCCTCGCGGTTTCACCCGCATAGTTCTCGTTCCCGAGGAAATTCCGGGATAAAATATAGCCTATATCACTCTCTGCAAAGTAAGCTTTCTGATGGTGAAAAAATGTTTTCAATCGGTCCAGTAGTTTTTAAGTTTATTCGTTACATACAAAAATACAAACAAATCTTTCCTCTTTATAATAATTAGTGTAGTTTATTTGTATAGATCAATTAAAACAAATTTATCCCACGAGATCCATCTATTTAACTGGGATAAAAAGTAGCCTATGTGCTATTCCAGACTATAACCTATCTCTCTGTCAAATTTCATCCAGATCCGTTCAGCCGTTCTGGCGTGATTGAGTAACAAACATCCATCCATCCAAACTTTCACATTTATAGTATTAGTGGGATTATAATCATAAATTACGTTAGGTATATTTTATCAATAAATTAGTATCTCTGATCGATCACTATAATCTAAATGGTGGTACATTCATATTTCTAACTAATTTTTGCCTGCGGCTTCGCACCCATTGATTCTATGGAAAATTTTTATTTAAAGGATACGCAACGCACGCCAAATTATCCTTGCTCGCCCCGCTTTAGTTTGCTCCGAAAACAACAAGCGTTTGTATGAGTACAGCGTCGTCTATTTACCCTATAATGGGGTAAATTAAATTAGGGAAACAATCACTTTGGCCTTGTTTCGAAGGTTCTTATTCCATAAGGTTTAAGGTATCTGGGTCAAATACTCCATACACTAAAAATTAAGTTTACGTTATTAACATTAATTTTTGGACAGTCAGTCCTTTTCGCTAATATTATGAAGCTACCTGAGTATCCTTATCAGCTGGTCTGTTGAGATCTAACTCAGGTGACGTATTTAGTGGGTGTAAGCACTCAAACTCTTTTCCTAGTATAGTATAGATAGTATGTGGAAGAATTTATCTAGCATCTCTACCTGTCTCACTCTAAGTTACATCAAATAGCGTCACTATCTATTTATTCCATACTAGCAGCGCCTTGCGGTTTCACCCGCGTAGTTCCCGTTCCCGTGGGAATTCCGGGATAAAAAGTAGCCTATGTTCTATTCCAGACTATAATCTATCTCTGTGCCAAATTTCATCAAGATCCGTTCAGCCGTTCTGGCGTGATAAAGGAACAAACATCCATCCATCTAAACTTTCACGTTTATAATATTAGTGAAAAGTGAGATTTTGGCCTGTTTTAAAAAACTATTTACCGAAATTTGAAGTCAGTTTAGGTATAAAACAGACTTTAAATTTCGGTAAATAGTATTCATCTATGTCTCGACACATTAGGTGGTTGCTAGGGTGGTTTTTTAAGTTGTACGGGATAAATACTAATCCCTCGAGAATAAAATGTATATGGGACCACGTCGGGATCATTCTCTATACAATAGTGAAAGAATTATCAAAATCGGACTTTTCTGTAAAAAGTTATGCGTGGTCTAACATAAAACAAAAACATTATACACGCGTCGACTTGAGAACCTCCTTCGTTTTTTCAAACAGAGATGTTCAGTAGTATTAGCGCCATCTACATATTGTTTTCTTACCTGCGCCAATAAAAATACCAAGGTAACTATTTATGTACATCCCTTTTGAAACACAAAATATCTTCATATAATACAATTATGACAATAATGACAAAGTGGGCGTCTTGCGGTCGTACCATAAGTGATTTTTTCCTCTTTTGTTGACAATAAAGTCGCTAGTGACGTCACACTATCACAGATTACAGTGTCAATGAGTTATTCTTGTTAGGTGTGGTGTGGTGTGTGACGTCATTGCTCAGAGCACGGGAGCCATGACAGACACTATCGTTTTTACTCACCATTATTTTATTGAAACTTAAAAATTAGTTTTTATAACTTATACGACTTAACACTTGATACGACAGAACATCCTTGAAGCAGTATGAATTACCTACACTTTGCATTTTTATCTGACAATACGTTAGAATTATTTCCCAGTAGTAGTCTAGTAGCCTATTGTAAATACTAGTTCCAATTTGTTTTAACTATTTGTTTGTAATTTAATTTACTGTTTCAAATATCATAATTGTGCAACAATGAACACCTACCTACTCCTACGCAATTACCTCGAGTTGATAGCCTCTTTTTCCAAGTCGGTTAAAAGAGAGGCCTCATTAAACTGTTCCCGAGTTAATGAACGTTTGAGATGAGGATGTAAGAAATATGGACGCGGTAATTATGAAAACCGTGGCGGTCGCGGCGTTAGAATCGACCCCTCCAACTCCGTCCGTGGATGTCGTAAGGGTCAACTAAGGAAACCTGCCAGAGGAAGGGCAGAGGTTCCTTCTGGGTATTACTTAACACCCACAATGCGTTCACCAATCCGTCTTCCAGGCGTGATGCTGATGATTATAGCCTACAACAAACACACAAAACCCCATACTTTTGGGAGAGGTATAAATAACATTCAAAATAAATAAATAATGCTGGAAAATCCATACAGAATCATCTAGACTCAAGCTAAGTAGAGCTTGAGTTATGGGTACTAGATGACTGTTTACTACGTAATACAATACATAAAAAATATCTATCTATGTAGGTAATGCCATTACCTACATAGATAGATATTTTTTATTATACTTAGAAAATACTCAGAACACCTGGAACGATATTCGCAGATCGTACATACATTTGTTCCAAGGCGGGAGTCGAACCCGCAACCTACTTCGCCCGCTGCGCCATATCGGTGCCCAACGACCCATTGTAAGCGGGTTAACTACAAACCTTATTTGTGTTATAATAATAATAATACTTTATTTCAGGCAACAAAGAAAGTGTACAAAAAGTAACTTAATTAGGGCCCATTATAATAATTACCTTATAGACTAACATATATAAAAACATTTCAAATTAACCGAGTCATCGACGCTCCGATGACGCACGCGCGGTGTCGTTTGACAGGCGTCCAATGAACTTCCTGAAAACGACACCTTTCGGCCAAAACCCACTGTCCATGTACGTAGAGAAGTTTATACGTGTTAGAAGAACACCCACGTCTCATCTTATAGAGAGGGACTTGATCAGAATGAGTGCTGGTTGATTCACGCTAGTTGAAATATGATTTTTTAAACTCAAATGTTTTGCTGTCGTGTGTGTACTGTCCTTATATATAAATAATCTAAAATACCACCTCCATCTCACATTTCATCTGTCCTTGTCGCTCATCAAGAGATCCCTATTGTATTTGATGAAATGGACGAAGGAAAAAATAGACATCATTATCATCAGAGCCTAATGCAAACTTAATTTAAAATAAAACACGCTTTCCGTTGCAAACTACTGTTAATATTTTTGTTTTAAATATTTAATGCCTTATAATTATTAAAAGGTATGAAACGATTTTTTTATAATGGTTCGGTAACATTTTTAATTTTTGTATAGACCTATACAAAAATTAAAAATGTTACCGAACCATTATAAAATAAGCTCGTTTGGAAAATGGCTAGGCCGATGCAAAACGAACGCTGATTTTTTTGGAAATAGCAAATAATTTTGAAATGGTTTCCATCACGCCGACACCTTTAGAGTCCATTCCCGTATCGTCGATTCTTTTAAAGTCGACCGCGTCTCAATTCCCTTCACGTCGACTTCGCTTTTTTCGTGGTGTACAGTCGGCAGCGGGGCGTAGGAAACGTAAATTAAAACTATATAATGCTGATAATACTCCATTACCTATATAGAGATGGCTAAATAACGATAACCTATATTTATAAACATTCATCGTTCAACAATTGGTATAGGCAAATAGTTGTACTACGCCGTTTTGCAATCGATCTAGCCATTCTACAATCGGACTGATTCTACGATCCGGCGGCGACATAGGTACCTCAAATAGACAATCATTGCAGAGATTATCAGCGTATGAGCAACCGGCTGTAAGATAAGATAACGTGAAAACTCACGTCAGTGAAAATCATCCAGCCTTTGTTAGTCCACTCCTGGATAAAGATCACCCCTAATGAGCGCCATAGCGCGCTGTCTTCAGCTTGACGCATCCAGCATCTGCCCACGTCTTTCGCAGATCGTCAACCCAATTGGCCGGAGGGTGTCCTACTAGTATAGGATGCCCTCCGGCCAAGTGAAGACCACGACTCGGTAAACGTAGTCGTTTCGTGACTGAGTCGTGGTGTTCACTTAAGAACACGTTTACCCCAGCGGTTGTCGGTTCTTCGCGAGATAGCTACGCCAACCCACTGCCACTTCAGGTTGCTAATTCTTTGAGCTGTGTCGATAACCTTGGTTCTCTGTCGGATGTATTCGTTACGAATCCTATCCTTCAAGGAACTCCGAGCATAGCTCTCTCGATAACTCACTGAGCGACTTTAGACTGGTACCGTGAGTGTCCACGTCTCAGCTCCATAGGTCATGACGGGTAGGACGCACTGATTGAAAACTTTCGTTTTCAAGCATTTCGGTATGGATGACGAAAAGACTCGGCGTAGATGTCCAGCCTAGGTTCTTGGCCAGATTTCATCCGATAAAATGATAAATATTATTTTTTATTATTATCTATAAATAAGTATCTTGTCTTATCTTATCTTAAACTAATTTGATGAGATTACCACACTGCAATTTGCGGAGTATTTATCTTGGAGATAATTCAGGATTAAGATAATTTTGATAAAGATCCGAGAGAAATTTGTATACCTAACACAATCAGTTACTACACATTTAGCATTTAAAAATATAGCGCAAAAAAAAACCGAAGAATGTAAAATAAATGTTAAATACTCCTCGCCCATCTCTGGATAACTTTATCACAAAAAACAAAACGGCTCAAATCTCTCTCAAAAATAAATTTCAACAAACCTTCTTATCTATTTTTCTGTACAAATCTCTCCTAATTCCTTCCATCCATAACCATTTAGGTCGGTAAAAACCATCGCTAAACATAAATACCAGAAAGATTATCATAAAGTTTCTCCACTTAGTTTGGTTTTAACTCACTGCGTTATTTCACTTCAAAAAGTTCAGGAAATGAGTTACAACTATTTTCACCAACGAAATAAAAACAAAGAGGCATTTATATTTTATTATACTGTGACTCAACAGCCTATAATGGTCCACTGGTGGACGCAGGCATCCCTCTGATAATTGCTTTAGTGGTCTTACCACACGGAGGGGTAGTGTCCATAATCCCCACACTGGGCATGCGGGTTAGGGATCGCAGTTCGGTGGTAGATTTATTCTTAAAGAGACGCTGTTGCAAACAGTCTACAGGAAGCTCATCTGATTCACATCAATACCAGTCGACAACGTCCCCACGACGCTGGCTGCGTTACCCCGCTGTAAAGCAATGCTGATGAGCTCCAGATACCTACTTATTTTTAGCATTAGGTACTTAATTTAAATTAATTTATACTTAGCTTTTTGCTTTATAGCTGGGTAAATTTTCTACGAAAACTTAACAAAAAGCCAACTAACTTACTCAAAAAGCTAAGAATATAGCAAAAGCGACACCTCTCGTCATTCGTACTAAAACGTTTCTTTAGTCAATGAAGGTTTGGATAATCTTTCAAGGTTTCCCCTGTAGGTGGAGCTAATACGACGCTTAAGTCGTAAGAAGTCCCAGATATTTTCGACCAGGCACGTGTCGATCTCGTTGCTTAGTTGGTTAGAGCGCACCTGTACTGAAGGTGAGGCGCGGGTTCGAATCCTGCCGAAATCGAAATTTTTTGGGATATTATTAAAAAGTTTTCGTAGATAATTTATACGAATACCATAAAACTAACTGAGTAAAATTATTAAATTATGAAAAAATACTCAAACAATTAGATGACGTCCGACTACCATTGTGTTATTTGATTTGTTTTCTTAATACTATATTGCTGGTACTTCTGACATTTCCCTGGTGGGATTCCAAGACATAGATAGGCAGTTACACGAACTAAGTTAAAGTTCAAGATTCCTAGAGTGGCCGTACATGATCACTCTGTTCTATGTCACTCTACACCATCTTTTTTTAAATTAACCTTATACCCTATGCATTTCTACTCTCCTGGTACTTTGAGTGAGATAAACGTGTTCATTATTAATCTATTTTTAAAGTGACACTTACGAAATAATTTTGTTTACTTTTATGACCCAATCATTTCTACCCGCCTGGTACTTTGAGTGAGATTAACATTGTTCGATCCGTGACCACTCGTAAGAAAAGCTTATAGACTCTCTCAGCTTATAAGGCTCTGATCATGCTATTTTTAAATTTAGTTTAGAAAAGTGAAATTTCCAGAAAAAGTTTTGCATTATTCTGTGGCTTAGATTGATGACGTCGGTTCCGCGATTATGTCCACTTCCGCAAATTAAAAAAGTTAGTCAACGTGGCTTCCGGCGAGTTTGGCAACTTTCGATTCTGTGATAAGATTAAACCACAGCTTTGAAGGGGTACCAGCTTTGGATTAAACCTTTTAAGGTCTCTTTGATAAAGGAAGTATGTAATTTTTCTTTTTAATTTTTTATCTCAAACCCATAGCAATAATTCTCGACCCACTATCGATGACAAATACGTTTGCGGCACCCTACTAACTCATTACGCGCACGATAAGAATGGTCCGGAACCATGTCAAAATAAACATTGCGTCACATTTCTCATATTATGGGCGCTCCACACTCACGCGAGAATCTCACCACTTTTCTTTCAGCTCGAAATAGTTCCAAGACATTTTCACAAAGTTATCTTATAGCCACATGTTAGATTAGCCTTGTAAACACACTATAGGTATACGTCCACAGCTGAACGTAACGTCCACTGCTGACCTACCCCCAAACGAGGTTGGTTTTGCCATAATCACCACCTCAACAGCCTATAATGGTCCATTGCTGGACTCTTTGCAGGCGGGTTGAATAAAACATAATATATATTATTTTATTTCATGGCTTCTGAGTAAAACCATTAATAGAATAATAATATCTTCAAAAACATAAAACCGCAAAAAGAAGACACATTCCTACAGGAAAAATGAAATGTCAAAAGCGAAAAAAACTTTCATTTTCCCGCCTATCTCTCCAGAACATCAATCATGACGTCACATACAAAAACACAGCCATTCCGGATCCAATACTCTTGGCAGCAGAAGGTTCACTTCAATTTGTTATTTATTTTAGCCGTATTTGCAGCTACTGGTGAGAGGTAACTCGGAACCGAGATGTCTGGGTAAGGCGCTAGGAATAATTCGAAAAGTCTTGTATTGGAAGCCATGAATGAAAAAAACGAAAATAATAAATATTTTTATTTTGAGGATTATTCTATTTCCAAAAATAAAGCCTTTTAGAAGCCTGAGTAACGTCTGTAAAATAATACAAAATGTTGAGCAAGAAAATCTATTACAAATCCTTCATTTAAAAAAATCCGTTGTCATAAAAAATTAATCGGTAGAGCATTAAGGCACTCCCGGCGTCGCTTCAGTGAGCTACTACTAGCTTTCCTGGAGGATACGGTGGTTAGACTAGCATCTGACACGCAAAAAGTGCCCACCTGTGGCTTAGTTGCAGAAACCAGTAACATAAGGGCATGACTATTTTGATTGTCAGACAAACTACCAAACAATCATTATGAAAGTGGAATAACTATAGTAGGAAGGGGTCACTATAATAATAATAATAATAAATTCATTTATTTTACCCAAAACAAGAACAATGAGAAAAAAACAAGAAGACAATAAAAAGTGCACACAGAGACATATTAGTATAGGTACATAATAACTACATATTATTATGTACCTATGTAATATTATAATAATCACTTAAATCTAACACTAGTAAAAAATAGGGTAAAATGGGTCCCTCACTCAGCATTTTGCAGTATTAGGCAATTACCCAATACTGCGCTGGTTTTCAGTTAGGGCCCTTGCGGAGTGACGGCACAGTGCCATTAGTAATATGTTAAGAAAAAAATAAAATAAAATAGAAGAACAATAACGTAAGATAAATCCTATTACTGTATATAAACAATCCTATTCATAGCATTACCAGTAGGTACATTACACATGTACAGAACAAAAAACCTAATGCACGACCAAGTAATGCACGGCTATATAATATACACCCCAATAATCCGTGTTAAAAACGGTAAATACTGTTGTACGTGGATTATTGGGGCGTACATTATAAAGCCGTGCATTACTTGGTCGTGCATTATAGTCCCGTAAGAAGCTGCTAGTTGGTTACTTTTATCGACTCTTACCTGTCCAGGGCTGAGTTATCGATTATTGGAGGAAAACACGATAGTGAGGCTACTGCTGGCCTATTACATCGTGCTTCAGTTATTTGCGTTACAGTTTAATGGTGATCTCAGAAATAAATTGACTTCGAGGTTAAGACGCTTCTTAGTTGAAGGATTGGGGATACGACCTTCTTGAATACGTGTTTTTGCAGAAGATTCGTTATGATTTACTACTTAACTAGCAACTAAAGAGGCCTCGGGCAGATGTTAGGAGACTAAGGCCCGTATTATAAAAGCTTCCTCAGTTATCAATCGATGCTTGAGTAACGCTTTTCTATGGCATAAACGTCACTCAAGCATAGATCGGTGACTGAGCGAGCTTTCATAATACGGGCTTTAGTCTCTATGAATTCGCTGCGAATTCGCTACGTCTACGCTTCAGACATCTCCGCACATCTCCGCTTTGTTGGAGTCTAGACCTAACATTGAAAAAGTTAGTGAACAAAAAGCCTATTATTGTAAACGGAGACTTCAACATAGATAATATTCTGGTTCAGTCAAAATAAAATTAAAATATATACTCTCTAAAAAAGCTTACTCAAGTGTTAGGGATTATCTGGATGACAAAAGAGCCTGGGAGCTCGGCACATGAAATGCAAAAAGGCATATAAATTTGTTTATTTTCAGCTGTAAAATTATAGGTACTGGTTACCTATTATTATTCAAACGTAAAATTATTGCTTACCTATAAGTTTTTATTTGTTTGTTGTTATACCTTTAAGTTCATAAAGATATAGATATCTAGCTATGAAACAAAGAGATCTCTTTGTTTCATAGCTTTAAGTACCTGACGTTAAATAATAGATTCAGGCGTTACCTTGCGGAAATCCAGTTTACTTGGCGCGCGGAGCTCGGAGTGGCAACATCTTTGGTGGGACTCTGCCGTTGTTGCTTGGCGCTCTCAGTGTTAAGGTCGAGTATTGTGGTGTCCTGATGATGTCTCGTGGAGAGACGAAACTAGTTGACGTCTTGCTTTGATAGGTATTTTTTCATTTTGTAGTTGACGTCGTTTTCTTCTACGGCGCGGACTACATTTTGTTGAAGCTTGTCGGAGAGGGCTTTTTTTTTCGCGGAATTGTTACTAAATATTTTCATCCTTATATTTTACCTGACGTTGTAAAAATGTGTGTTTACTTGTGTACCTACAACTCTGTAAACATACCTACTTACTTACAAATAAATAAATTGAATTGAATTGAATAACGTCTAAACACTATCTAGAAAGCAGACTATGAATGCGCCCTATTTATAAAATGTATGTTTACCGTTAATAGGGTTGTGTACCAACACAAGATGACGGCTGTAAAAAAAACCATAGAGCATTTTCCATAAAATATGGCCAGACTGACCTCGCATTGAAATATGAAGTTTTCTTACTAACTCTACGATGGGTCTCATAACAAAGGGGTTTTCTTTTGTGATTGATCAAACGCGTCTCAGACTTTCAGATGATGACTTTTTCCAATGACAGTTTCCAATGAAATCTGTCAAAAATCGCGGCATGAGACGTGCTGTCAAGCCTTGACTCCAACCTCGCCATGACTTGCCCAACTGCCCAACACGTGTTATGTAAATACGAACAAGGTACAACCAAAAGCAATAGTAACAAAATATCAAACAACAAAAGCCAAAGCATTACAAAACAATAAACAGTCGCGTACACAATCCAAAGCTCGTAAAATTGGAATAAAAACTTTTGTATCGGAATACGGTGATGCGACGCGGTATCGATTGCGATGCCGATTGAAATGTGCTCGATAGTACTTGATATTTTTTACAGAAGGGATAGAACAGCTAGATCAGCTGCAATTTAGTTAATTTTAAATTAGTTTAAATTAAAATGATTTAAAATTAAATTTTTTTTTTTCTATCATTTCAATTATAGGAATTATTCTAGTTCGAGTTCTAATTTTATAATAGATAAGTACCTACTTATGCAAATTCAATTATAGTTTACACAGATATCAAAAACCTATATATAACTACACCAGCTACATAACGTGAAAACAGCTCTCTTTAGTAATAGTATTTTTGTAATGGCTCCCAAAATTTTTAATAATTTTCCGACTGACATGAGCAAATGTAATAACATCATAATATTTGAATCTAATCTTTTAGTTATTTTATAAGTAAGACATTTTACAGCTTGAATGAATATAATTTGACGCAGTTTAGTTTAAAGTAAATGTAGATTAGAGATTTGGTTGAAATTTATTTAAAATTTGTAAAAGTTTTATTTTGTAATCGTAAAATTTTACTTTGCTTCACTATTATTATTATATGAATTTATTTCATTTCTAAATTGGGTGAAATTTGTACGCCTAAGCAGATCACAGTGCTCTTAATTTTATGTGTGAACATCCCTGTGGTACCTGTGTATCACAAAATGCATAAATGAGAATTCGAACTACTCGGCATGTAGTCCTTTTGCTAGAATAAAACAGAAAGTACCTACATCATTGCTAATGACGTACTTTCTCTAATTTAAAAAAACATTCGTCCTGAATCTCTCGAAAGAATCGAACCTGCAACCTCCTCCGACACAGGCGAATCTTCGGCTGCCATTGAAAATAGTTAACTATTTATGCAGATAGTAGACTGAATTTTAAGGTTTTCTTATTTTGATTTTTACTTATAATAAGTAAATGTAGTTTTGTCATACAGTGACTATCTATGCCACTCCCATAAAAGATCAATTTATGTAGTGTTTTGTTATTAGTAATAACAAAACACTACATAATTCGCAAATTAAGTTTGACTATCATTTTGGCTTCCTCGGAGTACGGGGAAGACAAAATGCTATTACAACACCATATGCTAAAATCATACAGACATCTAAAGTCTTGTAGTTGTGCCTCGTTACGGACACATTCCGTCAAAACACAATGTACATCTTTTACATGTTACACTCTCAGAAATTTGGAGAAATTTTAAGGTTAGCAAGAGTAAATATGTAGTAAGAAAATAACGAGTTACCCAGCGATATCATTATGAGCTGTGAAACACCGGAACTAAAATAATTGGATAGAACGTCGAGTACAAAAGTGCTATAAATTATCATCTCTATTGTGACAATGCTTCGATATTTATTTAAATTGCATAGTTTTATACCGGGCAATTTGTTCAACACAAATAATGTTTAAATATTGAATTGTTTGTGTAATTTTAATGGTAAGTGAGAGTAAGAAAATAACCGTTGTATCCGTTTTCCAGGCTTAGCAGAGGTGAACGTGCTGGGGTTCTATTGTACTAATCATTTCACTAAGATAATAGTATCGCCACAAAATGATATGTTATGGCATCACCTTTTAGGTGAAAGAAACAACTTTATTACAAAATACATTGAAAATAACAATCAAATAATAGGAACAAATTAGATATTATTAAGAAAATTTCAATAATAGAATAAAATAATGACTACTAATATTTACAATAAAATCTTTTTTTTTAATTCCAAAAACTTGGCATAAACGGTTGTAACTTTTGAGTGCGTTTACTTAGAAGTTTGATTTATATATCGCGGCTCCAAGAGGTTACGAACCTGATTAGATGATGTGAATTTCAATTCGATACACGTTTCTGAGAAAAGAGGGTTGATCGACGGACAGACGGACACGTCAGGCACGGAACCCTGAAAACAGAACTAAATGTAACAGACCCCTTAATCATGTTAACCATTCATATCAAGTGGTAGCCATTAAAATAAGACCATTAACAAAAATAATATTCCAACGGCAATTTTTTTTATTACCTACTATTTCCACTAGCAACCATAAAAGTAGCGTAAAAATAAAATAAAGTTTCCAACTCAAGAGTCTCAGACGTTAAAAGAAAACAATTTTAAAGTGACGCGTACATTCAACTGGCGTAAATGTGGACGACGTATATTCAGAAAGCGCAAAACACAAGCAAATGGAGGAATATTCTGGCTTTTTAACAAAGCTCGCCTGTCGCGCTGTCAAACGTTTTGTCGCGTCAACACATGGACGTTAGGGTTGCCACTGCTGTGATTATTATTAGCTACTGCAACACTAATGCGCGTTCTTCTTAAATTCATAATCAAAATTAAGCCCGTTGAATTTTTTTCCAAAAACAAATTAAAGCCTGAGCGAATATGACGCATCAGACCGCTGAATATTACGTATCTGAATGAAATACCTAGCGGCGGTGGCGGCCAGGATGAAAATCAAAAATTAATAACTTCTATTTTTAAAGGCTTAAAAATGGTCATACATAATTATTAAAGAAAAAAGCCAACTTAAATAATGTATAATGAAAAAGAAATAAAGTGATAATTAAGTGGGTCAATAATTTTCATCTTTAATTGAAGCTTTTTAATGTAGATCGAAGGTTTTGTCCATAAGAGACTATCGGTTTTTTTTCCGCACGTCAGAGCTGGTGTACCAAAGTCTACCTGTTGCCGTTATCAATATCGAGCAAAAACGAGCAAAAAAATCACGTTTGTTGTATGGGAGCCCCCTTAAATATTTATTCTATTCTGTTTTTTTAGTATTTGTTGTTATAGCGGCAAAAGAAATATATCATCTGTGAAAATTTCAACTGTATAACTATCACGGTTCATGAGATACAGCCTGGTAACAGACGGACAGCGGAGTCTTAGTAATATAGGGTCCCGTTTTACCCTTTGGGTACGGAACCCTTAAAATAAAGTAATAAAAACCCAAAGGAAAGTAGATCAAATTAAAATAGTAAGTAAGTAACTACTCTACCTAAGTAAGCATGTAATAGAATAATGTAGACAATTGTGGTTACGAAATGTGGAATGTGTCTCTAAAATAGTTTTCGGATTTTATAGGTATTTTAATTTAATCAAATCTCTTTTTCACATTACTTTGATCTGTATAGCGGCGTTGATAATTATTGGTTTATTTACTTTATGAAATGCCACAAGATTTAAAATACGTGGAATATTATTTGTACAGTTTTTGATATAATTGATATGTTTTGAAAGTATTTTTAGTAACAAGAAACTAAATAAATTGTTGTAACGACTTTTGCCGCCAAATCGGTGGTGGCGGCGCTGTGTGATAGCCGCGCCGTTTAGTTGAAGCTTGTTTTCGATAACGGAGTGTTTATAAACGATCCAAAAATGACAGTAGGCCCACTTTTGGATCGGCAGCCTAACCAGACGGAGCTAAAAGCTAAGTATTATTTAGATATATATCTTGTGACTAGTCTTTGACCCTGTAAGCATAATATATCTCTGATTATGGAAATCTATTTTATATTGTAGCACTTTCTTCTACATCCAAGCTTGTTTTAGCATCGACATTGTCGAAGGTCAAATTTAAATTATAAGGTTGTCTATTCTTTCAGAATGTTAATATTTCTATGATTTAATGCTTTTATATAAAATGAACTTGTAATAGAAGTATAAGTGATTATGTAAATGTGCTGGTGGTTTCTTGTTCACTTCTTCCATCAGTGGACAAAAGATTGAAGTGAAGAGAAATTCAATATCACTTTATTTCCTATTTGATAGTAATTTATGGTATGGAATCTGGCTTTTCTATCTATGTGCTTATTTTGTAAGCCTAAAGAAATAAAGTTATTAGTTTCTGACTCCTGATTTTATTGTTCTCAACTCCCCAAAATATTAGGTTGTAATTTGATCTAGGATATTCTATGATCCTATCCAAATAAGATAATTTATTAGGTAGGAAAAGCCTTTAAATCTATCATCAGAAGTGGGATACCCTGGAACTGCTTCAAATTCTAATACATTCTTGTAAAAGTTTCAGGTTGGATCCTGCAGTATCCCTCGAGGACAACGGTGTGCTCAAGGTGATTTGTGACGGACGCAGTGTTTTTCAATCGGCAACAGCTAAGATGGTGACGTGGCGCTACCAATGTCCGATCCCACGACAGCGCTGCTTGCTGAAACGACCACATCGATATGCTCGTCGAAACTATCGAACGAAATTTGGACGAAGAGCAGCGCGGTAGATGCCACAAAGGCAGGTAAAGCTCTGAAGCAGACCCTCTGCTCAATTGTTTTAAGACATGGGATTCTACACAGAGATTTTCACGGCAAAATTTCCGCAACGGGTTGTTAGTTTTGTACCCTCGATTTCTGCAAATTAATATTCTAAATGAGAAGCAGTTCTTGTTTTTACATTACATAAAGTTGCTTAAATGAGTGGACATAAGTCGAATAAGTATGTAGTATAACGTCATGTAATGTTGAAATGGCATACCTACTTTAATAGCAGTGTAGGAACCAGTTCGAAATGAAGGTATTTTCTTTTTCACGTCTTTCATAAATATTGGAAAACATCCTTTGGAGCAAGGCGGTAGGGATTTTAAGGATCGTTATGGTCCAAAAGTGCTAAAATAATACTCAAAACACTCGTCTAAATACTATGGCAAATTGTAATATACGTACTAGAACACACAAGGTGTTTTTAAATCACTGAGGGGAACAGGTACTCAAGCGAACCACAGCAGCTTTGAGATCACAAACACGGTTAGCCTTGAATATATGTATAATATACACCAATATTTGTTTGTAGTTATCTTTTGCAAAAGGGCCGGACGTAAAAATTCAATATGGTAGCACAAACCTCCAGTCGCCAATGAAACAGGCCATTAGAAAATAAAAACTGAATTTAAACCACCACAAACATACTAAAGTGTACAGTAACGACGGGCACATTAATTCACTTATTGGCACAGACGCCAATTATAGCATAAATAATTATTGTTAGTCTATAACAAAACTTATTGGTTACAACGTTACTCCGCACTATTTTCGTATTGTATTTCTGTATTCACCAATAACTTTAACTATTCTTATTTATAAGACATTAAAAACCAGAAAGAGTTTGCCTATTGTCGGCGGTCGCATCGCGCAGCCACACACAAACTTGGCTAGAAGTTATAAATAAACCGATTGTCTAAGTGCGAGTCTCGTTTAAGTACCTAACATCGTTAGTGGTTGAAACAAATAAATAAATTTATGAAGGTAGTTTGTACAAATTTCTAACTAACTTGATTTTGGCGACTGATGTGGCGCGGTGGCCGAAGGTCCGCACAGGAGGTTGCGGGTTCGATTCTCGCCTTGGGACAAATGTTTGTACGATCTGCAATTTTTAGATTGTTGCTATGTTTTGCTGTGTGTAGGTATTGTCCCGCATTATTTATTGTTCAATTTATATTACTACAAATGACAAAAAAAAGTGACGGTACTAATATAATGTGCAGTGATAATACGGCAAAATATATACATAAAAGCCCTCTGTCTATCTTACTGTCTACCGTACAAGATAACTCGTGAGTAGTTTTTGCTGTGACGGAATCGTCAGTATTTTGTAGTGAATAAAACTAGTAAGATCTACCTTTCTATCTTCGTGTAAAAGTAAAAAAAAAAGGCTTGTGTTTAATAAGAACATTGCAACTGACATTAATACTTGAGAAAATAAGACAAGATGGTACGGTAAAATCCTTCCGCTGGCGGCCGTAGACTTGGTGTATGCTTTTGATATTCTTTGCAATACAGCGGGTATAGCGAGTATACAAATCAAGGTCCATGGGCCAGAGGTAAACAAAAGCTAAAAGTAATAGGTCCTTCCGCTGGCGACCGTAGGCTTGGTGTATACTTTGGATATTTGCAGCGGGTATAGCGAGTATACATATTGAGGTCCATCGGTCAGAGGAAAACAGACTTGACTATAACTTTGACTATGACAGTACGGACAAAGTAAATCAAATCGAGGCAATTTGATGATAAAATGAATTATGTTTCTTAATAATACATAATAAAAAAAAACGTAGGTCTTTGGTGCTTACGTTGTTGTTATGTTGATTAACCATTGCATAAAAAGAAGTAGTAGTAGGTACGTATTACTTAGTCCTGCCTGGCTCATTATAACTTAGAATTTCAAGGAGATTTTTCTTTTGATAGGTACCTACAAATTTTGCTGACTCATACAATCCTTAATTTAAATAAATCAAAATTAGATTTAAATTATCGTTGTTTATGTAGATGGATTCTTATGCAACACTAATTCACGATAATAATATTCGTGTTACAAACATTTTTAAGTATGGAATACTTAATGTATTGTCAGATTGGCCAAACGATGACAAAAAAAAAAGTAAAGTTGTGTGAATCCGTATAAATGTTGTTTTAGACGATAAAAGCTTGGAAAGGAAATGTAGGAAGGTACGTTCGGTTTTGATTTAGACGTAGTTAAAATAAAAAGAAAAGACAAATAAAAAGTTTAATGTATTTACGTGAATTAGTATTATTAGTTGGACCATAGGCGTTTCTAATTTATTCTCATAACCAATAAAATTTATGATTTGGGCCGGGAGAATGGGTGAAAGAAACACTGTTATTGTAAATGCCACGTGTGGATAATACTAGATACATTGCTATGTAATATAATATAGTGAAAAAAAAAATATTGTAGGTATGTTCAGACTTATGACTACAATTAAGTAGGGTAAATAAGTACCTTCTGTTATCGTTGTACCTAGTTATATTATTCGTCTTTATTTAATATTCAAACTGGACATAAATAAGTATGTAATGTATGTAAAATTATAAATAATACTTTCCTACAGTTGGTTAATGTAAAATGATGCTTAAATCTCAGCGGGTACATGATCCGGGCCATGTTTACGGCGAAAACAAATGTTGTGTTATTTATATTTATATATCGCTGTGTGGCCTCTTGCTGGGTGCAATCATCCCATCGGCAGCGGATGGACGTGAGAAGCACAGTCGGTAGTTGGCTAACGCTGTGGGCTTCGAGGCTCTGCTGATTTCCCATTGGCAGCGGATGGATGTGATCAGCATGAACAGTAGTAGTTGCCCTAGCTGCTCTAGCCTCCAATTCCGGGTACTGACGCTTCACTGGCAGCAGGTGGAGGTTACGGCAGTACATACAGAGTAATTGGCCAAATAATTAAAATGAACAAGTTATGAGATAATCAGACATCATGTAATGCAAAATAACCAACATTAAAACTAGTCTCACGAAACGTCTACATACATACATACATACTTACTTATTATACCTATGTTGCTTCTTTAGAAATAGTTATAGTAGTATATTACCTAGAGTTTTAATCTAACTTGTTTATGTCTCATCTAATAAAGTCAAATAAAAATGTACCTACTCTTAGTATCTACTTGGTAATGTTATCATCTATCTTGTTATTGTTTTATCATATAAAGTATGGTGTAAATGTACCAGTAAATAGTCTTTTTGTAATTAAATAAGTTCTTATTTTAAAATAAAATTGTATTAGTTTCGTAAGTTGAAATTATGTAAAAAAGAGTACCTACCTAAACTAAGTACCTAGAGAGAGCTACTTCGTGGACGAAGTATAGGTCACGATTGGCCGTAATAGAATAATGTAGACAATTGTGGTTACGAAATGTGGAATGTGTCTCTAAAATAGTTTTCGGATTTTATAGGTATTTTAATTTAATCAAATCTCTTTTTCACATTACTTTGATCTGTATAGCGGCGTTGATAATTATTGGTTTATTTACTTTATGAAATGCCACAAGATTTAAAATACGTGGAATATTATTTGTGCAGTTTTTGATATAATTGATATGTTTTGAAAGTATTTTTAGTAACAAGAAACTAAATAAATTGTTGTAACGACTTTTGCCGCCAAATCGGTGGTGGCGGCGCTGTGTGATAGCCGCGCCGTTTAGTTGAAGCTTGTTTTCGATAACGGAGTGTTTATAAACGATCCAAAAATGGCAGTAGGCCCACTTTTGGATCGGCAGCCTAACCAGACGGAGCTAAAAGCTAAGTATTATTTAGATGTATATCTTGTGACTAGTCTTTGACCCTGTAAGCATAATATATCTCTGATTATGGAAATCTATTTTATATTGTAGCACTTTCTTCTACATCCAAGCTTGTTTTAGCATCGACATTGTCGAAGGTCAAATTTAAATTATAAGGTTGTCTATTCTTTCAGAATGTTAATATTTCTATGATTTAATGCTTTTATATAAAATGAACTTGTAATAGAAGTATAAGTGATTATGTAAATGTGCTGGTGGTTTCTTGTTCACTTCTTCCATCAGTGGACAAAAGATTGAAGTGAAGAGAAATTCAATATCACTTTATTTCCTATTTGATAGTAATTTATGGTATGGAATCTGGCTTTTCTATCTATGTGCTTATTTTGTAAGCCTAAAGAAATAAAGTTATTAGTTTCTGACTCCTGATTTTATTGTTCTCAACTCCCCAAAATATTAGGTTGTAATTTGATCTAGGATATTCTATGATCCTATCCAAATAAGATAATTTATTAGGTAGGAAAAGCCTTTAAATCTATCACATGTAAAGTTGGCAGCCCTGTAAATCTGTATCGTACGCGGTCGCTAAACAAAAACACGCTAGCTCGCAGAAAATATCGAAAATTTATTTACATTTCTCCCTTCAAGCTGTTGATTTTTGCGGAAAGTTTATATTTTAAACTAGTTTCTGGTAGAGCCTTTTATGCAACATTTCCGCATGTCTGTCTGTCTGTTCAAACTTTAAAATGAATACGTAAGATTTTTTGTTTGTTTTTTTTTGTTTGTCTATTTTTGTATGCTTTTGTAGCCGAAGGTGTATCACAAAGGTCTAAAAGATACTTATTCACTCCTATCTTGAAGAGACCCAGGTTGTAATTAACCGGAAAAACAGGAGCAGGGAGCGTGTTACAATTCCCAGCGCCACGAATGATGAAGGTGGAGGAGAACCGCTTAGTGTGAGTGGACGGTATAATATCCACCAAGTACTACATCTACCATCACGTCACGTGATAATTTTTCATAAAATAAAGGAAATGTGAAGGTACAGGGGCCGAATTCTGCTCAATCGCTTTACTATGACAGTAGTATCGTCGCAAGTCGTCTGTAGATTAAAGAAACTCTAGACAGTACGTGCTATTTGTACGGAGACATTGATAGAATGGCTTCAACCGAGAGTCATCTGTAGCCACATCTATAGCCACTGTGGACTTCAAGGTCATACAATCAAGGACTATAATAAAAACGCGGAAGAACCGAAGTGTGTGTGTGTTGCCTACAATATAAGAAGCCCAGTAAGCATAACACAGGCTCTACAGACTGTCCGGCTAAAACAATCGCAGAAAAAAGGTATATTAATTCAGTAGATTACGGAAGAGCAGAGAGCGGTTTATATAATATGTTTATACGTTATCCCACGCTAAGTATATATTTTTCTTCCACTCTCCTCTATCAGCTGTCATCATGATGACCACTGCGGCGCGGTGCGCGAAGGTTCGCCTGCGACGCAGGAGGTTGTGGTTTCGATTCCCGCCTTGGGACAAATATTTGTACGATCTGCAGGTATTTGTTCCGGGTGTTCTGGTCGTTTTCTATGTATAATAAAAATGTCTATCTATGTAATGTATTGTATTATGTATATCAGTTATCTAGTACCTATAACACAAGCTCTGCTTAGCTTGGGGCTAGATAATGCTGTGTGAATTGTCCAGCATTATTATTATTACTATCTCTATTCTTACACCTTTCTTACCTTACACAGAAAACCAATAGGTAGGTACTTACCGACGAAAATTTTACCATCGAGACAGTCACCGAATGACATAACATTGACTTGACATACTAGAAAGCGTGCGAAGCCATGGTCAGAAGCTAGTACCTTCATTATACTAAATTATACTTAACTTATCATTATTAACAACTCGCTTCCACGTTACACAAATTGTCAGAACGGAGTCAGTAATTGCGTTATGTTTATTCTCGTTATAACGTCCGTTATGAAGGCTTCTACGGTATTGCCTTCTGGCTGAAATTCGCCTGCAATGCGTTGAACACAGGAAACTGTGGAGATGAAAATTGCGTCGTATAGTATCAGAGGAAAATGAAAAATCAGTGCCTGTTTGATTGAATGTAATCGTTTGATGAAATCAAACTATAGCACTTATAGCTAGTGAGTTCTAAAATAAGATTTCGAAATCTTACTTTTTCTCATGATTAAATAAATAACACTACTAACTTATAGGTATCTTCCTACACACCTACCTAACTGGAAGAGATTGCTCATAGCGATTAGGCCACCTTTGTACCTCGTCGACGCATAGCATTCTTTCTTTCATTTATTCCTGTACTGTTTTTGTGTTTGTGTGGTACAACAGAGTATCCATCAATCTATTTACCTACATATTTAGCAAAAATACGCAGCGATTTTTTTACATCATAATATTATGACTTCTACAAATATTCATCTTTTTAACATGCACATAGAAAAATATCAATACTCTCCTTTGGAAGTCAGATTGAAATTATGGACATTTATGTACTTTCAGTGAAACTTACTGTCAATAAAAGTTTAAGCACCAAAATAAAATGTTTCATCGAAATCCTTCATTGCTTTCTTTCGACACACCCCCCAGTTTTATTTTAGCAACAAGTCCGCTCCACACATCCCCTGTCCTTCTCATTACGCCCGGTAATAAGGGCAGCCTAATACAGCACGTGAATATTTCACGCGGCGCGTTACATCGCTCAGTGGGCTGCCGGCTTTATTTTATTGCATGTAATCTGGAGAAGGTGCGCTGGCAATTTGCAAGGAATTTTTGCGACATAGTCTTAGCTTAATGAAGAGAACATGGAACTAACGACCTCTGTGGCACAGTGGGCGAAGGTCCGCCTGCGACGCAGGAGGTTGCGGGTTCGATTCCCACCTTGGGACAAATATTTGTACGATCTGCGGGTATTGTTCCGGGTGTTCTAATCGTTTTCTATGTATAATAAAAATATCTATCTATGTAATGTATTGTATTATGTATATCAGTTACCTAGTACCCATAACACAAGCTCTGCTTAGCTTGGAGCTAGAAGATTCTCAATGAATTATTTAGCATTATTTATTTATGCTTTATGAATGACATTTTAATAATAAATTGTATTAAGGGCATATACAACTTTTTGTGAAAATGATAGACATAGGATTTCGAGTTCATCGGTGCGGGACAGGGCATAGCAATGCAAGTCCAAAAATCAAGTTTTTGCTTTTTATATACTTAGTTCAATTACCATATGTATTCTCAAGATCTAAGTTTCTGTATTTATTGAGAACATAAGGTTTAAGTTAATATTTAGAGGTAAATTTGCGTTTTTTTTTCTGTCGAGAAAATTTTATGGAATCGTGTTTTCGTCTTACGTTTGGAGTCCTGAACTTTACCATAATTATATAAACATAAAAGTTAATATTAAGTTAAGATGATTTAAGTTAAGATGATTAAGAGGTCCGGCGGAGTTGATTAAGGGTAGTATAGGCCCTTAAGCATATTAGTCATCTAGTATTCATATCACAAGCTCTGCTTAGCTTGAGGCTAGATGGTGTAGTGTGAATTGTCCAGCATGAACAATCCATAAAAGTCAAAAGTCAATAACTTTATTTCTTTAGGCTTACAAAAAGGCACTTAGAAAAGTCAAATTTTATACATAAACAACAACTTTATAAATAGTAATTATCAAACAAGAAACAAAATGTTATTTATTTTGTTCGCTTCAATTTTTTGTCCACTAGTGGAAGAACTCGGCATATCTTTATATCTTGGGCGACGACTGCTCCTACCAAATATCAGCGGATAAATAAAATAGTAGAAACATTACCAAGAAACCATTAAAATCGCAGAAAACCTCGGCAATTCATCACGAGGTCCCCCGAGGAGCGACTTGAGACTTGTACGAAGATCTTAAACCGGTGCTGTCAAAACTTGTGATTTATTTTTCTACGGGATTAGAACAAAGAGTTTAAGTAGATAGGCTTTCATATTTTTAGCCTCGGACTAAAAGGATGGGTGTTGTAATGGATCCGGTCAGCTACGGACACATGTCTTGAACGACCACTTCCCATGAAAGGCCAGTTCTTTGTATGGCCACCTTCAATGAGCGACCAGTTCTTGAACAACCACTTCCTCAAATAGCCACAATCCTGAACGACCTTAATTAGTAGACGTGAATATCAACTTTGACAGCAAACGTCAAAATAATATAACACTAAAACTAAAATATAACGATGAAAATATTTAGAAGGTAACAATCCACGCAAAGCCTTGTCTGATAAGATCCAACAAAAAGTCGCACGGAGCTCGGAGTGGCAACCTCCCTGGTGGGACTCTGCCGTTATTGCTTGTCGCTCTCAGTGTCATCATCATCAGCCTATGCTAGTCCACTGCTGGACATAGGCCTCTCCATAATGAGCGCCATATAGCCCTGTCTTCAGCTTAACGCATCCAGCATCTGCCTGCAGTCTTTCGCAGGTCGCCATCCCACGTGGCCGGAGGGCGTCCTACACTGCACTCGGTAGTTTCGGAGCCTATTCCCGTCAAACAAACAAACAAATCTTTCCTCTTTATAATATTAGTATAAATAAATAATTTAATAGATTCATAATCATAAAACTGTAACCCGACTTCAACTAATTCTTAAGTATTTACACAGTTTTACTTTTTCACACTTTTTAGGGACAAATACGTATCCCCTGGGAATAAAATTTATGGGCTAACCTCGGGAATCATTCTCCATACTGTTGCGAAAGAATTTTCCAAATCGGTCCATTATTAACGGAAAAATCAATATTGCTTATTGATTTTTCCGTTAATAATGGACTGGACTTTCACAAAAAACACATATAGCCGAACTTAGAACCTCATCCTCTATTATTTTTCGCTTCGTCGGTCAAAAACAAGACACCTAATAAACACTAGAGTCACTTCTATCTCATCTACACTAACTTTTGCACTCGGTTCGAGTCAAGTCGCTTCTACATTATTTGTTCTGCGCGTGTGCAAGGTTAAGTTTAGCTTTTGTTCGGATTAGGTATTGTGCTGTAAGTTACGACGTGACAAAGTAGGATCATAAGAAAGAATTCTGGATTTAGGGTTAACCGACTTGAGGAAGGAGGTTTTAAGTGGCTCGGGGTTTGAAATGTAGCTTTTTGAATCTGGGATGGTTTAGCTGGTTCTTTTATAAAGCTGCTGTCCCACCGCTGTGCACGGAAAGGCTACGCACGTGCGTCTCGCTTCGCTTTGCAAGAAAATGTATGTGATAACCACTGCAACCCTCGAACACGTTACGCACGAATACGTGATTAAGGATGACATTGCTACACGCATTGCGTTTGAGTTTTTTTGCATTGCTTGTTGACGACCTCTGTGGCGCAGTGGGCGAAGGCCCGCCTGCAATGCAGGAAGTTGCGGGTTCGATTCCCACCTCGGGACAAATATGTGTACGATCTGCAGATATTTTTTCAGGGTTTTCTGGTCATTTTCTATGTATAATAAAAATATCTATCTATGTAATGTATAATATTATGTATATCACTCATACATAACACAAGCTCTGCTTAGCTTGGGGCTAGATAATGCTGTGTGAATTGTCCAGCATTATTTTTATTAATTTTTTTATTTACAATAAACACCTTTAAGAATAAACTCGACAACTGGTTACGAGACAAAAATAACAAACTAAAAAAAAATACGCAATAACTAAATTCGACACTGTCTGATATAGACACATCAGCCACTGGCTGCTGCACTCCTAAAAGCAGTGAGTGAAGTCAAGGAAGTGGATGATGATGATGACGAGTCGTCTCGTCATCATCATCATCCACAACCTGACTTCACCCACTGCTGGGTATAGGTCTCCAAACTCTTGTGCCACTCCACACGGTCCTGTGCCAATCTTATCCAGGTTCGCCCCACGAATTAGCTGCTCGTCTATTAATAAATAAATAAATACCCATAACTCGCTGAGCTACTCTGAGCTTGTGAAATAGGCCCATAGTTAGAACCACGCTTCGGATCCGTAACTCATCCCTGACACCTTGCTACATTCTGACTTAACTGATACAACGCCCATTAAAAGTTCTTTTAAACTTATCAATATACCATGAACCAATATCCAAACTAATTCCTACATCATAAGGCTTCTAAGGACGCATTTACATAGAAAGCGAGCTCATTCTGAATGATGAACAACACCAGCACAAAGATACTAAGTCAATTACATAAACTTATTTTATGATGCTGTGTGGTGTGGATTGTCCAGTATTTATTTATTAGTTTACATTTTCAGAAGTAGGTACCTGGATGAATAATCAGGACTGGAAATTTAAAACATTATTTTATCGACTGTACACAATAATATAATTGGCATCGTAGGTTTGGATAGTTCGGGTAAACCGACCACGCAGCAAATACGCATTTTAGCAATTGAATGCGTATTTGCTTGCATAAATTCTGTTACCTGTTACGTGTTTTCAAAATAACCTGTTTTATATCTAAACTCCTAAAAGCAAAGTTCTCGCGGCTCCGTTCCGGTAATTTCCGCCCGCCACCGGACGCCAGCAGTTTGGTCTGGCAGCACCTTCCGGTTTGTTTTGAGGTGTAATGGATGTGGTCTGCCTTACTTGGCTACTTCATTTTAATTTAAATAGCCTTGTAAAGTTGTCAGGGCCATCTGCGGTCGACTGTCATATGTGTGGTCATAGTCAAAGTTCCCATAAAGCTTTGGTCTCTTGATCGTTACTTTACGTAACATTAAAACGCAACGTCGACTGTCTGTGCGGAGTATACTACCGTGAAAACAGGACGACGACGCCGCACGGACGGATTTCGACCGAACAAGAGATCATTGATTCCTTGATGTTTTTCATATGATTATGTGTCCGGCACCACTTACCGAAGCGTACCTACTGCGTTGTGATCAAGAGACCAATGCTTAAGAAAGAGAAAAGAAAATAATTTTATTTACCTTAAAAAACTACACAACAAAATAACTTAACTAAAAATGAATCCTAGACTTAATCTTAATTTATGTGCGTAGCAGTATTTAATTTAGGGTAAATATGGCCCACACTCAGCATTGTGCTGGGCAGACCTGGTGTGTCTGCCCAGCGCTGGTTTTCAGTGTAGGCCAAAGGCAGGACACGTCACGACCATCTGTGACTTCGATAAAAGTAAAAAAGGAAGATAAGGTACGTCCTACCAGCGCCCACTCAAAAAATGTACCGTGTTACAGATGAAATAATGATAAGGTATCGAATTATCAGAAAATTGAAAATTTGGTGTATCTACTTACGCGGGAAAATATGTGATGCCTTGGGCTTTGTTTTTTGTTTTGCAAATAATATTTAATTACAGTTGCTAAAGAATTTTAAAAATCGATTTATAATTGACAGAAAAATCGACGATAATACAAAATCAAATACACAGTTGAACATAGAACCTCCTCTTAAAATCGGTAAAAATAAATCCCTTCTAGTCCCTTCGTGCCCTTTCTATACAGCTCTTGCTTTAGTCCCTACTCTAGTAAAGTACCCACTTCATACTAATGCTTATTTCATGTGCCTGAAAATCGGAATTACCACGGAAATCTTTCAGCAAAGGGAATCCCGCACGGAATTTCCTTTGAAAACGTAATTTATTTTTAATTGGTCGCGCGGGACTGAACCGGGAACGTGTGAAATTATATAAATTTATAGTTCAGTGTGTTAGATTGTGCGGCTTAATCACCTGGGCTCTGATTCTGGAAAACGATTTTGAGTTTAAGTGTTTCTGTAATTTACTGGTGATATTTAATATGAAATTATTGATGGCATTTTCAAGACAATTATTTCGGTGTTTGTCCAGGAATCAAACACGCATTTCCCTAAGCCAACACGGCCCATAACTCAACACAATCAAATGACAAGTTTCAGATTATAGTACCACAAAGATATCTGTGAAAAATCTGAAAAGGGGAACCTGCCAGAGCAAGGGTAGCCGGCTAGCTGCTTTTTTCTGTGTATTTTTACACCTGCATGTCAAATTTTAAAATCTTGTACAGTACTTTGATTCAAAAAGTTACTTTATTTACAACCAGCGGTCCGCCCCGGCTTCGCACGGGTATATTCTATAGCATAAGTTCAACAGGGATAATGTAGGATTGTAATGGTGAATGAATTTTTCAAATCGGTCCAGTAGTTTCGGAACCTATTCAATTCAAATTAACATACATAGCTTTCTACTGTATAATATTAGTAAAGATGTAGACTACTACGCAAAGAGATTTGGCGCAGTCCGGCGTGGCGGGGATTTATCGTAGTGTCATTAAAATTTGTACCATTTTGCGTAGTAAATAAAGTCGCATCGCGTGTCATTGTGGGCTGAACCATAGCTGTTAACAAGATAAAGTTAAAAACTACAACCCGACTACAATACGTGAAAGTTGACTTGACTTGACTTCTTTGTTATTGGCAATATGCGACTGTTTTGTCACTTTTCTGCCAGTGTCTAGTTCAAAGAAATTTCACAGTCATGAAATGGAGGCGGGGTTAAATTAATAATATGACCGGTAACTACAGAAAAACACCAATAAAAAGGTTTGAAACATTTACATTGACCAAATAGAATGACGTATCGGTCATATTTGATAGGCATAGAGTTGAAAATGAAAATAGGTCGTAGGTATTGTAATTTTTCTCTATGGGGCCTGCAGCCTGCGGCTACCTAAACTTTAATACGCGTTTTGAAGGCTTATTCGGGGTCGGAGCCCTAAATCCTATAGCCTATAACCATCGGGGTATTGAGACGAATCAATCGATACATAATTTGTTGAAATCGAACCAGTAGTTTCAGCGCTACGTGGGAACAAAGAAATCGGCCACATACATACAAACATATAAACATACAAACATACAAACATACAAACATAGGGTGCTAACCTCATAACCCTCCCCTGTTGGTAGTCGGGTAAAAAATTACCTTCTTTCAGCTTACGATGATAAGCCGGTCACAGATATCCCTGTAGAACTATAAGAATGTCATTTTCATAATGGCGACAGCGAAGTCGGTCAAGTGAGTTTATTCATTCCGCCTCAAGGGTTCCGTATACATTAACATTGCAAAGGGAGTGGTCATAATAATTCGGTGGCTGTGTTTGTTGACTTTGTCATCTATCAAACTCAGCAAGTATTATATAATGTGTGTCAAGGGGAACTACAGAGGGTTTTGTTTCGTCATCTTAAAGGGCAGTACCTATGTAGGTACTTTGCTACGTAAAATGTACCGACAATTTTAACATATATCAACGTTTTTAGTGTTAATGATATTATTCGTTCTCTGGTCTCTAAAACCAGATTGCGGACTTACTTACATATAGGTACCTACTATCTATAAAGCTGTTTATGTATAAAATTTTACTTGTCTAAGTGCTTTTTTGTAAGCCTAAAGAAATAAAGTTATGGACTTTTGACTTTCTTTGACCATGGTAGGTGACATGTATTAAGCATAGCACAAATAAAAAAATAATAATAACGAAGCTCTACGGTGTACTACTGTATGATACTAATGATTCAGAAATAGATCCAACATCTAAATTCATTTTAGTTAAATAAAAAATGTACACGCTGAAGCGGCCTCCTTATTTATCTTATTTTTAAAATCATATGTTTTCTAGGGAACCCTAATTCTAAGGGTTTGTCCTCAGAACTGGTAATACCGGTCGCAGCCAGCAAACGAGAGTTTCATGACGTGTCCGGGATAAGGAGCGGGCGGAATGCTGTGGAGAGAGCTTTAATTTAAAAAAAATTGTTTGATATGTCCCATAAGTATTTTTTTATAATACTGGACAATCCACACAGTATCATCTAGCCCCAAGCTAAGCAGAGCTTATGTTATGGGTACTATATGACTGATAAACATTATAGAATACATTGCACATGACAAATATTCGCAGATCGTACTCACATCCACGGCGGGAATCGAACTCGCAGCTTCCTGTGTCGCAGGCTGACCTTCACCCACCGCGCCACTTAGTTCGTCAAAGAAAAATTTAGTCTGGTTAGTATGTTGTTTTTAATATTTGTCAAAAGTAAAACAACACACAAAAATACACCAAAGTAAGTAATAATAATCCACATAGACATTTTTTTTGTATTTATTTAATATCAAAAAGTCTGTCTCCACGCCTCGCACCCCGGCATTCTCGCTGTGACCGCAGTGAGACATTATTAAAACATTACATTCAGTAGAAAAATGTATTTTTGAGGAGCCCAGTGTTTACGGCTTGGAATGTAAGATATAGCCAAGAATTCTCCCTCTGGTTTTATTATCTAGCCGACTTTGGGAAAGGAGGTGTAAATATTTTTATAAGACGGGATTCAGTAGTGATTTAAATATCTTGCCTATCTTTATCTTTATAACTGTGTGGTGCTGGCTTAGAATTTTCACCACCCCAACTCTTCCCGGGGTGTCATAAGAGGCGACTAAAGGACAAAGGACATTCACCGGGGGTCGGGCAGCGCCTTTTGGTTATGGTTATGGTAGAGATACTCCTATATCCGCATTTGGACTCCATTTGGTCCATTATGCGTTGTGTATTATAGTCAGCCTGGCTCCGTCCAGAAGCACAGAATCTTCCTGAAGTCTTCACAGGCTTCGCGGAGTGACCTCAGAAGTTGAAGATTTCTGTTTGTTGTGTTGTTATTCCTTCGCATTCCAGGATTACGTGGGCAGCTGATGCGTCGTCACTGAGGCACCCTCTGCAGAGAGGGCTGTCCGTCGCTCCGATGGTGAATAGGTGTTTGCTTAGTGGACAGTGTCCTGTTAGTGTTCCCACCAGGATACGCAGCTCCTCTTGCTGATTAGACCCGAACTGCGATCCCCGGCATGCGGGTCGGGGATCGCAGCCCTGCGTGGGGATTATGAGCACTACCCCCCATGAGATATCATCTGTGTCTGTACATCGTACACACATTTGTCCCGAGGCAGGAATCGAACCTGCAACCTCCTGCCTCACAGGCAGACCTTCGCCCACCGCGCCACAGAGGTCGTCAAATATCTTCGTTATTACTGTCTAAAATTCTAATATTCAAAACTAGCAGTCCGCCCCGGCTTCGCATGGGTATATTCTATAGCCTATGTTCATCAAGAATTAATTAGGATTCTGATGGTGACAGAATTTTTTCTCTTTATTAAATCGATTAGTATAGATAGATGATAGGGTTAAAAACCTACACCTTAGAATGTCACCGTATTATTTAAGTTTACATCAGACACTCACGATGTCTAGACGTGCTTTGTATTAAATATTTACAAAATCTCACGTCACCTCCCTACATACATATAGACAATCTAAGTGACAGCTAGAGCATAACATTGCACACTAACCTAAGAGTCCCACTAATATTATAAATGTGAAAGTTTGGATGGATGAATGTTTGTTACTCAATCACGCCAAAACGCCTCAACGGATCTGGATGAAATTTGACACAGAGATTATGGTCTGGAATAGCACATAGGCTACTTTTTATCCCGGAATTCCCACGGGAACGGGAACTACACGGGTGAAACCGCGAGGCGCTGCTAGTAGATAATAAGTCAGGAAGTATTTTCAGAACAAATTTTACAAAAAAAGTGGCCTTGTTTCAAATCAAAACAATGTTTGATTCGAAATAGGAATCACTTCAGATTGGAAGGAAGGATTATTTTGTCCTGAAAATCAGAATATCCAGAAAACTTTTAAAATAAAAATAAGTCAAGTGCAAGTTGGACTCGCGCATCAAGAGTTCCGTACAAACTTGTATTCGTAGTAACTTGTAATCAATTTTTTTTTGTGAATTAACAACAAATTACCTTTTTTTAATATTTTCTTTTACTTGTGCTAAAAAACCTTGCTTCTTGCCAAATTTCATGATTTTAGGTCAACGGGAAGATTTTGTGGTTTTGTGTGCATGTAATTCCCTTGAAAAATTCAAAAAAATCGGCTTATACGCTGTAACTTTTGATTGCTCAACGTATATGATAAGAATTTCAATTCGATACCTCAACGCGTTTCTGAGAAAAGAGGGTTGACAGACGGACAACAAAGTGATCCTCTTGGGGTTCTTTTTTCATTTTGAAGTACGGAACCCTAAAATCAGTGTAATTTCTAAGGAATTAGTTTTGAATTTTTTTCAAAACATCAATTTGTATTTAAGTGGATAAGTAATGCAGTAGCTGAGTAAATTTTGAGCTGAACGTTCATGCAATTTTTCGGTACACGAAATGAATAGTCAAATAAAACGCGCAGTTATACCAAATCAACAATTTCATGTGAAATTACACTCTGTTAATACCGAAAAAGTTTGAAGTTGTTTGAACTGAAAATTGAACGATACGACAAAATGGCGGACTCTCAATTTCTTGGGATTAAATTGTGAAAAAGTTTTGGATCTATTTCTACTTATAGCTTAGTAAATGACGTCTAGCTGTAGACAAAGATTGTAGATTTTTTTTGTTAGACCACAATCTCTTGATGGTAAGTGAAGACTTGGCCGACAATGGCAAAAATATCACGAAGGTCAAGTCTAGATTTTTGACATTCGCTGTCATTTTCAATCATTTTTGACGTCTCTTGTCATTTTGTAATTTTTTATCATTTTAATTTCTGCTTATTCCCGTTAGTTCTATGCAGAACAGTAGCTTTGTCCCAGTAGTCACAGAACTAGTGGAAATAAGTGGAAGATGCGCTATACATATCTACTCTTGTTATGAAGAGAATAAGGTTGTGATTGGCTCTAAAAACAAAAGCAGGCAGCGAGTCAAAAAGTGCGTTTTTCGTGTCCAAAGTGGACAGTATCAATAATATAGCTGAATACAGAATCTTTTCCTTTAAAAGTCCGTTAAAAGATAAAAATTAAATAAAATTAATTTAATTCCACTCATCATGTTTATTTTAAGTACAGGGTGACTAAAAAAGAAGCAGTCAGCTTGAAACATTAATTGCATCTGTAAGAGCTAACGCAGAGAAATTGCTCGAAGGAACCATTGCCGTTGGTCCTGCGAGCCGGATGAAATGCTATATTGCTGTAATTAAGATGGCGAGTAAGATTTTAAGAATTCAAAGGTAGTTTTCTTGAATAAATAGTGTCATTTAATGTTTTAATTGAGAATAGTAGCTCTCGAGTTGTCTTGGAGACGTAAAAGTTTAAAGTCCTTTTTACATTTTATAGCTTATGGAAGAGAGTAGCTCTGTTTCTTTGTATTTGTTACTTTTTCACAGCGTAATGGCTGAACGGTTCTAAATGAAACGCGAGGAGATAGATTGTATCCTGAGGAAGGAAGAGCTTAATTTATATCCAGGAAAAACGTGTTGGACAGAATAAATAAAATAAATAAGTAAAGCTGACCTTTCACAAGGCATCATCTAACCTAAAAAGCAACATATAAAAAGTAAGGTTTTTTTTCATCATAGTGCTAAGCTGATCTAACATCTATTATCGACATAGCTCAGAGGATTAGCAACCTGAAGTGGCAGTGGGTTAGCCATATCTCGAGAAGAACCGACAACCGCTGGGGTAAACGTGTTCTTGAGTGGAGACCGCGACTCGGCAAACGTAGTGTAGGATGCCCTCGCCTCGACCAGGTGAGATGACGATTTGCGAAAGACTGCTGGCAAATGCTGGATGCGGCAAGCTGAAGACAGGGCGCTATGGCGCTCATTAGGGAAGGCCTATGTCCAGCAGTGGACTAATACAGGCTGATGATGATGATGATGAGTGCTAAGCCACAATCAGGGTACATTTTAAGAAACTGTAGTTTTTTTTGTATTAGGTATTTTTAACATTATAGAAATGTATACTACAAAATAGTTTTTGTAAAAATCTGTATTCGTAATCCTAAAAAAACCGGCTTCGACTGGATTCGAATCCGCAACCCTCCCTCACTACGGGATGCGATACCATTTGTGCCCCTTCACTTGACCTCGTGGCCCAATTGGCAGCGCATCCCATACTGGAGGGTTGCGGGTTCAATTCCCGTTAAAGTCGTTATTTTTTTGATATTATTAAATTTCTTAGTAATTACATGTGAAGGCTTGCTCATTGTAATAACTAAAATCTTTCAATCATTGAGCACTGGTATTTTTCTTGCATTAGAAAAAAACAAATGTATAAAAACAACGGGCATTATCGCAAGTAACAAAAAAAACAACAAATACAGAAACAAATTACAAAGAAATATCGATGACAAGTTAAAAATTACAATACTACTCGTTTAGCAAAATCCAATTAATATCTTTCACGTCAACAAAACGACTTCGCACGTGCTCACGAACAAAGGAACATACATATATTTCATACATACATACATACAACACGCTGCTTTTGATATGATAATTTCTATAGTTTGGGAGTTAGAGGCGTAATTTTATTAGGTTCATACCCAATGAACGGGATTTGACTCACGCTTCACTCATTACCACGAGTTGACTCATTTGTTGCGATCCATACGTGAGTCAGATTGGGATCATGACTACGTCGTCGTTGGTCTAGTCATAGCGTGCTCAACCACTGATAATAAGGTTTTAAATCCCTGGAAGGACGAAAAAGTCGTGCAATTTAGATATTTCTAGCATGAACGGAGTCAGAAAGGTATTATCATAATGTAGGTATGGTATATCTACCAGCCACCATCTATTAGTTCAATAGTTTTTTTATCCAATGTTTCATTTATTATTTGTACACTTCCTCTACCTGTTCCATCGCCTCTCCTATAACTATAAGGTTTGCTGGAAGAAAACTCTTACTATGGGTTAAGCTCGCCTGTGTACATAACCTATTAAATGAGTTCATGCTATGTATTATTGTGTACAATAAAGAATTACAGAAAGTTAGCGGTGCGATACCCTTTGGCCTCGGACACCATTAAACCGTTGGTCCTGCGCCTGACCTCGCCCCAGTTAGTTGATCTATCTGTCATCCTATCGGATAGTAAATGTGAGGGAACAGAGAGTACCTACACCTGAGAGTGAAAACACTTTAGTTCACCATAAAGGCTTGTCTCTGTGAATGGCCACCGTGGCTGAAAATTCGTCTAGGTATGAACAAACCACAAAACGACTAATAAAATTTACCCACGTTCATACTTATGACTGTTCTTTCTCTATCATTATTTCTACTCTTAGCTTCACCCCCGGCTTTGTTTGCATGCAAATATCTGTTTTATAATAAGGAATCCATGTTAATACGGTTTTTGGGGCCCGATCAAATAATAAGAATATTAAGCTTATGGAGGAACTGTAATTAATTTTGTATGGATAAAGGATATTAAAAAAAAACGATGCTGGACAATACACACGGCATCATCTAGCCCCAAGCTAAGCAGAGCTTATGTGATATGGGCACTAGATAACTGATATACATACTACAATAAAATACCTCGCCTCGACTAAAGTAGAGCAAAAATTTCAAAAGAACAGATGTTTTATGTAGGTATGGGAACCCCTATAATTTTCATTAATTTTATATTATTTGTGCTGTTATAGCGCCAGTGAATATCATATTTTGTGAAAATTTCAACTGTTTACCTTTTACGGTTCATGGGATACAGCCCGATGACGGAAAGACAGCAGAGGTTTATTAACAGAGTCCTGTTTTCACTCTTTGGGTACGGAACCTTAAGAAAATAGAAACTCTTCCTTCTTAAAGTCGGTTAATTAACACTTCTTAGTATTGTTCCTTTTAAAATATTATATTCAAAAGCTTTTGTCCTGGAAACGCGCATGTAGTCTTCGTTTTCGAAGTCTAGATCTATGCTAAGTTGTATCCCGAAACATTCGGTAGTTTTTGAGATCTAAGGCAAAAAACATCTTCACAAACTTTACATTTTCATTTTTTTTTAGTTATTCCGGGCTCGTCCCACTTTGGTTTCCTTAATATTTTTGCAATAACTATTCATTCGTTTGATTAGATATGCTGTCCCTGTCAAACTGCGCCTAACGAAGCATACGTAAGGGAGCCAGAAATACATGACCAATATGCACCAACATTAGTATTCTGGACATCTAACACCCGAATATCGGATGCAGAACAAATTATGAATTCCGTGTTTGTAATACACAAACTAATCAGAACTTTGTGCTGGCCCCTACTATGGGGGAGAAGGGGCTAGCTGGGATAAGGGACACTGACGATTACCACACTGATTGAAGAGTTGTTTTTAACATTCGATGCCAGGTATTCGAGAGCCCCGTTTGTATATTTTTCCATTTTTATTAGTCCTTGTAAGAAGTAAAAGGGTGTGTCAAAAAAAGAACTGGCAGGTTTTGCTGGCTGATGAAAAATAAATACAGGTACGAAAACGATAAAAGAAAGTATAGATTTTTTACCTTTAAAAGGTTGAGACAAAAGAATGTTTCTTTTTCATGTACTGACATAGACAGAAATTCATTTCCTTGCTGCTACAGTACAAAACCATAAATAAAAAATACGTTGTGAAAAAAACAGTTAACAAAGAAAAAAAAATTGCACAAAACATTTATCAAAAAGACAGACTGTGCTATTACAGCAGCAAAAATGCCGCGCCGGTCTACTCCTGAGTGGTAACTGGTAAGCCACTCAGGAGTAGACAAGCGCTGATATTCAGCCGAAACCATTAGAATCACAAGACCCCTGTGAGGCTTACGATTCTACTGCCAGTTTTTATTTTACATTTCGTGTAAATTAAAAACTTTACGGGTAGGCGCTTCGTACAACCTTATCAGCTGATCAATACTGTGTTTAATAATGTTTATTCGGGCGTGCCATAGCAAAATACTCTTTGAATATTGCTCCTTAGCCTTTTTTGTAACTGTGAAAGTATTATCGGTGCTTCAGACTCTCAAAAACCACGTATTCAAGTAAAACCAACAAGACCACCAACAAGACTATCCAGAACAAGACTAATTCACCACAGTTTTGAATAGTGAAGTCGATATATGGGACTTGGAACACTTAAAACAATCCAACGTTAGCATTGCTATTTTTTTTTTCATGTTTTTGATAAATTATTTATAAATATCTAGCTGACCCGCAGCGATTTCATTCGCGTGGACTTTAGTAATATCCTAGTAATGTTGGTTTCCATGTAAACTATCAAAGCATTAGTTTCACTACTATCCTTTACGATTTTAAAGTTATTATGATAAAACCTTTAAAACCCCCCTTGTGAATTTTCTCTTCTTTTTTATAAGTATAGACTACATTTTTATCATATTTTTATATATTATCGTATGGGTCAGCAAGGGCCATCTTGTTCGACCCCATTATGTTTTATTTATTGATTTAGACTTAAAACTTCTTTACACCAGATGGCCTGATTTTATCCAAGTTCAAGATGAAAAAACTTCTAAAAAGCCTACCAAACTATTAAGCACACCCATCCAATAAAAGTAAATAACATAATTAGGCAACTGATCAGCCGTTGGCGAAGTTAGCCGCTAACTTAACGCTAACGCCGTTACAATAGTTGTACTATAAAGGGTCGAGTCCACAGATCACTATATGTACCAGGTCGAGTCTCCTGCGATAAAATCGTAAACTTTATATCATCCAACAAATTGACTTAACCAGCAATCTACCCCCTTACTCATAAAAATCTGGCAACACAAAACAGTTCGCAGTTTATCCACTCACACGTTAACAGAAGAAAACAAGCAACTTTCAGCTAATGGATCATGTTAGGTGAGGTTTATTCGTAAGACCAATCAAAAGTGGCATCACTTTAGCGCATAACCTAACAGAGCAATACCACGAAGGGCACACAAGCTATAGGAGTGCGGTCTACGATGACCCTGCACCTATTAGCATAATCATAAAATAAATGTTGAAACTGATGGTCCTGATGTGTCTGTAATTTCACTGACAACCATTAACATTCAAATCGGAACACATCTCTTGTATGTTGCTTGGCAACAGAAAAGGAAGCCGATCTTCGCGAACACGAGCCTAACGCCCGTATTATGAAAGCTTACTGATCTATGCTTGAGTGACGTTTATGCTATAGAAAAGCGTTACTCAAGCGTAGATTGATGACTGAGCAAACTTTCATAATACGGACTAAGAGCCAGAGTCAGCTCAGAACCGATATGAACAGTGAGGGTTAGTCAGATTTAGTCACATAGCTGTTTTTGTTTTTGTTTATTTTACCTGTATAAATAACCATACTTTTGATTTTTCTCTCTTGTTCCCACATGTACTATAGACGTGTGTTTTTATGAAATGCAATCCAGCTTTTTACCGACGCACTAGGACCTGTCTGAAAATCAGTGCCGTTACTAGCCTCGGCTTGTAGCGGCATAATGCTGAGACAGGGACTTTTTTGGCCCCATAACTAACACATTTTTTTGTATATGTTTTGATCTTCTTTCATCGTAGTTTATAATGTTTTTTGTACTTATTCGTATTACGTATGTGTTATATTTGGTTTCAAATAAATAAATTTTCTTTCTTTATATTCTGAAGGACCTTGCGGTGGTGTTCAAGACTTTGGACCTTAGTCTCTGCAAGGTACTGCTCGTCAATGAGTCTCAAAGCTCTTCGTTCTATCGAGTTCAAGGCTGCAAGCTGGTACTTGGCCGAGCCGTCCCAAACATGGCATCAATACTCCAAACCAGACCGGTTTTCTGTATCGGAGAACAATATCTACTTCGGGTCGCTGATGCAACGGAGTAAATAAAGTATTAGTAGAAATTCTTGCTTCAGCAGATGCCTTCCTTAATACCGTCTACTTCTAATTCCTGTCGATTGGTTTCCGAACTTACTTTCGACTGCGGATTAGTCCCGTATTTATTAGTGTTAATGTTTCTTTATTCTCGCCGTTTGTGGGACGATGAAATAAATCAATTGTTCTTGTTCACTGGTTTTTTTCGTAAGCTTCGTAAGCCTAATTTGAAAGTAAAGTGCAAATATCTCATTGTTGAAGAAACTTTAAATAATAAAAAACACACCAAGATTGACATTAATTTGAAAACATTTTTACAACTAACTTCATAACCCTCCCCGGTCGGTAGTCGGGTAAAAATAGATTAAAAGGACTGTGACAAAAAGTAGAAGTAGTAGATAAAAAGTTCTTGTTCCTATTTATAATAATTTTCTATTTTAATATTAAAATACCAAATCGTTGATACTGATATCTTAAATTATAAATGATTCTGTGGTTAAATGTAGACAGTATTTTGCAGTATCTATGTATTATTAGTGTCATTGTTTGATTTATTGAAGAATTCCCAATTTTTAATGAGTATAAAATAAACGGTTAGTCTTGCTATAAATAGAATAAATAACGGAATCAAAGATGCCTTCTGTGTTCTAGCTAAGAATTACTACCATATATAAATATCTCAGTTTTATTACTGTAAAAAAAACTGCAAAAACCGTTCGCTAATGAAGTTTGAAAGCGCGCAATTAACGCGGCGCTGTATCGCGGAAACCAATTAGCGGAGAAGGAATGGGAACATACTTCCCACTGGGAAATAATACGAAGACGATGCTGATAGCTCTCATAATCGCATATTCATTATTATGATACGCGTGTAATAGGTATGTTGTGAAAACGCTTTTATAAGGTGGTTGGTCACGCGTGAAAAAAAGTGTTTACTATTTTCTAGATTCTAAAAGTAAGAAGTTTTGCGAAATTTGTAACCTTAAACCGAGATCTTTAAGTTTTCTAAAAACGTGGAGGTCCTCAATGAGGCGTTTTCCACTTGGCTTTCTTGGCTTGACTCCTTATAACCACAAAATTTGGTGAATAAGGTATCAAAACAGTCGTCTAAGTCTCGGAGTGATCTTAGAATTAAAATTTTCAAGGGCCTTGCTTCTTTAGCATTTCGTGAAAAAAGTGAGGTTACCGCTGCGTTCTTATAAAAATTACAGAAATCTGAATCTTTCCTAGAAAAGAAGCTAAGCCGAAAACCTATTTAATTTTGCTTCGCTCATAAATTGTAAGTACTTTTTGTAGGTATTAATTGAAATTACAATATAAATAAATAAATAATACAGAACTATCTACACAGCATCCACGCCCTAAGTAGTAGTAGGTGGTACCTACTATGCATAGTGTTTTCTCAATGACCGAAAGTAGATTCGGCCAAATTATTCGGCTATTTTCCACCATCAATGAAATCCCTACGTCCATATTTTTAAACTATAAAACGTGAATTTCCGCTTCACGAGTTATTTACGAGTTAATTTCTAGAACCTAACGAAGTAAATAAACATTTATTTGCGACGACTGAATAATGAACACTTTGTCATCATTATATCGAGAGGTCATGATTTTTTCATAACGTGACGTATACATCTTTTGATAGGATCATAATTTGATGATATATCATAATCAATATTTGCAGTTGGATTGTACTTTTATTACATGGCTGCAAAAAAAGAGTATAATGTTTTCTCGGTTCATTTATAAACGTGTTGGTAAAATTAATATTTATTAGTTTGCTTATTATAAATAACTCTTTGTTCCTTTTTTAATTATGGCTTACAAAAAAAATTGATTTATTAAATTTTGAGTCGTATCTACTTATTGGTCCATCGAATATGAAGCCTAATGATATACTCTTGATTAGAACATCCATAAATTACCCATATATTTGCGTAATAGATATAAACAAAATACATATTACTGGATAATTCACACGCGTCATCTGGATCCAAGCTTAGCAGAGCGTGTATTAGAGTACCTACTAGATAACTGATATAATTAATAAGTCAGTACTCGTATAATTTATAACATAGGTTTTTAGAAACCACGCAGAATGGCAGTACCTACATATTTGCAGATCATATCAACATTGTGTCCTTAAAATTGGAAAATAAAAATCGCACCCGCAACCTCCAGCGTCGCAGGTGAACCATCGCCCATGTGCCACGGAGGTCGTATTTTTACGTTAAATAAATCCCCTATTCACTTTTATATCATCACGCCCTATAGATATAAAAAGCCTATCTGAGAAAATAAGTTCCACTATAGCTAAGCTGATTAACACGAGTATCGCAACTGGCATCTATCCTGACGAACTTAAGACTGGTATTGTGAGGCCTATTCATAAAAAAGGGACAAAAGATGATTGTAACAACTATAGGCCGATCACAATTTTACCTATCTTAGACAAGGTTATGGAAAAGTACGTTTGCAATGAAATTCATGACTTTTACAGAGATAACGATATACTATCAAATAAACAATACGGATTTCAAGCCAAGAAAAGCACGTCTGAACTTCTCTCACACTTCACCGACTACGTCAATGAGTGTCTTGACAGCAAAAAACACGTGGTTATGGTATTCGTCGATTATACGAAAGCCTTCGATACCCTTAGACACGATGTATTAAAAAATAGGCTAGAATGCAGTGGCATCAGAGGTCCTCTTCTAACGTGGTGTGAAGAATATCTAACAAATAGATCATACTGTGTGAAAATAGGTTCCAGCCTTAGTGATAAAGTGAATGTAACACAGGGTACAGCACAGGGTTCCGTGCTAGGTCCTCTTCATTATTTGACTTATGTCAATGATCTGGAAAATGTAATAGAGCACTGCAAGGTGTTCCAGTACGCAGATGATACTTGCCTCATAGCTGACAACGCAGATATTGATATAGCGATGAACCAACTTCAACAGGACCTAACTAAATTAAATAAATGGTCTCATGATGTCGGGCTGGTCATAAACCCGCAGAAAACAAAATTACTACACGTATGCTCACATCAAAATAAAAGTCACCAACATAAAAATATAATAATACTGGCCCATAATCATAGCTGCCTACATAAGAATAGTGTTACTAACTGTAAATGCGAACCTATAGAGCTAGTTAAAGAAGTAACATATCTCGGAGTAACAATAGACAGCCGCTTTAATTGGGGAAGACATGTCGATAATGTGTGTAATAAACTACGGGCGATCTTGGCAAAGTTTTTTATTCTTAAATATAAAATTCCATACACAGTTTTACTTACATTATATAAAACACTTGCGGAGAGTATCATGTTATATGCTATAAGCAGCTACGGTCGTACGTACAAATCATATCTAGATAAAATATATAATCTACAAATAAGACTTTTGAAAACTAGAGTACCGAAATGTCTAAAAGAAAAACACTGCAAAAACTATGAAAATCTATTGAAAGAATGTAACATATTATCAGTTTACGAAAGAGTTGAACTAGCGTTGTTGGCTGAAAACTACTTCAAATTTTCAAATTATACGAACCACTACATAACCACAAGACAAGTCACTCAGAAAAAGCTTGAAATAATAAAAGCTAACAATATTTACGGACAAAGAAAATCGGACTACATCGTTCCAAGATTAATAAATAACATCCCTTTATGTATTAAAAATAAACTGACGCAAAGAAACATTAGATATCAACTAAAAAATTACTTTCTTGAAAAACTTAAAAATAAATAAGTATTATTTTATAATAAAAATGGTAAATGAAAGAAAACATAAACATGAATTATTTAACTATAAATAATATGTGAATCAGTGTTGGTGCACCCTGTACTTACGGAGCGAAGTCGGTGCATTCCGCGTTCGTGCAAGCTCGGGTGGCCCAGCCAGCCGAGGATGCCCGAGCGCTGCGGCAATTAGTCCACTCTACATTGCATTCATTGTTTTGCTAATAACACCTACCTAAGTTTATATCTCCATAAAATAGGTTATTATAAGCATCGAGTAAGAATTAACTGTGATTAGAGCATGATATGTAATGATTGAGTACCATCATACTTACTGTAACATACCTACTTACTCGTACCTGTGAACGAAGATAGGTACACTTCCTTTTTTAATTTTAAAACCCGAGGAATGTAACATTCGGGTCAAACCCCTACGGGTTTAAAGAGTGTTATAAATTAAGTCCTATGTATATTCTTTTTAAATAAATAAATAAATCAAAAGTTAAAAAAATTCTACCTAACATTGTTTAAATTTATTTATTGGATAAACAGAATCCCATAATTACTAAAAACTGATTGTTTGCAGCACATCTACACCATAGGCTACGATTATTTAGAGGTGCTACGACGCTGTAGAGGTACAGCGTCGTAGCACCTCTAAATAATCGTAGCACCTCTACAGTGTCGTAGCACCTCTAGAGAATCGTAGCACCTCTACAGAGTCGTAGCACCTCTTTCGTTTTGTAATCCCTTTGTCACATACTTTTTATCGATCGCACCTACTTGAAAACTGAAAGGTCAACTCACGGATATTATAAAAATGAGAGAGTTTGGATGCTTAGATGCTTGGATGTTTGTTACCTTTTCACGCCAAAACTGCAGAACGGATCGGGCTGAAATTTTGCGTACAGGTAGTTCTAGGCTTTGAATAAAATATAGGCATCTATAAATAATAATATAAAATATATTCCTTATATCAGTTCCCATGGGATTATATTTTTACCCGACTACCAACAGGGGAGGGTTATGAGGTTAGCACCCTATGTTTGTATGTTTGTATGTATGTGGCCGATTTCTTTGTTCCCACGTAGCGCTGAAACTACTGGTTCGATTTCAACAAATTATGTATCGATTGATTCGTCTCAATACCCCGATGGTTATAGGCTATAGGATTTAGGGCTCCGACCCCGAATAAGCCTTCAAAACAATTATATAAAAAATTAAGATACTCACATAATGATAAATTGTCAATGTACCCAATGATGATGATGATGATGAAACCGAGTAGGTATAGGGGTAGGTTTTTTATTACCTACCTATTTGATATTTTGAAAATACAAGCAAGTGTACATTTTATCCTCTCTATTTCTTGAACACCATAACCCACCCGCCCCGTAAAATTGTGAGCACTCTCTAATGCATACAAAGGACCTGTTTAATTTTAAATATGAGACACAGCAGTTTTCCTGAGGTTACTTGTGTTTAACCTACCTATTATTAAACTTTATATCTAAACATATGTATAACAGATATCCTGAAGTATTTTTAGATTGCCTGAACGTGGGATAATATTCTCTATAGCTAGCCGGAAAAAAAGTTGAAATGTCGAGTAAAATAGGTTTTTCTAACACATATAAGGTTCGTTGCTAACCCGCTTAAATCTGTTATGAATAGACGAAAATTCCTAAAATGTTGTACCAAAAATAGTTAATAAGTTCGATTGAAGAAAACCAAACGTTAGCTAGTAATAAAAAGCGAAATATGTTTAAAATGCCCGAATGTGATAAAATTATTTCAAATAGTCGTTAAAATTATTTATGTAAAAGGACATTACAATTAAATAATCGATAGGCCAGCTTTGTACGAGCGGCGACCGCCTCGTTGCCTTCGGTCTCGCATCTGTCTCCGGTCGCTGTCGCACATGCGAACTGGTGCCCGTTCAATACTAAATGACAACTACCAGTCACGGTCTCTTGTCTTTGACTCCTGTCTCGGTCTCCGGTCGCGGACACAGCGCGAAACGCCACCTAGCACAGTCTGTCTTTTTGAAAAATGTTTAGTGCAATTGTTTCTTCTTTGAATATGTATTTTTGTTTTTGTTTTGTACTTCAGCAGCAAATAAATGATCGTTGTCTATGGCCGACCAGGTGGGATGACGATTTGCGAAACACTGCTACCAGATGCTGGATGCGGCAAGCTGAAGACAGGGCGCTATTGCGCGCATTAGGGGAGGCCTATGTTCAGCAGTGGACTAACATAGGCTGATGATGATGTCTATGTCTTGTCTATCATGTCCTGGTACCTCTAACACTCGTGGTTGTCTCTAGTATTGTAGCTCTTACGTCCTCACCTTTGTAACATCATGCTATTAGTATCCAGTATATGCTATCATGCTATTGATTGATTGTACACATCTCTTTTTCGCATTATTGGCAACTACTGTGTAACGTTACGATGCCTTAAATACTCTGTTAAATTCTTTGTTTAAGAGATGAATAAATGTAGTGTATGATAATTCGATAAACCTTCAAGAGAATGATATCAACAAAATTCAATTTCATAAAGCATAACATCGGAAGACAGTCGTGAATGAGGAATGGGAAGCGGTTCATATGATACGACACGATTTGTTGTGTTTTTTTTTTACGGATATTATTATAGGGAATAGGACCATGCTAAATATCATTAGGTAGATAAATAACAATAAAACACTGAGTATTATTTTTATTATGTAACTCATTTCAGAAAGTATACCCATTAAATTGGAGGCTTATAGAATTTCGATGCGTAACCCTTGAAAAATAAGTCGCGGATGAGTTGTCTACTTCACTTTTGGATTTGGGTACAACTCATTCGAATCAAAAACCGAGAGAATTTTGATTCGGATGAATTGTACCCATAACAAAAAATGAAGTGGACAACTCATCCGCGGATGAGTTTTGTCTCGGATGAGTTGTACCCTAACCGACAAAATCATAGCTAGGCGGAAAAACTGATGCACCAAAAATGTATTGCGCCGACCACAATAAGTTTTAAACTTAATTAAGAATGCTGCTTGGCGACATTGCTGTTCGAAATTGGGTGTTTTCACAAAATATTACAAAGGGTCTTCAAATCCAGAATGAATAAGTTTATTTTCAGAAAAAAATCTAATTTTTTTCACATCTTTACTTAGGTTCTTGTGTGAAATGGGGGATCGGATAAGCAAACAAAATTTTCTATTACACATACTGACAGGTGGCCATACTGACATCTGAGTTTTCGGCGTTTTCCAGGATAATAATAATATGCCTAAGCTTTGTAAAGCCCTCAAACCATCTTATATTTTTCTTTAGACTAGTGGTATTTTTATCACTAAAAGTTAAGAATAGAATTGAAATAATAAATTGAAAAACAAACAATAAGTAGGTTGGACCAATTTGGATGAATTTCTCTGATTTTCTCTTTGATCTTGCTGTTGTATAGAAGATGATATCAAAGTGGACCCATAAAAGTTTTACTTCTAAAAAATTGGTAGTTATCCCGCAAAACTTAAAAAATCAGTTTGAAGCTGAAGGATTCGATGACGGTTTTTGGTTTTAACAAAACAATCAAATTATATCATTCAATTATCCTGACATCACTAATAAAGGCCTCCAGTATACGAAAAGCAAGGAATAGCGCCATCTTTCAAAAATGTGCCTTCCAAATAAATATTACTTAGTTGTGTGAACAACTTCAACATTTGCACTGTAGTATTTCCTGTACAAGTCGTATGTTATAAACGGGCAACATTAGGGAGATTAAAATTGTTTTCCTGCTGACAACTCTGATGTGTTCTGTTTTGATAACAATATTGCTTTTTGGAGGCAAACAGCTAAAATTTATCATAGCTAGATTATTTCACAAGGTACCTACCTTGTGAAATAATCTAGCTATGATGAAAGAAAATTACGTTCCATGTTAGGAAAAACTTTTTCAATGTGTAAAATATACTGTATAACTGAATTTTTGAATTTAATTTGAATTTCATTGACTTTCTCTCTAAAAAACAATTCAACTAATTGCTAACTTGAACTTGTCTATCTAACCAACCATTTGCTAATTTGGTAGGTAACTACCAGAATGTACGTACAACCATTTGCTAAATGATGACCTCTGTGGCGCGGTGGGATAAGGTCTGCCTGAGACGCAGAAGGTTGCTGGTTCGATTCCCGTCTAGGGACAAATGTTTGTACGATCTGCAATATTTGTTCAGGGTGTTCTGGTCGTTTTCTATGTATAATAAAACATATCTATCTATGTATTGTATTGTATTATGTATATCAGTTATCTAGTACCCATAACACAAGCTCTGCTTAGCTTGGGGCTAGATAATGCTGTGTGAATTGTCCAGCATCATGTATGTATTTTATTTTTATTAATACTACTAAGGTACTCATTCTTTTTTTGTTTTGCGTTATAAATGCGAATTACTCTGGAATAAAAACTTAATGGAACCACCTCGGTATCATTTCTGTTTATTATCGGAGAGATTCATCTAAATTGGTCCATACATGTAGAAATCGACGGACACAGTCATAAAAAACATACATACAGTCGAAAATAGAACCTCCTCTTATTCAAAGTTGGTTAAAAAAGTTTTAAGTTCCCTTTACGATACCAGCTGCTCTAAACAAGCTAGGATCGCCTGAATATATTCGTTTATGCCACTCATAAATTAGGCATGCAATCGAATAGGCTTTAACGATTGCGAATGAAAACATGAAGGGGTTCGTTTGTTGTGGAGGTTCCCTCTGTTTTGCAACTGCTTTGCGGTAAAGTAACCTCAGGCGTAATTAACGGAGATTTTATATTAAAAATTTAGAGTACTTATTTGAGCCGTTTGGGTTGGTAACCCTAGGTCCTTGGGGTTCGGCACGCAATATACAAAGATCAAAAAAACCTCCTAATGAAGTCCAGAGGCGATCGAAATGCTGGCTTTTATTTCGGTCAACGAATTAGCATTGCCATTCAACGTGGCAATGCTGCCAGCATTCTGGGCACTTTGCCTCCTGCTGAAGGTTTAGATTCTTAGGGAATAAATATTATTTTATTTTTCGTTTATGGTGTTCGCACAAAGAATACAATATTTTACAATATTCTTAAAAATTAATAGTATATAGTTAAGGCGCTAAATTATCGTGTCATTTTCATAGCTGACAAGAATGACGCGATAATGGAGCGATCCTATTGGTCGGCTGGAAACAGCAACGCATCTCTGGGGGAAAACCACCCTTATGAAGTCCTCACGGTAACTCCCTGCAGCTTTGAGCACAAATACTGTGCGTCGCTAACAAACTAATATTTGTCCGTCTACTGTACTGTATCGTTGACGATGCCTCTTCGTTGGTAGCGTTGGCAAAACAGGACTCTATAGTTAAATTTATTTAATCGATTAATAAAAATAACTATTAAATAAATATACAGATATGGATGCCATAAATACAATTGCATAGTTTTATAAGTAGAGTTTTAACTTCTTCAAGCGTACTTGCACGTGTGAACATAAATAATATAAACGTTTAAAACGTTATGCAAAATAAGTCCGTATAGCTTATCCATTAGACTCTACCGTTTCTTTTATCAATGGACGATTGTGCGACTCGGACATGAATGTTTTATCTAAAGGTATAAAAATATAACCAATGAGTGGCAATCTAGTAGTTTCCCTGTTCTGTAGTATACAAGTGTGTGTGCTAGTTTATTAATACTATAATCATAAAGCACCTATATATAAAATAAAAAAGAATCATGAACATTCATAGTCCTGAATCAGTATGCACTGTAAGGCCCGTACACACGAGTCGAACGAGCGGTGATAAATATACGACAATTTGGCAGATCGGCTACGTCAGCTATGTGCCTACCTGGTAGGGAGGGGATGCGTCGATAGATTTTATCGATACTTTATATTTTACCAACTTAAGGAGAGGTCTATGTTGGGCTTAAAAATTATTTCGTATACTTTAAGTTTAAATAGATGTCGCAAATATTTTATTTTATTTATTTATTTTATTTTATTTTACGAATGGTTAAATTGTAACGGTTTTGACGGTTTTGACACAACATACTTTAAACGTCAAAGTTAACCAACGAAACTGCTTAATAGTCCGATTATCTGTGGTAAATACCAGCCTTACACTTCTATCTCCCAATTACTCAAACGCAACTCAGACTCCAGCACGTCTCAAGTACAAATTTTTATTGGAAACTGTCCAAAAATCGCGACCTGAGACGTAGAAAGGTAAAACTGTTAGGATATTTGGGGCTTAGAGTTCCAAAGAACGAGACCATAATATAACTAAGTCTACGCCGTGTTTCTGTCATTCTATCCGTTAAACACAACGCCTGTGTAATCGCTGTAATCGTAATCTAATTTTCACAGTATACCTATGTGTTTATTATTTATTTTACTAGTGTCTGCCCGCGGATATGCGCGCGTGGCTTTGGAAATGTTATAGGTTTATAGGTTATTTCTATCCCAAGGTACGGTTTTATGGAATAAAAAGTAGCCTATGTGTGATTCCAGGCTTAGCACTACATTAAAGCAAAATTTTAGTTCAGCCGTTTTGGCGTGAAGAAGTAACTATTATCCATTCATCCAAAACTATCGCATTTTGTTGATTTTGTTAAGAATGATACAGAAACTTAATAAGTGTGCTAGTCTGACGCGAACCAAGTTGCTTTATTTTGTAATTAATTTTTACGAAGACACGCATACTAAATTCATTATGTATAAGTAAAAACACCTGGATAGAAAATATTTGTAAATCATATACAAACTTAATTATCGATAAGTCAGTTTACTTCCCATCCCTAGAGCAACAAAGAGCAGGTGATTTGTTTCAGTAAATGTGTTTTTTCTTGATTCCCAACGGAGAAGCATTACTACTCCTGCCTTATTGCGCCGCGATTTATACTGTTTTCGACACCCTGCTTTATTGGGGACTAGCTCTGCCCGCGGGTTCGTTCGCGCTGAATTCACATTTTCATGGGTAGTAACCACATCTTAACTAATATTATAAATGTGAAAGTGTGTTTGTTTGTCTTTCTTTCACGCCCTAACTAAGCAACCAATCGAATTGATTTTTGGCGTAGACTTAGTTGAAACGATGGAGAGTAACATTGGCTACTTTTTGTCCTGATAATTTAGATACAATATTTAGGTATATATGACTAACTAAGCTTAATATAATTTCCTTACAAACTACTGTCGATGTGCAGTTGAGCAAAAGGGAACAAAATGAGTTGCAAAAAAGGGCAGCCCCGTTGCGCAACTATTTGCAGCTGAGCAAAATCAGTTGCACAAAAGGGACCTCGCGGAACTGGGCGACATCCGGCCAAGCATTAACATCATTGATATAGTCATCTATGGAGTAAAAGGCTTTCTAGATAAGATTTCGTTTTATGTACTGTTTAAATTTACGAATAAGGAGCTCAGTTGCTTCAGATGGAAACTTATTATAGAAGCGTACGCAATTTCCCATAAATGATTTGCTTACCTTTCGTAATCTATATGATGGAATGTGTAGTTGGTTCTTGTTTCTTGTATTTCTGTTGTGAACATCACATTTTTTCAAAAAGCTATCTCAATTTTTGTGCGTATGCATTAGATTTTCATAGATGTATTGCGATATTACTGTCATAATATTTATGTCTTTAAATATCTATCTCTCAAAAAATCGCGTGGCTTTAATTTATAGATTGCGCGTACAGCCCTTTTATGGCGAACAAAAATAGTCTGGATGTCGGCTGCCCGTCCCCAAAGCAAGATACCATAAGACACTATACTATGGAAGTAACTGAAAGTGATTCAGTTTCAAATCTAATTCAAAAGCCATTTCCGCATTTCAACAGTTCACGGTTAACACCCACTTATCCAGGAAGATGTTAAATAATTCACGAGCTACGGAACCTCTTGCAATACTGTACTGTACCCTTTCAATTATTCCCGTTGTAGAGTGCCAAGCCTTGTATTGAAGTTTGTATACTGATTATTATTTTAGAAGTTACAACAAATAAAGTGAATAGATGCACTAAATAATCACCGTCTATAATAATAATAATAATAATAATCATTTATTTCAGACTATAGAACAGTTACAGATCTTATTTTAACTTATTCTACGGTCCATAGTAATATATACCTTAAAACTAACATACATACAATATTAAAAACTAAAATTAAAGACGCGTTATTTGTCTATACGTGTACAACTACTTTGCGTCCATCTCAAGGTTGTCTGGAAGAGATCGCTCTTAGCGATAAGGCTGCCCATTGTGCAACTCAGTTATCTATCTTTTCCAGTATTCTTTTGTTTTTTTGGTGTGCAATAAAGTGTATTGTAATTTAAATAAAAAAAAGTCTCTTTCAACATTATCTAGCCGCTTTTTTATGGGAATCAAATTGAAGAAAAAGGTTTAGGTACTACAAAATATCTGATTAATTTAGAAAATAAAAAAGCTTGGGAAGGGTTTTGCTACAACTCGAAAAATAACAACTAACATACTAAAGGTTTCTTCGTCGCTTCTATATTTTAGTCTACATACCGAAGCGACTGATCAGAAAATATCACCTTATTTCCGTGTCACTGTTTTATTTTATGAATTTGACCTTTTCTTAGAAGTGTACATTTTTGTTTGTATGGAAGTAAAGAAATTTTGATTTTAGAACTACTTCCAGCCATATTTCATTACTCAGGAATTTGAAGTCACTTTAATGTTTCAAAACACGCCAAAATAAATACCCTGTTTAATTTAAAAAAAAAATTTTTACATGTAGGTACCCAGCTTGTTCTTGAGTGAAGGCCGCGACTCGGCAAACGAAGTTTACAAAGCCCTGTACCCAAGTGGTTGTCACACCAAAATTTCAGATTGTATAAAAAAGGTGATTCGAATCGGAAACCGTACACCCAGAACCTTTTGCATCCGAGTTGATACCAACCAAGTGCAACATCGTTTGAAGTAACTTCTGTTATTAGAGAAATGAAACGCCTCACCACTAAAAACTTAATATTCACTCAAAGGAATACTAGAATCTTAATTCGTCAGTTAAACCTAGATATTGCTTACAGTACGAAACCTTGTGCTTCCTTCCAGAATGCAAATAGCAGTCTTAATACGTCAACAGAAGGTACATAGTACTTTAATCAGTCTTGTAGCAAAGCGAATCTAATTTCGTAGCTCTGGTGATTCGCAAAATGCGGTGTGTAGAGAAATAGGGAGCGGTGGGTGTCGAGGAGTTTCAACTTTTATCGATAACGACTAAGAAGATAGAAAGAGCGTTTAGAATCTGTTCTTTTTTTTCAATGTGAAAATTATTACAATCAGCGTAAAAATTTACAGAACAACGTAAATGGTAGTACTATAGCGTAACAAGTAGATCACTGAATCACTTCGCTTAAATACTGCGATAACACGAGTGCTAATGCAGCGATGGCTTTTTTTCAGCGGGAGCTTTTCTACAACTTAAAAAATAAATAACGTAAACAGTAGCGTAACAAATAAATCACCGACTCCGTTTAAATACTGCAACAACACAAGTGCCTATGCCTATAAGTAGAGTGGCTCCGTTGACTCATCAATTGCAGACAAAAACGTGCCCGCACAGGCACTTTACGAATAAGGGAGTTGAAAACCAATTTATACACAAACTAGAAAATTTAAAATCAAAATTTTAATTCATTATTCCACGGAATAATAGATACAGCTTCTGATTTCTGTGACTGATGTAATGTTGGTAGCCTAACAAGACATAAATCTATCGATATTATAAAACTTAATAGAACTATCGACACTACCCCAGCCCTATTCCCAAAGCAAAGAGCAGGGCCCACGCCCGCGTCCGTCGGAGAGGAATTTGACTTGACTCGGTGTAAAACTAATATCACGCCCTGACCGGAAGTAGGGGGATCGTTTGACATAGACAGTTGACAGTTGTGGCTTTCTTATTTTATCGAGCGATAAAATTTATCGCTCGAATTAAAATATTGCTGGACGTTTTACACCACTTTTCACGCAGCATCATCTAACCCCAAAATAATATATAAACTGCTATATACATACATTTGAGAGTGGATCACGCATTCTATTTTCGTAGCGGCTAGGTTTGCTACGATGGTAGCCACGCGGTGGCTTCGATGGAAGCCAGATGGTGGGCTTTAGGTCTCTTTTCCTGTCATGTGGATTTCCACCCGCGTGTTAATTGGTCCGCGTGCGTGTGAAGGCACGCTCTAGTCCGCGTTCGGCCCTTTTGGGTAGCCCGCATGCAGACCAGAACCTCACGCGTGCGAGAGTTCGAATGTCAGGTAAATTTTCAAAATCCGAAAACGGACGTCTGACAGACACTCGACAGCTCTACACTTGGAGTGTTTTCCTGTATTTTCTCATCTACCATCTTCGATCCAAGCTCCTACAATTTTTTGCAGGTCGTCATCCCACCTGTCCGGAGGGCGTCCTAAACTACGTTTACCAAATCGCGTTCTCCACTTATGAACTTGGTTAACGACCTCAGCTATGGCATCGTGATCTAATAGCCGTAACCAGTGCGGTACTGGGCCGAAAGACCTGACCTCTGGGTTCCGAGCGGAAGTACCAACTACCCAGCTATATGTCTCTCGCGTTCATTTCTGTGTGGAGACCAAAGCTGTGGAGGAGTACCTGAAAATGAAGACTGGACTCTCGATGCGCGTCCAAAAGCTGGACTCTCGCCATAATGTGAGCTTTAATTCATTTATGGTCAGAGTTCCAACTGAACATCTGTCGACCTACTTAAGCGCAGAGTTTTGGCCGAAAGGTGTTAAGTTCCGACGGTTCACTGGCCGCCTGCAAGGAGACACCGCCCGCCGTCCACCGTCGTCAGCTGACACCCTGATTGCGTCACGTCTCGCCGTCAAATAACGCGTCTTTAATTTTAGTTTTTAATATTGTATGTATGTTAGTTTTAAGGTATATATTACTATGGACCGTAGAATAAGTTAAAATAAGATCTGTAACTGTTCTATAGTCTGAAATAAATGATTATTATTATTATTAATAGTCTGCTGTAACCGGATTACTTAACGCATTCACTGCCCAGTCTCTACACCAAGCTCCGGATAAACGCGTGCGTCAAGAGCCATGAAAGTGTTAGAACCTACCTAGAGATTAGGTCTGAAGCATACTGTCGGGCCCTAAAACACGATGTCGACGCCATCTTCGAGTGGAGCGTCGTTAACAAAATGGAATTCAAGCCAAGCAAGTGTAACGTCATGATCATGACCTTTGGCCGAAGGTTGCACTCAATTTGCTTTGTTTATAAAATAAACAACGAAGTAATAAATAGAACCATTATCACGAGAGACTAGAACCAAAGTCATCGACATAGCTCTTAGAATTAGCAAGCTGAAGTGGCAATGGGCCAACCATATCTCGCGAAGAACCGATAACCGCTGGGGTAAACGGGTTCTTGAGTGGAGACCGCGACTCGGCAACCGTAGTGTAGGACACCCTCCGACCAGATGGGATGACGATTTGCGAAAGACTGCTGGCAGATCCTGGATGCGGCCAGCTGAAGACAGGGCGCTATGGCGCTCATTAGGGGAGGCCTATGTCCAGCAGTGGACTAATATAGGCTGATGATGATGATGATGAACGAGAGACTTGAGTGTCACATTAGACCAAAACTTTACATTCCTTGACTTATCCAACATTTACCTAACAGCGCTCCATTATTTTAGCATAAGAGCAACCTACCCTTTACCATTCAACACACACCGTTCTCTAATTAAAATCAGAAACTAACAGTAACTTAACAGTAACTTAGCATGACTTAACCTGTGTTAAGGTAATTAGAATTCGAGAACATTCCAGAACCCTCTTGAAGTTTCAAACCAAATGTTTCGTAACTACCTAATGGCGACTAATGATTTTCGCTTAGTCTTGTTTTGGAGTCTCTTAGATTCCAATGAAACTTAATATTTCATTAGGATGCTCTTATTTTAATTATTTGTAACCATGGAAACATTAAGGGTCTATACTACCTGAAGTCAACTCCGCCGGATGTCCATATGTCCATTCGACTCTACTGAATATTTAAAATTAATATATGGTAAATTTCAGGACTTATTCTATGCGTCATATGTTTCGAAAAAACAAATCCATAAACTTTTCTAGCTAGAACAAAATTGCAATTGAATTTATTCTAAAATCTTAGTTTTTCAAATAACACAGAAGTTAAAATCTTGAGAATAAGCATGGTAATTGAACTAAGTTTATAGAACATTTTATATGTTGTAGTTTTTTTATCAATAATGTTTTAATTAATATCATATTTGTTTTATAAACAAAAACTTGATTTTTGGGCTTAACTTGCTCTGTCTCGCTCCTATGAATGCAAAATCCTATGCATATCCTTTTCACAATGGCGTCGTAGTATACGCCCTTTAGTAGATACCATTAGCGGCTATCGCCATATTAAATGGAAAATCCCACTGTCCCCAATCCCCCCAATCCCACAATCCCATCCCCCAAGTCCACTGCTGGACATAAGCCTACCCTTCCCCAGGCCAACATGTAGAATGCGCTATAATGTTTTTTTTAAACTAGCACTCCGCCAAAATATATTTATGTAAGGTAAAAATCCGTCAAAACGTAGCACTCTATTCCCCGCCATGCATAAATATACATAAATTTGTTTGTATGTCGGTACAGAGCTGCTAGTGATGTGCTTTCACTATGTTGCCCACATAATTCCCACTGCTGAACATGCCTCTCACAGTTAAAAGGGAGTAAAGACCTATTCTTAATCCACATATTTATTCTCTTTGACTGAATGAAAGAACGCATTATTTCATAGACTTAGCTTCTTTTTAAGAATAGTGACGCGAATTTATCGCCTTGAAAAATATAGCGGCTATCAAGAACTTAGTGTACCTATGTTTTTTTTATTATTTAATTAAGTCAAAGAAAATAAACGGGTGGACGTTTTTATTTTTATTCAGCACATAAAAAACCTTACAATTCCATCTAAAATAATCATACAAAAAGTAGTTATGATCTATAATTGTACCTTAAAAATATGTGTGTACAGTTATGGTTAAAAGTAAAAAGCTTTAAGCATAACTATTCTAACGGTATGGACGGTGACTAACCAAAACCGCTTGCTCTAACGACATCCACGGACGAGCTGGTGGCCGATTCTTACGCCGAAAACGCCACGGTAAAACAACACGAAGTACCTAGTTAGTAGAACGCCTTACATCCATACCTCTCTCATCCCTACCGGGGTCTAGCGCAAAGTGCATATATTAAACTTACACAGGCTGTATGTTCAGGTTGGAGCCCTATTCTAGAGCTGTATTAGGGAACGTTCACATAGCAGTCCGTTTTACAAGTCCGTTTTATCGTATACGTTTTTATTGTGATGGCGGATGGATTATATTAGCGTGTTCACACTCATGAGAATATTCCGGATCTAGAAAAAAATATCGATCCGACAATGTATGTATACAGGATTCATTTTATCGAACCGAAGCTGTGCGGATCGTGGCTCCTCTAGTAGCGCTGAATCCGTTAAATACGGTCCTGTAAACTCTGTATGAATCATACCTCCATTAGCGACGAATCCGTTAAAAGCGGTCCTGTAAATTCTGTGAATATTACCTCCAATACCGACGAATCCGTTAAAAATTATCCTGTAAACTCGCTATGGACATAGTAGTGACGGATCCAGTATAAACGGCCCTATAAACTCTGTGTAAATATCACCTCCAGTCAAGACGGATCCGTTAAAAACGGTCCTGTAAACTCTGTGTGAATATTACCTTCAGTAGCGATGGATCCGTTAAAAACGGTCCTGTAAACTCTGTGTGAAATTACCTCCAGTAGCGACGGATTCGTTTAAAATGGCCCTTAAATACGGACATTCTGTGCAAACACTTGCATGAAAAAAACGCATAAATTGTCTAAATTGCAGGATTCATAGAACTAGGTTTAAAAATACGGGTGAAGACATGACGACACCATATTAAAATCCTGTTTAAAGGGTATATTTTCGAGATAAAACTGTACGACAAAATCGGAAACTATGGGATATAGAAAAGAAAAAAGTCTTGTCGTGTCTCGATTTACGAGTTTTTTTGGTTCTGACTCTCAAGCGCAAAATCTAACGTAATTTCTTCAAAAATCACTTACAAATTAAAAAAAATGTTGTTAAATTACAGTGTTATTGAAAATGCGAAATTTTGGATGTTTAAAAGTATGGATGAATGTTTGTTACTACTTCACGCCAAAACTACTGAACAGATCGGGCTGAAATTTTGCAAGGATGTAGCTCCAAGCCTGGCATCAAACAGGTATAGGATAACAGGTACAGGATAAAAGTAGTCTAACTTATATCCCTTATAACGGTCCCATGAGATATAAATAACTTTTACCGCGTCCATAGACACAACGCGTGTGAAGCCGCGGTCAGTAACTAGTTTTTAACATAGGTAATATTTTATTTTGCAAAACAGGACATGTTCGTTCAACATTAAAAATGTGACTTTTTTACCATTCCTATTCGACTACGATGGTTAACAAAACGATGATAAAATTTTGCATACAGGTAGTTTTAGGCCTGGAATAAAACATAGGCAAATTTTCCCTGTTAATCAGTTTCCATGGGATATGAATTACTTTCAAACGTTTCCATAGAAACAAAGCGTTTCACAAACTTTGTTTCTTGCCACGGGCAGGCTCATAATTCTAAGTAGTACACAAAGTAAGGTTATCAACATCGCTCAAAGGATTAGCAAGCTGAAGTGGCAGTGGACTGGTCATATCTCGAGAAGAACCGACCACCACTGGGGTAAACGTGTTCTTGAATGGAGACCGCGTCTCGGCAAACGTAGTGTAGGACGCCCTTCAACCAGGTGGGATGACGATTTGCGTAAGACTGCTGGCAGATGCTGGATGCAGCAAGCTGAAGACAGGGCGCTATGGCACTCATTAGGGGAGGCCTATGTGGACTAATAGACAGATGATGATGATGATACAAAGCAACTACCTTCTGCTCCCAGCTTCGCATGCTTTATTCCCGGATAAGAAGTAACCTCTTTTCTTCCCCAGGATATAAATTAAAACAGCACTACAACATCTTTTGTTCAGAATAGGGCACCTACTAAAGGATTTGCGCCGGTTTAAAGTTATAACACGGTGTAGGTGGGCTTTGTGGCTGCTATGTTTATTTTACTAGTTTTTAGGGTTCCGTAACGTTTCCGCAACGAATACTGCAGTACTAAAATACCTACATATCTACTACCGGGAAGTGTATCCCAACATTGGCAGAAGAACCGACAACTGTTGGGGTAAATGTATTCTTGAGTGGAGACCACGACTCGGTAAACGTAGCCGACGCGCTCCGGCCAGGTCGGATAACGACCTGCGAAAGACGGCAGGCAGATGCGGGACCGTGCATTTTTGGTTTAGTTTAGTGCAATCAAAGTCAAAGTTGATTATTTCATTTCTATGTACTGTTTAAAGCAACGAATAGGGAGCTCAGTTGCTTCAGATGGATGCTTGATATAGAAGCGTACGCAATTGCCCAAAAACTATTTCACTACCTTTCGTAATCTATATGATTGGATGTATTGGTGTACTTTTCAGCTTCATATACAGCGTTATTGGTAAATTAGTAACACTACGAGAACTCCAGGTTCTGTCCATGGCGTCTTCACTTTGTATTTTCATTTCATTTTGTATCAGAGATAATTTATAATTTTTTTAAAGAATGAAGGTCTGGCGTCTTCACTATCATATTCATGAAGACGCCAGACTTTAATTCTTTAAAAAAAATATAAATTATCTCTAATACAAAATGAAAAAACACCTTTGTCTGAAACCCAACGAATTACCTACTAAAGACCGATCTTCCACTCCCATACCTAATGTTAAGGGCACAACCGTTTTTAAGTTGAGTTTCAAATAAAACCACTCTAACGAACGATTCTTGCATCGAGGGGGGTACCAGTTACCAATACCAAGTTTAAGAATGTAGACCTGGCGTCTTCTCAAACGTGTTTGTGATGATGGACCTAATCTGCAGTTCACGTAGTGTTACTAATTTACCAATAACCCTGTATATATAGTAATAATTATCAGATCAGATATAAAATAGGGTGTTATTGATTTTCTTGTCACTTCAAAGTTTTGTCCAAAATGTTTATAAAATCTGTATCATCCATTTTGAGTTTCCTACGTGTAAAAAATAATTTTGGAACCCTTCACACAACACGACTCACTCTTGGCCAGCTTATTACCCAACTTGGCTTTAAAGTTTATGTTCGTGTGTCAAGCACCGTACTTAAACTTACTTGTAGTTGAGAACAAAATCTTCAAAATTTTATTTCTTCCACATTTTGTTCCTACTACTTCTACCTAACCAAACTGAAGGCCTGCGTCCGCCAAATATGCTTTACTATATAATATTATTCATTATATATTTATTTTAGCCAACAGCTACTTGCAGGTCATTGCAGGAAGGCTGGATACAGCCTCCCCTTGTATGCAGCACTGGACGAAAGTTCACGTTGGTTGTTAGTGTTTAGTTTTTTATGTATTATGTGTTTTTCTCTTTGTCTTTGTATGTAACTCGTTATATGGACTGTCTTGTGATGTCTGAAATAAATGTGATTTATTATTATTTATAAGGTTGCATTAGGCATGGTCACGCGAAAAATAACCATTGAAAATAGTCTGAGCGAGTCACTGAATGTCATAAGTGACCTAGCAGGGCGAAAAACGGGAAAATTAAAAGCATAAGATTAGATATTACCAGGCTGAAGAGCCGACGGGCAGGCCAGACATATCACGCAGAACCGGTTACCGCTGGGGACTAAAATTCTCTGCTGTGTGAATTGTCCAGTATCATTATTACTACTATGGTTAGAGCGAGTTCGCGTGAGTTCTCATACAAGATCACACCACTCCACAACGCGCCATCAATCCGAAAGCGAGATGTGTCGTTCCAAACCTGCCAAAAACGACGTGACCTCATCGATTTTGACACCGCGTGATTGGATTTCATACTCCGCGCTCCGTTGTCATTCCCATAGCGCGGCCTGTCAGGAACTGAATGATCATGTGTTAGAATACCTGCTAGTCAAATTCAGATCTATGAACTAGGTAAGTGTATCACTCATAGACGATTTTTCATCCGCTTGTTATAATTTGAGACTAGTTTAAACTTTTTGTTAACCTCTAGTGTGTATACTTGTGTGTAGAGAAACCAAGACTTGGTTCGTGAAACAATTAAACAAAACTTAATCAATATAAGTGCTTAAAATGCTATATTAATAATAATAATAATCATTTATTTGAAATGAAATGCTTTATTAAAAAAGAACAGCATGTTTACATACATAGGTATTACCTAGTCGGTAGAATGCGATCTATTTCTTGTTTCTCTTTTTTGAGACTATAGAACAGTTACAGATCTTATTTTAACTTATTCTACGGTCCATAGTAACTAACATACATACAATACTAAAAACTAAAATTAAAGACACGTTATTTTACGGCGAGACGTGACGCAATCAGGGTGTCAGCTGACGACGGTGCACGGCGGTGTCTCCTTGCAGGCGGCCAGTGAACCGTCGGAACTTAACACTTTGCGGCCAAAACTCTGCGCTTAAGTAGATCGACAGATGTTCAGTTGGAACTCTGACCATAAATGAATGCTCACATTATGGCGAGAGTCCAGCTTTTCGACGCGCATCGAGAGTCCAGTCTTCATTTTCAGGTACTCCTCCACAGCTTTGGTCTCCACATAGAAATGAACGCAAGAGACATATAGCTGGGTAGTTGGTACTTCCGCTCGGAACCCAGAGGTCAGGTCTTTCGGGCCAGTACCGCACTGGTTACTTTTAATGCTTTTGTAGTTCGTGACATTTGTCCAACCTCACGAGTCACACTCACGAATACATCTGAATCGACCACCTGTATTCTGAATTTTTATTCGTTAATTTTCTCGCAGAATCCATCACAGAATGGGTCCCTAGAGGCAGGAAACGACCTCGCGGTCGGACTATTCATCTAGGTATAGAGACGATCTAATCGCGCACTTGAAAGATTGGTTTCTGTGGCGGTAAACAAGGACGAATGAAGATAGTGGAAGGCGTTTGCCCTGAGGCACATAAATATAAAAAAAATAAGCAAAAAACATCGTTTATTTCAGACCTAGTGGCCTTTACAAACACAGTTACAAAATTACTATTGTACACAAACTGGAAAAACGCCTACAAAATAACTGACTATAAGGTAGGTAAAGGCCTCCGAAGAAAAACGGTACAGAGCTCGCCTTACAAATGGAGAACCGTCGGCAAATCGTCGAACTCGGGCGCAGCGGGCAAAGGTCCACCTGCGATACAGGAGGATGTAGGTTCGACTCGGATATTTGTGCCGGGTGTTCAGTGTATTGTAAAAATCTATATGTAACTAGCTGCGCCCCGCGGCTTCATTTGTGTCAAAATATTTTACTATGAATCAAGCTTGCCCTAAATTTGCCAACAAAAAGACGAGGAGACCTTTCCACATAAGTAGATTTTCGTCGAAATGGTCCGCCTTGGCAGAAAACATCGAATAACTTTAGTTACGAAAAAGATATCAAAATAAACTACATATCAGTAGAAGCTCACTTTAGAGATGTTTCAACAAATCAGAAATCATCCATCACTCTTATTTTTTTTTAATGTAACGCGAAGTTGAGCTTCAAAATTTATTTTAACTCTTTTTTTATATTTGAGGGCCCATGACTTTATTTCTAGCAATGTGAAATGTGCAACTTTTAATAATAAACAACTTGTCATTGGGAGATTGAATCATAAAATACCGTGAGTTCCCTCTTGTGCAACTGCGGTTACTCAACTGCGAATAGCTGCGCAACGGGGATTCCCTTTTGTGCAACCCATTTTTTCCCTTTTGCTCAACTCGATAATTTGAGACGAAAAAAGACAGCCATTAACAAAAATTACATTAAAACGTCAAAAATGACAGCAAATGTAAAACATGACAGAAATTACAGCCAATGTCAAAAATGACAGCAGATGTCAAAATATACTTTATGTAGGAACTATTTAGCTAGTTAAACTCCAAAGGAAGGTGCGCTTGCTCATGTGTGTTTTCCTGTCGTTTATTTTATTGACGTTTACTTTCCTAATATTCTGATCGACTTGTATAGCTCAAAGCTGTTCTGAAGCTTGTAAACAAAGATTATATTTAAATTATTGTTCATACGATCTCGCGGATCCGAAGATATTGAATCACTGGATGTGGCACTAGAAAATTCAAAAGCTTCAGGAAAACCGTGTTACATTTTGCCATTGGCTGTTATTTTCTTTCAGTGCATAGTAATCAATATTTGCAGCAACAAATAATCACGTATTTCGTTGTTTATAAGATGCATAAAATTGGTTCGGGTCTCGATCGAGGTTAAATTCGAGAACATGGGATTGTTTGATTTAAATAGGAAATCTCAAGACCATCTAACATATTATCTCCTGGCTTGTAATTTTACTTCTTGTAATTGTGTAAATCCGAAGTAGTCTACATTTCATATTTTATACGTTACATCTCATAGATTTTCTATATTTTGTTTATATTGTTTACCTATCTCTGTTGGAAGCACGTGTCACAGCGGAGCCGCTGCTTGCGCAACCTAGAAGTCGCATAAAATGTCAAAAGATTTGAACCAATGCCACATCTAGCATCTCTAACCCCACATAATATCGTTATGCATAAGCACGTAGAACCTCTAAACTGCTTAGTATCTTTCACGGGAGCCTCCGCACATGTATTTTTATGCAACTTTATGTACAATACATGCGACACCCTGTGTACATAGCGATACAATTTGTACTCAGCGTGTACAGTGACGGGCGCAGGTTTCGTATTTAGTTTTATGGGACTTAGAAGTGATTGAGTTATTGCTAGTGATTTAAGTATTTTCAAAAATTATAATGACGAAATTATTTGACGCCCTCTGTGGCGCGGTGGGCGAAGGTCTGCCTACGACGCAGGAGGTTGCGGGTTCGATTTCCACCATGGGACAAATATTTGTACGATCTGCAGTTATTTGTTCAGGGTGCTCTGGTCGTTTTCTATGTATAATAAAAAATATCTATCTGTGTAATGTATTGTATTATGTATATCAGTTATCTAGTACCCATAAAACGAGCTCTGTTTAGCTTGGGGCTAGATAATGCTGTGTGAATTGTCCAGCATTATTTATTTATTTATAATAACTTATTTTTACCGACTTCAGAGAAATAAGGTAGTTCTGTATCTGACTACTATTCTAAATTTAAACTAGACACAGAAGGAAGAGCACATTAGCCATGGAAACAAAACAATCTTTATGCAAGTAACGTGTAATCTTTTTTTTAAAGTTAGTTAATGAATAAAAAAAATCTATAAACTATTATAAAACTGAATAGTTAGTCTTTTGTAATGAGTTCCTTAGCTCTAACGAGTTGGCGGGGTCAATTCTCTACGATCTATAAGTTCTACAGTTTATGTAGACATAGCTTAGTGTTTGGGAGGCCGCCAAACTTGTAATAGAGATCTATGCTCGTCGATTCGCCGCTGTCATTATGACTTAGGAAGGTTTAGACAGGACATCAAAAAGTATACATAGTAGTTGCCTTACCAGTACTCTGAATTTATGTAGATCCTATTCAATAATAACACTTTTAATTAAGATAGGCAGTCCCAGAGATTAAATAGAAAATGATAGATATATTACTATGTATAGGTAGACAGGACGCTATGGCGCTCATTAGAGGAGGCCTATGTCCAACAGTGGACATAAAACGTTTATATACATAACAAAAAATATATGTCATGGTACATCCCGTTGCAAATGACTTTAAAATATACGATTACTAATTTATCCGTTTTGTTATTATAGTTATCCCTAATTTTAATATGGTTGCAATTTCAGCCCAGGTCGATGCAATTTTATTTCGGAATCAATTTAGACAAAACTTTACCATTTATCTCATTTTCATATTTAAATTAACATGACTTTTTAAAACATACATAGAAAGCAACACTACATTTGACTTTCCTTTAGCATTTTGTTAGCTCAACTAGGGGCTATTTGAAATTCTACTCTACGAGAGCTTTGACACTTCCAATGTGATTCTTTGTTCCAATGAATTAACTTACATCTACCATTATTATATCTACTTCGCTACTTCACTAGCTAAGCTTTGCCAGCTCTACATCTTCCTAACTCTACTCCTCTCGACGGTGGATGGTTGCCAAAACCGGAAACAATGGTCGCACGACATTTTTATTCACTTAATTTAAAGTTTACTGTACATCCGTTATTGGGTCAACTTGTACTCTTTGTCAGGAACTCGTGACAAACTGCCAGACGTAATCATTTGTTACTTCTAACAGCTCCAAAAATCCATACTAATATAATAAATGCGAAAGTTGCTCCGTTCGTACTCTGTTAGATGTTCACGCCTAAACGGTTGAACGGATCTTTATAAAATGTGGTTAAAATAATGCTGGACAATCTACACAGCATCATGTTAAGTAAGTTAAGCAGAGCCTGTGTTATGGGTACTAGATAACTGATATACATAATACAATACAATACCTGGATACATATTTTTTAGTATACATAGAAAACAACCAGAATCAATGTTCCGGGTGAACAAATATCTGCAGATTGTACAATCATTTTTCCCGAGGTGAGACCAAACCCGCAACCTCCTGCGTTGCTGGCGGATTCTCGCCCACCGCGCCATAAAGGTCGTCATTATATAAATAAAATAGACCATAAGTTAGTTTGCCTGCGACTTCAAGAATGGTACTTATTAAAAATGTCATAATCTGTCACGATCTGACCTATCCGGTACCTATCGGCATTGGAGCTAGCGGTCATACCGGGTACAGACCAAGCGAGCAAAAGCGAGTGAAGGCTAACGAACGAACGCAAAAGTACTAGTGTGGACGTTATTGCGAAAGCAAGCGAGTCCAAACAAGGGCCTTCGTTCATCTTCGGCCGTTCTCCGGCGGCTGTCGCTACATCAAAGCATTAGGGAGTGCTCGTACCGATTGTGAAATCCCAATCGTTTGCATTCGCTCGCTCTCGCTCGCTTGGTCTGTACCCGGCATGTTGTGCCAGCATGAGAGATGACGTTAATCTCAACCCATTCCTTAATAACGCTGATAATATGGTGCAACGTAGCCAGCCCCTCCACAAGGTGAATTGATGACCTGATGAAGGTCGTGGGGTCAAAGGTATTCCAGCAGTAGCGTCTTTCTGCTGAAATGATGATGACCGCTGGGGAGTAAAGGTTCTCGAGTGGCGGCCGCGATGCAACCAGAGGCGGATTAACTGTCGGCAGCGCCCTAGGCAAACACCTCATTGGCGCCCCTCTGTGAACGAGCCGCGGCAAAGCTCAGTATTGGGGGTGGTGTTAGTTACATAACAACGACAAAGTACCTCAGTGGTTGACAAAAAAGTAAATAAATAAATTTTATTTATTGGTTAGCATGATAGAGGAGGTTGTCATTGTCAAAGTTAGAGCCAGGACCATATGGGTTTGGCGGGGTTAGCTAGAAAGGCTGGGAAAGAAAGATAACGGCGAGCGGAGCGAGCCGCGAATTTTCTTGTGATTTTTTTCACGATTAATTACGATAGGTATGTAAATGGTGAAACGTAAATATTTGTGGGTATCGGTAATAAAATTATTGGGGGTGGGGTTAGTTACATAACATCCACAAAGTTCCTCAAAGCTCAGTTTTGGGGGTGGTGCTAGTTACATAACAACGACAAAGTGTCTCAGTGGTTGAAAACTAGAAGTAATGGCGAGCGAAGCGAGCCCAATCATTTTTATGCTTTTGGTTAGCATGATAGAGGAGGTTGTCAATTGTCAAAGTTAGAGCCAGGACCATATGGGTTTGGCGGGGTAAGCTAGAAAGGCAGGGAAAGAAAGATAACGGCGAGCGGAGCGAGCCGCGATTTTTTGTGATTTTTCAAGATTAAATAAGATAGGTATGTACCTAAATGGTGAAACGTAAAACTTTTGTGGCTATCGGTAGTAAAATTATTAAAAAAATGATAAAATTATTACTTTTCGCTCTAAATAGATTGCTTCAATAAGGAATTCGCGTTATGGATACTTGGGCACCACTCGCTTTACCCTAGGATCGGCGCAGATAAACAGTAAAAGATAAAGATGCGGCATTAAAACACGTGCCTTTAAAAATCTCGCGAATCTATGGCCATGTGATTTTAAAACTTACAGCCAGCCTAATGCATAACGATTAAAGCGTCATTTCAAACCAATATTTTCAACAAAAACCGAGCGCTAGATCCTCATAGCGGATGTGCGCCACGCACCCGCAAAAGCTTCCCTTAATGCTAATACAGCCAAATGCCCACGATTGTTGGTGTCTTTTAAAACATAATATTAAAACAGATACCTCACTATCGCTATGCCGGCGGCGGTGGCGTCGGGCATGACAAGGGCGCATGGTCTGGGTTAGGAGTCCTACGGCTGCCACCGGGGTGCATTGCATGGCGCCCCCTATGTTCCTGCGCCCGTGTGCGCCGCTAAAGCCGCCTCTGAAGCTCGTCAACCAATATCATCATACTAATCATCTGATTTTTGCTAAGTTCCTTCTTTTTAAATTTTTTGTTCTACACATAGAACAAAAATAAAAAGTTTCGACAGAATTAAATAATCATTTATATTTTGTAAGTAGGCCTGCTTACTCATATAATTAATTTTATACTTAGGTATTACCTTACATATTAATTATTTAGTAGTGTAAAATTTTCCGCGCTCGCGCCCCTTGTAACCTCGCGCCCCTAGGCACATGCCTACTTTGCCTTGGGGATGATCCGCCACTGGATGCAACAACATCAACTCGATGGACAGACGACATCGTAGCGGTCGCAGGGAGTCGATGGATGGACGTGGCTCAGGACCGCTATTCGTGGCGTTGTATGCGGGATGCCTATGTCCAGCGGTGGACATGTGTGGACTGATATGTTGATGATGATATTATATCACAGAGAAGTAGAGCTTTTATTTATCTTGGAAAAAAAGACGCGAGCTGAAACCAGTAATCTGATTTTGTGTACTGAGTCTAAGTCAGCAACTTTACTTATCAACTTTATCTGTAAGGAAATAGAGTTCTTTGTTGAAAAGTAAACCTACACCCATGTAGATAAAAAATAATGCCCAAGATTTGGTTGGCCTAATTTTACTGTGGATCCAGCGGGCGGCTGCTACTCCGGCGCAACAGAAATGTGTAGTTTTTTTTTAGTTTTAGTTTTTAAAAAGAAGACCTGAGCCTTTATCCCAAACATTTACCATAACAATGGTATCGTCTTAAAATTATATTTTGGAATTTTACCTTTCATGAAAGAAACACAGATGGACATACGCGTGTCCAGTTATAAACCGATCTATCAATATCTCCTTGCAAATAGCACTGCACGCACTATCTTGAGTTTCTTTCATCTATGGACGACTCTGTGATGATTCGACTGTCATAGTAAAATTATTTTAACAGAATTCGGCCCCTGGAGCAACAATAACTATTTTTTTAACTTCCTACTTTTTGACATAACTTCGTCAAAAATTATGCCGTGAACCTGATCGCAACTTTATATTGTTACAACACAATCATGTGCCTGTTCAAAACCGATAACTGCAAAGGTTTTGTAAACAAGGGAAATAGGCGGGAAATTCTGTTTTTACCTGAATCTCTCTCTCTATAATCCTTTATTATTTACTTCAGTTAATTCTCGAGGTGAGGATAAACGAACGACCAAAATATGCGGTTGGTGCGGTCGCTTAGTGACAAAGACCTTCTTTATAGGTAAATAAAAGAAAAAACCTAATAATGGTCAGTCAGTGTAAACAAAAGTAACAAATCCATAAGAATACTAAAAATGCGAAAGAAATTATGTCCTTTTTTATTTTTATCGAAGGTCAAAGGGTATTTTTTTTTTCATTATTATAGTGGTAAGAGAAATACTGTATTCTCTGAAATAAAAATAATATATTCTCTGAAAATTTCAACTGTCTAACTTTAACGGGTCATGACATGACCATCTGCCCGTCTGCGGGATGTATCCCGCAGACGGGCAGATGGACAAACAGCGGTGCGGTGGCTAAGTAATAGGGATCCGTTTTCATACTTTGGTTACGGAACCCTAAAAACCCATAACCCGGATTTATGTTCTCCCTTTAGTCCAGCCGCTTTAGGTAGGTACCAGCACTACACTTACATTACATGTTTACTGCCAATTTTATAGTTAATTTTATGGGTAGCCATGGAAAAATCTAATTGAAAGTAAGAATTAAATTATTTTGCCGTTTGATAAAAACGAAGACCAAGAAGACCAAAAATTACCTACATTTACACTTTATGTTGAACGAGGTTATTGAAACAAAAGTTTCAAATATCAACAATCATATAAAAAATATCATCTAATCTCCATTATTCACGTGTAATTTTCTTTGTTAATAAAGTTCTCAGACATGAAAAGTTCAAGCCTAAACAGTTTGCACTTCCCTCCAACCGACAGCCCAAAGTGCCCTGCTATCTACCCTTTGCGAAATGAAAGCGAACGATTCATAATTTCCGGTAGTCACTGGTGTGACCGGTTGATTCTTTGATCTTTGTCGTGATTTCTGATGAATTGGGGTAACGTCGTGATAGTGATGACATTGTCGTGATTCTGAAAGAGAAAGGTCGAGTTACAACAGATGGCCAAGCACAGGGATTATTCTCTCATAGAATGTACATTCTATAATAAATCTGAAGCTTGATTATTTTAAAAAAAAACACAATTTTCATAACCTTTACGAAAAAGTGCACTCTAGGATCTAAGAATTATTATTGTTCAATAACCGCCACTGTTTGCAAACAACATTTGAAAATAAAAAATAGACTACCTCATGTCAGACGTAAGATTTATAACCTTTTAACTTATAATAAGTGTAAAAGTTTAATAATGAATAATATTTTAATTTTCAATAATTATTACTTATTAACTTTTTAATTTTTTTCTTCCGCTGCACAAGCTGGGACAAAAATCAAAACTCATATTCAAGCTGGAGTAGACTCCAGCACATTAGAATGTGCTGGAGTAGACTCCAGCACATTAGAATGTGCTTTGTGTTTACTTAGAACTTAAAAACAGTTGCGAACTTGCTTTGTCCGAATTAAGTAAGCCATTTGGGCTTACTACCCGTACTTAGTCGCATATGTGGAATATTTAAACGGTAAAACGTGGGAAGGATGACATTTTAAAATGGATAAGATCATCATCAGCCTATATTAGTCCACAACTGGGCGTTACAGCGTTTTCAGTCACGTGATCAAGCATTTTTTAAAATAAAAATCACCTGATTAACGCTTTGTTACGTTGTCACTGATTAGGATGATAACAATTTGCAACTTATTTTTAATGTAGTCAAATAACCTATTATTCGCTATCTACTGAGAATTTGCAGGAAGTAAGGGAATGTCATCATCATCATCAGCCTATGTTAGTCCACAGCTGGACATAGGCCTCCCCTAATGAGCGCCATAGCGCCCTATCTTCAGCTTGCCGCATCCAACATCTGTCATAGGTAATAATCCGGATATATGATACCTAGGTATTAAATTTGTAACAAAGAAAATTACAATCAAAGTATAGACCAATTAAAAGTAGTCTTTGAATTGAAATAGTTGAGCTCACTGCAGACTGGTGCACACAATCTAGAGTTAGCTTAACTGATCCATTTCAATAATATTAGTCGGTAGCGACCCCAAGCACAGAGCGGGGCAAAGCAACCAGCATTTTGCACTGCTGTATAGCAATGCTGATGCGCTGCGCCAGATACTCACCAGCTCTCGGGTCACGCGTCGCTTCGACCAGATGCTCAGATAATTATTTAGGAAGCCCGGTGAGCCTCGGTACCCCACGGACCTAATACCCCTTTACAACCGGATACCTTTTTTCCCGATTTTTATAATAGTAAATTATAGATAACTAGCAGCGCCTCGCGGTTTCACCCGCGTGGTTCCCGTTCCCGTGGGAATTCCGGGATTAAAAGTAGCCTATGTTCTATTCCAGACTATAATCTATCCCTGTACAAAATTTTATCCAGATCCGTTGAGCCGTTCTAGCGTGATTGAGTAACAAACATCCATCCATCTATCCATCCATCCATCCAAACTTTCACATTTATAATATTAGTGAGATAAAAAAACACGAAGAAATTGGCTGTTAATGTGCCACATCCAACGCTTCCCAACTCCTTTTCACCTACAGTCATACAGACAGTCATAGCTAACTCTCCACTAAGCTTTGATCGTTCTTTACCTTTATAACGCTAAGTTATAACTTTGCCTTTGTCCGAATGCTTATTTTATTAAGTCCTGCGCTTATTCGCTGAGATTCATGCCAATAACGCGCGATGTCGTAACGCGATAACCACAACCACTTAGGTATGTGCTTTTCTCTTATTGGATGTGTCTGAATATGTATGTAATATATATTATTTAAACAGACAAATACGATAACTATTGATATTGAGAGAGTCTATTCATTGAAATACGTCTTCAGCTGGTCAAAGACCTCAAGATCGCTACAGTCACCGATCCTTCGTGGATCTGGTAGTAGGAACTAAAATCACTTTTATGTATATCAATAAATTATTTGTATTTAGATTTATATTTTACAAGTGTCGTGATGTTGCGATGTCTGAAGTTCTTTTGGCAAATAGCAAAGTGAGGACTCGACTTAAAACTCCTACTTAAAAGTATGTCAATTGCGTAAACGCAAGAAACACCTATCAAAAAAAATTTGCCACTCTAACTTTGTACTTAATAACTTAACTCCTACACTCGTGTGGAGCCTGATCAGGGCTTGGTTTTTCGAGAACACGCAATTAAACATACCTTAAACTGTGAATCTTGTGCTCGTACTACTTACTAAAAACTGGCATAAACTTTAACTACTTAGCCTATATGCGAACTAAGTGATAGACTCAGTGTGGTACCTTACAACTTGTGGTACCTATACAATTACTACTAAAACAGCATCTTTCATGTAAGGTCAAAAACATCCAGACCCTACACGTATTACGATTACGATGTGTTTCGTTTACCTACTTGATATAGCGAATAAGACCCCGCTAGCTCTGGGAGGCACTTAAAGTTCCAGGTTCGACTCCCGGCTCTGTACTCTAGTTTGTTGTGAAATTGAATTGTTTCGCCGCGAAGTAATATTAGTTGGGGACATTTCATTTTAGCTATTATTCAAAGAACCCTTTTGTAATTTACTATTGTGGCGCTTTGCTTTCTACTTATAAACAAAGTAAGGATTATTTTTTACCCGACTACCGACAGGGGAGGGTTATTATAATAACTAATAATTTATAATGAGGAAAGATTTGTTTGTTTGAATTGAATAGGCTCCGAAACTACTGAACCGATTTGAAAAATTCTTTCACCATTAGAATCCTACATTATCCCTGATGAACATAGGTTATAGAATATACCCGTGCGAAGCCGGGGCGGACCTCTATCTTTTTATAAAATTTTAAAATAACATTATTTTAATTTAAAGGTTAATCCATTTATTTTATTTTAAAAGTAAATCCACTTATCAGACTTCGAAAAAATATCAACCAGTAATGAATTGATTTTAATGATTATTTTGTTTTTGTATAGACTCTACAAAACTCATACTCTATACTGTAGATAGAGTATGATCCCGGGTGGTTTCCTTGAACATTTTATTGATTTTTATTAGGTTTTTAGATTCAGATTCAGATAGTTTATTGTCACACATCATACAAAATAAAAAAATTACAAAATATTGTAAATTAAATTAAATGCTGAGGCTATGACTCGTCAAAAAACGGTAAATACAATTTTGCTGTAGATGGGCAATAGTCGAGGTATAAGTTAATGCTTAAATCTAAGGTTCTCGTAAATCTACTTTAAGTTAGGTGATTTCACGAGGATGTCAGGAAATTATGAGGACTTGACATTAAACTGACTATAATCATTTTCTAAAAACTCAAGATTCAAGATTCAAATCAATCACTTGTTTATTTTCGTGGCCGTGTAATGTCACCGCCGCCGCCGCCGGATCGTAGAATCAGGGTGTTTGTAGGTACGCCTTGCAATTAAATATGTATTAATAACCTATTTTTACCGACTTCAAGGAGGAATTCTATATTCGGCTATGTTTTTAGGGTTCCGTACCCACTAAGACTTCGCTGTTCGTCTGTCCGTCTGTCCGTCGTCGGTCCGTCCGTCCGTCTGTCACAGGCTGTATCTCATGAACCGTGATAGTTAGACAGTTGAGATTTTCACAGAATATGTATTTCTCTTACTTGCCGCTATAACAACAAATCAAATAAAGGGGCTCCCATATAAAAAACCGTAATTTTTTATTTATTTTTGCTGTACTTATCTTTGCTCTACCAATATAGGTGGTAGACAGTTGAAATTTAGACAGGGTGTAGATCACTAATTGACACAATAACAACAAAAGATATTATTAACATAAATTTAGATGGGTATTTTAATTCTAAGTGCGGCGGAGTCTTTCGTAGGTCGTCGTCCCACCTGGCTGGAGGGCGTCCTACACTACGTTTTCGAGTCGTGGTCTCCACCCAAGAACACGTTTACCCCAACGATTGACGGTTCTTCGCGAGATATAGCCGGCCCACTGCCACTTAAATTCTTTGAGCTATGTCGATAACCTTGGTTCTCTGTCGGATGTATTCGTTACGAATCCTTTCATTCAGAGAAACTCCGAGCATAGCTCTTTCCATAGCTCGCTGAGCGACATCGTGTTGGTAACGGAATGTAAATAGTAACAAACATTCTTTATCCATTACCCTGTAAGTCGTTGTTCCAATAAATATTCCTCCTTTCTACCTCACAAGAATTTAAATTCCGAACAGTGTTACCTGCAACCGAGTAAAATTCCGCCGAATTCAAACAAATATAGGCCGTCAATATACAGCGAATGTGACCTTTTCTGTCACCAGCGCACTCTCTGTATAAAATAAGTAGGCGTGTGTGTCGTGGTGCATCTTGGCAGGCAGCCAGCGAGCGACTCAGCGGAACACGTGAGATGCTGCGGTAGGGATGGGCAGTGTCGATGAAATTGGTCTATGTTTATCGATGACTAGTGGTCCGCCCCGGTTTTGCACGGGTATATTCTATCGCCTATGTCTAGTAAAGTATTGTTATATCTGTATTCATCAGGGATAATGTAGGATTCTAATGCTGAAATTATTTTTCAAATCGGTCCAGTAGTTTTGGAACCTATTCAATTCAAACAAACATAAAAATCTTTCCGTTTTATAATTTTAGTATAGATATAAACTAATAGAAGCTGGGATAAATATCTGACAAAACTGTCGATATGTCTACTGTTGCTGTGCAGTACACATATATTTTTAAAATAAAAGACAAAGCTTCTGTCAATAAGAGTCACAAAACGGTCTCTGTTTCAGCATGAGCTAGTTGTAAACACGTTATTACCAACGCTAGTCTTCCGACAGAGCCGTTTGTTAACGTCACGGAAGATAACACATGATTGTTTTATGTCGTATAATATACGACATAAAACAATCAAAAATATAACCTACGGCAACGGTTGACAAGTAGATACAGCTGATGTAATGTTATCATGATAACGAAACGGGCATCTAGCATTTACCATAATCTGTGTATTCACTTTTACAAGTGACGTTTCTAAACACATTTTATAAATACGCTGAACTATAAATACATTCTATACTATATGTAAATTCAACAATTTTCTATTCTATTCATGTAGGTACCTAAGTACTTGCATGCAAATTAAGGCAGAAAATTAGTGGGTACACGTTTCGGCCAATAAACGAATCAAAAAATAATTGTAACCGGCCAGCCGGAATTGTAACGAAACAAAACACACAAATATTAAAGCATGGATTGCTTTTTTGTATACAAGTAAAAATTAAATATTGTGTAAGTAATAAATAGTACATAGCTTTATATGATACTCATATCATTTTTATGACTCTCTTGTTTTTTCTAATCGTCAAAAATAAAATTACGTAATTTGATTTTAAAATACCAACACCGAACTGAGTTGTCGATCAATAACCATTCCTATTTTACCCCATCTCTACAAGAATCGTTGGCAATAATCGTCAGGCCATAGACCGCACTACGCCTTATCTCTTCGACTACTGAACCTTACCACGGTTCTTGCAATTTTCTAGGGTTCCATCTGATAATGGGCGAGCCGTTTTGTGCAATCCGTGTTTGAAACTCAATTTTGTGAAATTGGTAGGTTCCATTACGTGATCTTATTAGATTTGACGAAGATAGAGTTTTTAAAGGTTTTAGAAGATTTAATTGCTTTTATAACTTTGGTAGATAATTAGATATTTATTGATGGAATATGCCGCTGCTCATCTCCTACTTTGTTAGAGCTCTGAGGGTTCATTTTAATTTCCCGACGTTTCAACCGTGTTACGGAGATCGTGGTCACGCTAAGACCTTTAACACGCTTGGCCACACGATGAAAAATTAAAATCATCTTCAGATTCAACAGAAGCTAAACAATCTAAACATAAAATATAGAAAAGTTTTTGTAACTTAGTCACGCCTAAACTGCTGAATGGATTGGACTGAAATTTTAATTCGACGTAGATCTATATTTCTCACCATTAATGTTTCTCTAACTCTTGGATTTTATCGTTACTTACACCTTAAACATCTACATTATAATGTGGGTTGTATTGGATGTATTACTGTTAGACTTAGTTACTACTTTGTGGACTGTTACTCGTGACGCGACGTCACCCTAATAGGTTCTGACTGAAAGCCAGCGTCGTTATCGTCCTCGGATGATAACGACAATAAGCTGAGGCAGGACCTGATGCCGCGCACATAGGGAAAGACCACCTACTCTTGGGACTCTACTACATGCTTATTTTTTATTATATGTTTAAAATTTAAATCTCAAATGATTATGTTTCTGTTTATCACGTATGTTTTGGTGTTTCCCTTTTTTGTAAAATATGTGTGTGGCTATGAATAAATTCTTTATTCTTTATCTATGAAAGTATTAATTTAGTTTAAGAAAAATATATTTCTTGATATGAAAGTATTAATTTAGTTTATGAAAAATATATTTCTTGATACTTAGGACATTGGATGTACCGGGGAATGATCGTCTGGTGTCGGCTTAGAAGTTGTACCACCCCAACTCTTCCCGTGGGTGTCGTAGGTGGCCCCTGAGGGGTATACGCCGGAGGGCGGGCGGCCAGCACCTCTTGCAGAATAGAACTACCACTGAACTATGATCCCCAACCCGCATCCCCCGGATTATGGATATTAACCCCATGAAATAAAAGCTTATCAGGGGGAGGCCTGTGTCCAACTGTGGACCATTGTAGGCTGTTGAGGTTGAGTTTGAGGACCTCAAATCCCCAATTAATCATGTCCTTCCATGTACCAAACTCCCTGTGTACGTGCTCTGGAATTTTCTCTCGAAAAAAACTTCTGTGTGACATTTTTCACGTCCAAATCCGTGGACATTATCTAGTGTCTAAATAGAGCGAACTTTCTCACCGTTATAAACTAAAGTTACGGAATAAGTGTAAGGTTACCTTTTTATACATAACAGCGTAGTTTTCCCTAACAAGCGATGTGCTCAACTGTTACCAAAGCCCGGACTCGAGAGAGCAATTTGGGAGGACACACAGCCCTCCAGAATGGTCACTTAATTATCACAAATAATTATTTATTTTTATATCAGTCTGTATTGTCCAACTGCAGGGAAAAGACCTCCCTCGCTTTTTTTACCTTTCCTATAAAATAAATAATTCAGGATTATTCACACAGCATCATCCAGCCCCAAGTTAAAGCAAAGCATTTGTTATGGGTAGGTAAGTAGGTACTTGATTAATTAATTTAAAACTAAGGGAATGGAAAAAATTTATACAATTAGGTAGTTATAATTGAAACAGTTGAGCTAACTGCAGACTGTTGCAAGCAATCTAGAGGTAGCTCAACTGATAACAAACATCAACCATACAGTCAAAGGTATTCAGATACCTTTCCCGGATAGGTAATATTTTTGACTGTAAGAGATCGCTTCTTAGCGATGGTAGGTAGGTAGGTACCCTAGTCGCTGCATTTAATACTCACAAACAATACTACTACTAATCTAACCAGGAAGGCAGTGTGTCCCGGTCAAAGAGAAATTATTACGCAGTATGATAATTTTTGATATTACTTGAGTTTCTCAAACGTATCGAAACTTCAGCTTCAATCAATTGTGTCTTCAATCAAACTCCTGACGCTCAAAGGAGTTATAATGTTAATCAATTGGGTGGTTAGTTCTGAAACAAGATCTTGAGGCTGGTGTGAAACACGTGGGCCGCATTGCCTTTGACATCTTTATCTGATTTAGGGGTTATCGTGAAATTTAGTATTAGAAGGACTAAATTTGGGCTCAAATGTCTCACCAAAAGATAAAGTAGATGAGATTCAAAATGACTTACTTAGCTACTTATTCGCTAATAACTCAACAGATAGCTTTTCTGGATAGGTAGGATAATATATTTTTACAAAAACATTGCATCATATTTTATCATTGTGAAACAGTGTATTGTCTTCTCTGATATATTAAGTATGTCAGCAGAAAACGCAAAACTCTTGATGTCAATCAAAAACCACGAAAATTCTAAGACAGGTAGCATACTTCCGCTGCTAAAGCATATCAGCATATCCGCAGTAGTGCCGCAATGACTTGTTCGTTATACGACAACCGAAAGTGTTTTTTTCGAATGGACTAATATGCTGTTGACCGCAGATGGCCATGACAGCGTTACCGGACTTTGTCAACCGAAAGCAAGGCGAAACTGCGCATATTTGACTATAACTCTCTATCTCTTTCTTGTGCAATTCCGCCGATCTGCTCGGACGCCAGCTACATATCCGCGCTCAGTCCGCCATGCGCCATTTCGCTGCAAAACCGCGTTTATTTCGCATGTACGAGTATCTTGTGGCAGTCGACAACATTCCGCTACTCGAGTGGTGAAAAATATAGTAATGTTGCGCAGCGGAACTAGCGCTGCGGTTTTGCATGTATGATTTGACGGCGGGGGTGTCCTACGGGCCTAAGATTTGTAAGAAATAAAAACGAAACACACATTCCGTACAAAATACTTTATTCACAATATAAAATAATAAATAACTATCTACAATCTATACTGACTTAGTTAAAACTTAAATACTTGTTAATCTTATTAATATAACCATCGCTTAAGACCGGTCTTGAAGCCAAATGTACTTTATTCTTCAAACTAGCTATAGTAGACACTAAGTAACTTCTAGGAGTGGTCGCTACTATGACTCTAGGAGTAGAATCATTAGGCACATTAGGAATACTATTCCTAATATTAGTATAGAGATTAGGAGCTTTAGTTCCTATAACCACAACATGTTCTGTAGGCCCTTCAAACGGTGTAGGAGTAGTAGAAGGCACGTTTAGTTCAACAGGGTCGAATTTCCTGTAGCTTTTCGTAAATAGGTCTTTAAGTTCTTCATAAGACGGTCTAAGTGTAGCCTTATCGACGTTTGTACCGACTGTTGCCTCGACATTTTTGTTTACAAAGTTATATTTACTTCTATGCGGTTCGTAGTTACTGTTGTATTCAGTTGAATAATCGTTGTAATATTCTTTAGATGTATCTGGATAATAATATTCATCTTTTTCGTTAACCGGCTTAGATTCTACATTTTGAATACTTCTGTCAGTGTAATCTGCGTTATCTCTAACATAGACATCATTATTTCTATTATCATCTACTACATTTCTATCAACGTACGCGTTCGCTCTGTTTTCGTACAAATTCTTGTCATTGTTCACATTTCTGTCTACATATTCAATCTTTCTGTCAACATCCCTGTCAACATATTCAATTTTTCTGTCAACATGGTTATTCGCATAATTATTGTAATCGATTTTATTTTCTTTTTTATCAACATCATCATCGTATCTTACGTCAGCTTTGTAGCCGTTTTCATCAGCTGTGTATGAAACAATCTGCATCCTTCCGTCGGGGAGTCGAACCCTGTACTCTCCGTTGGTGGCCGAACCACTGCTATGCTGTGAGTGCGAGAAGTCATCGCCAGTTTTCTTGTCGTTCACTCGGTATGAGAATGCATAGTTATCGTTCTGAAAAGACATGGAATTTTAAGACTTAGATATGTTAACACTTTTATTGCCAACGACGCACATGTGGTTCTGCGAGTCCTACTAGAGGCTAAGCAATGAATGCGTTAAGTCGTTGTCGGGCGCGGGAGCAATGCAATGCAAAGCGCTTTTTTGTCCTGCGAGGTATTATGCGAGGTATCACATAACATCTCGTGGGCGATAGGGTCGCGGCTTTGCGTGCGTAGAATTCACAATATCATGAGTTATTTTTAATATATGCGCGAAAGCCTTATTCTTTTTTTCTAAATTAATTATAATTTTAGTCTCAGTTATTTAACTTCAGTTATTTGCCGATGAAAGTCCCGGCCAAATCGGTCAGGCTATTTTGGAGATAAGCTCAAATAAACACTAATCAAACAGATAAAATTTCAAATTGTTATAAGAAAACATCTTACTCCGATTTACAATCCAAGGTATTTTAGGTCAACAAAGACATTTATGAATTAAAACAATAAACATAACAAAAACTGATAACAATATCAGAAAACAACAAGGTCATCACTAAAAACTTAAACACAAGTTAGATTGTTAAGGTTTAAATTCTCTAAATTCAGAACAAAATCTACAGCCCTTAGCTGTAGGTTTTGTTGAAACAATAAATAAATAAATAAAACTCAAACTTCAACAATGCATAATCTCACATGTGCAACAAAAAGTGTTTAAATTTAAATTCGAAAATGAAAGAGAAATCAATTAAATGATGAATGAAAGCTTTCAAAAACATAAATTGTTTCGAGCTTCTGTGCTTTGCTTCTATGACACCAATGTCGTCCACCAATATTCCTAGGGTTTTTTAACTACTTTGTATACAAAAAGTATCCAGGTTTTTGAATCGGAGTATAGGTAATTTTTTTCTGTTATTCTGAAATCACAAACAAATACATTTATTTTATTTATTTATGCCTTCAATAATTTGGTTTTCTGAAAGATATGGTACCATGCCTTCAATAAAACCTTGAATAAAAGTATGCAAGGAAGTTTTCACGAACTAGCTCTAGTACAAAGGAAAATTAAAAGCACCAAGGTATTTTACTAAGAAGCCAAACCACTAAAAAGCAAGTCTTCCAAGAAATTCCTTAAGAACTTCACTACAAAAACAGATTCAAGAACGAAGCTAGTTTTAAAAGCTATTGAACTACTTATTATTCAAATAAATTAATGGATTTCTCGAGAACCTTAGAAGAGTATGATAATCCGTTAGGGTTTTCATCAGCGAGAGATATAATCTAGATATATAGCTGCGCTCAGTTGCCTTTGATAGGTATAAATATAGTTGTCTACTCGTATCTCTAACTAATATTATAAATGCGAAAGTGTGTTTGTTTGTTTGTCTATCCTTCACGCCCTAATTAAGCATACAACCAACTTGATTTTTGGTTTAGGTGTGATTGTTATTACTATGGTATATTTTGACAACGCCCCTATACATCTGCATCATTAGGACATTCCTTGACATGAAATTGTACATAATTATATTTTCAGTTCGACTATATTATTATTTAGGCCCCCTTACAGCTAATTATTTGTATATTTAATGTGTTAAAAAATTATCTATATTTATGTGAATTACTGTTTCTGCATACAATCCAATGGTGTTTCTTTCCTTCACACAAAACTTGTCTAAACTTGTAGTCTAAATAATTTTCTTAATTTAACATGTACAAAATTAAAATTATGTAGGTATACAACATCATTTTAATTAAGTACATGTTAAATTAAGAAAATTATTTATACTACAACGAGATCAAGTGTATCAACAGGTACCTAGGGAGGAATTAACAAATGAAATGAAATGAAATAGATTTTTAGTAGGGGCAACCTACTCGAATAGGGTATTAAAAGAAAAGTATTGGCTTTGTACATCAGGTATTAAAATTTCTCGTACTATATTCATTACTCCATACAAATCGGTGCTAGGAGTAACAGCAAAAATTAAGAACTATATACTCGTAAAAACCTACTCAATACTCAATGTTTTATTGCTTGCATGTGTACAATAGGTCTTAAGATAAAATAACAAACGTCCAACATGCACCCTGCAAGGGCACGACACTATAAATGTTAAATGCTAGGTATATATATACAGTTATTCATAGGCTTAATTTACGTTGAAATAAATTATGGTAAATTATTCTATTCACTTCTAAAAATATATATCATAAAGGAACAAAATCATACTTAGTACTATAGCCTAAACTAAAACAAAGAGAGATCAAGGAACATCAATTTGATAATCTATTTTTTCAAAATATTCCTCGAGGCTGTAAAAGCATTTTTCTAGCAGAAAACGCTTCAATTTGCTTTTAAACCGGTGTTAATTATCTTCTTCTTGAGTGGTTTTAGGAATATTGTTGTAGATTTTCACGCACACGGCATGTGGGCCTGAGTGATACATGTGAAGTCTAGATAAGGGAATTGATAGTTTATTATGTGGTCTTAGGTTTTGTGGGCGAGAATGGGTGTCGAATAAGTGGTTATTCTGTTTTACAAATAAACTTGCTTCTAATATATAAATACATATGAAAGGTAATATCTTTCCCTCTTTGAAGAATGCCCTGAAGTAGAGGAAGTAGGAATACCAGTGCTTCCAATAAAAGGCAAAGGAAGTGTTTAGGAATTCCTTCTACATATTTGCTTGTGTAAAAATAAAGACATATGACGTGATTTGAATGTGATTTAGTGAATACTCAGAAGGAAGCTGGTGTCTATACTCTGGTAGGAATCCTTAGTTGGCTCTTACGACATCCACGGACTGAGTTGCAGAGGTCGATTCTAACACCGCGACCGGCACAGCTTCATAGCGGCTATTAAAATACAAAAAACTGTCTTGGAAGATTTAAAATCATAGCTTTGGGTAAAGACAAACTTAGTTTATAAACGCTAGTTTTTATGTGAAAAGTTGTTTTACCTGATCGTAGTTTTCTTCGTGGATATTGTTGTTTTGATAGTTTTGGCTGTAGTCGGGTACCGGAGCCTGAAATGTTTCAGTTAATAAGTTTAAGTTAAACTGTTTACTAAGGTTTAAAATGTTCAGTCAAAGTTTAGTTTTGCTAGTACAGTTGAATTCATTAAGATTAGTTGATGGTTGAATTAGTTAGTTAATTATATCTTCAGGGTATTAGAGCGTTTTCCCACGAGGCACGACACCACATGAATAAAATGCGGTGAAGACTCCGTACGTCATACATTTCTATGAACCTGTCGTGCTGTGCGGTGTCGTTGCATGTGTAAACGGTTCATAAAAATGTATGACGCCCGGAGTCGTCACCGCATTTTGTCGTGTCGTGTCGTGCGTCGTGGGAAAACGCTCTTACGAGTACGTCTAACTGCAGGCCACAGAGTGGAAAACGAGAAAGAGTAGGTACATTACGATTTGATGACAGATGACGTGACTCTTATGGTGGGTGCGAACCTCCCACACAAACCCCCCTTATCGCAATGAAATTTCGCATACTTTATCAGATAAGAAATAGCCATGTTTGCACCTACATTATGTTGTCTTTGAAAAAAAAACCAAAAAAGTCATAATTAAATAAGAGAGAAAACTCATTTTTACCCGACTACCGACAGGGGAGGGTTATGAGGTTAGCACCCTATGTTTGTATGTTTGTATATTTGTATGTTTGTATGTATGTGGCCGATTTCTTTGTTCCCACGTAGCGCTGAAACTACTGGTTCGATTTTTAGTATAGGTATTCTCTCTCACTTAAAGATGATTTTGTTTTTTGAAAAACTAAAACAGTGTAAACATAGCAATTTCTTATCCGATAATGAACGCTAAATATCATTGAAATCGGGGACAAATAGTTTCCAAATGAATCAAAAAGTACGTTTGTATGGGACTAAGAAATTCGCACGCTCCTTAAGTTTCCTGATGGACTCGGAGCTTCAGAGGTATAAGTAGGTATTTATTTAAGCTCGGGGTCCTATAAAGGGTTTGTCATAATATATAACTGCTACAAAAATAAATTTTACTAGGTTATTTTAATACTCTTTAACGCCTTACAAACTTGTTAATGATGTCCGGTCATGTTTGTCTGATCATGTTTCAAAAGTCAACCTGGTCTGTCCCCCTGGGTGGACGGTTAGGAAATCGTGTCAACCAGCACCGTGCAACCGGCTCACCTTATAGTTATTATAGTTGCGATTTTCCTTCAACTGTACCACTCTCTGCTGCGCGTGATCTGCGAATGCTTTGTAGATCGGTGGTAGGACAGTTCTTTGCTGAAAAAGAAAATAATTTACAGTCAAATATGGCGTTGACAATGATATTAAAAAGGGGCATCCTTTTTCGACATTTTATCCCATTGATGGGCAAGACCTCCCCGAAATCCAAGATTTACGAGACATTAACACAGTAAAATTTGACCCACAATGGTGGACCAATTTACGGACCAGACATTAAAGAAAATCACCCTCGATGGAGCCCGTTGTACTGGGGGCCTACTCAAAGAACAAAAATCGTAGTTTCTGATTAATGTGTATGGTATGGATGGGAAACGAAAACTTTTATAGTTTTTCTAAACAATGTAAAGGTCGTTAGGCCTCAAGTGTAAAATATTTCTAGATTAACACACTCGCCGCAACTAACTACAATTTTTACAAGAGCTCGGAGGGATGCAAAACGCGCGCGTCTAGAACCGCACTCACCCTGAAGAAGGGATGAAGCGTTAAGGGATGAAACGTTGGTGTTCTTCCAACACAAATAAGGTTCGTAGTTAACCCGCTTACATCCGAAATGAACTTAACAGGAGGTTTACAATTTAGCTCTCTGTAAATCAGTTATTTGGTATAGTGTTACATAACAAAAGTTAAAAAAGACTAACAGGCTAAAGGTTTCTTCGTCGCTTCTTTACTTTAGTCTACTTAACATACCGAAGCGACTTATAATCAAAAATATAACCTTATTTTCGTGTCAGTGTTTTATTTTGAGAATTTGACCTTATTTGATTTTTAAGAATACATTTTTTTATTTATGAACGAAGAATTTTTAATTTGAAATGATTTAACAAAGTGAGAATAGGGTCGTTGTTTACTTTGAAGCTATACAAAATTTGATGATTCTGTGTCATCAAAAAAAGACATCGCCAGTTAGATAAAAGCCTTATCCTATCTAATGCCTCATTCAGGTTTTTGTCCAATATTCTATACCGTAATTAATCACCGTAGATAAGAGGCAATGGGAGCAACACCTGTTAGTTGCCACGATACACTATCAATCATGCCCGGAATCCAGCAGAAAGAATAATAACTAGGGTGGGGCCATCGCAGTAGCGGAAATATAACCAGGCGCCTGAACACGGACTAAAGTCGAAAACAAATTTATTGACGCGCCACGCGACCCGACGAAACGCGATGCGTGTTGAATGAATCAAATCACGCATTTTCTAAAACCAGAATCACATTTGTAACATCCGTCGTGACGACGACGAGTCGGCGTCGGGTGTCACTAAAATGCGATTCTGGTCATAGAAAATTCATACGATTTGATTCAACTCAAGACACATAGCGTTTCGTCGGGTCGCGTTCGTGGCGTGTCAATGGGGTGTCAGAGCCTCTAATGTTCGATAAGTACCGAATTTGTCTCTGTGTCAACTAAAATCAAATCGAACCCGCGTAACAGCAGTTTGGCCAATTTTTCCAATATTATATACTTGCCAGTTTTCACAAAAAACTTAAAACGTTTATAACTATAAAAATCTCATCTTGCGTTACTTACGGCTGTACCATTATGTCGAGTACTAGAAATCAGTCTTTTGTGAGCGAAAATAACTTATTGTACCCACAATGTAAGCAATAAAACATTGAGTAGATATGTATTGCATGAATATTTTTAAACTTACGCGATCTGAACACATTTATACGCCAGTCATCCCGTGACCACGGCAGTGTGTAAACCTGTCGAAACGTCGAGAAAATAAGGTAATTAAACGCGATAAATACCCGTTAAATAGTATTTATAGATATGTATTGCATGGCAAAACGTTACTAATAAACTACCGACAGCAAAAATACAACGAAACAGCAACGTAACACGTTAAACGTTAGTTATAAACTACCTACATGGCTTTGCCATGGTCTGATCCTGGTTTAATTGGTTCACATAGGACACCTGAACGTAAAATTAAAAATAGCCAATAAAGTAGGTACCTAGGTTAGTAAGAAAGTAACATTAAAGACGCTGTTCTAGTGGCCCACAGCATTTTGATCGCAAGTCACAATGAAAAGAAACAGCTCGCAGCTGACCTAAATACGACGCATTTGTCGAGATGTGCCTTTGTTCCGAATCACGAACGATGCCTCTGTCTGGTGCCAGCAGTACGCCATCTTTAGTACAGATATGACCTGTCTGTACTTTTAAGAACAAATGAAATAGGAATGCTCAAGATATCGAGCCGTAAGCTCGTATGGCCGTACCGATCGAGACGTAAGTATCGACCACTCCAACTCGGCTCGTGGATGTCGTACCTAGTGGAGAACAGGAAGCAGCTCCTTTCTGTGAGGGTATTATTTAACACCTTCAAGGCGATCAACGTTTTCCCCCCGAATAATATATAGTCAGACATTTTATTTGGATTTCGTTCTTCGTTATACCTTAGGTACGCCTATGGGTTTTAACTGTCCTTCAACTACAAACAAACAGCATACATATTATCTCTTACTATAAAACTATCATAGTTTAAAGAATTCATTCCGAACCTTATTTGTGTTAAAAGGACACCAACATTTTTCATCCCTGTAATTGTTGTAAGAAATGAAATAAGTTCCCAAAAAATTTCTATTTCGGAGGGACTTGAATCCGCGCCCCACCCTCAGTACGGGTGTGCTCTAACCAACTAAGCCACGAAACCCTAGTCGATTCAACCGAAAATCTTTGGGACCTCTTACGGACTAAAGCGCCGGTGGCTCCACCTACAGGGGTTTGAGCAGGTTTGGTTAAACTGTAATCTTACCCCAGTAGGTAGGTACTGAGGGTGGGGCGCGGGTTCGAGTCCCGCCGAAATCGAAAATTTTTGGTATACCCAAAGTGCGGGTAAGCACTATATAGCAAAAAACCTTTTAATTCTTGTATTATTTATGTTGAACACACACAATAATACAAAGCATGTACATATCTTTTTAGATAAGTTAACACAGAATAAGATTTTTCTTCCAGCTAACCTTAGAGTTTAGAGGCGATGGAACAGGTAAAGGCAGTAAGCGGGACTTCAGGGTGAGTGCGGCAAAGAGCACACACCTTGATTCTTTTTTCTGAAGAATTTCTATGTTGACTTCATATCGCGTGAAGGAGGTGTGTAACGACATTTTTTCTTTTCAGGAAAATGTCCGATTCATTTCTACTGATTGAAATGTATTGTCGTTAAATTATTTCCCAATTTTTCCTGTTCGAACCACCCGGGGCTTGAAGGACCTCGTTACGAGGCTCGAAGGACGAAATCATCATCATTAATTTTATAGGCATTTTTAACGAGTGTTAAACAGATGTTAGCGTTGCTAACGTTAGGTTAACAAGTCATTTTGTCAGTTTCGTCAACAGTTAGGTTCGAATTTCCGTGAGGCGTTTTCTAAAAATAAATACTAAGTCATAATAGGTCGACCAGACTATAAATAAGGTAACTTCGGGCGTAGTACCAGGACGTTGCGGGTTCGATTCCTGCTGCCTCGGCTCGGCACAAATATTCGTACGATCTGCAGTTCAGGGTGTTCTGGTTGTTTTCTATGTATGTATAATAAAAAAACGTCTTTTCTGTTTTTCGCAAGCGCCTAATTGGAATCGAGAACTCGACTAATCGATAAACAACTACTATATTCTCACTCTCCTATAACGATGATTCTCTCTCTTCTCTATCTTACCTCATAATCATTGTATCTCCCGTCTCCTTCCGACTGCAGTCTGTTCTTCCTTACCGCCTCCGCGTAAGGAATCTGCGTCGGTATGAAGCTGTACTTGAAAGTTGGCGAGGGGCTGTAGGGCCTGGAAGAACGTTCTTTGTTACATACGAAAGAGAAATAAATAAATCAAATGCATTAATTTTTGGAATAAAAACATGGGAAGAAAATAGTTTCTTAACTAAAATTTACTACTAAGCCGCTAATTCTCTTTTGCGGAACTGAGGTTGCTCAACTGCAAATAGTTGCGCATTAAGGCTTTCCTTTTGTACAACACATTTTGTTCCTTTTACACAACTGCGAATAGTTGCAGAATGGAGCTTTCCTTTTGTGCAACTCATTTGGTTCTCTTTTACTCAACTCGATAATTTTAGACGAAAAAAAAACAAAGTCGTCTGCTATGCATAAATAGGTTTTAGGTGACAGGAGTCTAGAACTAAATTCAAAAAATGCACTACACACAGCTTTTGTACCTCAGCTTTTATTGCGAAAAATAAATTCCCATCAATTAAAGCAACCGCAGACCTCTATTTCCAAAAAAAAACTCAGTTGAGCTAACTTTGATCGCTCAAAATTAAAGCTCAAAATCTAAGCTGCCAGTATTTTTTTCACGCTCTCTCACTCTCCCCCAAAAAGTGAGTAGATATCGAAAAAATTAAGAGTGTGACCTTTTTTCCTGGATAAAAAGTTACGTAGTAGCTAGGTACTTTATGCGCATCTCAGTAGGTATTCAAATCCACTGTCCAATCTATTCAGTTGTTTTGATTTGAAGAAGGGACAAGCATTAATCCTAAAAACTGACAAATAAACGCAATACTTTAAATACAATTAACCGAAGTTGGGTAAATCAGAGGTGCTATTTTGGGAATAAGTCTTACCTATAATCTGATACTCTCGCCAAATACGGTACAAATACTTGTCCATTGAACTGCGTTTGCGATGTCTCTTGCGTGTTATTGACCTTGGCTCCAGTATTGGCCCCTGTAGCCCTGTTGGCCCCGAGCTCGCTTCTTGCAATGGACTCCGTCAGGGGGCGTGAAGTGACGACTAGCGGGGGTCTTGGGGGCGGTGGGGCGTCGTTTGGGAAGAGAACTGGGCCTTGTCTGTAAAAGCACATCATAAACAGACACAATAAAGGCTAGTTTCTATAGGCGCTGATGATAATGTAGGTACTAATTTGTACGCTCCACCTTCAAACTCTTCAAAAACTGCACGGTATCAAACTGCACAGTATCAAACTGCACCGTATCAAACTGCACAGTATCAAACTGCACAGTATCAAACTGCACATTATCAAACTGGTGGTGGTCCTCGGCTGGAGCAAACTGGATGGAGTAAACAACATCTGGTAAACATGTGCTTGTTGGTTACCGTTAGTAAGTACTAAGGTAAAGTGGTTTTGAGTGAAGACTGCGACTCAGCAAACGTAGATGATGGATGCGGCCGGAGACAGGGCGCTATGGCACTTAGAAAAGACCTAGGTATATTCAGTGGACAGCTGTTGATGTGTCGCTGCCGGAAACTAGAATCAGCCCGTTTGTAAAATGGCTAGACCGATTGCAAAACGAGGCAATTAATTAATTGCCTGTTTGTTGAACGATCAATGTTCAACAATATAGCTGAAATTCACTTCGCCATCTCGTCTGAAATGAAATTAATTAAGTGTGAGCCCAACAAATCAGCGTTCGTTTTGCAATCAGCTTATCCATTTTACGAACAGGCTGATTCTACGATCCGGTGGCGGCGGCGGCGACAGATATACGAACTTGGTCGGTTCCACCTTCAAACTCTTCAGGAACTGCACAGCATCAAACGGGTGGTGGTTATGGTTTCTCGGCCGGAGCAGATTGGATGGAGTGGATACCTCCTGGCTGCTGGTAGATGCCAGTAGGAGAAGCAGGTGGAGGTACTTCATGGTGTGCTGATGATAATGATGAGCTGGGGGTAGATAGTTGAATATAAGAGCTAAATACATATAACGTTATTTAAGAGAAACAGTGTGTTGATGATAAGAAATAGTATAATTTATTTTAAAAAATACGATAGTAGAATAAAATAATTACAAGTAATATTTACACTTAAATCTATTTTTTTTTTATCTAAAGTCACCAGAAGGCTAATTGCCCAGAATGCTGGCAGCACTGCTACGTTGAATGGCAATGCTAATTCGCTGACCAAAATAAAAGCCAGCATTCCAATCACAGTGATTCCGATCACCTGTGGACTCTATTATGAGTTTACAACAGTATGTTTAAAAAATACCTAATGTTAAAAATGGATTTGTTCCCATTAAGAATGAAAAGGGAAAAAATCTAAGGTCTACCTACAAAAAAGTAGGTACTTATAATATTTATAAATGGTAAAAATCATACTTTAAAAAAACCTATCAATAATTACACTAGTTTACACGGTTTTCATACCCCAGCTGAAAGTTGTTATTTTATAATTAACTATCCAGAAAAAATAATTAAAAAGTTCTGTCACATCTGGCTCAAGAAATATTTATTTACTTAAGTGGAATACACAATTTTGGTATTAATACTAAATAAAAATTAAAAATGACTAATTTTTGCCCTCTTTTTATAGTTATTTGAATCAGTTTCTCTTATAATGGACCAACAGTAATCCCCTAACATGTTTTCATCCCAAAACACTTGATGTCGTTTTTCCTGATGACCACTGGAGTAAGACGATTCTACAGTTTTCGCAAAACACATGAGGCACCCAATTATTATCTTGATTTGCAACAAGAAATCCAAAATAATGAAGATAACACTTTTTAACGAATCTACAATGGGTCTTCTCTTTTTTTTAAAATATAAACTGTCAACAAACATAACAAAAATGGTCAGAACTTTGTTTACACTTTCTAATCGACATTTTAAATCAATCCGAAACAAGATAATTGTCGTTTAAAGCGAACCAATAAACAATAAACTGTCGTCACTACGTTAGGTAGTTAAAAAAAACATTTGACTGCGGGAAGAAATTGTGACGTGACAAAATATTTCTGCTAACACTTTTAGGTTTAAGGAAGGTAGATTAACATATTAATCAACATTTACTTCGGCGTATAAAAAAAAGTTAAATTTTGTAAACTAGTGTTTTATGTACAAGAATATTTGCACTGCTGACGAGTAACTTTAACACTTATTACTTCATAGGGGAAAAATGGAAAATAAAAGCAAAGTAAGGTAGTAAGCTCTAGGGTATAAAACTTTAAAGAAACCACTTCGGGATCATTCTCTACACAAAAGCCAAAAACAACGATAAGTATCGAGTAACAAACAATCAAAACATAGGTACTTATAGTCAAATTGAGAAACGCTTCTTTATTTTTAAGCGAGTTGAAATACAGGTACGAAAAAGTAACTAACTTACGACAAGGTGTCAATGTTGTAAGTAACTAAGTAGATATTATTAAATGTAGGTAGATATGTAATCTAACTACCTGTATTGTAACAAAACCAATGCTGTGAGAACCATGGCAATAGAACAGTGGCCTATGGTGTGGTAAGGTAAGGTCGTAAAGAATGGTGAGAAACAGTTCCAAAGGCAGAAGGTAAAAGGCAGAAGGTAGGGCAATGGCATCCTATTAGTTTATAATCAAAATCAAAATGAAATATTCTTTATATCCATAAATACAAAAATGTATACTTAGAAAAGGTCAAATTCTTAAAATAAAACACTGACACGGAAATAAAGTGGTAGGTACTTTTGATTTCTGTCGCTTCGGTATGTAGACTAAAGTAAAGAAGCGACTAAGAAACCTTTAACCTGTTAGTTATTTATTATTTTTCGAGTTGGAGCAAAACCCGTCCCGAGCTTTTTTATCTTATAAATAATCTGATATTTTGTAGTACCTACCTACCTAAGCCTTTTTGCACAGAAAGGTTTTGATAATTTGTTTGAATTTATTTATAGATTTATGTTGCAACTCACTAGGAGTTTTGTTGTAGAAGCGTAAACATTGCCCTTTAAAAGGTACATTAATCTTGTGAAGCCTGGTTGTGGGCACAGCGAGTTTATGTATGTAATATAATTAGACTAACAGATTCCTATTTATTTGATAATAACTTCCATGAAAATTGGACCTCGGTGAGAGATCTCAGCGAGCTTATTTTATCGGCTTTTAAGTAAATAAACGTTACTGATTTCTGATTTATATCTAAATTAATGACAGAAACCAGTGATAATGATATAGGTCGTTCAAACGGACTTGATCTACGCGTCGATCACGCGTAGATCTAGCAATCAACCTTCTACGAATAATGAGAAATTATTTTTAAAAAAAGATGAAATCCAAACCTTCTAACAATCAAACCTTCTACGAATAATGAGAAATTATTTAAAAAAAGATGAATGAAATCGTTAAAGTCGTTCTCAAGTTAGAGCGTGACCAAGAGAAATAGGGGTTCATTTTTATATTTATTTTGTATCATTTGAGAGCCCAAGATCAGCAGTGGACGTACCTATACCTACTTACCATTCTATGACTCTTTGCTAGCTACATAACTTCAGATCTATTTGATTTATTCAAACTAATGAAGGCACTAGGTACCTATTTGCCTTAGATTGCGATCAATTCTCATCGATGTCAAGGTTCCAAAAGTAGTAAAGGTTCAAAACTGTGATAGCAAAGACAATAACCCCTAACAACGTGCCCTACCCGTGAACAAAAGATAGTAAGTGCTAATAGGTGGGATTTTCAGGCGCGCGGGAAACTGTAGCTATGACTACGGCAATATGGCTGCCGGTGTTGGAAAATTCGTACGATCGGGGATGCCAGCTATGTTGTATAATTTTGTTACAATTTTCAAACAGAAATTATTTAAAAAGATAAAGTTATTTAAATATTGCGTCTTTGTTTTGATAGTTACTAAAATTTGGGTTTTGCTCGAGTTTCAATTTAATTTGTTCATAATTTCCTATTAATTTTAAATCCATTTTTGAAGTTCCGTACCTTATAAGGAAAAAAGGAAACCCATAGGATCACTTTGTTGTCCGTCTGTCGGTCTGTCAACCCCCTTTTCTTAGATACGCGTGGAGGTATCGAGTCGAAATTTATATCTTAATACTTAGGTTCGTAACGTCTTGGAGCCGCAATATAAATCAAACTTCTCAGTCTACGCAAACAAAAGTTTCAGCCATTTATGCCCATATTTTTGGATTTTCCAAGGTGATTCCCTTGCACGCACACAAAACCTACTTCCCGTTCACCTAGAATCATGAAATTTGGCAAGAATCAAGGTCTTACAGCACAAGTGAAGGAAAATATCTAGAAAAGAAACCGGAAATTTGTAGTTCATTCACAAAAAATAATATTTGATTTGATTACTTACGAATACAAGTTTGTACGGAACCCTTGATGCGCGAGTCCAACTCGCACGTGATGTTTAATTTTTTTAAGTTTTGATAGTAACTGAGAGAAACTGATTTGAACCTACTTTACTGAACTGAACCTACTTATGAGAGACTCTGATTTCAAGTATCTAGTAGTGTAGTCCCAAAAAAAACCAAGAAATTAATAAATATGTATCACAATAAATATTTTTGCCTTTAAATTTATTTATAATTTTTTATTATTTATTAATTGACTGATTCTTCTCGCCTTTTCCCAATATTCTGGCAACACTGCGTATCTGTGACAATCACACGCCAACAATGACGCAATCTGTAAATGCATGTGAAAGAGATTTTTTTATCCATTCATTGGCGTGTGCCAAATGTGCTAATGCGTGAACTATGGCTTTATTGTTTTTTTTAGTATTAGGTACCTACCATCAACTTTTCTTTAAAATTTTGATTACTACAAATCATGCAAAAATATGTTGGAGTTAATTATAGAAGATTGTATGTAAGGAAGACCTAACCTAATTAAGTTCGTATGCAGGAATGTTGCAGGAATGTGGAATGAATGAATGAACACTTTAGTGTACAAAAATTAGCACGAATAAAACATCGTATAGGTACCTAATTAAAAAATAAACAGTACAAAAGGCGGCCTTATCGCTGAGAGTAATTTCTCCTAGGCCTGATGAAAAATAGGCAGGTAGCCTATTTTTTCTTTAGGGTACCTATCATGATGTAAAAGACAGGTAATAATTAGAAATTTGTTAGTAGCTAGATGCGTTAGTTTATATTGTCAGACTTATCCATATATCAATAAAATCCAAAATAAATTACCCAAATTAATAGAAAAAATCAAAACAATAAAATACCTTACTTCTAAAAGGTAAAACTCATCCAATCACTTTCACTTCACAACCACTAAATTAAAAAAAAACTTTTTTTTAATCAGCTCGGGTGAAAGGTTAACGGGGCAATGAAGGTAGTTGGCAGTAAAGCCTTATTTATTAGATGCCGGTCTTTTCATGGCTAGTGCAAGAGACAGACGTGGGAAAAACTGTCTTATGAAATTTGGTCAACATGATATCGACACATAGAAAAATCTCACCACACACACATACACACTTATACGTCAGCATTACATATTTTACAAAAATTGCTGACCATAATTAGTACGTATTAATTTAGATAATCTCGGTAATTACATAAGACACCTACTTACATACTGTTTAAATCACAGAACAGCTTAAATCAAGGGTCTGTGGTTTAAATATAACCACTTGGAATTTTGACTAAATTCCTAATTCCAGAGTACATGTTCTAGTAGTAGATAGGAAAAAGACTGACGCCTTCGAAATGTGGTGCTGGAGGAGAATGCTGCGGATACCATGGACAGCCAAAAGAACCAACAAATCTATTCTCAAACAGAAAATTCAAACCAGGCTCTCTACCAGTACCATCTGTTACCAACGTGTCTTAAGCTACTTTTGTAACATAGCTAGAAGAACCCCAGATAACCTGGAGAAACTGATTGTTGTGGACAAGGTGAACGGTAAAAGACCACGAGGCCGACCACCTAGCTGCTGGTTTGACATTGTGAAAGAGATGGGACTCCCAGTGACCACTCCTTTCAGACGACGATAGTGTGGCGTGGAAGCAGCTGGTCAACTCCTCTTCAGTAATGAAGAACACGATGAAGAAGTTCTAGTAGGTAATTAAAATACCTACCTAACCTACCGACTATCTGACGACTTTTGACGACCTCTAAGGCGCGGTGGGCGAAGGTCCACCTGCGACGCAAGAGGTTGCGGGTTCGATTCCCGCCTCGGGACAAATATTTGTACGATCTGCAGATATTTGTTCCGGGTGTTCTGGTCGTTTTCTAAGTATAATAAAAAATATCTATCTATGTAAAGTATTGTATTATGTATATAGTTATCTAGTACCCATAACACACGCTCTGCTTAGCTTGGGGCTAGATAATGCTGTGTGAATTGTCCAGCATTATTTACTAATTTATTTATCTACATAGTAAATCATTCAAGGAAAATAGCTAAGTTTTAATAATAGTTATGAGATTTTATCATTCATCGGGTTTATTATATTTTCATCAGACGCAGCTCAATTACCTAGATAGCTTGATAATTGAAAATCCATCGATCCATTTTAAGTTTCGACGTCACGTTTAAGGCTGAGTTAATGTAAGATTAGCAATTTTTTTCCACCACCCAGATTTTCAGTTTAAAGTCGCCCAGCGAGCTATGGAGAGAGCTATGCTCGGAGTTTCTCTGTAGGAAAGGATTCGCAACGAATACATCCGACAGAGAACCAAGGTTATCGACATAGCTCAAAGAATTTAAGTGGCAGTGGGCCGGCTATATCTCGAGAAGAACCGACAACCGCTGGGGTAAACATGTTCTTGAGAGGTTCTCTAATTCATGCCAATACTTTGTATAATTAATAGATAATAAGCAAAAACTTGAGTTTTGCACTTACGCTGCTCTCACTGTCCTACTCCTATGAACGCAAATCCTATGCCTATTCTTTTCACACAATGACGTCATAGGTCGCCCCTTAAGGTAAGTAGGGTAGTCGGACCAAAAGATGACCACCCCCCAGTAGATGACCGAAACGCACATTTTCTCGAATTATAAGAATTGAGTGGTACTCCCTGTAGTGGCGTATTTTTTCTTTAGAAGCGGCAACAGTGTTCCCTCTTTTAAAAATTAATACATCGTCATTGGACCTTCAGTCACGCTCCAGGACCTCATTTTGTGCGGACGTGTTTCGGCCATCGCCATTTTGTATGGAGAACGGGCTAAGGTGAGTAAACCAGTTTCTTAAGCTTATGAGTGGATTGCCGATTTCTTGATATAATTAGGCCCCATTTATGTGTTCCCCTGCATTTATGACTATTATCTCAACTAGAAAATCAAAGAAAATAAGTAATTTTTCATACGGTTTTCGAGAAATTTGCTGTTCAATTACTGGTCTGAAAAGATACATAAAATCCCATTTGTGACCGAGCGGTCAGAATTAGCTCCGACCTGCAAATTTTGTTTGGATATTGTAGATTGTATCTTTGATTTTTTATTGATTTTTTACGTGTTTCTTAATGGTTTTGGATACATAATTCTATAAACCAAAACATGACCGGAGGTTAATTACAGAAAAATCGTTGTTTTGGGCTGTTATTTTTTAGCTGGTCATTTATTGTTCCAAACGCTCTATATGTGACCGAAGAAATTTGTTCGTTCATAATTTGGACCTAAAAACCTAATTGTGACCGACTGATTCTGACTGTTGCGATAAAACTGTTGTGGAATTTTATTAGGGTTCTTCGTAATCAAAAGTAGACTTAAAAAACTCATCCTGACATAGACTTGTTACACAATTGTTACAATGCAGATAAAAAGTACATTTATGACTTACCTAATGGTATAAAGGTTAAAACTTAAGTTTCTTAGATATTTTTTGATGTTTGATAAATTAAAATGTGTAGGTATCTATCATGGGGTTGGAATGTTTTCGTGGACTGATTGTTATTTTCTTATTTTTTTAGACTGATTGTTATTTTTTCATCAGGCCTTTAAAAATAAGATAAGTAAGTAAGTATTATGTGCAGACTGATTGTTATTTGTTTAGACTGATTATTATAATGTGTAAACTGATTGTTATTTGTTTATCAAGAAATTAAAATTATGATAAGTACCTTAGTATATGCAGACAAAATTATGTATACGGAACCCCACTTCTTTCAAATAAAGTCTCTTGTTATGAAGATTTCGCCTTTCATTTGGTCGGTCATAAATAGGGCCGATTTCGGTCAGAATTAATTCCAAACCGGTCACAATTAGGGCCAAAGTCATTTTTTTGATATTTTTGCAATTTTAACTTATTTACAAATAGTTCAGAGTAAAAACAGTTTATCTAGTTGATGCACCAAATATCTACCTACGTATACAACCAAAAACATAGAATATTCCTTGAATAGGAGTTGAGATAAAAAATAAAACAACTTGAATTCCGCTTAATCAGTCATCTATTGGTCCAACCACCCTAATCTACTCCTCAGCTCCTACACTACAACTACAATACCCTACACTCTCCTCATTATAAGTTTAGAACCCTATCGCGTTCCCCCTTACGACACCGCGTCTCGTCTCGTCTGTGAGACTCCTTCCTTATGGAGCAGAGATGAAACCAATATAAGTAAATACAAAAATCTTTAAAAAAACTGAGGAAACATAGTTTTTATTCATTGCGAGAATTTATAATAGCAGTGAGTTTTCTGGTGACGGCTTAGATTTTTAGAAAATAGAAGTGTAAATATTAGTTGTAATTAATGTATTCTTTATTGTAATTTTCTTTAAAAAATATAGTTGCGAGTAGATTTATAAATTTCATATTACTAAATATCAGGATTTAGTTACCTTATTAAAGAATATAAGATAAGAAATAATTATTTTCTACAGTAATATTTACAGGAAAGATTTATTTGTTTGTTTGAATTGAATAGGCTCCGAAAATACTGGACTGATTTGAAAAATTATTTCACCATTAGAATCTTACATTATCCCCGATGAAGATAGGCGATAGAATATACCATGCAAAGCCGGGGCGGACCGCTAGTTATAAATATAAAAAATAATGTAGGTAAAGTTCGTTTACTGTTGGAATTTAGTTATGTAAATACTTCCCGTTGCCCTAGAATCATAAAATTTGGCATGAAACAAGATCATAAAGTACCTACTAGGGGAAAAAATTCAATAACTAAAAATTTGTATTTTATTAGCAAAAAAACAATTTTCATTCTCACCACGGACGGAAAAAGAGTAGGTACTTCCCGTTGACTTAGAAAGATAAAATTTGGCAAAAAGCAAGGTTTTAATCACAGGAAAGGAAAAATATAAAAACCGTATTTTTTTTAAATATTTTTTTAGTTTATTACTAACCTTTGGCACAGTCAGATATACACAACAGAAATGCACAGAAAAATACCACCCGTACCTGGTCGATATACCTCAGTGTCGAACCAAATTCTGCTCTTCCTTCATAATAAGCACGGCCAAATAGTGGAATGAGCTTCCAGCGTGTCAGTTTTCCCGCCCGAATACAATCTTGGAGTGAACAAGATTCTCCCAGAAAAGCGTGCTCCATCTTAGGCCACATCATCACTTATTCAAGTGTGATGGTGGCCAAATGGACCACCTACAATAAAAAACCTTCGTAACAGCGTTAGATTCAAAAGTTAGGTCAAGTTAGTGACATAACAATAAAATGTACAACAATAAGATGGTCAACAATAAACAATTCTGTACATTCGTGAGTCGTCTGGCCGACTTTGATTCCGGTCTCGATTCAATAAAACTTTGTAAGTAAGTACCTACCTGAATATTACCAATATTACCTATTATAAGTTTAAAGACCTAGAAACGGGAAATACCTATGTAAGCCCCTTTAGGGATAAACAGATAGTAATTTTTTTATTGGTTATATAGGTATGTATAATATTTTGATGTTTAGAGAATATCGATACCTACATAATAATATGTGTAATAATTTAGGCATATTAGGTATAATAATTGTGTACTACTTTTAAATCAATGCTTTTTCTGATTCTGGGATTTGAAGAGGACCCGTAGGTACTCTATAGGGAAGTTCCGACTAGTCGACAAAGCCGACTATCTGGCCACTAGTCGGCGACTAGTCTGCGACTATTCGGAATTCGGAAAAGAGCGCCGACTATCCAGATTCTTATTTTGTGTGTATTTCTGGATGTCGGTATATTGATGTAGGTATTGATATGGTTGTTCACACTCGTAGTATTTGCTGTCTTTTCCTGAACAACACACCACGAGAAAGGTGCACATTATACATTGTATTCAACTGCTGGGACAAAAGTCCCAGAAGTTTCGTACGTAACTACTGACAATAAACGGGCAGATGAGATCCCAGGACGGAGGAGCACTCGGGCGACGCGCGTGACAGATTTCAGTCATTATCAACTGCCACCTAGCGAAAATGGGTTGAACTTTTACGAATATACGATAGCTTTGTAAGCTCCATGCTCAATTTAGTGTTTGCAAAATGTAACAGATGGTACTTTTAACATTCAACAAAAACTGCATTTCGTGTCGTACTTGCCTGGCAATTAATAAAGCTAATGTATAACAAATATGAACCAGACTAGATTAATAAATCTGTATTTGAATTTAGGCAAAGTTTTGTATGAATAATATTTCCTTAAATGTAAGCTTTGTCCTATCACATTTTTATTGACTTTCGACTGTTTGCTTGTTCAACAACTAAATATATTAATATTTAACAATTCATGAAGCAAATGATACACATAAACCATTATTAGAATTGTTAATTACTGTTGTAAAATTAGAATGTATTTAAACTTAAGTTGTAAGCTTAGAAATTATTTGCTGCATCAGCTGAATCCTAAATAATGGCATAATAACCTCAGGGATAGAATTTAGTCATTTCTGAGAATAACAAGAGTCTTAAAATCAGTTTCAACATGTATTTACCATATTATCTGTATCTAAGTGTTCAATTTAGAAGATAAATGGGTCTGGTTTCTGATTGGTTCTTGTCATTTGATAAACAAGACCATATTTGGAGAGAAAGGTTGGCGGTTAGGCCTTGGTGGCACACTATAAAAGGTAGAACTTAAGCATAAAGGGGATCAGTTCTGCGTCTGCGACTCCGGTGATAAGTTAAGTCCTCTTATATTTACGTGCTATACATAAGTAGGTACCTATGTACCAGTAAGTCCCTTTAATTATGTTTAACTAGAAATTCAGCTTCAAAGTGAAAAGCAATCCATATTATACTATGTGTGTGTGTGTGGTTACCTGAACCTTGGTATGTACCAGCCTACTCATTTCTTGCTGATTGTTTGTACTTTCTTGTGATTTATCATCTTACCCGTAAAACAAGCTATGTTTAGCTTGGGGAAGATGATGTGTGGATAGCATTATCTATTTATTAGGTATTATTACTTAGCTTCAGAGCTAAGGCATGGTATAGGCACGTAGGTACCTATAATTGTCATTTCTTTGTACTAACTATGAGAACTTTGTCCTGTATTGATGATGTGTTTTTGTGATACAATACAGCCAAGGTACTTAAAGATCTACGTATGTGTTTCTTTATTTCCACACAACTAAAGTACCAACCTTCCCCATGTAGGATAGCAGTAACTACTCTTAAAACTTTAGGATTGTGGAAGATGATTGTCTTACTTAGTTTTTAGAAGTTTCTCATATTTACCCAGCCAGTGAATTGTGACAGCCAAGGTACTTGTACATCTACGTCTATGTCTCCTTATTTTCGTATAACTTAGGTACCTACCCCCATATAAGATGACAGCAAGTAGGACCGCAGTACATACTCTTAAACTTTAGCTCTGTGGTATATGATTGTTCTACTTAGTTACAGAAGCTTCTCGTACTTATCCAGTTGAGTAAATAGTGATAACTGATGACTACAGCAGTATTTTGTTCAATGCATTTACGTAGAAACCTTTATAATTATCTTAACTACTTCGCGGTTATGTTATATAAAGCAAAAGCTACCTAAATACCTAAAATCTGTCTAGGGAACTCTCTAAATTTCAACACGCGCTTGTTCTTGTGCGCGGTCCCGAGGTACCTCACGTGCGAGCTCCAAGCCACGTTCTGGCCCCGTAGTTGCAGCTGTGGTGGGCTTCTGTCGACTATAATAGCCTAGTTATCGGTAAGCGGAGGCAGCCCCGAAAAAATCAAAAAGTTGTCTGTGTTTTGTGTTAATTATTTGATGGTTGGCAAACATTGATCGAATCTGGCTGATACGGACCGGGCCACACTACGGAAAAATAACTTGTCTTCGGGTTGATTTGAATAGCTAGAATATGTAGAGCACAAAATATCAGATATAACGGGGAAAGCAGCGACCCGCAAGTTAAATCGCAGTTAAAAAAATTATTCCGCAAGAAAAAAAATCTCATCTCTCTTGTTCGATTGTCAATCGTGTGAGATTTTTTTTTCTTACAAACGGTTATACCGATAAATTTCAAATTTATATACATTTTTTTTATTGATACCATGTTGTTTGTAGGTCGGGGGGGCTTAGGATGCCGCCGCGGACCACTTCCTTCGCGTGCTTCAACGGACCACCAGTGGTCCGCGCACCACAGGTTAGGAACCACTGGGTAGACGGCCAGATGGTTGCTAGCGCAAATCCGAAAGCGTGGCTTGTCTAATTTTTGACTCGCCGCAGATTCGACTGCGCAAATTTAGTTTGCACGTTTTTACTTGAGCGTGTTGACGGTAATTAAAACCGCGCTTCAGTCCGTGAAAGTTTTTTTGACGTGTTACTTGTTTTATTGTTTTTTATCATTATATTAAATCTCTTCTGTTGGTGACATCGTAACGTAAAAATTTTAAATCTAGAACCTACTACCTAGATAATGAAGGCACACCTAACTAGGCAGGATCGTCGTCGTCTCTGGATTCAATCGAACCTAATTGCTATGCGAAAACAACTCTATTATTCCTTCAAGTAGGGAGATAACGAACGAACAAAGAAAGTATCGAAAGCAGACGATTCCTCTGCGTTCCAGTATGATTGGAGTGTCGCTATTGATTTTAAAGTGGGTGCTTTAGGTACTGGTATCCTTTAAGTTTTGTCGGTATCTTGAGTGTTTTGAAAAAATTGAAATAAGATCCTAGTTCATTATTATTGTAAGCACCTATAGCGTAGATGGATTAACCTAGACGGCTAGCGTGTGGTTGAGAAAAGAGACAGAGAAAACGAATAAAAATATAAAACATACCTTTTGAGCAAATGGAAATCTATGGAAATTATAGGAAATCTATGAAACTGTAAAACTGAAACGGGTGAAATTTTTGGGATTAAAAGAACATGATAACGTACCTACCTGCTTACGAGTGGAATCCACTGATCTAATATCTTTGTCCAATGTAGGTACTTAATTTGATCAAAGAACTTGGATGACTTCATCCAATTTACTAGCAACTCCGATATTTGATCAAAGATTTGTATACTAGTTTTTGCCCGCGGCCGCACGCGTTGTTTCTATGAAAACGTTAAGAGGGTAATTCTTTTCCACGGAATCTGAAATTTATGGGTTGAATTGTTATGTAGCCTATGGTTTATTTCAGGTCAAAAGCTACACTTACCTACCTATGTAAATTTTCAGCCTGATCTGGTGAGAAGTTTTGACGTGAAGAAGTAACAAACTTCCTTCTATCCATCCAAACTTTCACATTTTCAATATTAGTGTGATGTGACGTGATTTCATAAAAACTCAACTACACCTTATATTACAAAGGAATCTTGGACAACCAAGTTATTTCACGAGTGGAATGGGCATCCGTCAAAAAAAATTGAAAATAAATGTTGGTCAAAAGAACATGGACAGCTATTGGATGAGTGGAATGGGACTTAATATGTACCTACCTAATACCCACTAAATTATCTTTCACAGACAGGCTTTCACACGCCATGCCACCACGCCCGCGCCGCCCGACCCGTTCAAAGATACATAATCCGTTCAAAGATAGATACCTAAACTGATTAGGTAGCTCATTCGTGGGATGGAAAGATGAGAGGGATTATACTCTGGGGGGCCAGCGCTGCAGCGTAGACGCACAAGAACTATTCACAAGCCAAAAAAAGTGCATTCGTAGGTATCCTAGTAAATATAAGAATACCTACCAGAATCTTGTAAACCACACTTCCGCGAGCTTCGAATCTTGACCTTAACTTTTATTTATATCCTAGAAATTTATAACTTTGTAAGAAAATATTCTCATTTCTTGTTTGTTTTATATTTTTTAATTATAAGTAGGTACCTAGGTACCGTACCTACCTACATAGAAAAAGACCAGAACACCCTGAACAAATGTCTGCAGATCGTACACACATTTTTCCCGAGGCGGGAATCGATCCCGCAATCTCCTGCGTCGCAGGCAGACCTTCGCCCACCGCCCCACATCGGTCGTCATGATGAATTAATGGTGAAGCCGTTGACGGTAAGAATCTTGCGCAATAACTCTAGATGAAAAGGCAATAACTCAAGCCAAACAACCAACCGTATAAAATTACAGAACGTCAAGAATTTATATTTGTCAAATTCAAATTCTAGCTGTTGCTGTAAAATCAGAAATTTTGTTTGTTAGTTTTCATTTTTTGGATCTTGTTCGTTCCGTTTCAAAAATTATTTATTTTCAAGACATACTTACCATAAATCACTTTCAGCAAAACACAAATCAATACATATAATTATTCTATAAACCTATCTAGTACAAACACGGCTAACTAAGGCGATGACCAACACTCAAGTAGGTCCGTTGAAGATATTCATCCAAGACATATTCCGCGCCAACCAAACTGACAACAAATACATTTACGAGTTTTTAGAACTCAGATTCAAGAATGTAATGATCCATGGAGTGGTCACCTCAGTTTACAACACCACAGACCGTTCCACCAACATAGAGCTGAGTGATCCGACTGGCACAGTACAATGCTACTTCGACTCAACGAAAAGTAACTCCACTCCAAAAGCTGATATGCTAGACAACCTGAACCACCATTTTGTTGCTGCTGCTAAGTTTGGAGACCCTAACATAGATATAATATCGAAGCTTATGCACAGAATTAAAAAGAAACGGCTTGATATTCTTGAGGGAAGTCATTTGAGTGTTGTCGGAGACATATTTGTGGATGCCAAAGGACAGAGGATGGTGTCTGTGTATGATTGTGTAGTCACAAGTGTAGATAGAGATATTGTGTGGTTAGAAGAACTGAAGTACTTGTATGATAAGTTTTATTTATGGACTAAGAAAGAAAATGAAGTAGATACCTGACCTAGTAGTACTTACTGCTATAAGTTTGTTGATAAGTATTGTATGATCTCTGGTCATTTTAATTTTGAGAGAAACTTAAAACATTTGTCATAATCTCTGTCTCTGTTTGTAATAAAACAAATTACTCAGTTTTCATGTTATCTCATTCCATGATTATTGTGAGTAGGTACATATTTCTATCTAGCTGGTACCTAGGTACACCTTACCACCTTAACTTCTGATGCTAGGAATTTAAATAATCAATTTCATCAGCAACTCAACTACTTACTGACCAGCCGAAATATGTTATGATTTTTGGATTTTTTTAGTGGTGTCCTACTTCATAACGATAATAAATATAGATTAAAGACAAGATACATTAGTTGATTGGTAGGTAAGTCTTGGGGTTAAGGCCACCAGCCCCTCTAGCACGGGAATTGTTGTCTAGGGTAGAATAGACAATAATGACATTGCATCGCTATACATTGCGTACATTATTGAAGTTGATGGAATGCATTTCAAGTAATTTACGCATTGGATGACGAAGTGACGTAATTTTTCTCTATTCTACCCTAGACAACAATCCCTGTGCTAGGGGGGCTGGATCCCCCAGGGGATCATTATGAAAACGGATCTTTTTGTTCCATTTCGGACCAAATTTGTGTTCGGTTCGGAACTTTTTCATTTTGACTACCGGCAACACTGGCCAGTGTCGCGCGCACGACGGCACGGCGCGTCGTTTTTGAACGAATTCTTTCTTATTTTTCATGTATGTATCGTAAACAGAAAATATTTTTTAAATTTTGTCGACAATATTCCTCAAAGTTAGTATATTTTACATAAATATTATGTGTTTAATGAACTTTATGTCTATTAGTAGTTATTAGGTACTATTGTACGTCCTTTATTTCTTTGATTTGTAATGTTGATAACAACATAACCTCCAAAACTACCGCCGACCTCTATTATCAAAGATTAATTTTCTTCATATTTGGATTTTAGAATCATGTCCGGCGAAGGTATTTCTCCCCAAGAAGTTGAGGCTTTGTGCCAGACCCCACATGCGGGCACTAAGGTATGTAACATTCCTTCAGAGCATGAATAAAAGTAAAATTCGGCTTTGGAGACCATTTTTATCTAAAGTCAGTAGGTCAAAGTATATTAGTTGCTATGCTGGACACTATATTGAGTATCGACAACTTTGTGTGAGATAAGAGTAGTCTCTGAATGTCATGGCCATATTGAACAATAAATAAATTAGTTGTAACATCTCAACATACCTCCTAATCAGAATGTGGTATGTTGGTAATTTAATGCATGCCTATTAACTTACAACTTCCTTTCGTACCTAAGGGCATAGGTACCTTTGTAACCACGGCATGTAGAATTAGGAGTACCTCAGCTCTGACCCCCGTGGGTGTCATAGGAGTAGACTATGGAACAAACACTGGGGGCAGGCAGCAGCACCCTGGTGAGAACTATTCTACCACCAAACTGCAATCCTCAACCCGTATGCCCAGTGTGGGGAGGTGTATTACGTCAGTATGCAAGTTAAAAAAACACTCCAAGCTCTGCCTCTCGATCAATAGCCATAGTAAGAAGAGGCTATGGTGAAGATAGGGACGGAAGATAGGACATGGGTTGTAATAAATAAAACCGGCCAAGTGCGAGTCGGACTCGCGCACGAAGGGTTCCGTACCATTATCTATGAAAATGGCAAAAAAATCATGTTTGTTGTATGAGAGCCCTCCTTAAATATTTGTTTTATTTTATTTCAATTATTTTTTCTTAAAGTGGATATATAGCTCAATATTCTGTGAATATTTCAAGCGTCTACCTGTTGCTGCTATCAATATCGAGCAAAAACGACCAAAAAAATTTACTTTTGTTGTATGGGAGCCCCCTTAAATATTTATTTTATTCTGTTTTTTAGTATTTGTCGCTATAGTGGCAACAGAAATACATCATACAAACAGGGTTCCCGTTAGGGTCCCGTTTTACCCTTTGGGTACGTAACCCTAAAAATTAAACATAAGTATGTGTTCACCCTCAACCCTGTGTTTCCAGGATTTCTTCTTCCAACAAACAATGTACCGCATCAAGGACCCTCGTCAATCACTACCGTTCTACACAGGAGTGCTCGGCATGACTCTACTGAAGCAGCTTCACTTCCCTGCTATGAAGTTTTCGCTGTTCTTTATGGGGTATGTTTTTGCATGCAGTAAACTAGTTGGATATTTAGTACTAGCTTCTGCCCACGGCTTCATACGCGTTTTCTCGATGTTACAATTTGCCTATGTTATGAGATCTATGTGCATGTTATTACAATTAGCCTATGTTATGACTATCTAATGCATGTTATTACAATTAGCCTATGTTATGACTATCTATATGCATGTGATTTTAAGCACACCACATCATCAGTGTAACATTTGAACTTTGTCCATTCAGTAGTTTAATATTTAGACATCTTTGGGCATTCTGATGGTCTGTCATTCTCAGCTCTATTGGTTCATGTGTTGTATTCAAACAAACTCATCTTTACTAATATAAAGAGATTTTTTTGTTTGTTTGTTTGAATTGAATAGGCTCCGAAATTACTGGACCAATTTGAAAAATTCTGTCACTATTCGAATTCTACATTGTCCCTGATGAACATAGGCTATAGAATTTCTCTATATATAAAAATCAATTGCCTGTTCGTCCGTCTCGCTAAAACTCGAGAATGGCTGGGGCGATTTAAATACTTTTTGTTTTGTTCTAATAAGTACAGGGGTGGTTTAAAAGGAAAAAAATAGAGAATTGGGTGAGTAACTGATCTAACAAAGTAGCGGGTAACAGCTAGTATATTCAAAAAAGTTAGGGATCCATATGAAAACTTAGATAATGTAACCCAAGGTGTGAAACAAATACTATATAAAATCCTTATATCGCGTACGCTGCGGTTACTATTGACAATAGAACAAAATGATGTATTTACAGTTTTATATAAAACCTACGAAAAAGTCCACAACACTGTGTGTCTAGCTTAGTATTGCGTTGCTACCACTGACACATTGACAGCATTGTAATATTAGACCTGTTTTCCGTGGATAATTGATTCTATTAGATATTCCACTTTCTGTTCTATCTTCTATTGTGCGTACGCAATGTATAAGAACATTATTCTTAACTGTGAAATGTATGTGTACTTGGTTCTTCCACACACAATCAATAATGACAGCTAACCCAGTCATGATTCCTCCACATACTAGAGGTTAACAAAAAGTTCATACTATTGTTAAAAATAACAAGCATCCGAAAATCCGACTGTAAGTGGTCTGAAAATATCAAAACGTTTATTCATTGATTGATAATTTCAGTTATGAAAACCCATCTGATGTCCCAGCTGATGAAGAATCTAGAAAACATTGGGCATTGACTAGAAAAGCAACCTTGGAACTCACATAGTAAGTATTGATTTTTATTATCACTTGAACAAGATGTTAAATTATTTATAGGGCCTTGAAGCAATGGTGTTGTAGCGTGGGTTCATAATTGTTCATTCGCAATAATTCATTGACCTACAGAAAGAGCTATGCTCGGAGTTTCTCTGAAGTATACGATTCGTAACGTTACATCCGACAGAATACCAAGGTTATCGAAATAGCTCAAAGGATTAGCAAGCTGAAGTGGCAGTGGGCTGGCCATATCTCGAGAAGAACCGACAACCGATAGGGTAAACGTTGAGTGGACGGCAAACGTACTGTAGGACGCCCACCGACCAGGTGGGATGACGATTTGCGAAAGACTGCTGGCAGATGCTGGATGTGGCAAGCTGAAGACAGGGCACTATGGCGCTCATTAGGCGAGGTCTATGTCCAGCTGTGGACTACTGTAGGCTGATGATGATGATGATAATTAGTTTCCATAGAAACGTTACAGTTGGTCTTATTTTTTTCTTTTTTCCTTAGTTATCATCACAAAACAGATAAATATATAAGAAAGCAGCTACCCCTCTGATAGGGTGCCCCCAGCCCTCAGCTGAGCTTCACGGGCTGTTTAAGAGGAGTGTTAGCTTATTTGGTACATTTGGACTAAAACAAGATTGAAGTCGGACGTACAATAGCGGCGAGCAAAAATTCGATTTCATGTAAGGCAATGCAGTCAGAGGTTTGGGTCGCTTCCGATTGGTATTGATATGGATGAGTTGTGCTACCTCTAGATTATTTGTAACAGTCTGCTAGCTCAACTGTTTCAATTGTAAATACTAATTCTGATTTGTTACTATTCTTTGATTGTAATTTTATTTGTTTAAAGCATGTAGTTTTATAAACAAAATTTCATCCGAATCAGCGGTCTAAGTACGTAGGTAATTCATTTCCATTGAATTTATCGATAAAACCATTCACAAATCAGTTGATAAAGCACTGATAAGGTATAATTGCTGATAAGAACTTTAATGTCATGGTGAGGGTATTGATATAGGTAGAGGTGATAGTGTATGTGCCCATTTTGTTATTAGCATATGAAATTTTAAGTAAAAGGTTTTTAAATAAAAATTATTTCACTGACGGATGTGTGTTTTAAACAACCAATAAAACGTCGTTATTCACACATCTCGTCTGCGCTCAGCTTCAGTGGAGACCACCGATGTATCATATTCGTATGCGAAGAAATAAAGAAAGATCGAAGCCGCTAGTACCTTTATGTGAACTCGACAAACATCCGACGCTCGCCGCACGCAGCTCAACCTTTAGCCAGTACGCATCTCCACACAGCCGAAGTAACAATATTTCATCCGTGGCACAGCTTCGGTGGGGGCACCCTAGCTGAAAAAAGTTCTCTTCTCCGCTACGGACATCTCCGCACATCTCCGCTTCGGTGGTGTTTGACATTATGCTTAATTCAATTCAAAGCCATAAAGCAGACAAACAGAAACACAAATAAATGCCTATACTACCTCAAATCAACTCCACCGGATGTCCATATCTTCCAAATAACTGAATACTTAACTTTGAAATTTATGTGGTAAAGTTCAGGACTTACTCTATCGTCATATATTTCGTAAACACGATTTCATGAACTTTTCTCGATAGAAAAAATCGCAATGTTACCTCTAAATTTTACAATAAATACAGAAGTTACGATCTTGAGCATATGCAAGGTAATTGAACAAAGTATAAAGAACTTTATATATGTTGCACTTTTTTCAAATAATGTCCTAATTAGTAATAAGCAAAAACTTGATTTTTGGGCTTGCGTTGTTCTACATTGTTCCGAAACTGATGATGAACGCGAAATCCTATACCTATCCTTTTCACAAAATGGCGTCGTATTATAGGCCCTTATGGACTTCGAAATCATACTAAGTATATGTGAATTAAAATAGATCAGGTGTAATGGGCATATTTATTTTATTTATTTATTTAATTAGAACGGCGGCGATTGCCAATTACACTAATTAATTAATTATAATTTAAACACAAACACTAAAAGCACAAATAATAAGACAAAAATTAAATGATTAATTATTATACGTTGTTAATAATAATTTTAATATAAGAAATCGGTCATTCATCCCTCTCACAATAGATCATACATACAAACATTAGGTCCATCCATTCGTCCGCAAATATATCGCAGCATAGTTAAAGTGAAGTTTAAGAGACTTGATAATAATAATTATTTTTTGTTTTCCAGCAACTGGGGCTCTGAAAGCGACGAGTCCAGCTACCACAACGGAAACTCCGACCCACGAGGGTTTGGACACATCGGAGTGTGGGTGCCCAATGTGGACGAGGCTTGTGAGAAGTAAGTAGGTCATCAACTTACCCGATACGTCAACTGCTGGACATAGCAATCACGGTAGCGAAGCAAACAACGGACTGATACTCAAGCATTAGATCTATGACTGGCAAGCTTTTATTACGGGCCTAAGTGCTTTTCTATAAGCCTATTCTCTTCATATTCGAAGAGAAATGAAGAGTCCAGCTACTAAAACGGTAACTCCGAGCCTCGGCGCTTTGGACATGGGTGGCCGATACGTCCACAGTTGGACATATCAGTTTATACTCTCCCGCTGGTAGGTAAAGGTGTCCTTTCCTCCTTCACATTACTCCTTACCACACTTCTCTATTTTGCCACTTCGGATTAAGTCTTTACAAACAAACTTACACCTTTAGGTATTGTATTATATTATGTATATCAGTTATCTAGTACCCATAACACAAGCTCTGCTTAGCTTGGGGCTAGATAATGCTGTGTGAATTGTCCGGAATTATTTATTTATTTATTATTATTATCGTCTCTGAACAACTAACAACCGTTCGGGTTCGAATCCCGTCGAGATCGTAAATTTTTGGGATTTATCAATTTCTTAGAGATTACCCAGAGTACTATAATAAATAAAACCTTAGAATCAAGCAACGGCAAAACCTCTCGTCAAACGAACTAAATGTAAATTTGGTCTTTGAGCAGAATTGGATAACTTCATAGTTTCCTCTGTAGGCGGCGCTGACGGCGCAAGTGCCGAAAGAACTCCCAAAGATTTTCGACTCGGCGAGATAAGATCAGTTAGCAAGCTTAGTTACGAACTAACAACCGAAAAAACTTCTGTCAATATTTTACTTCCAGGTTCGAGCAGCAAGGCGTTAAGTTCGTAAAACGACCAAACGACGGCAAGATGAAAGGCCTCGCCTTCATCCAAGATCCTGACGGTTACTGGATCGAAATTTTTACTACTAACGACTTGAAGATTTAGGTGAGTTTCTTTTGAATAATCGAAACAAAGTAAACGTGACGGGCGTAAAAATCGACCCTTGTAACTCAGCCCGTAGATCACATAAGAGCCTAGTAAGAGGTCTTATTCGCGTCATGTTTTCTTCACGGTCACAACAAGAGGCCCCGGCTGGTATGCCGCTTGAAACCGCGCGAGCTTTACATACATGAAAAGTACGGTTTTCCATTTCTTGACAATGCCTATTAAGGTATTTTACTCTTAATGCTTTGTGAATTGTCCAGCATTATTATGATTATTACTATTTATTATTATATGAGAAAGAAACTAAAAATATGTTATTGAGATAGCTTAGGCAAAAAGCAGCCGAAAGACGTTTGGTTCATAAAAAAACAAAATAAATTTTCAAATTCAATTCAAAGTTTTCAGTTTTTATCACCATGAAATAGTAGGCGCAATTTTAGTATGTCCTACGGCTGAGTACTTCAACTAAAAAGTATTAACTGTTATCAGCAACATTAGCGCATTTGGTTAGGTGCGTACACAGTCAACTGACGTCATGACCACAGAGACAGAGACAATCATACGAGTAACGATCATCTATTGGTTTTCCACGGCAGTGGTCGTAAACAGGATCTAAAAAAAATTACGGATGACGGATCGACCAAAGAGAAGGATGACCGATCCTGGACTGATAATTTTGTTAGGGTTTCGTTCGCGAAGGGTCCCAACATAAATCCTAGTACTAAGCCTCCTAACTGTTTGCCTGTCTGTCTGTTAGCGGGCTTTGTTTTATCAGTATTCAGAAATTTGAGAACGATCTACAGTTTTTAAAACACGCAAAATTATTACATGTTAAGTTTTATCTTAGTACACAGCTTATCAAAGACTTAAGGTAATCTATTACGAGATATAATATGATTATTGATTAACATGAGTATGTTGAGTTTTCCAATATTTCGTCACAGTTACATGCGCAATGATCACAGGAACACTGTTTGACATAAGTTTTAAACCATGTTTTTAGTTTTAAAAGTTTTGACCGAAGATTTATTTAATTTCAGATAACATTATTCCAGACTGAGAGAGAGTTGGTTGAACGTGAGAGGATATTTATTTACAACTACGCCATCTATGTATGTACGACTGAAACTATTTACTTATCTTTATTTTGTGTAGAATCAAACAACGCTGGTGTTTCTCCAACACAAACTACCCAACACTACACTAGCCCAACTCGATGTAAAATGTTTATAAACAAACCACGACACAAAAAACGAAAACTTACTTGCTTGGCGTAGTGTTTCAGATATAATTACAATAAATAGGTTCTGAAATAGACAACGAATGTAAATTGCCTATAATAATGACGTAGTGAACGGTGTGAAAATTAAGTTTCAAGTTAAGTATGGGCGGTTTGTTTACGAATATTGTACATCCAATTTGGCTGGAATAAAGGCTCGTAGCTAATTAACTCGCTTAAATTCATAAAGAGATTCAAAGATAAATATCTTTAAACGTACGCGATTTGAACACATGATTATTAGTATTATGTATTGCGATTATTTCGATTGTTATTATTAGTATTTATTGCGATTATTTCGATCGTCATTATCGGTAAATAAACACGATAAAATCCCGTTAAATACTACTAATAATTAAGAATCAGAGATGTTTCATTTTACTATAGAAATGATCATAGTATGACGAATTCATTTATTAATGTGAGTGGGTTAACTACGAACCACAACACGTTCAGCGTTAAAATCTTTATTGCAATAGAATATGCCTTTTGTAGATTTACGTAACTTTTATAGATATTTATTTTTTCTTCGACCTATCCAACTTTATTTGTAACTATTAATTAAGCGTTAATTTCTTGTTTTGTTGTGTTCTATATTGATGGTGCAATTCAGTAATAATCTATCTATGTAATATATTTTGTATATATGTAGTAGTTAACATACTCTAAGCTCTACAAAAACATATTGATCTATGTGGATTACGCGTATGATACGTTAATTATGCAATATGTATAATACAAGACCAAGCTTTGATCCTTGAGAGATCCCGGAAAAGTGAGTGTCCAAAAAGTCAATTAGGTATTTGCCATTGGTTGTTAATTGTTTGTAATATTCATCTTCGTTGATTTTATTTTATATTTACTTATTCATAAGCAGTAAAAATAATTGTTTCGGAGAATGTCGACTCTCTCTCAAGTTTTCGCCAAAACCAAAAATATAAATTCTTTAAATAATACTCAACGTGCCTAAAAATTTGTATGAAAGTCATGAAATGAATTTAAAAATAAATAGATATTATATTTCTATAATGTACTTATATCTATAATAATAATAGGTAAATAAGTAAAAGAATAATGCTGGGCAATCCACACAGCATCATCTAGCCCCAAACTAAGCTCAGTTAAGTTTGTGTTGTGGGTACTAGATGACTGATATACATAATACAATACATTATATCTATAATTAAGAGAAAGTAAAGTTGTGATTTTATAATTAAGGTAATAACAATTCGAAACTTCTATTGGTCAATGTTGTTACTAATATGTGTGAATTATGATCATGCCATTAAATGTTAATATACATATTTATTGACTTGTTCGTTTTATTGCTTCTAGTTAGTTTTTCGGGGAAATGTTTATTTTAATTGCTAAAACTATCGAATTGAATAGGTTTCAATCTAAGATTTTTCGATTAACTGTATAGTTTTACTGATAGGAAAATAGTACATTACTGACTAGGTAGGTTTGCCGCCAGTTATAAATTTATTGTTCGTTACTATGATATTACATTACTAAATTCTGTGACTGTTAAAAAAAATCGATTTTCCTCATTTTACATGTCATTAAGAAAATTAACGTTAAATTAAAAAATAAAAGCCGCCGGAATTTAAATAAACTCGAGTCAAAGGCAGTCTAAAGAATTTAGCTCTCGCTTCTCATACTATATATAATATTATATCTGTAATATTACTTAATAAACCTTAGGTATTTGCCGCTTAGGTATTCGTATAAAATTGATTATCCTCGACAACTTTTAGCTACCTCCAACTATTTACAGCGCAGTGTAGTTAAATAAACTATACACTATTATTCACTCTAATAATCTATATTACATTATCTTCCAGAATATTTGCGCCAATTATATAAATAACCATATAATATAATATAAATCAATTTTTTATGCTATAATAATATATTTCACAAGGTTTTATATCACGGTAATCTTATTTTATTGGGAATATAAGGTGTTGTGTTCAAATGTTTAGTTTTTAGTGTAAGATGGGTGGCTGGCAGTGTTTGTGTTTCGCGATATTACTTTTACCAACATTGGTAAATACATTTTTTCATTTAAGTATATAGAAAATAATGTTTAGGTGACGTAAATTTCATCTTAAAGACATCACATGAGTTTTGACACCTTCAAATACGCATTGTATTTTACCGACTTCGTAAACAGGAGGAGGTTCTATGTTCGGCTGAACTGTTTTTTTTCTGCATGGTCATAGATATTGAACACTATTTTATTTGCATTACGGCTGTGTTTAGAATATTTGCAAACGAGTCGTTTCGAAATATTTTCTTTCGGAAAATCAATATTGAATACCAGCATCTGCCCGCTGCTTCGCTCGCACTGGAATAAAGTACTTGGATAAAACATAGCCTGTAACACCTGGGGATATTTAAATTAGGTATATTATATACCCCCAAGTGTTACAGTGTACATAGTGCCGTAGTGCCAAATAGGATAGACCAGTGTTTTTATTGGATCAGAATTTTCGGGAAAACCAAACATAAAATAACACGAACCTATTCACATTATAAGCAGGCGAAGTAGATTGCATGCAGACCGTCCAGCTGTGGACTAATATAGGCTGATGACGATGATATAGGTCCTAAGAGATTAAAAGTGACCCTTTTAACTTTAGTACTGGCACATTATGTTTCGATTATGGGAGTTAGCGTGAAAATTAGTCCTACAAAAAATGTAGATATTAGGAACTTGATTAGATAGGTATGCAGTTTAATAACTTTTTAACCGACTTCAATGGGAGGTTATACTCTTATGTTCGGCTGTATGTAGGTATTTTATTTTTATTTAGTTGAGCGTCGATTTCAACGTCTACGAGTGGGTACAGGTACTAAGCCCACAGCAGGCGGAGCTATACATATATTAATATAATAAGCTATATCTTACGGTATAGCAAGCTGCCACAGACTGGCTATGCTTTAATATATATTTTTGCACTCAATAGCTCTGCGGCAGTCATGTCTTACTATACCAAAATACTGTCGACATATTTTGGTGACGTAATAAAAATATACGTTATAGCTGCGTCTGTGGTCACTCGCCGATTACTATAGAAAATATACCGTAATATACTTTGCTATGATTTATACTAATATATATTATAGCTCTGTCTGTTGTGGGCTTTATGGACCGATTTTAAAAAATCTCTAAAAATATAATTCGTCATTGTAGATATAGAATGAACCTCGAGGAATTGATAAGTGCGCCGTAAAACGTAGATATCTGAAACATAATCACATGATAATTTTCACAATCACTAGTACAAAAATGGTTTCTATGTCAACGGGCGTAAGCATGAATTCTACTTTGAAATGCAAATTACAAAGTTGATGGATTGTGGATCGCTCCGAACCGAAGATTTGCGACGAAAGACAACCGATCCGTTCTGTCGATGAACTTGCTATGAAAATGATTTTGACATTTATTCTTAGAGCTCCGAAACAAAAACAATTTGATGTCGGTTATTTATTAGTTCTTTAAAACACGCCAAATTTATGTGTTAGGGTTTCTACATAAAATTACGTTATCAATACATTGGTACCGAATTGTTGATTTAATATAGGTACCTACCTACCTAGATATTTTCTACCATCAATATTGATTAATGGTAGAAAATATCTAATCGGCCGAATGCTGCTTTAAAACCGACGGTCCGTAGGATCGAAAAAATTGGTCAATAAAACAGTTCTCCAAACTAAAATGTATAAGAAATTTCCAGGATGCCGGAAGCGTGAAGTTAGTCCACACAGGGACCGAGACGTTTGAGAAAGATGGAGTCAAACATGAAAGATCTCGCTACAGGCTAGTGCCAGATCATGAAAATCACGAGCCTCCTACGGTTGACAAACAGGCTGAGACAATTGCGATTAAAGTTCTCCCAAATGAGGAACACAACGACAACCTTACAGTAGACAAACACGCTAAGAAAGTTGCCATTAAAATTTTACCAAATGATGGACACAGACATAGTCTTAAAACTGACGAAGATACTAATAAAGTTGATCTTACAACACATAACGAAGCACAGGAGAAACTTAAGGCGGCACTTGAAAAAAATAAAAAGGGAAACATAACGTATCATTACTCGACCAAAACGCATCCTCAAAGTGGAGCTACACACAAAACTACGTATCATTATTCTACTAAAACGCAACCTAGTGCCACGAACAAAACTGAGTCTAAAGTTACTGGATGGAGTTCAGGACGAAATGTAAATAACAGCACTTCTCAAAACTTGTGGAATAAAGACCCGTCGAAAGATTTGGATAGTCATTTCACTAGAAGGGTAAGTCAATTGTATTCTTTATTGCTGTCAAATGATGTATTATTGATTTTTGTTAATATTTTCTTCAGCAAGGAGATAATAAAGATCATAAGCTGAGTCACAATAAGAAAATAGATAAAAAAATGTTCAGCAAAAAAATTTTGGAACTATTAAACAAACAAGTCGATAAACAAGTAAGTAAAGATTTTGGAAGCGAAGTCAATTCTAATACATAGAATGTAGTTGAGTCAGTTGAGCTACCTGTGGGTTGTTTGCAACAGTCTGCAGTTAGCTGAGACTCAATTGTTTCAAAAGGGTATTTTATTCTATAGGATCAAGCAATCAGAAAAAATTAAAAATACATATTATAGAGATTAATGCTTAGGCAATAAGCTGTCGGAAAAAAATCGTTTTAGTTCATATATTTATTAATTGCTAAAGCACTGCGTAGAATGATAAATAACAAGATTTTTTTTTCTAAAATGAGTGTAATCCTAACTAACATAAATGCGACAGTGTGTTTGTTTGTTTATTTGTTTATTTGTTTGTTAGTTTTCCTTCCTTCACGCCCTAACTAACCTACCAATCGACTTGATTTTTAATATAGATTTAGTTGAAAGGATGGAGAGTAAAATAGGCTTACTTTTTGTCCTGATAAAACATCAAATTCCCATGGGAGATTTACGGGAATAATCACCCTAGAAATGTGAAATTAGAATTTAACGCGGGTGAAACCGCGGGGAGCAGCTGGTACCTACACTAATAAAACCTCTGGACAAGTTTACAAATTTAATTCAAAGGTCCTAGTAACATTAATTAATCTGTGGTCATTGAAAAAAGGTCTGTATTAACTAGAGTTGATCTTTAATTAAAACACAAACGCAATTGTCTGCCGTTAGTTCAATTATAAATAGGTACCTACAATTCTTAATTAATTTTTTTGTTTCCAGCGAAGGTCTCTGGTCTGGGGATAATTGATTGGACCCTCATGTATGTGCCGCGATTTTTTGTAGTTTTCAATGGGTTTTCGTTGAGAATTATGGAACTCATAAACTTGTAAAAAAATATTTTTTGATATTTTTGTTATTCAGTCAATGTAATGTAATTTTTTTTCATGTTGAAATCAAGTTAAAATTTCTCTTAAACAGAAATTTTGTGATCAATATCTTAGCTACTTGAGGTTATAATTTTGGTGTTTAGTCCAGTTTTACAGACGAACACACATGCTAGCCATAATACCAACAAAGAAAATCTCAAAGAATCACTTCCCAGAAAAATGTAGCTAAAACAGTCTAAAATATAAAAAAAATCAGAAAATAAAACAAAAAAATCAAATCTAGAAAATTACTAAAAATCCCTGAACATAGGTACATGGGGTCCAATCAATTTTCCCCAGACCAGAGACCTTCGCTGGAACAAGTTGAATGGGACACCATGATATCAATAGAAATAAATTAAGAATTGTAGGTATAGGTAGGTACCTATTGGTGTCCCCAGACCACAGACCTTCGCCGGTACAGGTTGCATGGGACACCATGGGTATAAGTTATTTTCTTTGTATATTATGAACTTCTAGGGCCATCATGAAATAGCAGAACACCAAGTTGAAAAGGAAGGTGGTCATGATGATTTACAATGGAGACTTACAAGGAAAAAACTTTTACAAGAATTGCTTAGTAAAATGCACACATTCAAAGTAAGTGTTGGTAGTTGTTAAAGTTAACCCTGTATAATAATAATGATTAAGTCTCGTAAATAATATTGTAAATGTTTAACCCGCAGAACCATACCGAGGCGGCAATAAATCATGATAGTAAAAAGAACGCAGAATCCGCATCAGCTCTTTTAAATAAAGCTACACATGAGCATTCAAATGATGTTTTAATGGTTTGTTTACATTTTAAAAGATTTGCATTAAAAAAAAATGCTTTATTATCTTACTCTATAATAGGAATAATCTTAATTTAATATCGCACAAGACACGTTACAAAACAAGCGGAATTATACAAAAACAGAAAACAGTTTTAATCTACATTGTAACATAAAAGTGTGTAGGTATAGCTAAGTATAGTTTATGCAAGTTTATTACTCGTAAAATCAGGCTCACTGTAAAATTAAATACGTTGGTGATAAAACTAAACAATACACCCAATTTACAGCCGTGCCATCTACATAGCACACAAAAATGCATAGAGTTGAATATTGCGCATGTTCGCGCGCCATGCTAACACCTACATCATCATCATCCACAACCCGACTTCACCCACTGCTGTGCTGTGCCGGTATAGGCCTCCAAACTCTTGTGCCACTCCACACGGTCCTGTGCCAATCTTATCCAGGTTCGCCCCACGATATAACAAACGTCGTGGGGCTAACACCTTAATTTTATAGACCTTAATTGTAAAATTTTTTTGGGAACAGGCTTCGCAAGAATTAGAAAATCATGGTGTGGCTGACAATGGTATAATACAACAGAATCTGTACAGTGTAAATACACTAGCAGAACATAAGGATCATGAACATGATAACGAAACATTACGACAGAATCGTTACAGACAAAATACGCAAGGAGAAGATAAAGTATATGGCAATGATCAAGAAAAATTACAAAAGAATCTTCTCACTTTAAATACCCATGAAAATGATCACGACTTAGCTTACCAAGAAGAAAAACAACAAGGATTAGTACGCAAACAGAATTTAACAAAGCATCTGTTAGTGAATGAAGCGGTGAGTTAAGTTATTTTTTAACTTGCACTGACGCTGGGATTGAATGATTTAAGTACGTAGTGTGATTTAGGTGTTTAAAAAGCAGGTTTTACGTAAACCTACCATATGGGTACCATATAGCCATGTTTATTTCTCTTTTAGAGTCGACCGAAAACGCTAGCGCTCGGACATAGTGCAAGATTAGAAACTGAGACACTAGTACACAATGGTAAGTTTAATCATAGTAAAACATTATCGAAAATGTTAATTTCATTATTTTACTGGATTTAAGAATTGTGTCAATATGATCAAATATTTTTTTCAGATACTTACAAAGATATTCAGGAATCCAATCTACAAACAAGAACTGTGCCTTATCAAACCTCAAAACACACTAAAACAGAATACAGGCCATTCGAAATAACTAATGCTAAATATGATGAAAAGCCAATACAATTTAATCATACTGATTTACTTCGTTCTTTGATCTCATCAGTCGGTTTAAACAAAACCTTTGTCATGCCCGGTGAAAAGGGAAGGTACAAATTAGTTCACGAAGGTGACGAAGATACTGATATTAACTCTGCTTTAATTCATTGGATAAAATCACAGAAAAATCACATTTCTCCTTTAAATACTCCCAAAAAAAATATTTATCATGGTGATGGGCATTTTGAAGATGTGCTTAAAGTATTACCCTTGCATCACACTGAAAGTAATCACAAAAAACATGCACAAACTGTTCCTGATATAAACACCCACATTCCTGTTAGTATTTATCATCATGACGTTAACGAAATCCCACCGGAGCGAGCCAGTGGTTTGTACTCTATTACTGAAACAAACATTCACCTCGACAAAGAGCTTTCTACAATTACCTCAATAACCGAGAAAAGTGATGTTTCTGCAGAACTAAAAATGGTTTTTGATGCATTCCAAGCTACTACAACTGATAATAAACTTTCCTCACCTGATAATGAACTGGCAGTTGATAATATTTTAACTACAACTGACCACGGTACTAATGACAATGGAATCGATAGTATAACCAGTGCAACTGAAAATCCAAAAGTGTCAACAACTGAAGATAACGATATTTCCAAGATATTAAACGATCCTTCGATGCTTGAACTTTTATCTTTATACGGACTAGATATAAATGACATAGTCGATGAATCAGAAATAAATATGGCAATTCTTTCAACTACCAATCAACCCGTCACGATTATAGATGGCACAACTGAAGGAAATGGTTCTAATATCCACAGACTTGACAAAAATAGTACCCCTGAAGGTCACGAAGTGTCAACGACTGAAGCTATCGATATTTCAAAGTTAGAAAATAATCCAGCATTACTTGAACTTCTATCTTCATACGGTTTTGATATGCATGACTTAGTCGATAAAACAGAAAAACACTTTGCGATTCCTTCTTTCAACGCCCATGGCTTCACTATTCATAACCGCACAACAACTACAGCAATAGAAACTGATTACGATCGTGCTGGTGTAACAAGTACGACTGTAAACTACGAAGTAGCAACTTCTGAAGTTAACAATATTTCCAAGCCCGTTAAGGACCCATCATTGCTTGAACTTCTATCTTCATACGGCCTCGATATGCATGATATATTCGATGACCCAGAAATAAAGATAATGAATATTCTGGCCGCTCAACCTTACGAAGCAACAGAAGCAATTAACTATGGTATTGATAGACATAGTACGACTGAAAATATCGAAGTATCAACGACTGAAGTTCTTGATAATTCCATGGTAAAAAATGATCCTTCGTTGCTTGAACTTCTGACTTCATACGGACTTAAAGTGAATGACATAGTAGATAAACAAGTAGAGAAAATCGCAATTCCTTCTTTGACCGCTCCACCCGATTCGATTGTGGACCGCACAACAACTAAAGCAACAGACGCGAACAAAAATGACCATGATATATCTAAGACCACTGATAATCAAGAAATGTTAACGACAAAAGCTATAGATATTCCTAAGTTAATAAATTATTCATCATGGCTTGATCTTCCGACTTCACATGGACTTGAAAAGCATGACATAATTGACGATACAGAGACATACATGACAATGCCTTCTCCTACCGATGATACGATAAGGGACGATTTAGAAAAAGAAGCAACAAACGAAAAAGAGGCCATAAAATATCGTGATGACTTAAAAAGAGAACCTGATGATAACGAAGAGTCAACAGCTAAGGATATCGATATGGCCAAGTTATTAAACGTTCCATCATTACGTGATCTTCTGGCTTCATACGGACTTAAAATGCATGAAATAGTGGATAAACCGAGAGTAAAAATGGCAAATCATTCTCTGAACGCTCAACCCGACACAACTGGGGACAGCACAACAACCGAAGCAAACAATGAAATCTTTGATGTAACTAGTACGACTGAAAATATCAAAGTGTCAACGACTGAAATTATTGATATTTCCAAGTTAGAAAATGTTCCATCATTGCTGGACCTTCTGAATTCATTCGGACTGAAAATACATAACATAGTTGATGAACCAGACGTACACAGTGCAACTACTCTGACTGCTCATGGAGATGTAATTGACCGCAAAGCAACAGAAGAAAATATTGCAAAAAGCGTTGTTTCTTCAGAAGAATATGCGACAGTCGCACCGCAACAAAATCTTGGCAATATTATTAATTATTTCACGCATTTACAAACTGCCAATCATTTACCGGAGACAAACAACCACGTAAATACAAGCGAGGTACATATAAAACCTTTATTTGTATTGGATGAAATCAATAAAGGTAAAGACGATTATGATGATCTCAAAGAAAAACTTCCGGCTCTGCTAGAAAATGAAACTGAAAAAACAAATCTACTAGAATTGGAACTGAACATCACTGATGATCCATTAAACGAATATGAAAATCTACCTACTGAACCTGTAGATAATCATAACAGTTCACTCCTTGGCCCTTATATAGATGATGATGATTTAAAGTTCAGAATGGATAATCTTCAGCGTGAACCAAACATCCATGAAAACGTAATAAATGTATCTTCTAACGATCTGGTAAATTCAGAACAAACAATACAAGAACCCAATCAATTGAAAGACCTTAACCAAACATGGCCTAAGAGTTGGCAAGCAAAAGAAACCCCACGATCTAGCCGTATTATTTATAGAGAAGAAATAAGGAACAGCGGCAACGATAACAACCGCAATATGAATGTTCATAATAACCTTAATTTTGTAAAACAATTGGACAATGCACGTTTGAATGCAGTTGCGCCTGATCATTTTGATCACGATGTTCTTACCTACCACAGCAAAGATGCAAACCATGAAAGCTTACAAGCCCCGAACAAAAATGTCAATGACCATTATCTAGACATTATTCTAGGTTATCTAAATTCGGATATTCTAACAAACGAATTAAATGCACTTATGGCGTACAGTGGACCAGGACAAGACAGACACCAAGTAACGTTGCAATTTGTCGTTAAATATCTCAATAAATTAGGTATAACTCACAACATTAGTCAAGAACAATTACAATTTCTAACTCATGAAGTACTTAAACATCTTCTTGATTACAATAAGCAGTATCAAGTTCGTAAAATAGAATTAATTTACGAATTTCACCATCCACATGACTTGGCTACTAATGTTAACCCAGTTTATATGCCTCCGAAAAATGTTCTTGGTGAATTCCTTTCATATCCTGATAATGTGCGTACTCAGGAAAATGTTCGTCACGTTTTACCTGATGATCATTTATATCCTAATTCTTATCACCAATCTCAACAAAATAACGTAGATGATCATAAACATAATCTTGCTTTACATCCTGACATGGGTGATGTCTCTGACAAAACACACCTGCTTTCGTATAATGAAAACCCCGATTTAGTCGCACTTTCTGATGTGAACGCTCATCCTCGTAGTCATGAAAGCAGTAATCAAAATCATGTGGTTTCTGTCTCTGACCATTACAACACGCCTTCTGTACATCATTTGATTAATCAAGACTTGTATCATATTGCCCCTCATCAGACCCTACATGCTCAAAATTCTAATATTATTCGTGACGGTAATTCTGTCCTCATTGAGCAACGTGGTTTATTTCCTGATTCGGACCAAGGTTTATCTCAAAAATCAAAAAACGAATCTAATGAACACAATTTGAATAATGACCACACCAATTCTAACCATTTAAATTTGGTTCCTGGAGATATTGATCATCAGCAACACACTGACCAGTTGACTCCAAATTATAAAAATAAAGCCCATTTGCATTCTGAACACTCTCATTTTACTGCTGATCATGACCATAATCTTCAAAATCATAATTTAGCTCCAAATCATAATGGTAATTTGACTGAAAAAGAATTAGTTTTGGACCACCATAACTCTGACCATCATCTCGTTGATTCTGACAACTCTAATTTCGCTCCTGGGCAAGATTATAATTACAAAAATGACAATATTTCTCAAAACCATAATGTTGATTTAAACGAACACGATTTAGATTTGGAACACCATAATTTTAATAATGAACATATTCATTCTGACCATTTGAATTTACTTCCTGAGCACAAGGGCCATCATCAACCGAATGCCAATTTAGATTCAAATCATAACGTTGATCAAAATGAACAAAGTTTGAATTCTGACCAACATAATCCTGACCATCAGTTGTTTGATTCTGACCACTTGAATTCAGCTCCAGGACAACAACATCACAATTACCATGTAGTTCCAAATCAAATAGCCCATTTGAATAAAAATGAATTATATTTGGGCCAAAATTATTCTAATAATAATCATGATGTTGATTCTGATAATGTCATTCCAAATCTAGAATCAGACCACCACCATCCCGATCATGTTGATTCTGACTATTTGAATTTAGTCCCTGACCATCATGGTCACCATCAACAAAATAACCATCTGACTCCAAATCATAATGTTGGTAATAATGAACACACATTGAGTATAGATAACCATTACACTGACGATTATCTAGCTGAACGTGAACATTTGAACTTAGCTCCTGGACAAGACAATAACCACAAGAATGACTACTTAACTCCAAATCAAAATGCCTCTTTAAATATTCACGAATCAGATTTGGCCCACAATAATTCTAAAAATAATCATCATGTTCAAAATTTTGTTCCAAACTCAGATTCAGATCATCACCATCCTGAGAACCATAATGTTGATTCAGACCAAAAATATTCTGACGATCATCTATTAGAACTTGACCATTCGAACTCGGCTCTTAGACAAGATGAATATTATGAACAAAATCACGATTTAGATCCAAATCATAACGTCGATCTGAATAAACACCATTTCAATTCTGACCACCATAATGCTGAGCAACATGTCGATAATTCTGAACACACAAATTCATCACCTAATACCCAAAATAACCATTTAGTTCCAAATCAGAATAGACAACATTCTAATAATCGTGATGTTAATTCTGACCACTTGACTGATTTAGATCCCGAACATCATGGTCATCATCAACAGAATGACCATTTGGCCCCAAACCATAATCCTGTTTTGAATACTCACACTTTAAATTATGACAGTAGTCTTAACCAACACCTGGTTGATTCTAACGACTTAAATTCAGTTACTGGGCATCATCACCAAAATGAAAATTTGCCTCCAAATCATGGATCTTTTTCTGATCAACCCAATATAGGTTCTAACCAATATGATTCTAATCCTCATTGGGGAGCTCAACCAGACTCTAATTTTGATCCTTATTCCAACCTTTATTCTTCTCATTACCAGCAACTTTGGCCTCTTCAAACTGACCAATCAAATTTAGTTAATGAACCTCATTTCTCTACATTGGATCATCAACAAAATGGACATCTTTTAACTTCACCACCTTACCATCAAATAGAACCTTGGTCTTACAAGGAAAATGGAAATTCACCTTATCAAGTTAGTGCTGACCAATTAAGCCTTTATTATACTTTCCCTAACCAACAGTTTAATTATTTAGAAGCTTCACTCTATCCCCAACCAGATAATTTTGGCCAGTGGGCAGTTTCTGGTTCCGACTATAATAATCAACCTAATCCTTATCCACCTTATCCTTACCCGCAAAAGGAATGGAATTCACCATACCAAGCACTTAGCCCTGAACAATTAAACGGGGCTTTCTATGGCTTAGCTTATCCAAACATCGACTTATCGTCTTATTTCTATCAACCTTATCAACTCTCATATTCCGATCAAAACGTTAACGTAGATCAGCGGATTAACTTACCGATAACAAATCAGCACAATGGTTATGAAACTTTAGGGATACTTGATGGAACTCAACTTCAGGAATACCTAACGGATGGTATTGACTTACCTAACCCCGGCGTGGTGAGTGGTCTAGCTACAAAAGTTCACAGCCTTGTCGGCTACTTGCTTGATCATGGTGTTTCTGAAAATATCGTATTAGAGTTTGTTGACGATGTAAAGAAACAACTGGCAGAGGAATTTCTAGAACGGCTTAAAGATTGTCAGAACAGAGCTTATTCTATTTTAGTTCAAAGCATTAGCAATCTTGCACAAGTTTATCTGCAAAAGCATCGGTAGGTAATATGCAAAAACTCTGCTTCCCTTCTAAACATGATGACGTCTCGCTTGTAAATAAATGATAATTATGGCAACAATAAAAACGTTTCTTAGTATTTTAATTTCGTTATCCTAACCCTCTATAATGTCTAGATTTAAATTGCTTTTATCCTATAAGTTTAGAATAGCTGGTTCCTAATTAACATTGAAATACTAAAACGAATCGGTACAAGTAATATCATAAAATTATCCGGTGTTAGATTTCACAGTTCCTAATTTGCAACATGACTCCATTTAAAAACGTAAGTAATAATAAATTTCAGTCTTTTATTGGATTTTGCTAGCCGGACGATGCCATTAAAAATATTATATATTTTACTGTGTTTTGTATTCGTAAGTATTACAATAATTCGAATTAGTTTAAGATAATTTCAGAATTAATCAAAATAGGAAAAATACAGAGATAACTAAATAGGATGACTTTATTAATATAGAATAATCAAATAAAGAGAAACTACAAAATGCACGAAGAAAATGTGTTTCAAACGTGGTTATTCACAGGTTCACAGATCCCTTGGATATGACGATCCAGAGCAGGATATTGTTCAATCCTTAATCGCCAATGAAACTTATTTATCATCGATACCTGAAATCTCTCCTGACCAAGTAAGTTTTTCATTATTCTAGCTTCTTCACGAAACTTTGCACGATGTTTTCTTGGAAAAGTACCTAGCCTTTAATGTTCCAATGCAAAATTTCGGCTCCATTTATTCAGCACGTCGATTCAGATCTAGATATTCATGAGTGTATCACTCATATTATAATTGCCACTAATTTAGGTTTTTATTCGTAATCAAAATGCAGTTAATAAAATAAATGGGCAGGAAAAAAGTACAGTTAACACATCTTTTTGTATTAGCGAGAATAAGTAGGTAGTAATAAAAACTGTCGCCTTGAACGAATATATAAGTAAATAGCCTAACAATAAATAATATTTTACGTTTCAGTTAAATGTCACGAGGAGAAATTTCGGATACGATAGAACTGAAAATGAAGAGTGCGAAAAAGCCACCACTATAAAAAGAACTCTGAAACTATTGATATCATTGCTAAGCGATAGCGCATCAACCAATTCCAAAACCACCGATGTGTTGGAAAACCTGAAAGACCTTCTCAAAAATACTCCGGCAGGAGATGCCGAAGTCTTAGATAAAATTGATGACCTGGTGAGAACTCTAGATAAGTACAAAGAACCTGGCGACAGAAATGATCTTGTACATTCAAGAGGTCTAACTGTAAACCCTAAGAAAGATGGGTTAAAACTAGACAGCAGACTAAAATTGAACCTGGATATTCCAGCCCTAGCTAATATATATTGCACTCAGCAACTTCTCAACATTCTGAAAGCGACTGAACAAGCGTACCTAAACCTGGCGAGAAATCCCGTATGTGAAATAGACGTTTCCGATTTACCCACCATAAATCCTTCCCTATTAAATCCTAATTTTCAGTTTGATGATTGGGGTAAGTCATCAAACAAAATACCATATTCACAGAATTGTGAAAAATGTAATCCAGATGGACCTGACAAAAACAGTGTAGTGATACCATACTATTATCCAGTATTTGTTAACGTGAATCCCGATAAAAATCCAATCTCACCACATGAAAATCCAGACGATTATGATCAAGTTCAGCCTATAATAGTTAATCCAAATAAAAATCCATGGTCATCATACTATAATTTAGTAGAATCCGTAAGGCCTACTAACGTAAATCCAGTATCACCAACCTATTATCCATATGGCTCTGACCAAGTTATGACCGTTGATGTGGATCCTGATAAAAATCCTGACACGACGCACTACTATCCCGAATTCTTTGACGTGAAATCTGATAAAAATCCATTAATACAAAATTACAATCCACAAAGCCCTGGGCCAAACTATTATCCCGAATTCATTGGCGTGAAACCTGATAAAAAGTCATTTTTACCAGATTATCCATATATAGGCCCTGCCCAAGTTCAGCCCGTTGATTTAAATCCAGATAACAATTACAATCCACAAAGCCCCGGGCCAAACTACTATACCGAATTTTTTGGCGTGAAACCTGAAAAAAATCATTTTTCACCAGATTATCCATACTTTGACCCTGTCCAAGTTCAGCCCGTTGATTTAAATCCTGATAACAATTACAATCCACAAAACCCCGGCCCAAACTACTATCCCGAATTCTTTGGCGTGAAACCTGATAAAAATCCACTATTACTAGATTATCCATATTATGGCCCTGTTCAAGTTCAGCCTGTTGATTTAAATCCAGATAACGATTCCGGGTCCAAATACTACTATTCCGAATTCTTTGACGTAAAGCCTGATAAAAATCCTGTAGCACCAGATTATAATCCATATGGCCCTGGCGAAGTGTGGTCTGATAAAACTCCAGTTACGCCATACTATTATCCTGAATACATTGACGTGAATCTTGATAAAAATCCAGTAGCCCCATACTATAATCCAGATGAAACACCACTTGGCCCTGTAAATCTCTGGGATAAAACCCCTTTCCCATATGACAAAGCGCCCGAAACTCTACCATTAAATCCTATTTTCCCAGTCATACCCAAAACACCTGGTTACCCCTACCCAAATTTAAAGAATCAAAAAATATTTCCCTTTGAAATAACCCCAGAAGTTGTTAATTTTGTTTACCCTAATTTATACGCTATTCCAAACAAATCCAAACCGTTAAATTTTTCTGAAAACTTTAAGCCGAGTGTCCCAACCCATCAATATCCGAATTTCCCACCGAAAGAAATAGCTCCACTGAATCCCTACAGTCTTTATTCAAAACATCCAGAATATAACTATGGTATTGATCCTCATATTGCAAATTACGTAAATCAACCACTAAACTCTGGTTTACCATACGCATCCAAAATTCCAATTTATACTAAACCTGAGTCAATGTACTCGGAGAATGAAGTGGCAACACCCCAATTTCTGCCAAGGCATAGTATACCAGTCAATCCCATCAGTCAATCAGACCAGAACCAGAATATTCCGATTTACCCCTTTACTGAATATAACATTCAACCCAATAATCAATACACGTCATATCCTTTATATCCATCTAACGAACATGAAATATCGCCACACAATAGTCCATATGTTTCCGATCAATTCAGACCACAACAATCTTCACCGAATTCTGAACCATTGATCGATGTTGTTCCAAAACCATATGAACAGATACAGCCACTTAAAATAATAGCGTTTGTTAGAGAAGCTATCGAGGTCATTCAAGCAGTTGTTCCCGTTGTGAAATTCGACCCACCAACATTGCACATCATTGCTAAAATTAAAAGTATTCTCGTCCCTAAAGATGAAGACATCCCACACGAACAGTTTTCCACCATTCTCGATTTGTTTGGAAAAGTAATCGAATATGTCAAACAACTAGAATATTATAAGCAAATTAAAGATATAATTGATTCGCATGCTGTGTCGAATCATCAGAAATTGGAAACGGAAAAAATTGTGGAATTAACGTACCTGTTAAAGCAACCGAAACCAGTTGTTTATTATCCATACTATTACGTAAAGTACAGCATGCCTTATAGAAATTTCATGATTGTGGCGAACGACCTGTTGAGACAAAAGCCTGAATTGAAAGACAAACCAACTGAGCTCTATGAAGAGTTGTTGGCTCTCTCCCACGTGGTGGACGTTTCACCAGACTTGAAAAACTATAACAAAGGGGATTTACTAAAGCTTACCGTGAACGCAGGGTCCTTAGTTGATACTAAACTTGTTGATGAAAACCATGCATTGCGAAATCAAGTGAATATGTTGAAAAATATCACGTCTGATTTAACAACTGAAGAGATTCTAGATCTTAAGGAATCCAATAACAAATATCAGCAATTAACCGACATGGAGAGTGATAATCAAGAATCTGTAGAACCATTCATCTTACGGGACAAAAAAGAGGCCGACCCGAATATTATAATAGGAATGCAAAGGTTAAATGATCTTTTTAACTCACCGATATCCCACTCTTCTACTTTTAACTCTGACAAACTACGCGACGATATTTTACGAGATGGTAAAGATAGCGTCAACGTTCTCTCCCGTGGTGCAATGAACAACAAGGGTGAAAATAATCCACCGGCGAATAACTGGTTAGAAAAACTTTTCGATGCAACAAAGGAAGCTTCACATCCTTCTAGTGTCATGAGTTCGAATGGCTACGTTAACATTGATAATCAAAAGATAACAATGAACTCTGGCAGTGGTAATCGTCAAGATTCTGTTTCTGTTTTTAATCCTAAATCGACGATGAATTTAGCGTCATCAAATTCACAAGATATTGGAATCAATGTCAAATCTAAACCAAACGATTTAAATAATTTTTTGAAAAAATATAATGGTCCAAACATGATCAATTATGACAGCCAAAAAATAATTATGAACTCAGGAGATTCAAATTATCAAAACGGGGTCAAGATTACGAACCCAAAATTAATGCTGAACGAAGTCAACTATCAAGAATCCGATGTGGATGACCTAGAGTCAGCCACAGAACAAGATGGCCTTGCTATTGACTCTAACCCTCCGTTGAAATGGGAACAATTAGACACTCCTTACGAACCAACACCAAGACCAGGAAGCCCAAAAAACTATAAAACTAATGTAGCAGGAGCCAATCAGGTTGGAGTGATCAATCATAAAGTTTATGATGAACAACATTTAGTCATGCCTCAACAACCGATTTCGAGCCATGGAAATAATGTGTTATACTATGGAATGAACAGTGTACCACATCAAATCGAGGTAGTAAATGATAACGAACCATTATTAATATCCAATGACCCAGCAGCATTTCCTGGAACAGTAGTATACTATGGAATTAATGGTATGGGAATGTCTCATCAAGCTGGAGAAAAAAATCATCAGGAACAACTATTAATCTCGAATAATCCACCAGCAGTTCCTGGAAGCGTAGCATACTATAAAATTAATGGTATGGGAATTCCCAATCAAGTTGGAGAAACAAATAACGAAAAACAGTTATTAATCTCAAATAACCCATCAGCAGTTTCTGGGAGAGTAACATACTATGCATTGAATGGTATAGAAATGCCTGATCAAGTTGGAGGAATAAATAACGACGAACAGTTATTAATCTCGAATAATCCAACAGCAGTTCCTGAAAGCGTAGCATACTATGGAATGAATGGTATGGGAATGCCTAATCATGTTGGAGAAATAAATAACGAGGATCAGTTATTAATCTCGAATAACCCAACAGAAGTTCCTGGAAGCGTAGCATACTATGGAATTAATGGTATGGGAATACCTAATCAAGTTGGAGAAATAAATAACGAGGATCAGTTATTAATCTCGAATAACCCAACATCAGTTCCTGGAAGCGTAGCATACTATGGAATGAATGGTATGGGAATGCCTAATCAAGTTGGAGAAATAAATAACGAGGATCAGCTATCAATCTCAAATGACCCAACAAAAGGTCCTGGAAGCGTAGCATACTATGGAAATAATGGTATAGGACTGCCTAATCAAGTTGGAGTACTAAATAAAGGGGAACAGTTATTAATCTCGAATGACCCCACAGCTGTTCCTGGAGGTTTATTATATTATGGAATGAATAGTGTGGCAGCCAATCAAGGTGGAGTGCTAGGTACCCAAAGCACTATCTTTCACCAAGAAGCGGAACAGTTATATCCATTTGAACACGTAGTTGATACAGAACCTGACAAATATGGTATAAACGGAGAATCTATTAAAGAATCAGTTTTCGATGACATTCAGCTCCTAGATAAAATGAAGTACAATGGAAATCAGAGTGTAGGCGGCGGAAAAGGCGTTGTGAATAACGTACTACAGTCGATTACTGGTCATGATCATGTGTTACAATATACCGTTGATACTCAAGATCAGCTAAATCTGAATAACAACGGTTTGTACAGCGCAGATGCAAATCAAGGAATGATAGGGCAGCAAAATTTAGAAAATAATAATAATTACGTTGCCGTGGTCGGCCATAATAACTACGAGAAAGACCTGTATGATCAACCGCAAAATTTTGGAAACTTGGGTCCGATTTCTCCACTCGGTAATAAAATAGGTCAAAATATACAATCAACAATAGTTCACCACATCGCAACACCTTACAAAGCAGCGCATAATATTATAGGATATGGACCGGGCGCCGCCGACGTGTTAGGTCAAAAGGTGGTGATTCAGAGTATGCCTGTAATTTACCAGCGCCCATTTAGCTACCAAAGGATTACCGCAAGAAGACCGGTGGTGGTCGGTTAATGTATTTTTAATAAACATTTGTGAATTATTGGTTCTTTTTTTATCTTACTCCTTTAGCTTTCAGTTGATAGATTGTAGGTACCTACCCAAGTAGGTAGTTATTTAATTTAACTAGGTAGGTAGCGAGTTTTCTTTCATGAAGTCTTTTTAGTCCAGCAGCCAGATGGGCAAACAATGCTAGGTACCTACCACCTCTTCTCAGAAACGCGCAACGAGTAGGTAGGTATCGTATCGAGTTGAAATTCACATCATATAGATAGGGTATAGGTACCTTCTTACCTACCACGTAACCTCTTGGAGCCGAAATATAAATCAAACTTTGAAGTCAACGCAATCAAAAGTTACAGCCGTTTAAGCCCAATTTTTAGGCTTCCATACCCTAAGGGTAAAACGGGACCCTATTATACTAAGACTCCGCTGTCCGTCTGTCACCAGACTGTATATACCTATCTCATGAACCGGAATGGTTAGACAGTTGAAATTTTCACGGATGATGTAGGTATTTCTGTTGCCGCTATAACAACAAATACTAATAGTTCAATAGTTCTTTATTGATAACGAAAGATGTTACATGTCATGTCGATAAATCTATGCTAAACAATTCTATAAACTGTAGCTACATAATCTCATATACCTACACAGTAATATGAACATTGGGAAATATATCTTTCAGATAAATAACACCAATATTTAATAAATAGCAATAACAAAAAAAAATAAGTTGATAATAAAAAATAATTCAATACAATTAATTAGTCAAATGTCAATTTGAGCCTATGAACTCTTCATAGCTATAAAAAGTTTGCTCGATAAGCCAGCGTCTTAGGCGGCGCTTAAACATACCCTCGTTTGCAGCTTCTTTGATACAGTCTGGTAATCTGTTGTACACCTGTGGGCCCATAATATGAGTCAGCTTTGAGGACTTTGTCAGGGACCGCGCTAGAGACACCAGTTTGTGCTGGTGACGAGTGCGGTATGCGAAGTCACCGTGCGTTGCGTACGTGTCAAGGTTCCTTCTCACATACAGCGCAACCTGCGAGATGGCTATGCAGGGCAGGGTGAGTATGCCTAGGGTCTTAAAGTGTGGTCTGGCAGAGACGTCACTACGTATCCGCACCATCGCACGTATGGCCCTTTTTTGCATTCGGAACGCGCGCTCCCAGTCGGCAGCGCGCGACCAAAGCTCGGCGCCATACTGGAGTTGCGAGTGTACAGTGGCGAAGTAACAGGCTCGGACCACGTCCGCGGACACCACACTAAACGATAGATTCAAATAAATATTAAAGGGGCTCGATTACCTTGGTAGGTACTCTGTCGGATGTATATTTGTTACGAATCCTAGGTACCCTTCAGAGAAACTCAAAGGATTAGCAAGCTGAAGTGGCAGTGGGCTGGCCATATCTCGAGAAGGACCGACAACCGCTGGGGTAAACGTGTTCTTAAGTGGAGACCGCGACTCGGCAGACGTAGTGTAGGATGCCCTCCGACCAGGTGGGATGACGATTAGCGAAAGACTGGCGCTCATTAGGGGAGGCATAGGTATGTTCAGTAGTGGACTAATATAATGTAATATAATGTAGTATAATGTAATATAATAAAACTTAGTATAGAACATATTCTGCACGCAGGTGATCATATCTATTATAAATTATGTGACTTATTCAACTTATGTTTGAAATTCTCATTTATGCCTGATAATATGACCAAAACTGTAGTAATCCCAGTGATTAAGAATAAAACTGGTAACCTTGGTAGTGCAGCAAACTACCGGCCTATCTCTCTAGGTACTGTTTTAGGTAAGGTGTTTGAACGGCTATTGCAGCCGTTACTGCTGAATAATGTGAGTATTAATGACGCACAGTTTGGCTTCCGTCCCGGTCTCTCAACTGATGCGGCAATTTTCAGCCTTAAATACAGTGTGAACTACTATGTTACCCGGGAAACCTCAATCTACGCCTGCTTTTTGGACCTGAGTCGGGCCTTCGATCTAGTGAATTATAACATTCTCTGGAAGAAGCTTCTTGACTCAGGAGTCCCGCTGAAAATTGTTAACCTTTTGAGATACTGGTACGGAAGCCAAACCAATGTAGTAAGATGGGGCGACACGACCTCCAGTGAATATAAACTGGAATGCGGAGTCCGCCAGGGTGGGGTAACCTCTCCGGACCTATTTAACATCTACGTAAATGGCCTAATCGAGGAGCTGAGGAGCACCAGGATGGGCTGCCATGTTGGTGATGTTTGTGTCAACAACTTGAGCTACGCAGACGATATGGTGCTCCTCAGCCCTTCGATTAATGGACTTAGGAAACTGATATCCATATGTGAAAATTATGCTCACCTCCATGGATTAAAATATAATGTCCTAAAAACCGAAATGCTAGTATTCAGAGCAGGGAAAGGTCCGGAGAGAGTACCCGATGTGTATTTGAAGGGTTCAGCAGTGAAGGTTGTGAAGCAGTTCAAATACCTTGGGCACATCATCACTGAAGACCTGAGTGATGACCAAGATATTGAGCGTGAAAGACGGAACCTGTCCATCAGGTGCAACATGCTTGCTCGGAGATTTGCCAGATGCAGTGACGAAGTTAAGGTAACGTTGTTTAAGGCATACTGCCTCTGTATGTATACTTGTCAGCTCTGGTTTAAATACAAACGAAAATCGTACAGTACCATAAGGGTGCAATACAATGACGCTTTTCGCATCCTTATGAAGAAACCACGTTTTTGTAGCGCGTCAAGCATGTTCGCTGTTGAACGGGTTCCGGACTTTTTCGCTATAATAAGATCTCGTATTGCGTCATTCTGGGGTAATATAAGACGATCGAAAAATAGCATTATCAGCTCTATGGCTAACAACATCTGCAGCCCTATGTACAGGTTCTGGCTCTCTGTGCACCAGAGTGGGAACCGTAAGTAGGTAGGTACGCATTTTAATTTTAATTTATTTATATTATTTATAAATAACCTATGGGTTCCTGTAATACCTGAAATAAATGATTTTATTATTATTATTATTATAATAACAATAATGCTGGACAATTCACACAGCATTATCTAACCCCAAGCTAAGCGGAGGTATAATATGATGTACCTACCCAATAGTAGATTATACACTAAGGGGATAAAGCACTGTTTTATGTCACGGGAGCGAATTGAATCCCGAACGTAACGAAGGACTCATAATTTAACTCCTGAGCGTAGCGAGGGAGTTATAAGTTAATTCCTGAGCGAAGCGAGGGAATTAAGACTGAGTCCTGAGTGCAGTGAGGGGTTCAACCGCCCAAGACTAAAACAGTCTTATCCCCGAGGTGTATACTCTACTTTTCACACCTTATGCGAGACAAAAAAACAGGCTCAGTAGATAAATAATGTTTTCCTTTGACTTCTCTGGCAGCAGATTGTTGACAATGCCTATGGCATCTAATTTGATAAACTCAGGAGTCAAAACACTTTCATCACTCGACATTTTCAATATTATTTTTGAAATTAAATCTTCTATAGGCACCTACAAGAACTCGATTTGTTCGTCACGCGTGAACAAATGAAGGCGCGCGACGTTCCAAATTCGAAAGCACAAGCCGTGGTCCTAGATTCGAAATTCGAATTTCGAACACCGCGCTCCTCCGGACCGGGGTTCACACGGAGGCAAACTTCATTTATTTTGTCAAATCAAGTAGGCCATGGCCTAGGACAAATTGTGTTTAGCAAAATTAAACTTTATGCATATAGTAATAAGAATTATGAAAAGTGAAATCATATTATTAACCAGCGGGTTATAATGAAATTCAGTACAACATTATAACCCGGCTAATACCAAGGGATTTAATGTCTTGCTTTCGGTAGGGTTTACATGACCTATAATTCGGCATTGTCGAGCATGTGGTTTGAAAAGGGTAAAACAGGACCCTATTACCTACTAAAACTCCGCTGCTCGTCTGTGAAACAGCTACAGCCTGGTTCTCATGAACCGTGATAGCTAGACAGTTCAAATTTTCACAGATGATGATTTTCTGTTGCCGCTATAGGTAGGTAACAATAAATACTAAAAACAATCAAATAAATATTAAAGGGGACTCCCATACAACAGACTGTTTAGTTACTCTAAGCAACAGACGTGATTTTTCTCTCAATATTGATAACGGCAACAGGTAGACGCTTGAAAAATTCACATAATTATATAGGTAGGTAGTTCACCTACCTATATATTCACTTTAAAAGAAATAATTACCTAGGTACCTAAATTAATATAAACAAATATTATGGGCCCATACAACCAACGTGATTTTCTTGCCATTTTTATAGATAATGGTAAGAAACCCATGGTGCGCGAGTTGGCTGGTTTTTTCCAATAAGTACGAGCGTAGGAAACTAAATTAATTATTTGAATACCTACCTAATCAGCTTCAAATATAGCATTAGATACGTACCGTTCGGCCACTTAGGAAACCAAAGGTTCGTAACCAGTCTAGACAACAGAATTCGTTTTCGTTTTTGGAAACCTGGTTTCGAAAGATGAAAAATAATTCTGTTGTCTAAACTGGTTTCCAATTCAAATTATAGACTCTTGGTTTGAAACTCATTCACAAATTATAATATGTAAGATACATACATGTAAGATATCACTTGCTTTATTTAAAATTTGTAGGTAGGTGAAATGTGATCCCTTTATTTTTCTTTTTAAGTCGAGCTGAATATGTAGCTACCTACACTATACGTAGAATGACACAAAACGGCGCGGCGGCGGCGGCGACGACGCGACGGCGGCGCGGCGCCGCGCGCAGCTTAGTAAAATGTCCTGACACACAGAACAGAAAGGATGGCAGAGTCGCGGCGAAAAGCAAGCGGCGCCATAAAGAAGAAGTTGAAGGAATTTGGTGTGTGTGTTGTGTGTGTTGTGTGGTTGGTGTAGGACTCACAGATTTATAAGTATAGTACTAAAGTAGTAGGACTGTTGTTTTGTTGTTGTTTTCGTTTGCATTTCTTCGTCTTTTCTGAGTGAAAATTAAGCCTATTCCTGGATGATAAAGTGTTTTCTACTGGCTACTAAAGAATACTATGGCGAACCAAAGGCCCAGATTTATAAAACCTGGTGAGTTCCGGCAAATTTTTTTAAGGTTGTGTTTAGCTCAGCTCTCATTAATTTTCTCAATGTAAGCAACATTGAGAAAATTAATGAGAGCTGAGAGCCTATTAGGGATTCACGGTCAAAATAATAGCCTACTTGTAGCTACTATTATGTACCTACGTCGTGTCCGTGGTCTCGCACGACCTCGACGAGGTTGCGGGTCGGATTATCGCATTGGGCCAAATGTTTGTACCGTCTGCAGATTTGTTCCGGGTGTTCTGGATGTTTCAAATGTTAATTATATAAAAAAATCTGGGTTTCTATGTAATTCATTCTATGTATTTATTCAGATATTAGTGTCGGCTACTACTGTGAGTCTAGATACCTACTGAAAAAGTGCTAAATCTGGATCTTGAGTTTTTTTTATTAGTAGGTACCTACTTACAAACTCCACATAATTTTGTTTAATTTTGCGTTTTCTCCAATTTTGGACTCGTAAAATGGTAAAAAAAATACAAGATCACCACAAAACTAAATCAGGCAGTACTGTAGAAATCATATCATTTAAATAAATTATTTAAAGATAATCATTTATTGCCATAACTTTAATAGCACCATTTAAAATGTTTGCGAATATTTCTGGTCTCAATATTAGAAAGCCTGACTCTAGTACCCATAACATGCTTGTGTTATGGGTATGTATGTACTTCATTGAGGCTAGGTCTAGATCATGGACAGTGGATTGTCAACGACTCTTTTTATTTAACTTCCAGGTGATGATCCCCTCTACCCATCGAGAAACAAAGACGGCACCATCGAGACACTCATCAACCCTAACACGGATGCATCCCTCTCCTCGGATAATGATTCCCGAACCAGCTTCACATACAATCGGTACCTTTCCTTATTAAAGTCATTTGTTATTTATTCGATGTATTAGTTGACGACCTCTGTGGCGTTCAAAAGTATGCCTTCAATACCTGTATTGAAGGCATACTTTGAACCTATTGAACCCGCAACCTCCTGAGGTTCAATTCCCGCCTTGGGACTAATATTTGGACAATCAATCAGCAGATAATATTTGTTCTGGGTGTTCTGGTGTTTTCTATGTATGATAAAAATATCTACCTAGATAGAAAGAAAATTACAATCAAATAATAGAATTAAATTAAAACTAGTATTTACAATTGAAACGATTGAGCTAACTGCAGACTGTTGCAAACAATCTACAAGTAGCTCAACTGATCCATATCAATACCAGTCTAGATAGATAGATAAATCATTTATTTTTCATCTGCAGACACACATGTAACAAAATAACAAAAGTGAATTTAAACTACTTAAATATTAAATTATCCTAAACATAAAACAGAGATAATGAATGACACACATTTATCAAACATAATTAAATTAAACAAAATAGCAAGTACAGTCTCTCTTTCTAGATCTATGTAATATAATGTACCTATTAAGTATATTGTTTGCAACAATCTTTGAGTTAGCTCAAACTAGTATTTACAATTGAAACAATTGAGTTAGCTCAATTGTTTCAATTGTAAATACTAGTTTTAATTTAATTCTATTATTTGATTGTAATTTTCTTTAAGTATATTAGACATCTAGTACCCATAACACAAGCTCTGCTTAGCTCGGCTAGATGATGTTATGTGGATTGTCCAGCAGTATTTATTTAATACGTTTGCGACTCGGCAAACGTAGTGTAGGACACCCTCCGACCAGGTGGGATGACGATTTGCAAAAGACTGCTGGCAGATGCTGGATGCGGCATGCTGAAGACAAGGCGCTATGGCGCTCATTACGGGAGGCCTATGTCCAGCAGCATTCATAATTGAATTTAATATAACTATTTATTTGACATCTCAATTCACACTCAATAATTAGAATTTACGTAGGACCTACAATGTTTCTTAACTGTTTTGGAAATAAAAGGCTGATTATTATGTCCAGCCGTGGACTAATATAGGCATCAGCCTCAGATGATGATGATTTATTTATGCAGCCAGCATCATCATCAGATGATGATGATTTATTTATTTACTGTAAAAATATTTGTACAGGTACCACCACCTCCCGATGGAGGCACAAAGACAGCGGTTGCCCGTGTTCCAGTACAGGAGCCATGTGTTGTACTTGTTGGAGCGGCACCAGACACTTGTGTTGCTGGGGGAGACAGGCTGTGGGAAGTCCACACAGGTGCCTCAGGTTAGTACCTACTTACATTAATGCCCTGTCATTTATATAAATGACAGCAGCTAATAGTGCTGCTGCCCGCGGCTTCGTACGCCTTTTTCAAGAATACAAGAATTTATTAATAAAAATAATATTTTACACGTCACTTCACTGGGTAGTCTCATAAATTATCCTACAATATAATTAATGAATTAACAATAATATTATTAAATGATTAATTTTGTGAATCAATAATTTATAATTAAAATGATATTTAAATACTAATTGTACATATAGTTATGTAGCTGATAAGTTGGTGGGGAGGGCTCTTCTACAGTTCGGGCAATTCAAGGAATTCGCCCATGCTGTAGAAAACCCTCTCCAACAACCATGTCTTCAAACGACCCTTAAACGCTGCGGTGGAGGCTGCATTACGGATACTGTCTGGTAGTCTATTGTACACTGCCGGGCCCGAGATGTACACCGATCTCTTCGACTTGTGCAGCCTGTGTGCTGGCGTCACCAGCCTGTGCTCGTGTTTAATGTGTCGTGTCAAGTAGCCTATTTCCTTCCCCGGGATATTGTTTACCTCCCTGCCAAGTTACATTGAGATCCGTTCAGCCGTTTAGGCGTGATAAGGTAACAGACAGATATTAGATTTTATAATGTTTATATGGATTTGTTTATTCCATTGTAGGTACACGTTTACACTGCTTGATGTCGTTAGGTTTTTAAATATTACCATAATCACACACAAAATTTTGACCTAAGAAACACCGTAAGGGATTGTACTGTACAATAAAACCGGCCAATGCGAGTTGACTCGCACACAGAGAGTCCCGTGCCATTGTACATAGTTATTTCTATAGACGAAATGATGCTATTTCGTAAAAGGAACCCTAAAAACTGCTTTTATATAAAAATTTAAAATAGCAGAAACCCATCATGACGCGGTCACCCATCCAAGTAGGTATACTGACCGCGCCTGACGTTGCTTAACTTCAGTGATCGGTACTCAACTTGGTAGGTACTATTTGGGTAAATGTTGATTTTTAGCACAAAATCTCTTATCTCGCGCCAACCCGCGTCGAACCACCATAAGCACGTCTCAGAAATTCGTCACTTGAGTCAATCCATTCGTCATTCAAGTTGCGTTTGAATACTCAGCGGTAAATCATGCATTTATAAAATACACTTTTTATGACTTTAGATTTTTTTTTTAAAACACCGTAAGATATTTCATTCTTCACCTTGAATGTTAAATTTTCTTTCATTATCGATCATTAATTAAGTCCAGATGTAATAAATACGATACGAACACGACCTACCTAATGCGCCGTAGTTTTTATAGCTATACTAGTATCAGCCTTCGGCTTCGCACGAGTTGTTTCTATGAAAAGGTTTGTTTCTGTTCAATGGAAATTTATTTATGGGATAAAAGGTAGCCAATGATACTAATGTCGCAAAATATTTTCCTCCAGTAATGTTTAATTTGCTTGAACATGCTACGCAGTAAAGTAGATCAATGGGGCAAGCAAGTCACAGTGTGTTACCCAAGGAACGGCATCAGAAGCCAGGGGCGTCCAAAAACAAAATGGGAAAATGACATAAAACTTACTCTGGGGCCATACTGGACAAGAGTTGCAGAAGACCGGCCTCAATGGAGGCAGAGGAGGCCTATGCCGAAAGGCACATCGAAAGAGATGTTTTGTAGAGGAAACGGAAGCGCAAATGTATAAGATAGTTCAAGAATCACATAATTGTATCTCAGTTCGGAAATAAAAGGCTATATTATTATTTTTAATGTGTAATTTGGTTTTGTTGACATAAAATTTCTAGATAGATAGATAAATTATTTATTCAGATAAAAACAAACAACATTGACGGATTAACTAGACACAGAGTTCTCACCTGGTTCAATAAGAGCTCCTAATAAAAGGTAGAATCTAGAACTCTAAAAGCGATGATGTTAGACGGGAAGTTAGGCAAGGATCCATCAGGGACCTATCTTGTTTTTCCGAGAGTAAGTTTTCTTTTTATCGCCAACATTCCGCCCAAGCTTCCAAACTTCCTGCGCATGCCTCTTGCATTCAGTGTTCCTAATAGCGCTATCACTTTCTTGAATGGCCTTGATGTCACGCCTTAACTTATTTTAATTAAAAAAAGTCCTGGTAGGCACCTCTTCTATTGTTTTATTTTTGTAGTACCAATAGGTACATTGTGCTACATATCTATACAATAAAATTAACGACCTTTCACCCATCAGTAAATTATCGGCCTCGCAATGTAAAGTGAATTCTTAAAATCTAAAAACTATAATGAAACGGAAGCTCTCCTTAAGATCCTGTCATAAATACATTAGGTACACAAACAGCTACACTATACAACATACACTAACACAAACACACACTCTACATTTGCGCTATCTGCTGTTGCCCAGACTCTCAAGAGACTGGTGTCCTCAGCAGATTATACACACACATCACAGACCAAACATACAACATATACACACATCATCTCCCTTTTAGACTGTTTACCCTAAATGTTACATAGTTTGAGTATAGGTTTAGCATTAAATGAAATAATACGTTGGTAATACAATTTGTATTAGGTTCGTTACTAAAAGTCGAAGCTGGGATCCCTCGCATCTTCACACAAGATTTTATCTTAGTAAGAGCGAGGATTCGAAACTTACTCTAAAACGAATTCATTATTACCTCTGTACAATTACTTTAATATGAACTTTAATGTAAGTTTTTTTAAGTGTCCCCATTTTGTAAATAAATACCTTTTGTTTGTTTGTGCTCACAAGTAATAAGTCCGTAAAAGAGATAATAATATGGTAACTCCTATTGTTACTTACCTATTTGTTTCTTTTTACGTCCACAAATACAATCATCATCATGAGCCTATATTAGTCCACTGCTGAACATAGGCACACCTACTCCCCTAAAGAGCGCCATAGCGCCATACAATCACAATGTGTGATTGTATTTGTACAGTAAGTACAGTAAGTATCAAAGGGAACCTTAAAAAGATCTACTATGTTTCATAAAACGTATTTACATAACAAAACACCTTAAATATTATTTATCGGATATTAAGTTTCATTACAAAATACGTATCAGTCAAATGTTACAATAATTGTTCGACCGTGAGGAAGTCGTCGGAGGGTCCTGTAATCCTGTTATTATGACTCCGAATGTGATCTGTCCACCCTATACCCTCCGAGCCTCCGACATCCTTCCGTAAATCCGTAGACCTCCGTCAGACGACGGGGCGCAGCCGTGCGAAGCGCTCGCGTGCTCTCTATAACACTATTTACATTTTCATTCACAAATGCAAAACTCAAAAAACTGTTGTACAGTCCGATAACGTGTATTTACGCTGTATTGTTGTACGCGGTGTTATGTTGTGTGTATAATATCCGCCCATCGATTGGAGCGAGCAGTGTTTTGATCGTGTTACAAGAAACATGCGTTTTGAATTCACAGAAGAAATGCATTTTTATGTGAAGTGAAGTGTACTAAGTTTTACTGGGTGATGGATGTGATGATCCAGTTTCTGAATTGAATAGTGGTTACGTTATCGAAAATAACAGATATGCTCTGTTATTCCTACGCATAAAACCTCCGTGCAGTTGATCAGCTGTTCACAATAAGTGGTTTTCATTTTATAACAAAACCGAGGATATTGAAATTCAAAATGATGTGGCCAGCATCGCAAGCAAGCAAAATCCTGACTTTTCTTCTCATAGTCATAGTCGTATACTGTGCTTTTATGGACACATTTCTATTTTTAAGAATACAGAACTATAAATTAGATATATTCGATTATATAGATGTAAGCAATGTAACAGAGATATCTACTAACTCGAATAAGCAGAGCTATGAAGATGTAACTTGGATTCCGTGTAGTATTAATCCTTTATGCCATCCTACCGTGAAAGCTCTGATGGTGGACCATGTTAACCACTATATTTACGGTCCTTTATGTTCATTAGTTGATCAAGGGCTAGGTATTTCAGACCAATGGCTGATAATAACCCCTAATATGATTTCATCCTTCCATGTGTTTATAGCCTTCGTGGGCGCAAAGCTGTTAACCGATCAGAATTTAGCTGTGAGACGTTTTGGAGTAGTGCTTTTCCAACTAAGAATGTTTTTAGATGACCTTGACGGGCACGTTGCTAGAAAAAGAAAGAATATAAAAGGTGAAAGGTCCGAGGTTGGAACTCTCGGTTATTTCGTTGATGGGATCTGTGATTTAATAGGCGTAGTTGCCATGGTATTAGGGTTAATGTGGTATCTTAAAAACAATCCGCCCAGACGAGGTTACAAGGATACGCCAGTCAGCACGCTTCCTTACCACCAGTTAAAAGAGATAAACTCTAGCGAGGATATCGAAAAAGAACACACAGCAGAAGTAGGGATCTCTTACAAAACAAAAGTGACTTATCAAAGGATAATTCAAGTAATAGGTTTGTTTTCCGGGCAAATGGTGTTATCGTCCCTGGCTTGGAATAGGTACATCGATATCTATCAAGAGGTTTTGGAGAACAACGCTGATTACGATATCAGTAGGCGTGAAACTATGTTCAAATCGGGGTTGTTTTTCTTCGCAACAGGGCTCTGGAGAATCGCAAATCCACATAGTTATTTGCATCTGTTGTCTTTAGCGATATTTTGTGATAAAACCTGGCCATTTTTGAAAACTCTGCATTATGCGGGGTTTATGATTCTTGTGATTGTTGTTGGAATGACTGAATATTTAGTGGAATACTCGAAGAATTTTGTTGTTAATGGAATATATGAGCAATGATCAGTTCTACAGCTTGAACTGTAAGTTCTAAAGCTTAGGGACTACCTCTAAAGGCAAATGTCTCGCAGCGAGTCGTTTAAATTATCTGCGCGATGATAACGTCGTGTAAACACGCTCATAGAGTTGATTTTAATTGCCATGATGACAATCAACGATACATTCGTTGATGGTGATCCATATAGACTACAGACTTGGACTAGTTTTAGACCGTTACTTACGGGATCTCAATAGGCTGCATCCATACTAATAAATGAGACATTAACTCGGTCTAATACTTAAAGCTATCACGGTTATTAACATAAATGTCATTTATAACGGGATCGCTACGGTATAACTAAGCTCTAAACTCGAATCATGGTAAATGTCCCATAAAAGACTTAATTGCATGGTCTCTCTGTTAATAAAGTATCTTTTCTCGACTAAACATCTGAAAGTATCGAAATTTGCGCCAAAAACGACAGTGATGAACCGTATCCTTGAAAAAGAGGTCAATTGTTTTCTGGAGAAAGATATTGGGTAGGTACATTTTATTCAGTTACCGCGAAAGCGAAACCTCGCGCTAGTGATTTATATGGCGAAGTTCCGAAGAATTCTTGATTGTTATGAACTGTAAAGGGATGTTTTTAAAAACATAGCGTCTGTATTTAAAATTACGCGCATTGTCAACGTAGTAGGTACGCAGAAAGAAAGCAATATCGGATGATGCAATAATTTTATCGTTTAAGAATATCGTCGTATCGTTTATCGTTTTATGATCCGTCGATATCACCATCATCAACAGCATTTACCAGACCGGCTGTGGAATTACGCTAAACCATCTATCCAATATTGACATTTGAAAGCCCTTTGTATGGCCTTCGGAATTTGCTTTTGTACGGCGAAGGCTTATAATAAGGGCTTTCAAGGCCTTTGAAATGGTTTTCAAATGTCAATTACAGGATTAGTAGTTTTAGAGTAATGTGCTGGATATAGGCTTCTCCAAATAAGCACCTTATTATTGGCTCTTATTATTTGGAGGTGATTCCATAATGTCCACATTGGGTATGCGGGTTGGAGATCGCAGTTCTGTAGTGGTTGCATCTGTGATGTGCGTTTTTTAAGTGATTCCTACAACGATGCTAAATTAAAAACTTTGGGCCACTAAAATTCTTAATGATTTTTTTGCAACCATGTGGCTGCATGAAAGTGTATTTAGATTCCAAAATAACCTAAAGAATACTGTAGAAATGTAACAGGATAATGAGAGTTAAATCTATGTTTACTACGCTGTTGGCGTTCCTTTCCTGATGATATATAAATAAATAAACTCTCACATGACCTTCACGTATTTGATATCCTATTGATTTTTATTACAATTATTATTCGACCTTTCGACTTCGAAACCGGTAATGCTATAACCTTAACGGTAAAATTCAGTGATGGCTTCGCTCTAAATTTTTGTATCCCCACGTGAAGTTAACAACATAATATTTTTTTTTACATTATACCTATCGTTAGTTCACATTATTTAAAAGAAAAGCTTTTTATTTTCGTACGTAGAATTTCCAAATCAGCTGACTCTATCTTCTAGTCATTTCTTGTTTCTAAATGATGATGCTGGGGCCTGCTTTCTGCGTCGTCTTTTTCCAATTTGCTTCTCGGAAACATTCAGTCTATTATCGTTTTTTATTTCGCCTCCTGTCCTAGCAAAACAGTATTGTGTTAGTTGAGGCTAAAACTTGGTGCAGAATTTTGAGTTATAACAATAACCGGGCGAAAACACTAAAATATAACCGAAAGTAGAGCACCCACAAGGATTCGCTTACTCACCCTTGTCCACTTTAAATCCGTGATTCATTATTTACAAAGATAAAACGATGTAAAGCTATTGATATCAATACTTGAGTTGAGCACCTGCAACGCATTTTGCCTGAAATTTATTATGTTACGCGTTTAACGTATTTATGGTTCTCAATCTTTTTATTTCGGGAATTTCCCATGAAAACTGAAAAGCCGCCACAAAGGTCGTATTCATGAGTCAGCTCATCCTTTCAAAATATCTCTACCTCAGAATAGAAAATCTCTCTTAAATCACTTCATCACCCACAGCCTATACTGGTCCACTGCGGGACCTGACTCTGTGCAAAAAGGCTTACTACAGAATATCAGATTATTTAGAAGATAAAAAAGCTTGGAACGGGTTTTGGTCGAAAAATCGACAAATCGACAAAACCCGAAAAATAACAACTAACAGGCTAAAGGTTCCTTCGTCGCTTCTCTACTTTAGTCTACATGATGCGACAGAAATAAAAAACATCACTTAATTTCAGTATCAATGTTTTTTTTAAGAATTTTATCTTTTCCGAGTGTACATTTTTGTATATATGGAAATAAAGAATTTTTGATTTGATTTGACCCACCCAGGCCTCTCCCTGGTCAGCGCCTTATCTCATCGGGGGTAATGCCCATAATCCCCACGGCTGGGCATGCGTGTTGGAGATCGCGGTTGGGGAATTGTTCTGCAGGAGACGTTTTTGCACGGCCCCTGGGTATCCTTTAGTCGCATCTTGCGGTATCCACGGGAAGAGTTGGGTCGGAGCAAATTTGAATCCTTCACCACACGGCCAAAATCATTACTAACGAGATATTTACCATAGGTAGTTCGTGTTGTTTTGAGTTTCCCAATATACTGAAAATAATCTCGACTAAACTTCCCAAATTCAGTTCATGTGAAAAGAATCTATTGCTTTTTGTCACGCATATTCCACTAAATAGGCCAAATCAAAATTGGAGTCGAGCCAGACCATAAGACAACAATGGAACCCGGATAAATTACTTTTAAAAAAATGTTTGTTTAATAATATGTAACCCTACATAACCCACTAATATTATAAATGTGAAAGTTTGGATGGATGGATGTTTGTTACTCAATCACGCCAGAACGGCTGAACGGATCTGGATGAAATTTTGCACAGAGATAGATTATAGTCTGGAATAACCCATAGGCTATTTCATCCCGGAACTCCCACGGGAACGGAAGCTACGCGGGTGAAAACCGCGAGGCGCTGCTAGTATTAACAATGCGAAAGTTTGTGTGAATGTTTGTTACCACGTATCTTCGCAACTACTTAACATATTTAGATGAAATTTGGTATGTAGATAGTTTAGGATCTAGAATAACACATAGGCTAATCTTGTTTTCTATAATTTACGTCGAAGGTGAAAAACGTGGTAATTTTTCTATGGAAAATTATTATTACATAGTTGGGTTCTCTTGAAGCTCGGTATAAATAAACTACAAAGTAAATAATATCACGTATTTTTATTTTTACAAAACTGCTATTAGGGAGTGGGCAGTAAATTTTTGAAATTTGTATGAAAAAAAGTCCTGGTTCATAGTTAAGGTACCTACCTAGATATTTTCACAAAAAATATCATATAAAATATTTTAATCTCAATCTTCGATATCCGAACTCTTCTACATTTGACAAAAAAAAACACGCGATCGGAGCCGCGAGTCGCAGCTGGACATATAAAAAGATTTAACGCAGTATGCGTAAAAAAAAAATTATGTCAATTTGTTTTTATGTTAAAGTTTTCATAATAATATGTAAAAGTATAAAAATTTAGTATATTATCCTCTAAGATATGGATGTAGGAAAACGGAAGTATCGTATCTTGGCTGAGTTCCAATCGCTGATTGTGTTGACCTGTTCTAAGTGAATTCAACGAGCGCTCCCCGTGACCTACTACATTGAATTTATTCATTGAATTTGTAGTCCATTCTTACGTGAGGCGATGATGTAATTGACTACTAATCGCGTGGGGCATACACGGAATCGTGCTGTGCAAATAATTTTTACAATTTTATGTTTTAAGGGCCTATACTGCCCCAAATCAACACCGCCGGATATCTATTTCTTCAAAATTAAAAAAAATATACAGTAAAAACAGAATACAAATATAATAATTATAACGAATCATATCGTTTTAACATCAGCGGAGTCCCTCAAACGGCGGAAATACGCTAATCTTGACCGAGGTTACCTATTCGAGCCGTTTGGGGTGGAAACCCTAGGTCCTTGGGGTCCTGGGGCACATGCAATATACAAAGATCTAACAAAACTCCTAATAGAGTCCACAGGTGATCGGAATGCTGGCTTTTATTTCGGTCAACGAATTAGCATTGCGATTCAACAACGTGGCAATGCTGCCAGCATTCTGGGCACTTTGCCTTCTGGTGACGGCTTAGATTTATAGAAAATAGATTTAAGTCCAAACTAATAAATATTTTACTTTGAAATTCAGGTAATATAGTAAAGTTCAAGTCTTGCTCTATCGTTCATGTTTCTGTTTTTGTTTGGGGATGATGGCATAGCCAGTGGGCGGCTATGCCAGTGGGCTATGCCATCAACTCCACGCTCTTTTAGGATCACTGTGCACACTATCGGTGCATAAACAAGCTTTAACATAATTAGATTTTGTGTCGGCCATACCGCTAAACCAGGTTTCTATGCTAACGAAATGTCCAGAACTATAAGCTATATTTATTATGACTTGGATGAGTCAGAAGCTACAGTTTGATCAACTGATCAATAACAGACACGTGTACGTTACGTTGTGGTTAGAACGTAGATAATTCTTTAAACAGTGGTATAGTTGTATTATTACGATTGATATATATATCCATACTTAGTAATATTATAATGTAAATGTTTGGATGGTAGATGGATGTTTGTTACTCAATCACGCAAGAACGACTGAATGGATCTGGATAAAATTTGGCACAGAGATAGATTATTTTAAAGCTTACGTCACCCGGATCTAATTAAAAAATCGATTAAAACCTCATTCATCAAAATTATGAGTACCTAGTCTAGAAAAAAACTTCGGTGGAACAAACGTAAAGACAAAGTTACGTAAACAGATTGCTAAGAATAACCCTTAGCTTCTGCCTTGCCTTTGGTTGGAATAACCCATATCTTTCCTTGAACACAATCTCATGTGATGTTAAGGGACTCTTATTGTCGAAGATATATCACAGAAAACACCCCCTTCTCCTGTCAGCGCCGCGTGGCAGCTAGATCTCCGTCCTTTGTCCTCGCTTCTGGCGCAGCATATTCCCCCGGGCGCAAGGGATGATATGACGCAGTTTTTCGCTGATTCCTTTATTATTTTGTATTAATACCTATTGACATCTATACAAATTAACATTTAAATATACTGCAGTTGTATGTATAAATATTTACATGAGGTGCATGTAAAGTCGACGAAAGAAAAATTACAGTGAAGGTTTTTAGAAAGAGGTATATTTTAAAAAGTTAACGCTTTCGATCTACGGATTGTATGTTTTAAACAAAGAGGTCTCAAATCACTATCGTAAACATTCGATGCGCGCAAAAAAAGGCTTAGATATCGTGGGCCCTTGCTATCTAATAACTTCTCAAGTGCTTTGTGTTTTATTGTTCACAGATAGCTTTAGGTCTTTACAAGTTGTAATAAAAACATTAGCTGTATAGATAAATAGGCCGTTTTTGAAGTACTAAGCAAATACAAAAACTCGAAATCGAGCAAAAACGACCGTTAAAATTCAAAATATGTGAAAATTTGAAAAGTATTGCGTTTATAGACTCAATCTTGAGCTGACTGCACAGCCTCAAGGACCTGCAGTGCAGATAGATATTGCGCGTCGTTGGCTATGAAAAACCGTTACTCGTTGTTCTGCGCCTGACATTTGGAAACTACGTCCCCGATTTTAATGAAATTTCGCGTACATAATCGGATATGAAGCGAAAGTAACAAAATCGCTTGAAAATGAATTGAAATGAAGTTTCGCTCTCATTTAATGATGGTTTTGTATATTGTAAAACCAAAACAGTACTAATATAGCTATTTCTTATCAGACTGTTTAGGCAAAATTTTATTGCAATAAAGGCCACACCCTTTATTTCCAAATGAATCGGAAAGGACGTTTGTATAAGAGCCTACTTAAAGAGATTATTCTATTTTTGAAATGATTTAATATTCAGTTAGGCGGGGTAAAAGTAGGTAATACACCTACTCGAACATCTATATGAGTTGCACAACCAAAAATGTTGTCTGCAGGGTCCATACACACATGACTTGTGTCCGTTGAGACGAACCGCGCCACGGCGTGGTCGATAACTCCGGCTAAGAGAACTTTTACTATATATACCCAAAGACAGGGCCCAGTTTCACCTATTCATTCTCTACCCACGAATAGGATCGTTCCGACCGTACAGAGTTCATGGCGAATTTTGATTGGAAACGTTATCAGTAATTCTTTCCTTGGTATGCATGTGATAACCTAGTAATAAAAACTGTGTAATGCACATCATAAATGTGTTTTTCCGGGCACGTGGCACAGTCCAGTAACCTTCTCGCCTGTAAGGGGTAGCTTGCGTCAATTCCGGTAGTTTTGATTTTTGCAGACTTGTTTATGATCTTGGCCCAATGAATAATCCAAGTTTGGGACCTCGAGCGTCGAACTTGTCAAAAATCTAAAAAAACCGCGTAATGAAAGCCCCAGCTCTTGCTAGAATTGTCTTACTTGGGTATCCATTAATTACGTGAGGCGATTTTGACGATGTTTCGAAATCTATGCTAATAATAATCCATCGGGAATATTTTTTTTACCCATTCGGGAATATTCTCTATACAATAGCGAAATAATTTTTAAAATCAATTATCAGAACATACATAAAAAGTAAAAATAATACATACAGCCAAATAAAAGACCTCCTTGAAGTCAATCAGTGGAAACAGTCGTCAATAAAAGACTTCAGCAAGAAATTGCGGAAGTTACTTGCCAGTGGACACTTGGCTTAACTCAAACAACGTTCCGACCTTGTCACCGATCCGATGCACGGGTATTAGATACAGTCGCGGCCACAGCTGCTTGCATGGCTGCTAACAATTGATGTTATTGTTATTCAAGAAACCTTAGTTTCACTTTTGACCTCTTTACCTAAGGGCCGGTTTTCACTCGCCAAATTCAATGCAAGCAAAACTATCATTTGTCAATTCGACCGAGTGGAACGATATTTTCGGTGTCAGTTGAGGAAGTGACGGTTTTTGACACTATGCTATTGCGATATATATTTGACTGGAAATTATGAAGTACCTATCATCAATTCCTCGCAAAACGAAATTCCTAATAGTAGTCCAACTATCACGAATTTTGGTTTTGTTTTGCATCAAACTACGTAAGTAGGCTTATTTTAAAGTATTGATTGAATAGCGACGATTTATTATACAGTTTAGAGCAAACTTTGGATATTTCGATGGAGAAAATTGTATGAAATGGTTTGTATTTAATTATGTACACCTTACCACCGCTGCCTTCTGTTTTACCAGCCAGTTACAACCTGGATCTCTTCAAGACAAGAGTTAAAAGGTATCTGTAGACCTGCGTGATACATCGTTAAAAAGCTAACCAATCGAAAAAATGTTCTATTAATAAGCACAGCGAATGATTAAAATTACTCTTTCATTCATAAACTCATAATGATTCGTAATAATGTATTGTATTGTAATAACAGTGACAGAATGTGAAAACAATAAATATCAATTAATGCGGCTTTGAAGGCTAGTTAAGGTCCAAGTGCAGAAAAAGGAGTCCCAAAACATTATGAAGCTTTTGAAGGAGTCCTTCCATAGCTTCAGAAGGACCAACAAAAGTTCGTTTACCCAACAGGCGGCGGCGGTCGGCGTAAGTCCCGCTCCATTTGAGGAATGTTCGCAATTTCATACCGTGTGCCAGACGTAGGTATGTTGCTTTGCCTTATACAAAATATTAGGTACTTAAATATTTTTAAACTTACGCGATCTGAACACATATTTATAAATACTCAAGTTCGGTTACTCAGTGCGTCGCGGACACTGTTAGTGTTGTGTGTCGTCCGATTGTCATCCCTACTGTCGAAAACTAAGTGAGGGTAGGTAGTTTCAAGAAATGTTGCCCCCGCTTCGCAGAGGCGGCAACTCGAGTACGCCAGTCATCCCGTGACCACGGCAGTGTGTAAACCTGTCGAAACGTCGGGAAAAACAAGGTAATTAACGCGATAAATACGCGTTAAATAGTATTTATAAATATAGGTACTTAGCACCAAAGTGACCATTGTGACTCGTGTCGTGTCGTGTCGTGTCGTGTCGAACTTAGGCGGGTCGCTACGCTACAAGACGAAATACCTACCTATTTAGCATTAAATTAGCATCTTTTAACAAAAGCTAGGAATTCGCTATGAAACGTCTACTTTCGTAACGGGAACCATTCGTTTGAAATTAGAAAAGGAGAAGAAACAGATTTGACGCCTCGATTTGACTGATTTTGTGTAGATGCTGTTAGTTTGGGTAGGTGGTGAAATAGATAGCTAAATATATTTGAGTATTTTTATAGTAAAAATAACTACACAGTATAGATAATCATCAAAGTGTGCTTACTCTAGTCTAGGTCATAGAGAAAGGTTATCTTCTATGGAAGAATAGACAATAAATAAATACATCAGTTATCTTAATCATTATTAATGGAAACAGCAATTTTGTTAACCTCTGTTAAAATGTTTTAATCAAATATGAAATATTTCATTAAAATAAAGACAACTTCTATGAAGAGGTACTTATTTCCCGAAATCGACTACGTTTAGTTCAGCTACCTCGTGAGCAAAGCCGCGGGGAAAATGCTGGTTTGATTATAATTTCTATAGACAATAATAAAATAACTAATATTTTCATGTTCAAATGTTATAGTCCATCTGTGATGTAATGTAATTGTACCTAGTTAAAGAGAATATAATTAATAGGGCATTGTAATATATTATTTTGTAAATCTCTAGATTTAAGTATTGTTTTGTATATTAAGGTACTTTTGGGTTAAGTAGTAATTAAGGTTAATATCATTTTAATTGTTTGTAAGTATGTTTGTCATTTGCTGCTCAATTGTAGTAAGAAAGGTCATTCACACGAAGCTACTTTTTTCTGGCGACCGACTGGGACAAAAAATTGTATCAGGTCCTTTATATGACAAGCTCACTGTCTTAAGCCTATGCTTGAGTATGCTTGAGTAACGCTTTTGTATGGCATATGTTTGGCATGGCGTTACTCAAGCATAGATCGATGACCGAGCAAGCTGTCATATATAAACGGTCCTTAAAAAAGGTTTTTTTCAACAAGAAATGTGCGAAGTTGCTATGTTTCCAGCCGACCAATAGGATCGTTCCATTATCGCGTCATTTTCATAGCGGACAAAAATTACGCGTTAATGGAGCGATCCTAATGTTCGGCTGGGAACATAGCACCGTAGCACATCTCTGGTGGAAATGTACCCTAAGGCCTCGTTAGCCGCGGACGCACTGCAGAATGGAAGGTTGGCATCTAGTTCAGCGGATTGCTTCAATAGTACCTTATCACGTAGCGTTGTAAAACTCAATAACTTTATTTCTTTAGGCTGACAAAATATGCACTCAGACACTAGACATAGGTTGCTGTCTGTGGTTGAATAGATGATGGTTTAGTTCACAGTGACCTGTGATGATGCCCACCATTAATATCTTGCGGTGCGGCCATGGCCTTAGAAATATTGTGTCAAGATCAAAGGTCAGGTGACCTCGGAAACCTCAGTTGCCTCGTGTAAAAATGACCTACAAACTGCATTATAAATGCTAATTTATATTTTTTATAGTTATGTTTAGTATTACACGAAGGTCGTTGAATATAATGTCATGTTTCAGAATATTATCTTTTAATTTTAAATCCTACTAAGGTACAGTCAATTCTCAAGGATTGCTATCGCGATTGCGTTGGTAAAGATGATTTTGATACAAGAAAAGTTCTAGTAGGTAAAGTTGTAGACGTTTTAGTGATAGCAATTAAAATTTCAATCACGACTACCAATCCCCCCCCCCCCCCGTGGCCGACGCGCCCTAAGAATCGACCACGCCAACTCCCCCTTGGATGTCGTAAAAGGCGACTACTACGGGGATCTCTACCAGAGGACCTGCAGCCGCTCTACACCTCTACTGTGATAACCAAACCGCCAGCCAAGCCAGACTACTTACGACCATGATATATTGCTGTTGGTCCTGCGCCTAACCTCTCCCCGGTCATTCCCATCTGATTATGAGAGTGAGGGAATAGAATAGAATAGAAAATCTTTATTTGTGTAACACAGATAAATATGCATAGATATTACATTGCTCTTATAACTAGTATTAAATTAAATGTTACACGAAAAGGTCACCGGCTCAGCTTAATGCTGCTGTGGCACTTATGCCACAGAAGCGCTGGTTTTCAGCGGTGCCAGGATGCTAAGTGCAGCGCTACTCGCAATACCAATATAGTGCACCTGTGTTTGCGTACACTTGTGCACTATAATAAATCCTGCGCACCTGGCTTGTCTTCGTTGAGACTGGCTGCCGTGGCCGAATTTCGGCTAAAAGGGCGTCATCATCATCCTTTTTAGGGTTCGCTACTTCAAAAGGAAAACAGGAACACTTAGCAATATTTATTGAAAGAAGGATCTCAAATCGACAAGTAATATAAATTGCGTTTTTAGAAGCGGCAACGGAGTGAATTTTGGATTACTTATGGGCGGTTTACTTAAAACACTGCAACGAGTTTGGCTAAGGTAATACAATCATGATATTTGATCCTGTCCCCTACAGAAACAAAGTCCTATATTTATACGGAACCCTCGGAGCGTGAGTCCGACTCGGACTTGGAAGTTTTATTTTATAACACCAGAGTTACAGACTCTGTTCGAACGTGGGAGTCGTCCACAGAAATAGCTCTGTAGTAGAAACTAATCTCACGCTGTTTTTCTACGCACACGTGTAGCGTGTGGGTGTTATAAATAGATAGATTGCAATATGTATTAGTAGCGTTCATTGACACTAAGTCTAACTCTAAAATCTATCATAGTTTGAAGAATTTATTAGGTTTTTGAAGAACATCAATGCCAACGTTGGTGTTATTTATTTATTAAGAAAGGAACGCCAACAGCTTATACATAGAGCATTCTTATAGATAGGTAAATTATATAAAACAGGTGCTAATATATACGCTAATAACAGGCGGACACAACATTGTTCAAAAATATTAAAAACTTAATAAACTATTTATTAACATAATCATATACTATACTAGTATTATATAATGAGATCAAATCAGTACCTATATAAAAGTTATCAGTTCCTAGAGGATATAAATTTACATAGATACAACGCGTGGCGAATCCCCGGGCTGAATCTGGTCCATACTAATAATATATTAGCGATATTAACTCCGTCTGTGACGATGTCACGCATAAACAACTGAACGGGTTATTATGAAATTTGGCAGGGAGATAAATAATAGAAGTTTTCCCATTAGAGCACCAATTTTAGGAGCACCGATTTTATTCCCAATAGGAGCACCTGCCAATAACAAGTTTCTAGTGATGTAGTTTCGATAATAACGAGCTGTAACATTGCAATACATAGTTATCTAGGTACTGGGTAAAACACTCTCTATTCCACTAAGTTCAAAAATATCCCGGTGACTGGCATAGGTTACTTGAAAAGCTCATGTGAAGACGCAGACAGACAGTGGTATTCATATGACTATTGGCTTACGCGGTGAACACCTGCTAAGCTCCCTCTTGGCAAAATCATTTTCTAACATCGTTATATATCAGCCAATTAATAGAAAACCCCAATTAATTAGAATTAAAGACCCTAAGGATCCGGCGACAGCTGCTCGCAACTTCAATTCGTAAACTATTATGTTCCGTAATACCAAAAATGATGACTGAAAACTTTTTGTATTTTCGACATTGTGTTGTTATTCTATAACTAGGCAATATAAACTGTGATCCTTATCAAACAATACGTAAGTTATTGTTGTTTTTAATACAAAACAAATAGGACGAAAACATGTCATTTTCGACGTAAAAATATGAAAAATCGCATTTTGCATATTTTTGCTTACATTTCTTTATAGGTGTGTATTATTAAGAAAAATAACAACCAGGGACCTAGATATTTACTATTCGAATACAAAAAACAACATGATATGGTGGAAATAAGCTCGAATTACAAATCATTTTGGTAGTACGTTTGTATGGGCAAATCATCATCCGCAGGCCTCTTAATTAGCTCTTAATTTATAATTAATTAGCTTTAATTTAATGCGTGGTTGTAAACGTTCCACATGAAGCATTCGGTCTATTATTGGTGAAAACCGTATGTAAATTTGACGACCTCAGTGGCGCGGTGGGCGAAGGCCCGCTTACAACGCAGGAGGTTGCGGGTTAGATTCTCGCCTCGGGAGAAATGTTTGTACGATATGCAGATATTTGTTCCGGGCGTTCTGGCCGTTATCTATGTATAGTAAGAAATATCTATGTACGTATTGTATTGTATTATGTATATCAGCTTAGTACCTACCCATAACACAAGCTCTGCTTAGCTTGGGGCTAGATAATGCTGTGTGAATTGTCCAGCATTATTTATTTATTTAAATTCTCTTTCGCTGTCTTGAGTTTATCGCTTTCAATTCAGTTTTAGTTGTTTTTCAGTTATCAGCTTTCAGACAGACAGACGTGGCGAGCGACTTGGTTTATCAATGTAGGGTATTGTACTAAAAACAAATTAATGATAATAATTTACTAATGCAATTAATTTAGTTAATCTACTACTTCTAAAATGTAGTGGAACTTTTGTAGTTATATTTGTTGATTCAATGGGAGTGCCTTTTATATTAATTGCGGCAGATAACATAGTCTATACGAGTATGTAGGATAGATAGATCTATCCTACATACTCGTATATATGTAGATCCACTTTTTTACCGTTTTTAAGGCGGAGGTTTTATATTCGGCTGTATGTTTTTTAAATGTATATTCATCGATTTCTCCGTCAATTATGGGACAATTTTAAAAAATATTTTGTTATTGTATAGAGAAAGATCCCGAATTACTCCCATAAAAATATATTGTGAGGCTTAAAAAACAACATAATACCTAGCTTTTTTTTTGTTTTATAGTGCGTAACTCGTACTGGGGTAATTTTCTACGAAAATTTTCATAATGTCCTAAAAAATTTAAATTTCTGAAAATATAATTTAAAAAAAAAACGTAGAAAACGATATACAACAGTTTTGGTGGTATCTTCGCGAATTCTCAATAAATATTAATGATTCTTTCGTTCTAAGGTTTTATTTATTATACTCTGTTTTACTCTGTTTTATTATATTATTTTTATTAATTTCTTAGATTCTTTCGTTGTTGTGTAAAGGTTGATTTTGATGTGGTCACATGAAAATTATGTTCTCGAGGAAATTACGAGTATATGTGAGCCGTAAAACGTATCTTAAACATATTAACAATTTTCACAATCCATGGTCGAATGGTTTTCATGGCAACGGGTGCGGGCGTAGCAAGAGATTGCGGATCGCATAAAACGAAAGACGACCGATCCTGGACTGATGATTTTGTGAGGGTTTTGTATGCAAAGGTTCTCAACATATCCTATTACTAAGCCTCTATAGTTTTTATAATAAATGTTATTTAACTAAATTACTTTGTTGTACTTTTTATACGCATTGAAAGTAAATATTTTCTTTAGTTTGTTCATGTAGTATCGCAACTTAATTGCGTTAGCCAGTTCGCAGTTCAAAGGTTTCCAGTTTGCTCCAACTTTTACTTATAGGGCTAATTGTCTCCGAGGGAAATTCAATTAAATGTTTCTAACAATCGCGGCAATTAAGTTGAAATTGTGGAACTTGGCAAGTGTTTCATGACTTTCGCTGCTTAGTGGCGGATTTTCCGGCGGTGATGCAGGTTGAGGGTTTTTATTCTTACCGCCCAATCTTGGAACATAAAGAAGGGAACCACTATACAAAAATTAGTAATAAGTATTAGTTGGTAGCATTCCATAAAAATGGATCACTCTTGTTGTAAACTAACCCTGTTACTATTACTAATAAACCTCACGTAACTTTGAACATTAGCTAAGAGTCGTTCGTTTATTCAATTCCAGTACCTTTACGAGATCGGCCACAAAGTATGCGTCACCCAGCCTCGAGTGGTGGCCGCGGTGTCGCTTGCTAATCGCGTGGCGAGCGAGCGCGGCGACCATGTTGGACAGAGTGTTGGCTACGCGGCCGGGATGACAGCTGAGAGAACTCCAGACACGGGTATTGTTGTACGTAGCTTTTTACCTTTCAAACGGGCTGTGCTTGAAAGGAACCTTGATCAACTCCATCCAAAACAGGGAAAGATGCAGTAATTTTGGAGGTTGCTGCGGCCTATCCTCAGGTTAGATCCGTTGGGCGCCATCCAAGACAAACATGCAGAAATTGCAGGTGTTAAAAAGGTCTCCTTATACATTGTTAGACATTCTCAATACAGATATAGTTACAGACGGCAGAGACAACTGCAGACTATTGGGTATTGTAGTAAGTAGCTCGCTAACACGTTCACTCCAAGCTTCAGCAATGCAACCCTTAGGGGCGCGTCATCGCTGCACTAACATCTCGCGTCTATTAATTTCTGGAGTATAATCTCCATCTTTACTCTCCGCATAATATGCTGAGCTAAAGTATGTTAAAATTCCTGGATTTTAGTAAATCACACGTGTACTTGCGCTAGGATCGAAGCTCAGTGACAAAAAAAATTTAACGCATTCATTTCTTAGATCAAAAGCGTTTGACCTAGTGCATAAGATAATTATGTAAGTGAAACAAAAAACTGCCAGGGTTCTTAAAGGGCGCATGCTTGGTCCTCTTTTATTCCTGATTCATATGGTAAAGTAAGTTCATACGACTGTGTAATAGCATGAACGATAGTTGGTTAAATAATTAAATAACATGTTTTTGTTTCAGTTTATGACAGAAGGAGTCCTGCTTAGAGAGATGTTCGCTTCGCCACTTCTCATGCAGTATACTTGCATTGTTCTAGACGAGGTAAATGAATAAATAAATAATGCTGGACAATCCACACAGCATCATCTAACCCCGAGCTAAGCACAGCTTGTGTTATGGGTACTAGATGACTGTTATACATAATACATTAGACATAGGGAGCACCCAGAACTCCCTGAACATATATTTGCATAAAGTATATCCTCACTCCTCAACAGCCTATAACAGTCCACTGCTGGACACAGGCCTCTCCCTGAAAATCGCCTTTTTGGATATCTCATGGGGGTAATGCCCATAATCCCTACGCTCATGCGGGTTGGGGATCGCAGTTCGCTGGTAGATCTATTCTGCAAGAGGCGCTGCTGGCGGCCCTTCGGTGTATGTCCCTTAGTCGCCTCTTACGACACCTGCGGGAAGAGTTGGGGTGGTGGAAATTCTAAGCCGGCTAACTATTTGAAAAAACAAATGTTACAATTTCCACGAACTTGTTTTTGTTGTGGGTACAGGTATGTACTTATTAAACGTACTTATGAAATTTCTGTTACAGGTGCATGAAAGAACACTGATGACCGATGTTTTGATGGGACTCCTAAAGAAAATAGCAAAGGTAATGTCCGCATTCTATTACTCCTTATAGATGCGTTTTAAACCTTGAAAAAAATCTGTGGCGCGGTGGGCGAAGGCCCGCCTGCGACGCAGGAGATCGCGGTTCGATTCCCTCCTCGGGACAAATGTTTGTACGATCTGTAGATATTTGTTTAGGGTGTTCCGGTCGTTATCTATCTATGCTCTATCTATCTATTGTATTATAATTATGTATACCAGTTATCTAGTACCCATAACACAAGCTCTGCTTAACTCGGGGCTAGATAATGATGTGTGAATTGTCCAGCATTAATTATTTATTGATTTAATAACGTTATCTTTCTATTTTTCAGAAACGTAAAAACCTGAAAATAGTAGTATCATCAGCGACCATGGACGCTGGTTTCCTGAAAGATTTCTTCAACTTAGCAGAGAAGAAGGCTCGAGCGACGTCTACGGTCTTGTCTATGCAGGGGCGGACGCATCCCATAGACGTATTCTATGCACAAGGTTAGTTTAGTTAGATACTAAAAATATATAGGGTGTGTTTTTTTCTCATGACCACTGAGGGGAAGTCTGAAACCGTGACAGTTATCGAAAAGTCATGTTAGGAGTTAAGTGCTCGATTTTGAAAATATTGAACATTTAATTCAATAAATTACAATAATAAATATTGTATTATATCAGTTATCTAGTACCCATAACACACGCTCTGCTTAGCTTGAGGCTAGATAATGCTGTGTGAATTGTCCATTATTATTATTATAAATAATCCCACTATTTTGCTGATTGCTTGAGAATAGTAAACCATATTAAACTTAGTTTTTTTTTTTTGTTTTTTTTTTTTGTGTTTTCGTTTCCATCCATATAGCAATGCGTGCGAAGGCGCGGGCAGAAACTAGTAGTGAATAAAAATGTTATAAATTCATTCAATGCATTCATAAATTTATTAATTTTCAGAGCCAGCACCAGACTACGTGAAAGCGACAGTAGAAACAGTTATCAAGATTCATGAAAACAAACCTTTTGGAGACATCCTGGCGTTTCTAACATCACAGGTAATCTACATTATTAGGGATGAAAGTGGAATACCCCAAATCGGTAAAGAAATGGTTGCGGGTTCGATTCCCGCCTTGGGACAGAGGCTTGTACGATCTGCAAATATTTGTTCCGGGTATTTTCTATCATCACCATCAGCCTATAATAGTCCACTGCTGGACATAGGCCTCCCCTAATGAGGCCATGTAGAATAGAATAGAAAATATGTTTTATAATTAGTGTATCAGTCATCTAGTACCCAAAATACAAGCTCTGGAGCTAGATGATGCTGTGTGAATTGTTCAGCTTTATTTATTTATTTATATTTATTTAAAATACGTTATGATTGAATGAGTCATCTTGTGACCACGACAGAGTGTAAAGCTGTTGAAACGTCGTGATAATCAAATGAATGCGCTTAACACCCGTAAATGTTTATTTATATTAATGCATAAATTAACAAAGAAAATTACAATCAAATAATAGAATTAAATTAAAACTAGTATTTACAATTGAAACAATTGAGCTAACTGCAGACTGTTTGCAAACAATCTACTGGTAGTACTAGCTGCATTGCCCCGCTGTATAGCAGTACTGATGCGCTGTGCCAGATACTCACCAGCTCTCGTGTTTCGCGTCCCTTCGACCAGACGCTCAGTTTTTTTTAATGTATTACAATGATTATTATTTCAGGAAGAAATAACCGAAGCCCTAGAGACCTTACAGGCCTACGCGACAACAAACAACGAGACCAATAAGCAGCGACTGTACTTCCCCAGCGGCATCAAATCCTGCGACATGTCGGTACTGCCCATGTACGGGAGTCTGCCGTACTATAGTCAAATAAAGTTAGTAATTTACTTAATGGCTATAGGTACACACTGTGTGAATTGTCCAGCATTCATATTATTATTCCTAATGGGTCATTTTGACCCATACAGTCAACGTCATTTTGACCCTTCCCTCTCAGGCAATTTGACTCATCGAACCAGAGCCCTGAGATCGGTTTGACGAATGTGTCGACACGTGTATATTTGATATTTGACCTGTAGTTTACACTAAAAGATTTTTTCTTTCCCCTACTAAGTAATTCTAAATATCTTCGTTTCTTTTCATTACAGGGTGTTCCAAATGGCAGACAAAAATGTAAGAAAAGTAGTTTTAGCAACGAATATAGCTGAAACCAGTGTTACTATACCGGGGATTGTATACGGTAAGTAATTAGGTAGTAATTGATAGTAATTATTATTTGTTAGTATGATTTTTGTCACTCAATCTTAGGTACTCCTTTCTACAATAGGTATGATGACAGTAACTAAAAATAACTTAAATTACGTATTTAACAACGAAAATTACCTGATTGTATTTACCTTTATTATACTTGAGCTTCGATCAAAAATTTCCGGCTTTGCCGGCCCCCCTTAGATTCACAATGCGCACCCCAAAACCTTCAGTAGCAAAGGAGAACCATTTTGACATGTTAGGGAAGCTTTTCAACTAGTGTCATTTTAGCGTTCTGACAAAAAGCATGGGTAAGTGCTCGTACAAAAAATGCAAGAATCACTCGCCCAAAGTGCTGAAAAAGGATGGAATTTCTTATTTTCAGTAAGTTTAAATATATTTTTTACCCGTATATTGAGATGTGAGTCATATACTTGTGAAATCAGCATAAAATATTGTTGTTTGGTTTGCCTATGTTAAAATATTAATTTTGGTTCTAAATTGATAAATGGAGAGGCTATTTCTTCTAAATAAAATTTTCGTTTATAGTATGTATTAATATATTTTTCATAAAAATAAGTTTAATATTACTAGTTGATTTTTAAAATAACTAGTTGGCCCGCCCTAAAATTTCATTTGCGTAGACTCTCTTATAAAAGAAAGACTAGGTACTTACCTACCTACCAGAAGTTCTTTCCTATATGGACTTATGCCAGGTTGTTACTGAACCTACCCACTTCACTTCACATAGTGAAAAACTTATTGATGTTGTATGTACGAATGCGCCAGTAAAAAATCTTTTAGTAGCCATAACAGGACAATACGGCCACAAGATGATCACTGTCACATTTTCCCTCAGTAGACCTAAACTAAAACCGAGATCTTTTTCTTATCGACCGTTTAATAAAATTGACTTGGGTGCATTTAATAAGGATCTTTATGCTACTGACTGGAACATGATCTCATCACTACCTACTGTGGATTCGATGGTCGAACGATTTAATCACATGATAATATCCCTTTTTGATAAACATGTACCTATTCAAAAGGTCAAAATCAGAGGTCATTCGCTGCCATGGGTTACTAGTGTTTGTCGTCTGATGATCGCAGAACGTAACTTAGCCCATGAAACTTTTCGAAAATCCGGCACTGAGTCTGATGGTATTTATTATAAGGATATGAAAAAAATGGTTCAACACAGCATAGCCGCAGAAAAGCGTGTATATTTTGATAATTTAGTTAATACTCACATTAAGAACACTAACATATTTTGGAAAAACATTAAAAATAAAATTCTTTTAGATGCAACTGAAGAGAAGTCATTGCCCGGTAGTTTCAATGATCCTAACATAATCAACGCACATTTTTTAAATATACCCGGACAGAATATTGTAGCTCCCGCAGATATAGCCTTTTTTACAAAAAATACGTTTACCTCAGAAACATTTAACCTGCAACCTATTACATCAACTGACTTGTCTAAAATCATAATGTCTATAAATTCAAATGCGCTAGGAGATGATGGTATTAGTAGGGAGATGATTATGTTCTCTTTGCCATGCACTTTAGAAGCTATTACAACTATTATAAATAAGTCCATTGTAACGGGTAGGGTGCCATCTCAGTGGAAGACATCTATTGTGACACCTATACCTAAAAACAACAACCCGGTTGAGCCTAAGGATCTGCGACCCATAAGCATACTCCCTTTCCTGTCAAAGCTACTCGAGAGAACAGTTAGTGACCAATTGTCCAGATACGTTGAGACTAATAAAATTTTGCCTCCTCTACAGTCGGGCTTTGGCAAGGGTCGGGGAACTGTAACTGCTCTTTTGGATGTTACAGATAATATTCTAGCAGAACAAGACAAAGGGCGCTGCACAATACTTACCCTACTTGACTATTCACGCGCTTTTGATTGTTTAAATGTACCGCTCCTTCTTGCCAAGCTCTCTTACTATGGTTTAAGTCAGTTATCCGTGATGTGGTTTGGTAGCTATCTGAGTGATCGATTACAGACAGTTAAACTGGTCAAAAATGACGGCACCTTATTGATGTCAGAGCCTATGCCCATTTCTCGTGGTGTTCCGCAAGGGTCAATACTGGGACCTCTTTTATTTATTATTTATTGCTCGGATCTTCCTAGGAATATTAAACATTGTAATTTTCACTCTTACGCTGATGACGTTCAGCTCTATGTCTCGGGACTGCCTAGTAAAGTTGAACAATCTGTGCAAATGCTCAACGAAGATCTCAGTGCTATTGCTGACTGGTCGTCACGCAATGCTCTTGTACTTAATCCAACAAAGTCACAATATATGGTCTTGGGTACCAAAAGTCAATTGAATAAACTGAGCTGTGACCCTGTCGTTGAGATTGAGGGTACGAAAGTGGGTAGGGTTGAAGAAGCTAGGAACCTAGGAGTCATTTTTGACAGCCAACTTAGGTTCGAGCAACACGTTCTTAATTTGGTGAAAAGTTGTTTCTATCGGCTTAAGGTTATATATAAGATTAGGAATCAATTGACAGAAGAGTCCCGAATCATACTATGCGAAGCGCTAATTCTGTCAAAATTAAATTACGGGGATATTGTTTATGGTCCTAGGCTACTAGCGCGAACTCAGCGAGCAGTACAAAGAGTCCAGAACGCCTGCTGTCGTTTTTGCTACAATATCCCACCTCGATGCCACATATCACCTTACTTAAACGACAAGGCTGTATTAAATATGGAGTCAAGAAGGTTGTTACACCTGGGAGGTTTGGTCTTTGACGTCGTCAAATTCCGGAAACCAGAGTACCTTTACTCGAAACTCCGGTTCGTTCAGAATCCAAGCTCTTTAAGGTCTATAAGATCTGCCCTTCTGTACCACAACCATAAGACTACTGCCTTCAAAGGTAGCTTCCGGTATTTGGCAACGAAGTGTTGGAACAACATACCACCTCCTATTCGCAATTTAAACAATAAACACACTTTCAAACTTCACTTTAGAAAGTTTTTGTTGAAAGAACAAATCGTTGGAATTCCTAAACGCTTCGTATGCCAAAAATAGGTTCGGTATTGTTAGGTATTTGTCGGTTATTATTATATGCATTATTTATTTATTTCGGAAACAAAATCCACATTATTATATATATATTTAAGTAGTCGTATGTCATCACAGTGACCCACGGCTAACATCTAGGCACAAAACACACGCACACGTAGGCACACAACACACGTACTCGTAGGTACACAATACACTCACTGTCATCTTATTATTAGAGCATTAATACAAAACACACCCTGATCTGTTTCTCGTTTGTTTGCGCTCTGTTGGTTATGGCTGAAAATCAGCGTTTGCTCCTCGAGCAAATTTCACGCTGAGCCATGACCTTTTTGACGTGCTGCAGCACACACATATATCTGTCACAACCCCTGTTTTAATACCTAAGTTATGTATTTCAAAATGTAGTTGCTATTTTGTTTAATTTTGTTATGATTGTTATATGTGTGTTTATCTCTGTTTTATGTTTAGGATAATTTAACACTTAAATAGTTTAAAATCACTTTTGTTACTTTGTTTATTTTGTTATATGTGTGTCTGCAGACGAAAAATAAACGATTTATCTATCTATCTATCTAAGTATGAATTTATAAAACGTTTATTTTTTGTTCCGTAAAAAAAACTCGTGCAAAACCGCAGACAGGAACCAGTATTTTGTGATGACTTTGAAGCTGTCATACCAAAATCAAACAGGAAGGCTTATAAAATGCTACGAAACTTTACCGATATTTCTAACTATTTCCAGTGATAGACAGCGGGTTCCACAAGCTTCCTTATTTTTGTCCATCCGTGGGCGTGGACTCCATCACAGTGTGCGCTATATCCAAAAACAACGCGACGCAACGCGCGGGCCGCGCTGCAAGGACCGGCAAGGGAGAATGCTATAGGTAGGTTTTACTCACTTGAATATACGCGTACATTGACAGGTAGATACACGTTGGGACAGCAAACTGACACGTCTGGGGAGAGGTCAGGCGCACGACGAGAGCGACGAAATAGTGAGTGCACCTTTTAAGAAATCAAATACTAGTAATATATTAATTAGTATTTGTATATTATCAATATTGTATTCTCGAGGAATTCCTCGGGAACACAACATTTATAGGACCTCGAGATCATTCTCCATACACTAGCAAAAGCATTTTCCAAATCGATCCATATCGGAAAATATCGAAAAGCATACATACAAAATAAAACATACTGCGGAACATAAAACCTCTGTATTTCGTCGGTTAAAACAAACGTTATTTCGTCCCAGGTTGTACACAGAAGCAGAGTATGACAATCTCCCTCCGAGCGTGCCTCCAGAGATGTGCAGAAGTGATCTCTCCGCCATGGTGTTGCAGTTGAAGGCATTAGGCATACACAACGTATTGAGGTACGGTTCCTTACAACCACGGTCTACGTTCGTACTGGAGAAGCGCAAGGCTCTTATCAAGTTGTGTGCCGTGTTGTGCCAGAATTGGCACCTCTCCAATTCATTCCGTGTGTGTTGTAAGAGGCAACCGGGTATCCGGGGGCGAGCAGCATCGCTTTCTGTTTCACATTTCAAATTTCACCACCGAACTACGATCCGCAAAACATATGCCCAGTGTGGGGTTTTGGGTATAACCTCCTTTTCGGCGACCTGTGTGGCGAGGTGTGAGATGGGCCGTCTGCGATGCAGTAGCGGGTTCGATTCCCGTCTCGGAACGTACAAACTAATGTTTGTACGTTCTGCAGATATTTGTTAAGGGTGTTCTGGTGGTTTTCGATGTATAAAAAAATATCTACCGATGTATTGTAATATTATTAGGTATATCAGTTATCTTGTAACCATAACACAAGCTCTGCTTAGCTTGGAGCTAGATAATGCTGTGTGAATTGTAATATGATGAAAGCCAATAATGCGCTATCTGGGGGAGGCATGCGTCCAGCAGTGGACTAATATAGGCTGTGAATGTGTGTTCCTCTTGTCTCGGGGGGGGGGGGGGGGTAAAACCATAATCCCCACGCCTTAGGTTAGGTAATGCGGGTTGGGATCGCAGTTTAGTGGTGGATCTGTTCTACCTAGTGGTGGTACGGTCAAAAATTAAATAGATCTTTTAGATAGTCTCCCATGAAAACAGCAATTGTTCAATAAGGACATGCAATTATAGTCCCTCTGAGCTCCTGCGTGAGGGACTATAATATTACAATAATAAATACTTAGTTCAAAATCAAATCCTCAAACAAAAAAAAAATAGGCCACTGCGGTAGTACTTGATCGATATTCTTCCACTAAAAAATGTACATACTACTTTGTTTTTTCAGTATTAAATTAATCTGTTTTTTATTTTAATTTTATTTTAGGTTCACATTCCCCACGCCGCCGCCAGCAAAATGTCTTCTATCAGCTCTAGAAACTCTTTATGCACTCGGTTCCATAGACAAGGACGGAAATTTGACAGATGTCATCGGATCCAAGATGGCGGAGCTTCCTCTCAGGCCGATGTGTGCTAAGATGCTGTGTAATAGTGGTATGTTTTGATCTCTTCAAACAATATCGCTAAGTTATCAGTAACCAGATTAAACAACCACAATCAAAACCATTGACTGTGCGTGGCGCTCGCGGCGTTAGAATCGACCCCTTCTACTCAGCTCGTGGATGTTGTAAGAGTTGGCTAACGACTGGAACTCAAACGCGAATCAGATATGAGCAGGCATTTTTATTCGAGAATGTTCCCGTTCCCGTGGGAATTCCGGGATATAAAGCAGGTGACGTAGGCTTCACTTTACATAATCTATGTGCTATTCCAGACTATAATGTATCTCTATGCAAAATTTCATCCGCGTGGCGTGATTGAGTAACAAACATCCATCCGAACTTTCACATTTATGATATAAGTGTGATGTAAGGTTTGAGGGATGTCCAGCAGTGGTAGGCTGATGAGAAACCATGGATTCCCATTTATTCTCGTTGTAGTAAAATTAAAACTACTAAGGTCTGTGTTCACCAAAAGATAATCAGAGAATCGGGCAGCTTCATCGGTTAACTTTGACGTTTAATGTATGAAAATTTGTGTCAATAACGTCATCACAACTGTTTGTAAGGTAACCATGTGTTGGTGAACTCAAAATACAAAATGATTTATTTGCCAATTAACTTATAGAGATACACATTACTGGCGGCCCCCGCAAGTTTGTGTCGCGGGACACAAACTTCCCGCGACACGGCAAGCTTGTGTCGCGGGAAGCCTGTTTACAAAAGTAACTAAGTAACACGGGTCTAAAAATATGTTATTTTAACCGCGTTATATTTTCCAGATGAATTCGGCTGCATAGACGAAGCTCTGTCAATAGCGGCCATGTTGCAAGTCGACAATGTGTTCAGCAAAGCCAGCGGCAAGCAAAACATAGCTGCAAGGGTATCTAGGAGAAATAACTTTGAGGTAAAACTTGTTCATATCTGTGGTTAGACAGTAATAAACGGTTATCTCAGCCGTGGGCACAACCTAAGGCTTTGCACCCTTTCTGACATTAAAGTCGTTCAATATACCGCCGCCGCCGCCGCCCCGCTGCCCGCAAGATTCGAGGCAGAGGCCTGATAGATAAGGCTCTTACTTACGTACATAACTGAAGCCATGGATACTAGATAGATGATGATTATTTTATTATACATCTCAACCAAAAACAACCCCTATGGCGCGGTGCGCGAACGTCCGCCTGTGACGGTGTGTGAGGTTGCGGGTTCGATTCCCGCCTCGGGACAAATGTTTGTACGATCTGCAGATTTGTTCAGTGTTCTGGTCATTTTCTATGTATAATAAAAAATATCTATCTATGTATTGTATTATGTATATCAGTTATCTGGTACCCATAACAGAAGCTCTGCTTAGCTTGGGGCTAGATAATACTGTGTGAATTGTCCAGCATTATTTACAATTTTTTATTAAAATACGTCCACTGCTGGACATAGGCGGCCCTTGGTCAATGATTAGGAAATTTGCCATATATTAATGATTTTTATAATTCATTTTACAATTTCAGGTAGCGGAAGGCGATATAATAATGTACCTGAACATACTAGATTCATATCTAAAACTGAAATCCGAATATGAAGACGAGAAGAGAGAACGAAAGGCGAGCAAAGACTGGTGCAACAAGATGTATCTTAACTATAAGATTATGGAGAAGGTACCTATTTATTCTTATGAAGGTCAATTATACAAATATTCACTCACAAACGGTCGTCTTTAGTAAAGAATGAAATTTACCAGATAAGTCACACAAATGACCGATTGTAACTCCGAGTACATCCATTCGCCATGTGACCACGATCGCTGTAGAAAAACTGTTCTATCACAGTGCGTAAGGTCTTCAAACGCTTTCCCCTCCACTACTGAATTTCGTAGGTTTTATGGTTTTACCTCCAAACAGTTAGTTGTCCGTGACAAGCCAGAAATTTGTCCAGTGGGCCCTCATCCTAAATAAGAAGGTACTTGCTTCATACGAATACAGAAGAGACTACTCAGTACTAGGATTGCTAGCCTTGGTCCGCGGTTTCGATCATCTGGTAATTCTTTGTTTCTGTAGGCTTACAAAATAAGCACTAAGAAAAGTAAAATTTTTCAACTATACATTATTACCAAAAAAAAAATTATATAGATGTTTTTTTCTTTACTTAAATTTTTTGTAGCCATTAGTGAAATATTTTTTAAAATAAGATCGGAATTACGCATAAATATCACACAAACAAACCCGTAAACAAAAAAAAATACCTTTAATATATGTATTACTAGCAGCGCCTCGCGGTTTCACCGCGGGTGACACCGCGTAGTTCCCGTTCCCGTGGGAATTCCGGGATAAAAAGTAGCCTATGTCCTATTCCAGACTATAGTCTATCTCTGTGCCAAATTTCATTCAGATCCGTTCAGCCGTTCTGGCGTGATAAAGGAACAAACATCCATCCATCTATCTATCCATCCATCCATCTAAACTTTCACGTTTATAATATTAGTGAGAAGAATGTAGATTTACCAAATAATACTTTGTTACAGGCATGCGAAATAAGAAGCAGCTTAGAAAAATTAATAAAAGGAAAGTTTCAAATGGAAAATAAGGACTTCTCAAGCGTTATGGATCTAGGGTCAGGTAAGTTCACAACATAAACACTAGATGGCGGTGCGTGTAACTCTCAAATCTTTTTATTTTGAATTTTTGTACTATATCCTGCTCGGTAGACATTTTTTCCCGAACGATATATTTTGGGCCACACTATGCCAAATTGTTGGCTCACTAAACCATATCCATTCTAGTATTTTCATGATTCGATTCAGCAAGGCAACAAGTTGTGTAAAGAGTTAAATTCATTAGTTTTTTTGGCCTAGTATTTTAAATAATGTACGATAGTGATTCCTACCATGGGCAGCCTAGACAAACTTTTCGCATTAGCTTGAATATCGAAATAAAACCCAAGCATAAAAATATAATCTATACTAATAAATTAATATTTATTTATATGAAGAGGAAAGATTTGTTTGTTTGTTTGACGGGAATAGGTTCCGAAACTAATGGACCGATTTAAAAAATTCTTTCTCCATTAGAAGCCTATTAAAAATATATTTATCTACAACACTTATTTTATAAAGAGAAAGATTTGTATTTTTCTATGTAACGAATAAACTTAAAAACTACTGGACCGATTTCAAAAATTCTTTTGCCGTTAGAAAGCTACATTATCACTCAGTAACATAGGATCAGAGAATATACCCGTGCGAAGCCGGGGCGGATCGCTAGTAGTTTACAAAACTTGCCAAAGTATTTTATTTTATTTATTAAATGTTCAGGAAAATGTGTAACCTTTACACTATTGTGTATATTTTCCAGAAAAATGCACCCGCGTAATGAAATGCATCCTATCCGGCCTGTTTCCCTCCGCCGCGTACCTGCACCCCTCAGGCTCGTACCGCGGCGCGCGCGGCGCGGAACTGCACATATCCCCGCAGAGCTGTCTGTATAGAGTACAGCAGCCTAAGTGGTGAGTTTGTATGGCTGTTGAAGCATCAGAATTTTAGCATTTGCACCTCAACTCTTCTCGTGTGGGTGTCGTAAGAAGCAACTAAGAGACATACACCGGAGGGCGGGAAGTAGCGCCTCTTGCAGAATAGATCTACCACCGAACTGCAATCCACAACTCGCATGCCCAGTGTGGGGATTATGGGCATTACCCCTCATGAGATAAAAGCCAAGGCGATTATTAGGGGGAGGCTTGCGTCCAGAAGTGGGCCGTTATAGGCTGTTGTGGTAAGGTGAGGGAAGATTTAAAGACTATCATAGGGACTAAACCAAGCTAAGTGGTGAGTTTGAATGTCTGTCGTTATAGCGGCGACATCTAACGTCACTTTAAATGTAAGAGAAACAGCAGTAGTCAGCTAGATGGCGCTAGTAAAGTGTGCCTCCTTTATTAAGCTTCTTATACAGGGTTATTTTTAATTGACCAGCAACCTTCGCTGACCAGGTTCCTAGTCATTAGCAACAACGTTTGTTCTACGATTCTATAACCACTGATGTAACACAGTTTTAGGATTCCCTATCAAACCCGATTGAAGTACGGTTAATTTAAGGGGGCTCCGTATAAAAATGTCCCATTCTCTCCGCACCGTTTTAAAGGTTTCTCTAAAACACATCACAGTACACTATATTATTACTGCGAAAGTTTAGATGTTTGTTACTTCTTCACGCTAAAACTACTGAAAGAATCGGGTTGAAATTTTGCATACAGGTAGTTCTAGGTCTGGAATAACAGAACTGATAAAAAGCATATTTTTTATTTTATTCCAAGCTTAGTATTATGCATGTATGACTCACACTTACCCGTTTTGTCCGCAGGGTGGTATTCGCGAGTGTACAAACGTCTGGCGTCAAGACTTACATGCGAGATCTGATGGTGATCAAGAAGGAATGGTTGACGGAAGTGGCCCCGCATTATTATACTGAAATATAGACCTTATTATATATGCAAGTAAGCCTTTATTCATGTTAGTTTAGATAAGATAAACGACTTAAAAGTTTAACATTGTTTATTTTGTCGTTGACTGTTTCTGTAGTAGGTACGTCGTTAGTCGAACATTTTATATATTATTATATTTCTTTATCATTTAAATATTGTAATTAAAAAATAAAGTCATAAAGAGCCTGAAAAATTCAGTAAAATAATACAAACTGTTGGGCAACAAAAACAAAATCGATTTCTTCAATACCGATTGTCTACATCGATTGTCAATAAAAATCGAATCGGTAAAGCATTAGGACATTAATGTTTGACCGTCAGTCAAACTACCAAACAGCAAACAAGAGAGTGACTAAAGTAGAAAATTTCACTAAAACCATGTAGGCATTCTACATTAAGGAAAATCACTAATAGCACACTGTCTTCAGCTTGACGCATCCAGCATCTGCCAGCAGTCTTTCGCAGATCGTCATCCCACCTGGTCGGAGGGCGACCTACACTACGTTTGCCGAGTCGCGGTCTCCACTCAAGAACATGTTTACCCCAGTGGTTGTCGGTTCTTCTCGAGATACGGCCAGCCCACATGATTTTTACTTCAGTTTATCAGTCAGTGACTTTTGAACTTCAGGTTGCTAATCCTTAGAGCTATGTCGATAACCTTGGTTCTCTGTCGGATGTATTCGTTGCGAATCCTATCCTTCGGAGAGAGCTATGCATAGCTCTCTCCATAGCTCGCTAAGCGACTATAAAATGGTGGACCAGCCCTACCGTGAGTGTCCGTTCGTCTCAGCTCCGTAGATCGTCATGATGTTGTTTAGAATGAGTAATTCTTTCCAACAATTTCCTAAATACCTAATAAGATATGTCATGTATCACGTGTAAATGACAAACCACTACGAACCTGCCTATACTTATCTGACATGCCTCAAATACATGATTTTTACTTCAGTTTATCAGTCAGTGACTTTTGAACTTCCGTAAAGAGACTCGTGTTTCGTATCGTTGTGGGAAGGGCTTGTCCAAATTTAGTAATTGATAATATACAGAGTACAATGTACGTCGTGGCGGTAGAATCAACCCCTTCAAGATATTTGTTTCGGGTATTATGGGTTGTTTTTTGCTCATGTGCAGTACAAAAAATTATATCCATGTAATATAATGTATTATTTATATCATTTATCGATCTAGTACCCATTGCACAAGGTATGACTGATTTGGGGCTAGATTATATAGTGTGAAATTTTCCATGCATAATTTATTTATTTTCCGCTCCATTTTGAAGCCGACACAAAGCCACGTGCAGGTCCTAAGTACCTAGTTGAAACGGTTGTCATATAATGAATGTCAGTTCGATAGAGAGGTCGTGCACCTAATGCTGTGTAGTAAACAAGCGAACAGAACAAAGTTAAGCTTTGGGGAAAGGGAACCATTCCATTGTCTCGCTTTGTTATTATTTTATATAAGAGTGTATACTAACCTCAAATTGCTTATTTTCAACTCCGCCGAATGTCCATATCTTCCAAACTACTGAATATTTAACTTTGAAATTAATTTAAGGTAAATTTCAGGACTTAACTTAAAGCGGGTTAACTATGAACCTTATTTGTGTTGGATTAACACTAACGTTTCATCCCTTAACGAGGTACATATTCAGGGTGAGTGCGGTTCTAGGCGCGCGCGTTCCGCATCCCTCCGAGCACTTCTCCGCGTTAACCCGCTTACATCCGTAATGAATGATTCTTGTTATTGGAGATAACGAGAACCATTCATTTATTGTCTTGTGACCTGAAGCTCAGCACAGGTAGAGTATCACCGACACTCGCGAATGAGTTGTCTATATGACACGTACCTGTTAATTAGATACCTTGGTAATTTTGAAGTTTATAGAAACACCTGGTAGTTTCTGCCTGCGGCTTGGCACGCGTTGTTCCTGGTATACAAAACAGCAGTTTTTTGGCGTAGTGTGGTGCATTAACTCGTAAAGAGCGCGCATTTCCCAAACTTTCGCATTTATAAATAATGTAGGATATTTATATTTGCGTTGGTTATTTTCCGCAGGTAGCTTGTAAACATGCCCATTTGTTTACTGATAAAATTATAAATTATTATAAATAATGAGTTAATATCAGTCAAGAAGGTGAAAGCTGTGAATCATTGTTTTCCATTGCCGTCTAGGAATTTCATGATAATGGGTTCAGCTAAAGGTACCTCGTACCTATGTCACTCACCTTAAGAACGTGCACACAGAATTAGTACCGAAGAATGAATAGTATTTTGAGAATTTTTTGGAATATTTTGACTGTCTGTCACTAAATCTATTACGCCGTTGTTTTAGTATTCCTGACCCTTATTGTTCACAGTTTGCATGACTATTGGCAACAATTTCATTTTAAGCACGTGTAGTCTTTTCATTTGGTAGTTGTACCACAGAATTGGAAAGTCTTCCGAGAGTTTTAAAAATGAGTAATTTTAAAGATTTGGATGCTTTTCCCGAATTTAAACTTTGCCACCTTTATTTGCCGTTCGCGCAGACGCGATCACCCATGCATAACTTCGGTGATCAGTAGGTACTCAATCTAGTATAGTTCTTAAAGCTAGTTATGGTGTTGTTAAAGCGGCAATAATCATACATACCCTGTCAAAATTTCAACCGTCTACAACAATTTTCTCGCCATGGACCAAAGGCTATAGGGTACCTACTTCCTGTTGAGTTAGAATCATGATAATTATTTGGCAACAATCTATCTCCTAAGTTTGAGGGGCGATCTATGTAAAATATCTGTGGCGTTTGCAGATATGGATCTATATTTTACAGGCAAAATATAGAGTAGCCTGTAAATTTTTTTTTTTGATAAATTTTTAAAAAAGGGGGATATTTTTTCGAAACCTACTCGAGTGCGGTATCAAATGAAAGGTATTGATACGTGCATCTCAAATTAATTTTTTAAATTTCGGTAGGTTTCAAAATTTTTGAAATTAGTAGAAAAAGCCGAAAATTTACCTACCATTTACCCCCTAATCTCCTAAAGAAAAACTTGCAGAGCGATCCATCTGAAAGATACCTTCTAATTTTTAATTAGCAAAGCCTCTAACCGGTACATATTTGTATAATTGACTAATGTTCGAAACCCTCAGCGCGCAAGTTACACTCGCATTTGACGGATCTTGTATTATCTTCATAAATCTATCTTCATAAATTCCATAATTCATTATTGATATGGAGGTTTGGAGTTATTGAGTGGTAAACTGGCTTCGTAAATTCTTCCTGTGATCGCAGAAGCATTCTTGAACGAATTGAAATAACATTTCATCCAAAAACGAACGCAAATCGAAGGCGCGTGATCGAGGACGCTTATTTTCTTTCTCTAGTCATTATCTCGTGATATTTGTAGCTCGGTGACATAAACGTTATTCTATTTTAATTGAGCGTGTAGATAAGTTGATCCGGGTGCAAATTCTTAACCTATGTCGTCTCACCTCTTATTACCCAATAGACGGAAAAAACTGCAGTTCCTTAACAGATTATGAGGATTTGTTTGAATTATCTGCTCAATGGTTTAAATTGTGGATGGTTAAATTGTATACAGCATTCTTTTCCCACATATCCTGCGGCGGGTAACGAACCTGCAACCTTCTGCAGTCAGGTGGACATTCAAGAAATGAAATCAGTTCCCAAAAAATTTCGATTTCGGCAGGACTTGAACCCGCGCCCCACCCTCAATACGGGTGTGCTCTAACCAACTAAGCCACGTAATCACTTCCCGCTGACTCGAAAATATGGCGAAAATACGGTGAACCTTCGCCCGTGGCATTACAGAAGTCATCACAATGAACGCAAGCAGCAAATTTTATAGAATTTACATTCTCATTGGTTTCTCTTGTTCATGTTCATGCTTCAACTGCAATCTTTATTCCATAAACCTCAACATATCTGATAATATCCGGATAATTACAAATTACTTAAATTAACAGGTGGACGAATTTATTAAATTAGGTAGCTGCTGCACCTGTTGCCTACGACGACGTTTCCACCACGTCTCTTATCTATACACGTAGTCCGAGTCACCAGCTGGAAGCGTGCTGCTTGTATCAAACACCTGAGATTGTGGACTTAAGAGAGGATTTATGGTATCAGATAGTTGCGCGAAAGGTAGCATGAGAATCCCATGCGCGAAGGACTTTTTCGCGTAAAGGAAGATGGATTGATAGCAAGATTTTTATTTGTTATTAGTGTCTGCTCGCGGTTTTGCTCACGTTGTTTCTATGGAAACATTTAATGTTACTTATCCCATGGGAACTAATTTATGGGATTAAAAGTAGTTTTTTTTACCTGGAACAAATCTTAGCACTATACGCTAAGATTTGTTTGCGTCAACGCAACAACGCTACGTACTCCAACTCAATAACACACTCAAAACAGTGAGTGTTTCACTCGTACTATTTTCGCGGCTCTGTGTTTTTTCTTTAATCGTACTGAAAAAGTACTCGATGAGCGAAACGATGATGAGGATCATCGTTTCGCTCATCGGCTACTTTTTGCTAAATGCGCGAAAATAGAAGGAGTTCTGAACTCGCATAGTACATCTTAATCGACCAGCTAAACTAGACGCCATACAGTTCATTTCAAGCCTTTATTCAGAAAAATATTTAAGTTTGTTACTTTTATACTCTTGCTTATACTATTGTTACGACACCGATATTAATAATGCTTCAGTTTATATATCACTTCTCTGATTTGGCAAAAGCCTCCTCTAGTCTCTTCCACTTTGCTCTATCTCTCGCCAGCCTTATCCATGTGCTCTTTGAGCTCGTCCTCCCTCGTCTTAAACTCATCATCATCATCATAGCCCAGTCCATTGCTGGACATAGGCCTCCCCTAATGAGCGCCATAGCGCCCTGTTTTCAGCTTGCCGCATCCAGCATCTGCCAGCAGTCTTTCACAAATCGTCATCCCACCTGGTCGGGTGGTGGCTTGGTCGTTTTAAACTGTCTCCCTCTATTTCTCATATGATAGTTTTCCAAAATATAATATAATCCATACAGTTAATTGTAGTTTAATATGCGAAAGTCCGCCTCCGATGCAGGTGGCTGCGGTATCGATTTCTGCCTCGAAAAATATGTAGGCATCTGGGAATATAAAATGTACCTATATCAGTTTTCTAGTGCCCATATCACAAGCTCCTTAGTCTAGGGCTGGAAAGTATGGAATAGGCAGCATTATTAATTTGTTTCATTATTTCTCGACTTTGTCCACCGAGAGCTTATCTGAGCCCGATAAAATGTAACGAAATAACATGCGTAGTTACGAATTTTATCTTAACGAAATTCGTTATCGAGTCATTTCTGAAGTACCTACTTATAAATTACCGTTATTAAATGATCACAGCCTTCCCACGTTATAAGTGAGTGACAGATAAGGTGTCCGTCTGTTCTGAGTGACTGAAAACGTTGAAGCATTTCATTTGATGTTGCATAAGATTTGGGAAAATTACCACAAATTAGTTATTTGTGGGAATTTCTAGAAACGTTTTTTGAGGGTGAACCTATTTGATTGTGACCTTATTTAATGGGAAATAGTTGATAGCGATAATTAGTGTATACTAAGTGTATAAACAAAGAAAATTAAAATCGTATAATAGAAACAAAATGAAACTAGTATTTACAATTGAAACAATTGAGCTAACTGCAGACGGTTGTAAACAATGTACAGGTAGCTCTAAGGATCAATACCAGTCGCGCGCGTCCCTAAGACGCTAGCTGCGTTGCCCCGCTGTATGGCAATGCTGATGCGCTGTGCCAGATACTCGCCAGCTCTCGGGTCACGCGTCGCATCGACCAGACACTCAGATATTTTTTTAAAAACCCGGAGAGCCTCGGACTCCAAGGGGAGCAAATGCGAAGGCTCTGTCGAGATCTGCAAATAAATATATGTAAATGTAGGTTTTGCGTACACGATTTCAGATACACAATATCGAAAGTATTTTAAAATTCGGTTAATAATTGACAGAGAAATCGAGGAACATAAAAAAACATAATCAGCCGGCAAAAGTGGCTCTGACGAAAGACCAGCGTTGGTTGCTAGCTCGCTAGTCAACCAACTCATGCTGAGGCAGAGCCATTTTGTTACTGGACTTACATTTTTGTATTTAAGCCAAGTTTATTATGTTTTTTTGTGTAAGTGTGTGTAAGTCTTTTAACAAAATAAATTCTATTCTATTCTAAATTTTTTTGATGTCGCGCAAAAATTACTGACTGGTTAATTCGTCCCACATGCGGACAAGGGTGCCCACCACCTTCATACGGAATTTACCTGACAAAAGAAAAGACCATTATCTTCGTATACCTATTTCTGTAAGACCACACCTAGCTAAGAAACGTCTAGACTAAAGAGGCGTGTTCTAAGTAGGTATACCATGATAAGTAATTGCACGTTTCTACTGACTCCTCTCTCGCGTGAGAGTTATGATTACTTTGAACTTAGATAATTATAGATTAATTAACTAAGACGCCGTCTAAATGAGTAAAGTGCGTTGCAAATTGTCATTAATTAAAACTAATTCATATTGGACGAGGTACTTCCTAATAATTATTATATATATTTTACAAAGTTATAGGAGAACGCTTATTTTTGTATCACTATTACTTGTTGGGGTTCCGTACCCAAAGGGTAAAAATGGGACCCAATTACTAAGACTTCGCTGTCCGTCTGTCCGTCTGTCACCAGGCTGTATCTCATGAACCGTAATAGTTAGACAGTTGAAATTTTCAGATGATCTATTCCAAATTTGTTGTTATAGCGGCAACAGAAATACATCATCTGTAAAAATTTCAACTGTCTAACTATCACGGTTCATGAGATACAGCCTGGTGACAGACGAACAGCGAAGTCTTAGTAATGGGGTCCCGTTTTTACCCTTTGGGTACGGAACCCTAAAAACGAAAGTGTGTTTGTTTCTTTATTTGTTTGTTTGTAATAATAAATCATTTTTAGCTTTTTGCTTTAAAGTGCGTTACTCCGAAGGTGAGGCGCGGGTTCGAATCCTGCCGAAATCGAAATTTTTTGGGATTTTATTAAAAAGTTTTCGTAGAATTAATCATTTATTAATATTATTGGGATATTATTAAAAAGTTTTCGTAGAATTAATCATTTATTCATGAACAAAAACAATTTATACATGGATATAGAATGGAAACGGTGCCGTCTGCAGAACTTTTAAAGCTGTGTCGCAGATGACAACGATGATGACAAAGATGGAAACTGTTCCTAAAAGCAAAATATGAAATTAAAAAAAAATACCTAGGTAAGTTAGCTACTTTACAAAATAATAAAGATAACAATTTAGTTTTCAGAAAAGTAAAAATATTTATCAAATATTTCAGTTAATTAAGTAATTTAGGTTTTAGATGCTTAGTCAGCCAGTATAGGAAAAATGTGTGTGGTGTGTGCATTATATGTGTGTCTGTGTGAGTGTGTTTGAGAGAGAGTGTGTATGTGTGAGAATGTATGTGTGTGTGGTGCTCCTGAGGACACCGATCTCTTAAGAGTCCGGGCAATAGGAACTGCCAAGGTGTGTGTTATTTATTATGTATTATTATGCGGCAAATTTAAGCAGTTCCTCAGTGTTATCGTATGACAATGACTGTAAATATTCAAAACATTTTATTTTGCATTTGTAGATTATAGAGTAGAGTAGAGCTGTCTTTCCGTCACGCCCTAAATAAGCAAGCAATCGACTTGATTCTTGGCATAGAGTTAATTGAAAGGATGGGGAGTAACATAGGTGCTAGGTTTTTGTTTTCGTAAAACATCAAATTCCCATGGGAGATTTACGGGAACACCCCCCTAGAAATGTGAAATTGGAATTAAACGCGGGTGAAACCGCGCGGAACAACTAGTTTCTCATAAACTAAAGTAGGTGTGGAAATACCTAGCCAAAGTCCACCCCTTGTCCACGTGAAAAGTTTGGTCGGATTTTTTGAATTTTTTTGCTAATTAACTGCTATCTGAATCACTCGTCTTCCACGAGCCAAGGCGGTGTGTCCAGAGATAACTAATTATAACTTTTATTAATTATTATAAATTGACTCACGGCAGACACGCTCACAGTCGTATCTTAGACACATGGGAGTGAACTCATTAATTTGCAAAATCTACCTATACACACATTTTTATATCAAACGTTTATTATAAATTTATAACTCACGGTAGTCATAACAACCAGTCGTGTTGCAGACGAGATACAGTGAAGTTATTGTTATAAATAATTATAAATATTTTTTATAGTTATTTTGTGCTGTCGTTGTGTTTGTTTACTATTTTACTACTACTTACTCCAATATTGAAGATGGCGTTCACTGTTTGTTTATTTTGGGTATGTTATTTACATTTTTTTTTTTTTTGAAAGCTTGGTTTTAGGATATACAAATTTATTTTATTTTATTGGACAAACAAAATCACTTAGGCCCTTAGGTATGTCTAAACAATTCTAACCTTAATTAAGTACCTATCTAACTTTCGGCCAATGAGAGATTTACATTAAAAAAATAACATTACAATCTTATAAAGTAGAATAGATAGGTAAAGCATGGTTGACCATCTGGCGCTGAATTTAAATATCTACCTACCTACCTGCCAAATAAAACAGATAGAATACGCAAAAGTGAACTTTTTCCGAAAATACTTGAAATCTTAGGAAAAAAATTAGCATAAACAAATTGAAGAGAGACGTGGCATGGCGGGCGAAAAAAATCTTAAAAAAATAGGTAAGGTTATTTGCCAACGCAACGTTGCACTATAACTATGTATGTTTAACACTGTGACTGCCAAGCGCGACCCACAGCGCGTCTACTGCTGGAAGCACATACCATGTGTGTTTCGTGGATAATGCTAGTGTTAACAAACTTTTACCCGCCAAGGGTAGGTAAGGCGCTTAACTTAAAACTAACCTTGATTAAAATTTTCTCGTGATTCTGTCGCTTTTAAAAATATTTACGAAGAAAAACGCTCATAAAACTTTCCAGAAGCTATGACATTACTCATACTACTTTTAATTCAATTTTGTCTAATGTGGATTTAGTGCGTTTCGTGCGTCCAGACACAATCGAATCTTATTTTGCATACGGTTACACGCTTCCGTGTGTAACTTTAGATGGAACAAACTCTACCATCTTGCTAGAGTTCCTTAAGTCCAAATGTAAGAGTTAATTTTTATCTCGTGTTTATACTTATAATATCGAGATATTCCACCAGCTAGTATTTTGTATATCAAAATAGGGCGTCTAGTCTGCAAACCGATTTCCATGGTACTTAGTTTGTATCACTTGAACACATTTTTTATTTATTTATTTAAAATGAACACACATAACTTAAATTTATAACACTCCTAAAAGCTTTAGGGCCTATTTGATGACAAAGTTGGCAGGAGTGTAGTTGACAGTACGAAAATTTAGCTTTACGGATAATACTCTCCTAAGCAAACCTAACCTGCACGTGGTTCACCCTGCTAGGTAACTAACTATTTTGTGGTGAAAATATCAAACAATATTATAATTTGATAACTCAGATTTACAATTGTTTTCCTTTACTTGAAACTGCCAGAAAAGTGTCCAGACACATACTGCCATTAACAAAGAATCATCATCAATACTGAAAGCTTACAAGCTTATGACGTCGTCTTTCAGTTGTTTGTGATGATGATGTTGCTTTGCTTCAGTTTGCATTGTATATAATCTGCCAGGTTATAACAAATCCATATCAGTTCTTCCGTTTCGGAGCTACAGCTACGAAAGTTCGACACACTCTATGTAAAAAAAAACTACACGATCTACTTTATTTCTTTTTAAATACTGCAAATGTTCGTCTTTTTATCGGCTAGGTACTAAAAAAACAATAATTTGACGGCGAATTTGATAACTGATGATTTTACTATAAAAACCGTTATAAAAGCGGAACACTCGCGTCTAGAACAGTATTCATCCTGTTGATCTCTCGGTAAGGGATGAAATGTTGGTGTTCTTACAATACAAAGTAGGTGCATAGTTAACCGGCTGTAATGACAGCGAACCGCATTGTTTTTATAAACAATGCGGTTCGCTGTCATTACAGCCGGCCGCATTGTTTATAATGAATGCATTATAAACAATGCGGTTTGCTACGAATATTGAATATCGCAATCGTTTTATCGTTTTGAGGAGTACTTAGATGCCGAAGATTTATGCACCAATCGTAAAGATAAGAATTGATATCGAAATTAGGGCACAAATGTTGACCACAATAATAATTGACGTCAAAGATACAATAGTGCCCTAAATATTTGTTTACAAATGAAAAGATCGTAAGATTATATCAATGCCATTTTGTGAATGGACGTACCGTACTGAGTAACAAAGATTAATGAGAAGAGTCTAAATAGTTCAATGTATAGCCGATCTGTCTGAAAGAAACTAGAATCTAGTTTTGGGTTGGCGTGGGTTGGGCACATTAAGAAAAAATGTAAATTTAAATGTGAGATAATATTCACTTCAGAGGTGGAAGCGCACTACGCGTCACCGGAACTGCGCGGCCGCGGCACTGCCCGTCAAATGAGAACAAATGACGATAAAAGCCGCGCGGTTTATTTGGTGATTTGTTCTAATTTGACATAAAGTGCCGCGGCCGCGCAGTTCCGCTGTCGCGTAGTCCGTTTGCACCTTCAGTGTTAGGATTTGGCGAAAGCAGAGATAGTCCTTAGAAAAGACTGGAAAAAACTGATGGAGTTTGTGGAAAATGACATGAGTAAGAAAGGAGTGAGTGCTGAGATGGAAAAGGCGACGAAGGAGGCGATAGAAGTAAAAGGTCTGCTTCAATCACTCATCGATCATCTCAGCATAAAACTACCCCCAGCACAATAAGGATGGCCGACCCCAACTGAGTGGGAAAGGGGCAAGATAATAATGAGGTGGACTACAAACTAAATAAAAAACTGTATCTGATTTTAAAACTTTGCCATTAAAGTTTGTTTTTATAACTAAGCTAGAGCTAAAGACGGAAAAAAGGAAAAAAAACTCCATCTTAAAGTTGCCTGCAACCCCGCAAGAGATTGCTCACAGAGACAATAGAATACACTTGATTGCATACGAAAAAAATCCAAAAAAAATACAGGAACGGGTAGATAACAGAGTTGCACGATCGTATATTATGGTGTCTTTATATTTCGTCCCTTCCTCGTATTGTTCCCTATCTTTGAGTACTTTATGTAATACAGTGTTTTCTACTATCTACCTATTTAAAGACTTGCTCATTATTTTTTCGAGTATTCTGGGTTAAGGAAAGTATCAACCCGAAGTTGGATTCTGTGAGATCTCTGTTCAATCGATCAGTAGGCAAACACGAATATAGTGTAAGGTTACTACCACACTAATTCTTGTTGTGACACTCGACGTGACCTACTTTTCTGGGCGTGTCACTGAAGATATTGTTTTTGTTATTCGGTTTCTACCTACTAGCTTGTGCCTGTGGCTTCGCACGCATTTTTGGAACAAAAATTAGTCTAAAATGTTATCCAGGTCACAATGATCCTTAAAAATGGGTAGGTTAGGTTAGGAATTCCCGTTGTAATGGCTAGTTTTTAATGTTGAGGTTACTTTGGTGATTATGTCAAACTCTCTTGTTCGGCAACTTCAGCAGTGGACGTGGATGTGTTTATGAGGTTACGTTTGAGAGTGCGCCATGGCCAGCGACGGGCCCTATGCCAAGGTTCCACGGAGACCAGCGCTGTAGATGCTCCTCGAGCTCCTGTAGCACACGCTGAGCATACCATTTAATATTTTTCCATTAATTTTGATAAGACATTAAGTAACTGGAAAAGTTTTCCAATTTTCTCGTTAAATCAAATATCTATTTAAGTATTGTTTTGTATTATGTATATCAGTTATCTAGTACCCATAACACAAACTCTGCTTAACTTGGGGCTAGATAATGCTGTGTATATTGTCAAGCATTATTTATTTATTTATTTAATCTTTTGTAGGAAACATATTTTCATGTGGCTGGTTACTGGGTCACCGCTTCATTGTTTGATGAACTTTCAAATGTGGTTAATTATCGTGCTTGTACTATAACACCACTATTTCCTCCCACAGAAGACCACGGCAACATGGCTGCTCCTCATCACCTGCCTCGCGATCCTCATCCGACAGTCGGAGGCCAGGCCGCCCTGGCTGGCCTCGGACTCCAGGGTCTTCACGGAGTCCGCTGAATGTCATACAGATGTAAGTTACTAAAACATGATGAACTTAAAAAATATCGTTGAAAACTAACGTCCACACGAGTATATAAATAACTAACATGTAATTTTCGACCCTTAGACCTGCTATCTTATTAGACCCCCAATTTCATCTAACGTCATTTAGCCTATCCTCCACTAGCCACCACTAATGACAGGTTTCCACCAAAGATCAGATCTGCTTGTTTCTCCTTGTTGTGGAGTTTCGTATTACAAACCACAAAATACTGTCCTATTACCGACTTTCGGCGAAAAGTTTAATTTTAACCTCATAAACCTCCTCCGTTGGTAATCGCCTAAGAAGACCTTAACACATATTTTATCAACACTTCATGATTTAAGATCTTGTTTGCATCACAAGATTTTGACAGATACAGGTTTTCACCAAAGATCAGCTCTGCTTGTTTCGTCTATTACAAACCACAAAATACTGTCGTAGCGCTGACTCTCGGCGAAAAGCTTACTTTCCACAAGACTCATCATTGCGATGGACTTCATAGCTTTTTCTTATTCGAAATAGGTTAAAAGTGTTAATAGCTACCTTTACTTAGGTATTCATATACTATCCAATGAAGTATTTTTTTTTAATTCAAAGGACTCTACATTTAGTAGCTAAAAAAGTGCTTATGATAATGCTAAGTTTTCAAACCCAATCGATTTTCATTAAAATTTTACATCTGCTCACTTACTTTCCTTTGTTATTTTGCTGTTTATTTTCCCTGTTTTTTTGCATGGAGATACGAGTTTTGGGTTCGTGCTACATAATAAAATCTTTAGTCATTATATTCTTTATCTTTTTAGTTCTCAGTCAACCGTTTCAGTTGCCTCTTCTCCAAAATTATCAGAACGTAAATATAAACACGGATGTAACTTCTTCGACTTATGCTCTCGTCATTATCTAGCTAATTGAGGCAAACCTACCTAAACCTTATCAAAGAATACCGAAAATTTTATATTTTTAGCGTTCTTTACCGCCAACGGGACTTTGCTCCTGGGATCTGCTTAGTCTGGGACTAGATGATGCTTGAGAAATTAAATAAGTTCCCAAAAATTTGATTCTTTGATAAGATTTCGGCGGGACTCGAACCCGTGCCCCACTCTCATTACGGGTGTGCTCTCACCAACTAAGCCACCTTATTTTCAACCGAAAATCTTTGGAACCACTTACGGACTATAGCGCCGCGCCGGTGGCTGGATATCGAAAACTTTTGGGAATTTATTTCATTTATAGATACCCAAAGTACGGGCAAAGCACTATAACAAAAAAACTTTAGACGATGCTTTATGGATTGTACAGCATTAATTATATATTTTTATTTAAACGGGGCTTGATCACTAAGCCTCCGCTGTCCGTCTGCGCGTAGGCCTGTTTGTTATGAATCGTAATTGTTAGATCCTTGAAATATTTTAGGGTGTTCATCACTGAAACTACTGTCTATATCTACAAATAATACCAATAACAAAAGTTATTAGTAAACAGTTCAGTTTTTAACTTTTACAGTCCTCAATTGTACTATAAGCTTAAGGCGATTCCTCGAGCCAAACTAGCGCCGCCATCTGTTTTATCTTATTAGTTTGTTGAATAAAGAAATTTCAAAATTTTCAATGTGCAGTTTGTGATACCTATTGTAAACTTTTTATAATGCCTTCATAATATTTTTATTTTGTATAGTTGAGGCAGAGATACGAAGATGCACTTTGTGGTGTCCGAACTCTATTTTCGCATCTCTGCCAAAACTATCTACACTAATATTATACAGATGAAAGAGAGGCCTTAAGTTCAGTTCTCAATAAAGGTTTTTGTATTTTGTAAAATTAAAAACTTAACTACCTATTTTTGTGTGCGATTCCTACACGCACTTGGTCGGTTTTGTAAATGTCACGTTAGTTGACTCTTTAGGTTTCGAAAAGTCACGTGGCACCCATAGAGTCAAGGTTTCTGTGGCGCGTGATATTGATAAAATTTATCGTGGAGTTAACCGGTAATTTAATTACTATCCAAAGTTTAATTTTTATCTACACTGGTTCATATTAAAAAAATGTAAGAAATTTGCGGTTTTCGTCGGTTCTTGTGTCAAAAGCAAAGACACTTCATATAGATTATTTACCATGATTGGTAGTGTTTTGGTTTTTCCCTTATCAATGTACAAGGTGTCACGTAATCTTTGCCCAGAATCCACTGCAACACGATATAGAAGTACCCCCAAAAGGGGGTGTGTACACACACAGTACAGTGGTCTTTGTAGTTAGACTACCTCCGGGGTAACTTGTGTCGTAATTAGGTACATTTTTACAATACTCAATTTTGTAAATTTCCGAGTAATTTTCGATTTCGGCAGGACTCGAAACGCCCCACTCTCAGTACGGGTGTGCTAACCAACTAAGCCACGAAATCCTTAGTTGGTTAGTCGAAAATCTTTGGGACTTCTTATGGCTCTAGCGCCGTTAGCTCGTCGCCGTTACGTCTTCATATAGTTTGAGACTCAAACTAACATTTTAAATGCGAAAATTTGGATGAATGGGTAGATTGATGGATTGATGTATGTTTGTTACTTTTACTCGCCAAAACATCGGACTGAAATTTTGCAGAGATCGTGTCTTGGTCTGGAATAACACTGGCTACTTTTTATTCCATTAATCTTCCCATAGGAAACCTTTGAACATTTCTATAGAAACAACACGAGCGAGGTCGCGGGCAGAAACTAGTCCAAAATGATTTTCTAAGCCGTGGTCGGCATCTTAGGAAATACTTGCTTTCTTATTTATAATACAAACCATTACTTGTTTCAGGATGAGCTCCTAGACCTGTGCCAGCGATGCGCCAAGCTCACGAAGTCTCGTCTCGCCTATCCTGCATGCTGTTCCACAGATCTCAGTGCCAGGAAATGGTGCTCGGACTATGTGTACTTTGGACAAGGACAGTATGATTTCCACTAAGGTTCAGACATTTTAGTTATTGTATTGTTAAACTAAGCATAAGCTAGTCTAAAAAACTCAACGACATACTTAGTGTAGAGCCTATTACAGTTACGAGTTAGTTAAAAGTTAGTAACTTTTTAATGTCTAATGTTTTTTAGTAAGTAGTTGTAGTAGACATTGTAAAGTTACTAAGTTTTATATAATTAATTAGAAAAACAGAAGATGACTCGGTCATTTAGCTAATTTGTGTTTTTAAAGGTATTTTTTTAATAATAAATTTACAAAAGGAAATTAATTTAAAAAGAAAAATTGATATACAATAAGCTTTATCTAGGTTATTGATCAAAGCATAGTTATGTCGTTGGGTGGAAAACTGCCACGAAAGACGAAGAGAGAAGAAGAGTATTTTGATGATGTATGAGAGAAAATATGTTATGCTAATAAATTCAGGTTTTAGAATTGAAGAAAATGCCTCCGAAAACTGCGATTATTGCTGTCAATGTTTTTGTACGAAATTATGATTGTTATTCAGAAAAGTTTAATCCTTAATTTGAAATATACTCAATAGGTACTCAAGTATAAACGGTTTAAGCTTATACGAAAAACTATGGATTTTAGGCACTGATTAGAAAAATTCTTCCGCTATTGTATCATTTAAAAAATAATCCGAAGGTCTCATAAAAAAAAATCCCGAGGGATAAGTAGGTACTTGTCACAAAAAACTGTCTAAAAACAGTGTAAAGACTAGGAATTTGACGTCGGTTTTTAGTTTATTTTTAAACAATCAAATCATGTATCTTACTTAAAAAAACTCCAAAAGTAAAAATCAGTTCTTTGATATTTGTATGTAAGTATTAAGCCTATTGGCCTTATGTAGTTTACTAAGAACTGTTTAATTGAAGAATCCAACACAAACATAGTTAGTAGTTAAATCGCTCTCATAATGAAGGGTTGGTGAATTTTGAAGGATAACAAATAACAATGCATTTATTAAATCTCGTCTACCTATTGACAAAATGTAGACGCTTATGTAAAATTGAATATTATAAAAAGGGTGACAGTGAGGTATGGTTGAGTTGTAAATAATGAAAAAATGTATGAAATGATTTATAAAAATGTTGAGATGATGTTATGCAAGATTTATTGATGTTTGCATGCATTAGGCAGTAAATAATAACTACTTATTTAAAGTACGTGTGTTTACTAAATTTAAGACAAAGTAAAAGGCTGTGATAATTCTTTTAATAAATATTTTGAAATGTTTTTGTTTAATATTTTTTTATTGCATTACCTTATCTATATTTTGAATATCTACTCACTTCAAAATGGATGCCATTAGGTATCTTAAACTTATTTACAGTTTAAGTTGTTGTATAATTGTTTATAAGTACGTACCTTGTGTGTTGTATTATTACACAAACCCTTTTGAGTTAGGTGTGACCGTCAGTTAGTATTATTATAATAATATTCTCTGCCGTCAGTCTTCTAGTCCTCTGGCGAACCTCGTGACAAAGATGCGTAGAATGCAATTCTAAGGAAAAAGTGGTGGGCAACTTCTTTTAGGCTTAGGTATTCCATTCTAAACCGTACATCTTCAATAGTTTAAGTTGATTACAGAAACGGACATTGCGTTAGATAGGTAATTACAATCATTTTGTAAGACACAAGACAGTAATGTATCAACAAAAAGTTCCAGATTGGGCGAAAATACAGTTATTGTTTGTAGTGTTGTTCCGTTCATCTTTGGGCGGAAATAATTGGCGAAAGGACATCAAATATGTACGTTCATTATAATTACCAAAATAAAACCAAACATCAAAAATCCATAAATTAATTTATTAACACTATTGACAATATAACAAGTTCTTTTTATGTACAAAATCTCTAATTCATTCGTTTTATTTATTTCTCTAGCACTTTACAAAGAGCGTATGATAACGTTAGGTACTTAGATTATATTTATTAAAATTTAACAATTTGTTAATTGTATTACGTGACAGCTGACGGCAAATACAAAAAACAATGAAGCCAAATATTGTTCACAAAAAAAATTGAATCATGAAAATAAATTGACCAGAGATTTTTATGATAATTATATTCGTTGAAACCTTAAAGTAAAAAATTGTACTCATTTCAAGTTTTGCGATATTTACTAACACAATAATGAACTTAACCAATGTATAAAAAAGATAAACCGTGTATCAGTAAAAAACTTAAAACTAAGTTAAAAACTAAAAATTCGTTGTATGCAAAAAATTAGTAAATGCCGATCACGCCACGGGTCTTAATATTAAAATGAACACAACTACAATTCTCGTACAAATTCCTTTTCTACTTATCTTTGGGCTTTAGTTTTGACTAAATAATGTATAGTTTACAAGATCACCTGCATTTTACGCTAAAGTTTGGCTAAAATCAACTAACTTAGTGAGTTTCCCGTTTGGACGGAATTCATAATTTTCTACTTGTTTTCTATACATTTCTACAAAAGCATTTTTATAGAAGTCACAACTGAATTTATAATATGCGCTGATTGAAAAAAAAAACGTGTTCAAGCCTAAAAAAAGGTACCCTGTGTGCATGGAAATAAATTCTTTAAAAACGGGACTCAAACAATTTTCTACTTTGAGCTAAACGTAACTGAAAACTAGCTTATTTTTAGAGTTCCTCAGCTTTTAAGCTAATGAGTTTTTACACAAATATGTACACATGTACATTTACATTAATATTTTACATTACAGCGACGTTCTAATCTGTACATTAGGCTCTACATTTTGGGGTTTATTGAAATCGCTTAGCTTGAAAATGATTTAGCTTTAAAGAATGTTGTTAAAAATTTATTAAATTAAAATACAAACAATGTACAATCAGTTAATGTTTTAGGACATAGAATTGACAAACACAATTTTTTGAAATGAACATGCGGTCAAATGAATTTACGATTACGTTGTAAATTTCTTGGCTATTGTAGATCGATAAACGGATAACTTTCTCAGACTCTAAACCATTTTCAAAGTAAATCATCAGGATTGTTTTTATCGTAAATTTCCTGCAATTTCTGCTGTTCTTTGACTTTCTTCATTTGCGCGTAGATTGAAGCTGCCTTGTAGTTGATCGGACCGTAGTCTTTCATGTCAGCATCGGCGTATATGAAGGCGTCTTCGGGTCTGAACGGCTGAAGAAAAAAAAAACGTTAGTGATTAAGAAAATCAGTCAACCTTCCAACAAAACTAACAAAATCCAAATTGTTTTAGGAAGACATGGACTGACACAAGGGTTAACGCGTTACACGTTAAACTTAAAAACTTCCTCCTTTTTGTCGGGAGTTCAAAAGGAGTTTACTCAGAACCTATCAAAGTATAAACTAATATTTTTAAAGAAAAGAAACAGAATACATAATTGTACTAAAGTTATTAACAAAACTAAATTGCGCAAAGAATAAACAAACATAAAATGGTAATATGTGAGTGAAAAATACGGAGGCAAAAGCAAAATAAATAATACTGATTAAACTCTTAAACAATAAATGTTTATTATTACTATTAAACAAATAAAAAGAAAAAATTGGCTGAATTATGTGAATTTATGTAGATAAATAACAATAAGTACTTAAATGGTTTTTTGATAAAATGAGATGAAAGAAAAGCAAGTAGGTACAGTAAGCATTAAGTTTTAAATAATTTTGAATATTACCTTTTGAATTAAAAAATGTACGTGTCACTCTTGGTAAAGCGTTCCTAGAAATAAAAATAAACGATCACAACATTGCTAATACATGCTTTTTGGAAAACCTAAGTAAATTGCAAAATGTGAATTATTTGTAAACATGCCAATAAGCAGGGAACATTTTTCACGTAGCACATATTACCATAGTTCGAAGCATAATAGAATAGAAATCATATTTTAACAATCATATTAATTTCACCTATAGTGTAAACAGTAAAGGGGAAAAAATATATTTATTTTTGCAAATTGATTAAAGAAGTCTCTAAAAGCTACCTTAACAAAAATATTTTGAAAAATTACAATAAGTCAATAATAACGAAGAGGTGAGTTTTGAATGGTTTTATGTCATTTATAATGAGCATGCAAATCTTACCATTTATACATCGATTTCGTTGAATTTGAGCGTAGCATATTCGCTCCGAGGTTGAGTGTGTCCTTTCCTACTCGAGGCAGGCTTACTACTACTATCCTGATTTTGATTACCACTCTCCCCCCCTATTGTGTACGTATCATACAAATGTCTATTGGAATTGACTGTATTCTTAAATTTTAAGTTATGATTACCTAAAGCTAGATCTGCGTACACTAACTTTTTATGCCTAGGCTTGTCCTCTCTAGGACCTAGTGTGTTAAAATTAGGATTGCAAGGCTCTGGGCCTAGGTTTCTAGTGGAATTTGATATGTAGTTGCCTTTAATTAGCTGCAAATAGGATTTTCTTTCCGATTCGCTATACTCGGGCTCAGGATAATTCGGTTTCTCGTAATTATCGTAGACCCCTACGCAAGACAGCTTTTCTCTAAGACTTTCAGACTTTTTTAAGCGATTCAGTTTCTGATTTTTATCTCTAGTTCTATTCAAAGTTTTTGTATAATATTGCGTGTCTTGCTGGTATATCATAGGACCTATAGTATTATTGATTGATCTTTCTTGGTCTATGGGAACTCTCTTATCTACTCTTATTGGTTGAAAGTAGCAGAAGCTGTGGTGTTTCTGCAGTGGTATTTGAAAATTCTTCTTATTCTTTCCTTTTGAGCTTAAATTAGTGAAATGGTTGCGCATGTACTGTTGCTGGAGTATATTAGTGTTCTGAAAACGATATTAGTCTGTTAGTAAGTTATTGACATAAAGCTGAAAGGGTCGTGAAGATGAAAATAAAACGAAAAAAGCGTATACCTGACCGTTTTCACTCTCCGCTGTTGCTTCTATGTTACTTTGAACTGAATTGCTTCGTCTGACAAATGACCTCTTTGGCACAGGCTTTTCACTCAGCTTTGGTATTTGTAACGTTTTATCAGGTGCTATCACTTGTTTCTTTGGCAAACCCACTCTGTTTATTCCTTGTTCGTTCAGTTGACTGACAACTGATTTTACTAGCGACATCGATGGTAGTATAGCAGCTAGATTCTTTTTTGGTGTTGCTCCGACTATATTTGGCTTGGCTGCATCTGTTTCTACATTATCATCATCTTCGCTGCCACTTTCATCTACATTTACTACTTTTAAGTCATCATTGAATGCAGTCTTAAGGTTCTCTGCAGATTTTGTGGGTCTTACAGGAGCGTCAATAGTGTCAAATGATTTCAAATACTTTGTGTTTATCAAAGGCATGGACAGATTAACGTATACATGATCAGTTTTGACCGGAGAAGACAAAGGAGTTATTTTTGTTCTCGGTGCGGGTATTGGTCTATTTAATGAGGTAGTAGATACCCTCATCGGATCTATATTTTCCTCGTATATTTGTATAGAGTCTGTAAGGTTCTCAAATTGTTCTACACCGCTTATATCAGTCTTTATATTGAGTAATGAGGGGAAATTTTCATAAATATTGCCAACATTTTCACCTGCTTCCTTATTGTCTGAATCTGAGTTTTTATTGTTATTTATTTCTGTGAAATTCTCTGTGTACTCCGTGTTAGGATAAAACCTTTCTATATTTCTCTTCCTTATCAGTCTCATTGATTGAAACCTCGGTGGCTTTTTGATAGCTCTTGTATTTAAAGACGAGAATTTCCTCGATTCATTTTCGATTAGTTCTTCGTCTATAGTCGGACATTGCTTGAGAAACGAAGGTTGTTTTGGTGGAAAATATGTATTTAAAAGCACCGTTTGATGCAGTGGGTACATCTGTTGTATTGGAGATAGCATTGGTATTCCATAGTTGACAGAATTCGATGACGTTTCCAGAGGGTATGCTATAGCATTCTGTACGAACGGCGGGCATACGATCCTTGGAGTGAAAGACGGGTTTGTTGTCAGTTGTTTTTGTAAAGCCTCGATTCTTTTAGTAGTCTTTTGGTTCGTGTCGACCACCCTCGGTTGTATAGCTTGTACAGGCTTTTAGTAACACGCAAACAAAACATGAAATGGACAAACAAAACAAAATTAGATGCAAATTAAAAACTTTAAGCAAACATTATTATTTGCATGAATTCGAGCAAAATAATATCATTTGGTTTCATCACTTGGGAAAATTTAAAAAGATTTTATTTCAATTGTAGGTAATCTATTCGGAATACTGTAACAGTATTCCGAATAGATTACCTACAATTGATAGACAATTGATAAACTAGGTAGGCGATTAATAAGAAGTTGAAATATCCCAAATTAAAATGAAACCAAAGGTCACAAGAGAATCAGTGACGATGTTAGATAAGTTATTTCATGCTCATTTATTAATTTAATTGGTGCCAATTTTATTGCTAATTCTTGAGTCAAAGATAAAATCATCAAATTTTACGGTACAGTAATCATAAAACATTGCAAATGAGGTTGGCATCAAAATTGGCACCAGATTTATAAGTAACGGGCATTTGAAAACTAACAATAAAAGTCAATCTTCTGATCTTCATTATCGTTTTTAAACAGCATAATAGTGATTGTGAGTCACTAAAAAGTATCTCGTTTATCCATTTTTTTCGAACCAGCAAAATCTTAAAAGTGGTGGTAGCCCATTTGCTTTAAAAAAATCGCCATCGCGTCTGTGTCCAATTAAAGGTATGGCTGGGTCAAAAATTTCAGATAAGCAACACAATTTAAATGATGCAAATTTGTAACTTTAGTTATATCCACAACCACAGTCATATTGGCAGAGTCACGGCAAGATGGGTGAGCCCAGCCACACGCTCGGTCTTACTAGCGAGCATGCCTGCACAAACTAGTTTGCGTATGTTAGAACGTTCGTGTAGACGGCAAGACGGTAGCTCACGCAGGTCGAGGCTTTTGCAACTTTGTGTTGAGATTGGACTGCGCAGGAAAGAGCGTGTGGCCGGGCTAAAATACTGTCTAATCTGTCAGTACAAAGAACGTTTGCGATGCCTCTGCCAATATATAGGCGGGTTATATTGGGTTTGTTGTGTGTTACCTTATTCGGTGGTTGCTGTAGTCCGTGGAAGGGTAGATTCTCGTAGAGCCCTGGATCCCCGAGGGCTCCGTTTGCTGCATTATCTACGCCATTCGTAGGTGGGCCTGTGAAATGAACGGTGATTATAACTTTATTTAGTTTTATCAGGTCTAGTTTATCCAATTTTATATACCTACAGCTGAATACATTTTCGTTTTTAATTTTTATAAAAAAAATCTTTTTTAATCGATAAAACTAAAATCAAAAATGTTTATTTCTTTGGCAATGTGGCCAGCGTCTTGGAGACATTTCCGACTGGTATTGATATGGATCCGCCTGTGGATTGTTTGCAACAGTCTGCATTTACCTCAATAGTTTCAATTGTGAATACTAATTATAATTTGTTTCTACTTTATGATTGTAATTTTCTTTGTTTTTAAAGATTTTTGTTTGGACTTACAAAATAATTACAGACAAGTCTTTTAAACTAACTCGAGAACAAAGTCTTATTATTATTTGATTCTTATTACTTATTTTATTGTTTATTAGGGAACATAATATTTATTTTAAGAAAATTACAAGAGCAGAATACAATAATTACAACTAATATTTACACCTAAATCTATTTTCTAAAAATCTAAGCCGTTACCAGTAGGCAAAGTGCCCAAAATGCTGGCAGCATTGCCACGTTGAATGGCAATGCTGATTTATTAGGGAACAATTACATTTTCAGTCAATGCCTAATGATTTAGGTAATCGTCTACATTCTCTTTTATAGTCAAGCCACGTAAAAACTGCTGATTATCCGTGATTCAAAACAGAACAATAAGGACATCTATTATTTAAAATTAATAAATGTCCTTAATATTGTTTTTTATTACGTAAGTAGATATGTAGTAGAGAAACTTAAGTGTTCCACAACGAGTTAAAATGCGATCACCAAAGCCATGCGATACTCACTTTCTCCTGGTTTCTTTCGCTTTCTAGTATTCCTTTGAGTCTCAGAGAAAGGTTTAACTTTTACACTTGCAGCAGCCATTCTGTCTGGCCTTTTGAACGACACAACTAAAAACATGCCAATGTTAAAACAAATTCGTGCAAAAAAGCTCAAATTAACAAAAAATAAAACAAGTAACGCAACTTAACATGAAGCAAGTAAAAAAGCTAGTGAAAATGGCTTGAAAACAGGTGGTAGATAAGAAAGAAACTAAACAAGAACTAAAAAGTAACAGAAATGGTGAAAATAAAAGTGTAAGGAGTGAGTAACAATAACTTGACTGAAAGGTAGTGTGAGTTGTTAGTGTTCTTGACAATGATAGTGAAAGAAAACATTTTCAAGGTAACTTTGACAAGTGTTTTTTTAAATGAAAATGTACAATAAATATAATGAAGGTTTTATAAGTTTAGAAATAGCCCCATTGTACCCATATCATGAAAATAATAATAAAATACCTCCTTCTGTGACTATTACATTAGGAGCTTCACTCTGAAAAAATGATCTAAGTCCTTTCTTTTGCAAAATAAATCCAGATTTATTTATATTCATCAAAGAAACAGCCCTTTTGTTGCTCTTATTTATTTTCTTATACTTTCCGCTATCATCATCGGAATCATTGTCACTTTTCCTTCTAAAGTTTTTAATAAAACCTGAAACCACGTTGTGGTGTCTTCTTGGCTTACCATTCTTTTTAGAATATTCAACTTTAGTCTCTTCAGTGTTACTCCTATTTCTTTCTAGAAGACCTAAGTTTGAGTCTTCAACATCGTCCTTCTTATTCATTTGCAGTCTCGCTTGGTTTTTAGGACTGAGCGTATGATTTGAGTTTACGTGAACCAGTACACCAGGTTTAAGCGGCCATTTGCTAGGCGTTACTACAGTTTGAACTTTATGACTTTCATCTTTAGGCTCAGCTTTGGGCGTTTGCATTTCTGTTTCTTCGTCAGCGTTTATCGTAGCCTCCAGCTGTGTCAGATTTGCGCGCAAGCTGGTGTTTTCTTTGAATTTATTCATTTCTAAGTTATAGCTTTGTGAATCTACAAGCCGTGTTCTATCAGGTGATTTTGGACTGAATGTGAGACTTATTCGTGGCGATAACGCTGGTAAAGCTTGTGATATGATAGACTGGGCTATAGACACCTCATTTAGACAGCTACCATCCGGACTGTTATACAAAATGAATAGAAACAGTAGATTAGACACATGCGATGATGATTCGAGTTTTTTCCTAGTCTCTTACAATATCTACGCTTAGACTTGTCAGATATGAAATATACATAGATAAAAATAACATAAATACGGCATACATAAATAAATATGGAAGAAGAATGCTTTCCAAAATCATGCATACTGTTCAAGTACCAATTTTGCCGAACTACAAAACGTCAAATCTACTTCACACTTTTTAAAAGTAGCCAAAAACATAGCGACAAATAAAAGAAAGCATTCTCCATACTAGGAAATATCATAAAATTAGTTTGTTAGTAATATACCTGATGTATTAATTGTAGTCAATCTGAGTACGTCTGGTGTTAATGCCGTTAGAAACCTATACAATAATTAATATTATTAATTTGGTATATTTTTATGAGATCATAATTTCTAAATTAATATACATAAACATGTTATAAATAATCCTATCAAAATAAAAACAATAATCACAATGAACTAAAGTAGAAAATCGAAGTGTGATGCAAGTCAAAAATAAAACATGCGAAAGTACTAATTCTATTGTAAGTTTAGCCGTTGGTCCAAGCGTAAAACTCAAACGCAAACGAAATTTTAGTCATTTTGAAAAATTTAGTAACGTTGGTGACCTTAAACTGACCTTTAAAGGTCAAGACCCCTGCGTAGGTACTATAAGAGGTGACCTTGAAGGTGGCATTGATAATGTGTGCCAAGAATCGCTTCGGACCAATGCGGCTGAAAAGATTCAACTTAATTTAGCTCACTTGAAAGCCTTGCATAACCTTTAAGTTAAAGAGAAATCTAAAGGGAAATATTAACAGAATGATACACATACAATTGTGAAGGGTAAAAATACTGATCAAAATATATAAATAATAAAGTTAACTAGGTTAATAACATCTACTCTATAAAATAATTGACAAGATACCAATAACAAACGTTGTAGATGTTTCTAGTTTTAAAGTTAGTACCACAGATCCTTTGTTGTAAAGTATAGAATTTTTTTGTGAACAATCTTTATGAAATAAAAATAATCTAATGATGATAAATAAGATTCTAGAAACTTCTACAAAGTTTTTACTAAAATATAATCTAAGGCGAATCATTCAACTAAGTATAATGATAAAATAGATAAATTAGATGATAAAATTAATGATATTACTTACTTCTCCCTCTCCTCTAATTCAACTGGATTGTTATCTGTTTGTATGTTAGTTGATGTGTTTTAGTTTTAGCAGCATCCGGAAAAGACAAACAAAAACAAGTTAGATTTGTAAATTTAAACACAATACAGAAAGAGAACAGCTAAAGGGATGAAATTATGGATGAAATTGGAATACAAGACACATAAAAAACAATGACAATGAAAGCAAGATCCAAAACAAGAAAAGCAAACATCAAACAATTAAAAATATATTGTGGCTATGATTTTATATCTATTTCAATATTAAGACGGTAATTATCTACCTGAATTTCAAATAATTGGTTACGTCGACATAAGAAAACAATCTTTTAATGATAAACTAGCTAAAGTAGAAAGAGCTCTTACACTTAGATTTAGCCCTCATTCGCCTGCAGATGCAGTAGATGATGATGCACAGGATCACAGTGATCACTAGGATGGCAAGGGCAATACCACCGATGAGGAGCATCTTTTGCTGGTCGCGCCACCAGATCTTGGTACCTGAGGAAGAGTTGATGGTGAGAATTCGGATGAAAATGTAGGAAGTAATTAATATATCCCAAAAACGAAAGAACTCCCAAAGATTTTCGGGTCGACTAGATAAGATCACGTAGCTTAGTTGGAAAAAGAGCAACCCTGCGCTGAAGGGGAAGGTGCGGGTTCGAATCCCGTCGAGATCGTAAATTTTTGGGATATATTAATTTCTTAGAAATTACCCAGAGTATAATAAATAAAAACCTTAGAATGTAGGAAGTAATGATATAATTTGTAGTAAAACAATGTAAAGATAAGTTGAATGGTGTACAAATAATCTTTAGTATCTTCTGTTTTCATCATATAAATAATAAGGGTCATTGTAAATGTAGTAGAGAATAAAAGTCAACACCTAAAGAAACCTAATGTACCTATATAGAAACCGGCACTATCCACTAATTCATCTACAACTACAATTATAGACCTCTTTTGATTTATGCATAGGTACTTACTAAAACTTTCCAAGTTGGCTGTAATACAGAAATAATTTTGAAATATTGCCAGACACAATACATTTACTAATCATTTATTACTAATCATTACATCTTCTAATCTAAACAATGCCACTTTATGGTAAACAAAGTCCTATATCCTCAAAGAACCAGTTCCTGGATTACAATTACAACCTCTAGAGAAAATGTTATTAAAATATAATCACAGCCCCGAGTCCATTTGACGTTAGTATCGAGACGTGATCGTTACGTCTCATATTTATTTTAACAATATTCAGATAATTAACAGCTAACTTATAGACTATGTAAATAAATAGGTGATGATGGCTAATTGCAAATTGCTACAAAAAGTTACTGAAATGATACAAAACAAAGTTGTAGGACGACTATGGTTAACATTTATAGTAGTTGTTTAAGAAAACATAGGTACCTACTAAGGATAAACGTGGCATAAATGGTACCTACTTTTCTAACTAAGTTACGAGACAGAAAAGGAAGATGAGTTCCCAAAAATTCACCACTCACAATACTTTTTAATTTAGCGGGGGAGTTATAAAATTGTCTAAGTCAACTTCTCTGGAAAGAACATTAAAACATCTGCATGTCTGATCAACAATGTGTTTTGCCTGTAGTTTGTTTTGTCTCGAACCCAATTTCAATACAAAAGTCCTTATATTCTTATAAGGACTTTTGTATTTAATATATACGATATTGATTTTGTATTTAAACTATATATAGAGACATAAATGTCTCAATTGATATCATCATGAGTTTATTAGTTTACTACTACATAGTAGTAAACTAAACAGTAGTAGTAGTAGTAGCTAACATTCAAGACCGTGTTAAATGACACAAACTTTCAGTATTTCATTGAACCCAGTAGTGGGTGAAATCCGACTGCTGATGAAGACTGAAGTAGGAGCAGACTGAGCCCACGCCACTATGTCAGACGACATGGTGTACGATAAGTGTGTCTCTAGGCAAGGGCCTATTTTTAATCAGGGAGAATAGGTCCTGGCCCTTGCCAGGCCATGTTTGAATACAAATTCAAGCGTCTAGATATTATCATAGTGCATCATGGGACCAGTCTGTCTGTATCTAGCTCAATGCTCTCAAACTTACCCATAACATCCATCTCGCAAGCCCGTGACATGCCAACGGAGTTGTTAGCGTAGCAGAGGTACGTCCTGTATACATCTACAGAGGTGCTGAGTCGGAGAAAGCTCTGGGCACCGTTCTGCCAGATCTTTTCATCTGTCAGGCTGTCGTTGTCGTTTTTCAGTTTCCATGAGAAGGAAACCTGGAAGAGAATACCAAAACGAATTAAATTTTAAAATAATGATACCTACAACGATTTGTAGACAACGTATACAGGTTTTTCTGTAACCTATTTAGATTGATTTGTATCTATATCCTCTATAATAATTTGTAATCTCAATTTTTATGGTACCACGTTGCACACCCTTTTCGGTCACAAAAATGCAATTTGTACCTATGTTCCTAGAAAATTTAAACTTTTTCGGTTTTAAGATTCAGAGAAAATTGTCTATAATAGACGGACAGGCAAACCTACGAGCGATCCTAATTCGGACGAAGGTACCCTACAAATGACCTTTTTTTTACTAAAACTAGTTTGATCAGCTTTAAAATGGTGGATATTAATTACCTCTGTAGGATTTGCAAGAGCTGTGCAGACCAATACCTGCTCTCCGTCGATATCGGATTGTTTGATTCCACATTCCGGAACATCTGAAAATAAATCACAAAATGAAATAACCACTTCCGCTCAAGTAGTTTCAAAACTAAAACCAATATATTTTCATAACTCATTTTAAATTCACACAAATTCACTGCGTTGTGCACTTTTGCATGATCTGATCAGTGCATTAAGAACACAAAATATATGATATAAATAATTACCTAGATATCTGATGTAGGTACCTACCTACTTTACATTATACTAGGCAGGTAAGGTACATAGATAGATATTTTTTACTATTCATGGTACTAGGTTTTTTATCGATTATTTATCTTCTAGCGACATCTAGTGATACTTACACATAACATTCAAGTAAACTGTTGTATTGACGGAACCATGACGATTATAAGCTTCACAAACATAGTCACCGCCATCTTTTCTTTGCACCGGGCCGAGTAGTAACGTATTAGAGGAAGATAGAACGAGAGATTTATTGCTGTGCTCCTTTCCCAAAGCTTTGGAGGGGTTTTCTCTTCTCCATGAGTAGGAAGGCATTGGGAATCCTCTGAAAAATTAAACGTTGTGTTAGTGCCATCTACTGAAAGTGTTTGTAAACTGCCGTTGTGTAAACCACTTACCTTGCGGAGCAGACGACTTTGGCTGGGATCTCATTTTCTATGACTGATACTACTTTTGGTGTCACTGTTATGTTTTCAGGTTCGTCTGAAAAGGCAAAACACATGCGTTTAGAGTAGTATGTACTCGTAAGCTAGTGGGAGGTAGGTTCTTCAAAAATAATGATGAGATATCACCATTTAACTACAGGATGGGGCACGTCTCAAATGTATCTAATATATTAGAGACTTTGCATTTTTCAAAGGACTAAAATTACAGAAATAATTTGCTAAAAATATCGCTCAAAAATGTTGGCATTCTGTATCAATTTGAGAACAGATATAGTGTGATACAGGGACGAGTAAAATTTTACTCTGGTGTGATACGAATCCATATCTAATTCAAGGCTGATTTGAGAAGTTATGCTCTTTTTTGCTATGTTATAAAATAACAATCAAAGAAGAGTATTAATTCAGTACTAACATTTACAATTAAAACAGTTGAGCTAACTGCATACCGCTGCAAAAAATGTAGGTATCAAAAGCTAGCTCAACTGATCCCTGCTCACTTGTATTACATGCATGTGGTATCATTGCCGGTGGCGCCACGCGGTAAATGCATAAAACATCTCCTGACAAGAATTTTCCACTGTGACATCTATTGATTTTGTAAAGGAACTACACAGCCCATGCTTCACAATATGAATACACGGAGACGAACGTCCAATATCAATCGAAAAGGTATGTTAGTATGATCTAGCCTAAGGTACTCACACTCTACTGCAAACTTGGTAGTACTATTGACAGGAGCGCCGGCGAGGTTCTTACTGGAACGGCAAGTGTACCGCGCCGTGTCCGCAGTCCGGTCAAGCACGCCGCGTGACCACGCAGACATATTCCAATGCTGGAAGGCAGACGTTTATTTACTTCTCAACTCTGTATTTAATTCATTATCTGCATAAGCCATCTAAGACAGGTTGAATAGGTGAGGAGCTTTTTGCTATTGGCGACAAGTTTTGGTTGTCTCATGTTGGGTGCCAATAAGCGATGCGAATGTCTTACAATTTTTACCCGACTACCGGCGGGGGAGGGTTATGAGGTTAGCACCCTATGTTTGTATGTTTGTATATTTGTATGTTTGTATTTCATACAGTTATTCACACTGACGGCACACATCAGTGATGGATAAACAAATCGGGGTTAATTGTCATCAGTTTAACACAATCATTCATTGTCCTTGACAACGATTTTTGCTTACAAAAATCGACATCCTAAAATTGGAAGAAATCCTGGTTATCCTACGTTAGTTATAAGCACGGCATTTGCTGCCCCACGTTGGGCGCCAATTCTAGCAACCAACATTTTGACTGAACTTCAAATTCATATGTTCATTTGTGATACACAGGTATTACAGGGATGTTCACAAATAAAATAAAGAGCACTGTGATCTGCCATTAGGCATACAAATTTAACACAATTTAGAAATACAATTAAGATACAATAATAGTGATACATAGTGAAACACAAATTTAGGAATTGAAGAATTGAAAATAATTCGTTTACCAACTTTGAAATGAATATCAACCTCATTCCTACTCAGTCACTCCCTACTCTACATTTGCTTAAAACTAAACTGCGTCAAAATATTCATTCAAGCTGTAAAATGTCTTACTTGATAAATAACTAAAAAGATTAGATTTAAATATAACGATGTCCTTACAGTTCCTAATAAAATAATAATAAACGAATAATTACAGTAACTATAAAACTTACCAAAGTACTTTCAGTAGCTTCGAAATCATTCCTATTAACTTGCGGAGGAATCTGCCTCTCCACAACGTAGTACCGATCAGTCTTGTTTGGGTCGATGACCTGTCCGTCCTTGAGCCAGTCCACGCTGCAAAGTGGCGCACACTCGACCGTGCACGATAGAGAGATGTTTTGGGATTTGTAGAGGGCGCCACTGTACTGGTTCATTGCGTATTTGAAGCTAGGGGGCGCTGGAAGGGTGGAAGAGTTGATGAGTTTCCTAGCTATTTTCGTCAAATGGGAGTTCATTTGACGATAGTATCGTTCGTATCGTTTGAAGCTTTTAGGAAGCACCATTTTGTCACTGTAAAAGTCATGAGTATTCAAATTAGAATGCCCATTTTTGTCAAAATGGAGCTCATTAGCTTAAATAAATTAAAGGGTAGCTAGGTAGCTAAAATAAATTAAAGAAAAAAGTTGCTGATTCGTTTTAAACTTAGCTTGTGATTCCACTTACCCAGTACATCAATACTAGTGGTAGCCATCTCTCCCTCGCCTCCCGCGTTGATGCCGTAACAGGAGAAGTTGGTGCGGTGGTCCAACGTGACCGGGTCCACGGTCCAGTTCTGGGAGACTATGTCGCTGACCACTCGCCCGCCGCGGAGCCAGCGGTATCTGGTAATAAAAAAACATTAAAATTAATAAAGCTTTATTTTCCCTAACCAGCTAATACAAAAATTTACTTAGTGAAAAGTTATTTGAAAGTCACAGCCGACAATAATAATTATTATTGCTTGAGTAACAAAATAAACTCAATTTTTTCAACCAATTTCTCAAAAAGTCGTCGCAAAATATGCATTTTTAGGTATTTTCAGTTGGTCAATTTGGTCATTATTCACAACCAACGTTGGTCTTCCTCACAGAGTAATTTAGTACCACATACAAGATGCAGGTACATAAAGTTGTTGTACTTAGTAGGAGGTACAACAAAAAAACACTGAGACCCGTAACGCAACACTATTATGTTTCCAGCCGCAAATAAACATTTGTCTCGCAGCTGGAATCAAACCCAAATGTTTTGTGTCTGACATTTTTGTTGCACGAAACTTTATAACTTAATTCATTTCTTAGAGATACCCAAAGTGCGGGTAAGCACTATAACAAAAAAATCATAAATTGTTAGTTAACTTTCTTTATTGAAGTAAGAATGTCTAGGAATGTAAATTGCGCATAAAACCAGTTCAAGGTTAAGGGCCTTTTGTTTACAAACATTTAACATTGAATTCGGCTGGAGCATAATATGTATGTCACGTACCTGTGAGCCTCTGGTCGTCCCCGCTCCTTGATGCTGCAGCTCAGCACCAGACTCTTGCCCTTCACCACTCTCCAGGGCGAGTAAGTCAGCTTCGCAGGTCCGGGAGGGTCTGAAAACATTTGACATTTTCAGAGAGGGATCATCGAGATACAGGGTGACCGCCATTTCGAACTAACATCGATCTTGACACCATTTATTATTAAGCCCTAAGTATGAGTTACTTTAACACCTCTCCAGTAAAAATCTGCCAATAGTAGCAACAGGTATTTAAATACTTACAGTTGACAACCAGTTCTGTCTTGTCGCTCTCACTGCCCCACCCGGCCACATTCTTGCCTTTGCAGGAGTAGTTCCCGTGGAAGCTCTTCGTTGTGTCCTGGAGGAGTAGCATCGAGGGATCCACCTCGTTGCATAGGTTCTCTGAAATGAGGGAAGGTTGGTATTACAGTCATTGCTCTGTGGATTGTCCAGCATCATTATTATTTATTTCCGTTACCATCACCCTGAGTCTGGTTACAGTCAGGTAGTTGCTTCAAAAGCTCTCCATCGAGATACCAGATGACCTCGTCCAAGAACCTTGGGTTCCCTACCACCACCTCGCAGGTAAGGGTCACGTTTCGGTGGTCTTTCTCCAGGATTGGGCTTGGCGATGACATTACTAGGCGGACTTGGGGTTTGTCTGAAAAATATAAAGACTTTTAAGGTAATACAGTGATAAGGTTTATAATGTAATAGAAAAATATATTTAATAACAACAAAATTACAATTAAATAATAGAAACAAATTAGAACTAGTATTTACAATTAAAACAATCCATTTCAATACCAGTCGGAAGCGTCCCCAAGACGCTGACGGTTGTCGGTTCTTGGACCAGCATAAATTATTATATCGATACCTTAAATCGATAAGTTTTTCTTATTGTGTAGGTACTTCGTTTATTTTATATAAAAGTAAATTTGTAAACGTAATTTCTAAAAACGTCTTGATAACCTGTGTAGAAACATGCATATCAGGACAGGACCTAATTCTTTGTTTTAAGTGTTTGATAGTTATAGATAGATAGATAGATAGATAATTCTTTATTGTACCACACAAACACAGAAAACAGTACAGAAATAAAAAAGTTACAAGATGAAGTACAAAGGCGGCCTTATCGCTATGAGCGATCTCTTCCAGGCAACCTTGGGATGGACTTGGGATGGATGTTATGTGGTTGGTAATCCTTTTATTATTATTGAATAAAAAATAGATACTTACAAAGCACATTAACTTCAATATGCCCATCACTGGTGCCCTGACCAACGTTGTTAGTCAGCGCACAGCTGTAGTTGCCCATGTCTCCTCCTGTCGCGTCGATGATGATGAGGGAGTGTTGGTCGGTTGTCCCCCCTTTGTAGTGGGAGGTGTGCACGTCCACTTTGTCGTTGTTGCGGTACCTGGAATACGAGACCAGGATTTGAGAGTTTATACGTCCCGCAATAATACATTACCGTGTGGTGCCGTCTTAAAATGTGCAACACCCAACTGTTCCCCCAAGTGTCGTAAGAGGCGACTAAGAGATGGAACATACCTAGAATCTTTGGAGTGATCGACTGGGGGATTGTAAGCAGTGCAGAACTGATCCACAAGCCAAGCCTCATATTCCATAGGAGTAAGTATAGCAAAAGTAAAAGGAAAACTAGGAAGAGAAAGGAGCAGATCAAGAAGAAAGCCGCTGTCGTGTCGTATAAAGAAGTAAAAGAGACCGCATAGGAAAGAAGTGGAGGAAATTGAATCATTGCACCGGCACGAGCTATACTCGATAATTTATAATAATTAATAAGTGTAACTATATTTATGGATTTTAGGTTCAGGAAAGTGGCGACATCTATATAAATCTTCTATTTTCTACAATATTGTCTATTTATATTTCATCATAATCAGTTACGAACCTTTTTCCAAGAAACAACTCTCTTTAACCTAAATTTAAACTAATTCGTAAGGTTGTTAGCTATAAACCTAGTTTGTGTTGAACACCAACGTTTCATCCTTCATCCGGATGAGTGCCGTTCGAGTCAGATTAGGTTTGAAGTTATGTCTTAAAATCATAATAAATCTCTCTATTTGTTGTGGCTGACGGTAAGGTTTACTTTAAACTGAAGATTCTGGCATCTGCTTCAACGATTTGATCATCAATATGAACAAATCGTCTAAGAAGAACTACAATTAGTTCTTCTTTAAAACTATGGTGATAGAGATGGAACATACCTAGATTCACCATAGTTTTAAGAAAAACTATAATTAGTTCTTCTATAAAACTATGGTCATTGCTGGTGATAGGTCATCAAAGTTTTAAGACTGTGCTCTGCTCGACCTTTGTCAAGTTGAAGATGTTATTGTTCAAGCTGTATCTTACCATGTGACATCAAGCAGAGAAGACGGGTTGCTCACATACTCGCATTTGAGAAGGATCTTGGCACCTTCCAGTACAGTGATGTTCTTCGGCTCCACTCGCACTATTGGGGGGTCTGGAATAAGATTGACCATGTTTTAGAACACATTATAATTTCATCACACAATCAATCTCGAAAAAGAAGTTTTACTAGGCAAGGTAGAAGGGAATGACCAAGAGGACGCTACCCAACCCGCTGGTCTGACCAAATGGGAATAACAGGACTCACTTTGCCTGCAGCCCTGAGACAGGCCGAGGACAGAGTAGTGTGGAAGCGGTTCACCAGTGTCTACGTGAAAGCTTTCCACGACGGGCACAACCTTCGGCATTGAAGAGAACGACGAAGATTATCGCTTTATTGGATTTGATTACGAATAAAACAAAAGAAAACGAACTAATAAGAGGCCTGTTAATACCATCTATGAAATCTGAGTCTGACTATGGTGTCAGTTAAATAAAGGCATACGTACACCAAACCTCCAGTTCCCTCGTCGCATGCATGGGATGGTCGTTGGTCTTCCTGGTGACCTCATTGGCTGCCTTGCAGTGGAACTTGACTCCGTTCTCGAAGCGAGTCACCTCGATGGTCAGGTTGGAGGTTGTCTCGAAGGTTTTGTTGTCGGCCTGGAAAAGAGATTGGCTTTCAAAGGAAAGAAAGGAGAAGTCAGGGACTGTGTGACTGATTTTACCTTGAATTTCAAATCAAGACTTAAAACAGACGGATAGACGGCCTAGTGACACTAAAATTTTCGTGCTCTATGAGCGACGTAGACACACTATCCAATTTTAAAATTTCCAAAGATTATCTAGTTAAGTTGAAAATTTATTATTGTTTTTTCAAGCTATTCGGTTCAGTTTACGAAAAGAAATTTAAAAAAATGAGAGTGAATCAACATTACATTGTTAATCTAAGATATTCTTCGTAAAAATTGTTTTAGATGAATGTTGTACCGACGTGCTTTTGAAAATTTATAATGGTCAGGATTTTTTGTCGCTTACTGTGTGAACTTACTTTGCCTTCGCATTTTATTCAAAGTAAGCTTTGTAGGCTTAGCCAAGACCACTTAAGCCTAGAAGAAACTTTCTCCCACAATAGTCACATAAAACGTTACACGACACGTAAACACTCAGCTATTACGTAACGTGGTATGTTAGAACAAACATGTATCTTACTGTTACGTTCATTTTAATTTGTCTAGTCACTGCCTACTCCCCCCAGGGGGTGTTTCAGGGGGTGACCCAAGTGTCACGGTACACTTTGTGTCAAGTGTAACTAGGAGGTGGCGTTACTGGATAGGACATTATTTATTCCTTTCTGTTCTCTATGGAAGGATTGGACCATATCCCAATGCTGGAGCAAAAGCTATTGTTTTTGAAAAATAGATAGTTAGATAATTAGGTTTATCAAAACTCATAAATGTGCTTTATTTAAGTTAATTAAAGTTAAAGTTAAGAAATAAACCAGTCAAGTTTTATTGTTTACGTTGCAACAGTGCAGTTAACTGCAGTTAGCTCAATTGTTTGTTTCAATTGTAAATACTAGTCCCAAGAACCGTGTCCTAGAACCCGCATGCCCAGCGTGGGGATTACGGGCATTACCACCTAATGTTAATACAGATTATGTAAAGGATAAAAACCTTGGGACGAGTTTTGCTCCCATAAAAGTTAAAAGCCAATTTACCATAAAAAGATTGAAGTGAGTGAAAGTGATCACTTTATTTACACATGCAAGCAATAAAACTTCACAAAACAAAAGAATTTAATTTTGTGACGTGTCCAAAAGTCCTGTAAGGTCTAACACCTGTATTCTTAGTCATTTCCTTAGGATATTCCTTCAATCAAACTCAGTTGAAGAGGTTTGTAGGTTTCCTTGCGAAATTACCTTCAAATCGGTAATCTTAAACAGGACGCAAAAAAATTTAAGTAGGTATTCCCTCAACTCATCGTTCGTTACTAACAATCAATCTGGGCAGTGTTAGTGATTGAAAATTACAATCAAATAATAGAATTAAATTAAAACTAGTATTTACAATTGAAACAATTGAGCTAACTGCAGACTGTTGCAAACAATCAACAAGTAGTTCAACTGATCCATATCAATACCAGCCGGAAGCTTGCCCAAGATATTAAATTTAATATTTGTTAAGAGCTATAATAATTCGCTTAGCAGGCGAGCTATGTCCAGCAGAGGTCTTGTAAATGCTGTTGATGCGAAAGCCACATCCAGTCGTAACTTTATAAACCGTATTAACTGGGTCTCAAGTATTTGCAATTTAAATGCTTGTTAATTATTTATGCATAGAAAATAACCTAAGAGAAGTTTGCCACTGTATGCCTTTGTAATTATGTAAAAGCTTTGTTCTTTATTTACTTTGAACTCGGGAGCTATTAAGCGAAACTATAAAATAACATCCTTTAGGCACATCACAGTAAGGCCTTTTCCTCACCGGGTTGTTTCGGTACCGCCTCTACACCGAATCTGTATAGATTTTGTGACGAAAAATATTTTCGGACTGGCTCGGTAAGTTTCCGGTACGGTACGGATTCGTGCGCTGCGAGTGTGTGAGCGGCAGACAAGCGGAGGAGCTGGCAGGGGAAGATGGGGAGAGGCCCGCCACTGTACCGATTCTATGCAGAGACGCGCGCGCGTACGCACTCGATACCTATAGAAACAGCAGTACCCAAACGACTCGGTCTGAAAAATCTTATTTAATTACATGCGCTCAGTACAAAGTCTGTATCGATTCGGTGCAGAGGCGTTACCGAATCGAAAACGTACCGACCGTGGGGAACTGGCCTAAGGAAAATAAATTTTGATTGTATACGGGTTTACTTTGTCGGTCTTTGACTTACCGATATAACTCCCAGGTCCTGAAGTCGTACATGAAACAAAGAAAATATTACACAAGTTAATAGAGGAAAAATTAAACCTCAAAGGACCGACGACGTTGTAGTGGTCACAGGGAAATGTATGGCGCTTAGGCGGTTCAGGACTGCTATTTGTGGCCTCCTTCCGGTCCCCAAGGTCCTGTCCGTGGAACCATGTCCGCTGATAATGACGATAATGATAGAATAATCTTCAAAAGCATTATTACATTATATTATAGGGTACACTGGGGTCAATTGAAACATTTTTGAGAAAATTGGTCGTGTGACTTCATTCCATACCCCTATTTGTTTATTAATGTGTTTTAATTATAGCCAGACTATCTGGCTATATAATTAACCTAGTAATTTGGCATAACATACGCCTTTAAATTAGATAGAAGCTATTTAGAAAACCTTGGAAAATGTTTCAACTGCCCCCGTGTCAGGGTCAATTGAAACGGTGCCTGGGGTTAGTTGAAACAAGTGTTTCTACAAATGATTTAACTAGCCTTATGTACAGTTGATGTGGTGTGTGAAAAGGTAAAGTAGGTTTGTTGTGAGAAAAAGATGTTTTACTAAAAAATAATCAGTTTTATTGTTTTTGTGGTTTAAATTTTATACATATTCAAGTATTATCACCACTAAGTATCAGGTACATTAAGTTTCTTAAATTATTTTTTACCTAAGAGCTACAATAGTAATGACCTACTCAATGAGATCGACATATAACATTGTTTAAACACTTTTTCTATTTTAGATAAAATTCTTACATAAATAATGTAAAGTTTAATGGCTTTATCCTATATCCAAGTTAAATTATCACTAAAAGGGACATTACGTTTCTTAAACATTTTAAAATTCGCAACTAACTAAAGCATAATAATAAAAGTAGCGAGTTACACAATTAATCAATCACAATGAAAATGTATCTAAACAGGGATGTGACATAGCATATTTTTCGGCCGCCAATCTCAATGGAGTGCCCTTCGTAACGACTTCATCGTATGCTTTTTTATACTTACCAATATCAGTCTCTCCACGGTTGGTTGTTTTAGGACGTTTTTTTGGCATCTAAAATAAAAAAATATAAATATGGCTTTACAAACATTTGTCCCTTTGCCCATCGCGCCCCTAGGTCTAGGTCGACAAAAGTATGACATAATATGCGTAATATACTAGAAAAAGTATTATAAAAAACGGTTTGGTGTCAATAAAAATACGTTTCAATTGACCCCGAACCGTTTGTTTCAACTGACCCCATCCCTTCACTCTAAATATTTTATCAAACAGAAAAAAAATCAGATGTGATAGGTGGGCATACACCATGAAGCATTCAACTAGAATATTCATAGGAATAATGATAGTAAACAACACTGCTGAACAATAAATAGTTTCAGTGCAATACACAAAACAATAATAGAAAAAAAACTTACTTTTCGAGTCGAAAAAGCGATGCACCCACGTAAAAATCTCCAGCGCGCTCAGAACGGCCACGCGTACTGGGCGACACATTCCGACCCACAGCGCGCTTCTTTCCTCCCTCAAGACCACGCCCCTATTACTAACCGTCTTAGAGTTATGTAACTTGTTTCAATTGACCCGTGTTTCAATTGACCCCAGTCTCCCCTACAAGATAGAGCAAAGATAATAATAAAAATAAAATTAGTCTGTGTAAACGAATTGCATGGAATCTCGCATTTACATTTCGCAAGCTTCGTGATTTTTTGTATGAAAAGTTGTATTTATATAGGTATTTAATCTTACCATTCGCTTTGCTCTTTGATGCGAACGTCAGCATTTTTATTGAAACTTATTTTATTTGAAACTTATATTGTTTCAGTAATATTTTTAAGCCTAGTACTATAATAACTCTATGTTTCTACCGTACAGTATAGTTTTTAAAGTCATTTTTATTATAAAAACAACCGTAAACTCTGAATAGATTAAGGTAGATAATCGTGCGGTAAAATCTACATAATAAAGTTTCCATTTACTAAACCAACCTCTTCAGATCCGTGTTTCAGCCAGATTTAAAGGCACACTTATTTTACTTTTTTTCAAAAAACATTCAAAACCCTGGTTTCAATGCTTAAGCAATCTATTGCTCGGAATTCCAAACTTTTTGCCTAGTGCTGTGACATTATCGATGTTCTGTTTAAGTTTTATATCGATAAAAGTTGGCAACGCGCGCGGGTGGTAATTGTTGGCACGACTCCACGGTGTAATCAAGTGATCACTCTTAAAATGTAGCCTCTTGATGGTATTCAGTTCGTAATGGGTTTTTATACGGCTGTTGTGTTGTGTAAGAGGTCGTGAGTTATTACTTTACAAGTTTTGCTGCCAACAAAAGGAAATAAAAAAGGTTTTTAATTGTCGTGAGAGCGTGTTCGAAATTGTTGTTTTGATGTTTTTGTCATAACATGATTATACGTTTAATTATTAATGCTTAAGGTTCTAGTATTTTATTTCATTTACTGCTTACTCTACTTTTATTCTTTGATAATGAAATACACACCTAGATTTTTTATACTCAATAGAACTTCGTTTCACCAAAATCTCACTCTATGGAAAAAGACAATGTGGCCGTCGTCAGTGTATCACGAAGGTTTGAAAGACACCTAAGTATACACTCTTTTTCTTGAACAGACGGTTGTAATTGAGTAGATTCAATATACAGCTTTTGACCTTCAAAAGATGAACTTTATTTCATAAATTTCTGGTAGCCAAAACGATTGAATGATGGGATGGGAGCAGCCATGACGAAATGTTGACAATAGGTTATTAGACTGGAGGCTACTTAAACTTTTTTCACAGGTCATTTTTTATCGATGTAACAAGCAACCAAGCGACTAAGAACTTCTATCGATATTTTCCCAACACTACCAAATAATCCTATTACTGTAGTTAGGTGCCGCATTAAAGACGTTTTATTTGATTTTACTGTTTTTATTTTTTTCCAGCAATTTTCAGTCTGGCGCATTGTAAGTGGCTTTCTTCTAACCGTTTTATTACTAAATCTTCGAGAATGTTCTTTTAAAAGGAAACTAAGGGGTTTAAGAAACCATTTTCGTTTAGTTCGATCACTTTTATGGTATTGCATGGTTTTATTTTATTTGCTTTTCTTAATCTTGGAAGTGTTTTTAGGGCTTTCTTTTAGTTCAAGTTTACGCCCGACCATTAAGGTTGTTGGACATAAATATTTGTTTTTACTATTATTCTGGAACCTAGGTGCTTGTGTATAACGGCATAATTTTATCCAACTAAAAATCGGTATTCAATAGTATTACATGAAGTTCTCAAATGAAAGACCTTTCGCTTATACTAAGACAGACACAAGAACTGTGTGGCCACCAACTTAAAAGGCTAATTTGCAAAAAAAAAATCCTTTATTCAAACCTCATTTTGTCATACTATACTTTATTGTAGGTACCTTAGTGCCTAAAACACCAGTTGGCAACCTTTATGTGTGAGAGGACTACAAATTATAGCTCGCAAACAGAGGGCCGTACAAGCCTATAAGTTGGGGAGAAAGGATTTTCAAATCAGGACATACGAGAAACCAAACAGGTAGGCATTAATGGCAAGTGGAGCGAGCCGCGGTATTTTTTGAGTATTTATTGACGACTCAAGAAACTTCCCAAGCGACTTTGACAATCGAAAAGCGTAAATTAAAAAGAGAAGGCCACAATAGGCTACTTGACTACTAATGGGAAATATTATAATTCTAACGTATTGTCTGATAAAAATAATGCAGTGTAATTAATATTTCTTCAAGGCCAGTATTATTATAAAAAAGAATTTTAAAGTTTTAATAAAATAATGGTGACATAACTTGATGATGTCACACCTCACACCACACCTAACAAGAAAAACAACACGCATCTGTGATAGATCTGACGTCACCAGAGATGCAACCAAACCAGCGTTTTCGGTCACGTGAATCGTGATCTATCAAGAAATGTGTAATTTCAATCCCGGTTTTTTACCTAAAATAGGTACCTATAATATTTTTTAATAAAAATCACCTGATTAACGCTTTGTTACGTTGTCACGACTAGGATGAAAACCATTTGCAACTTATTTTCAATGTAGTCAAATAGCGTATTCTTAGTTATTGGCAAACAGTGTTAGAAACTGACTGCAGCCTGAATGATTATAACGACGAGGAGAGCTGGTTGGATTTTTTGTAGTTGTGTGAAAATTTATATTTTCAATTTTCTTGGAATTTAACATTTTGCGCTACACAAGCACGCGGGCCTTGCTTTGCCGACCACTGATATAAAGCATTTAATATAATGCCCCATTTGATATTTTCGTAGCAGAATGCTCAAATGCCCGTTTTCTCTGTTTATTACGTCGTTTTAAAAATTACTGCGTCGATTCACACAACCTTTTTTGTCTTCTTCCTTTAATGGGAAACGATAGAGACGGCAATAACTTTTTTATGAGATTTGGAGATTGTTTGGTTAATGACCTTGTTTGTTGAGTCTTGTAATTTTATGTGTAAAAACGCTACGTGACGAGAAAGCGCAAAAATCGCTGGTTGTTTTGAAAATTGACAACACCTTACAGGTGTTCAAGATAATTCATCAAGTACACCACCTCACTTAAGGTTCTGATTGAAAACCAGCGCTCTTGTGAAAGAGCGCCACTCAGCAAACAGACGAGGACGTGTGTGTAGGTCTACCTGGTCCTGACTCAGCTGGTTGCTCTCGCACAAAAACCTAGGGAATTTTTTCTAGGGGATTTCCGTAGGGAATTTCCCTAGGTCTTTGTGTGAAAAATCTACGGGTTTTTGTGTGAGAGCTACCAGCTGAGTCAGGAGCAGTTAGACCTACACCCACGTCCTCGTCTGCTTACTGAGTGGGTTACTTATTACCAACTATTGGCTTACCAATGTGTTAGTACCTACCTACATAATTACTGAATATTACTGGACCAACAACTTTGAAATTTAGCATTCCCACTTATTTGAGCAGTTCAACACAAACGCCAGAAAACCTAATTAATATTATAAATGCGGAAGTGTGTTTGTTTGTTTGTTTGTCCTTCCTTCACCCCCTCATTAAGCAACCAATCGACTTGGTTTTTAGCATTAAATTAGTTGCAAGGATGGAGATCAACAAAAGCTTCTTTTTGTCCTGGTAAAACATCATATTATAATAAGAGATTACGAGAGAACCTCTAGAAATGTGAAATACGAATTAAACGCGGGTAAAACCGCGGGGCAGCTAGTCAGAAATAAAAATGAAGATAAAAAATAAGATTTCAAAGGTTTTTTGTTATAGTGCTTACCCGCGCACTCTGGGTATCTCTAAGAAACGAAATAAGTTTCCAAAAATTTTCGATTTCGGCGGGACTTGCAAGATAGAAAAAGAAGGAAGGGGAAGGTAGAATTTCGTTTGAAATTCATCAATTCGTCTAAGCCATAACGTCACGCATACATTCAACCCATACAGCTAACAGTAATGGCATCCTGAAACAGCTCTACTTAATTCACGACCATCAATCCCGTATAAAACGTGTCTTTAATTAAGCTCAAAGCCCTTGGGAAAATTCAATTTTGCAAGTGAACGTAACTGATATAGAGCTCTAGATAGGACAGGGTCTTGAATCTACCGGGCTTTGGCTTCCTTGGGCTTATTTCGGGCTGGCAAAATTACAGGCCATATTCCGCGTGATTACAATGGGTTAGAACCTTTTCGAGCTGACACAGAAGCGGACAGACATTGGCTTTGACAAGGATTCATCCTAATAAGACAACGCGCGGATGGTATTAAAAATTTGTATTTACTTTGACAAGGTGCCTTACTCTACTTACTTATCTCATACTTAAATGAGAAGAATAAATGCCGGCCGGGCGTGCAACTGGCTAAGCTTCCGCACACAATGTATCTTTTTATTAAGGAAAAATAAATATCAAATATAACACACAGCAAATTTAACCAAAACACAGGCCGTCGTATCTATAGACGGAACAAAGCCGATGATGATGCCGATGATGAAATATCAAATATATTATTTATTATTCATACTAAAGAAACCCATAATATCTGCAAATCGATCTAGGAAAAAAGCTGTGTTAACATCGGTTTAGAATTTGCACCACCGTGGATCGTAATCTCGTGGGATTCGTAAGAGGCGACTAAGGGACATACACCGGGAGGCGGGCGAGGTGAGGTGAGGATTAGTTAAAAGATTACTTTTAGAATCAGCGCGTGAGTAACCGCGTCCAGCAGCTAATCGGAAACCCATTATATTCCTCACCATCAGAAACAGACAGTCACATCCTAATAAACCGTTCATCCAATATCCATACATCACGAACGCCTTCCATTTGCTCTAGATCCCTAATGCCTGCTGAAACGAGGTCACTGCAATTTTTCATTCTGTCGGCGAACGGAAATGATGTGTAGTAATACCTTCTTCCGGGTATTGATGCTTGGTTTGGTTTGTGATTAGGGTATCGCTGTTATAATGGTTGTTATATAACCCCATCATAATATCTACTACTAGCTTCTTCCCGCAGCTTCGCACGCTTTTTTCCAGTATACTCAACTCAGTTGAGTTCTTATACATGCCAATTAATACCTATCTATATATGTATATAGGTATAAGAAAGTCGTGTTAGTTACACTTTCTATAACTCAAGAACGGCTGAATCGAGTTGGCTGGAAATTGTGGGTAGGTAGCTAAGAACCAGGAGACGGACATAGGCTATGTTTTATCCCGGAATTCCCACGGGAACGGGAACTACGCGGGCGAAGCCGCGGGCAGTAGCTATAGCGAAATTTATTCACCATTACATAATTACTAACTATAGTTAGTTATAATGTAATGGTGAATAAATTGTTTCATTTTGTATTAATGAAAAAAATAATCCTGTAAAATGGCTCATTTAAAACGGATAGGTACTGTTTGAATGCGCCTTTAAATGTTATTTAATGTTGAACTTTAATTTATGTGAAACTAGTTGCTGTCGGTGGCTTCGCACGCACTTTCCAAGCCTAGCCATGCCCGTCTCCGGGATACCATGTACCTCCCGCCAACATCCTAAAATTTAAGAACAAAGAGCGTTGGATCTGCACTGTACATTATTAATAGCTTTAATTCCCGTACACTGCTGGACACTAAACTGTATACTGGCGGACTATATAAACTGTGTAATGCGGGACAATTTAAACTGAAAATTTATTTATAACGTCGGAGTTTTAACGCGCTCACTGCCAACAGGATTCGCTGTATGCCGGTAAAAAGGCAATTGCTCAGTGCCGCTGACGCACATATGCGTCGACAAACACTTGAGTCCGAGTGCCGCTAGCGCACATACGCGTCGACAAAAAACGTGTGTCCGAGCGCTGACGCACATAGTATGTGTTTTAGATGCAGCTGCAACAACGATGCAAGAAATTAAAAAAAAAAAAAAACTTTTTTTCCATAAATACAAAAATGTACACTTAGAAAAGGTCAAATTCTTAAAATAAAACACTGACACGGAAATAAAGTGGTACTTTTGATTTCTGTCGCTTCGGTATGTAGACTAAAGTAAAGACGCAAATACTTCGATTAAGATTTTTTCTAATTAAAACAGTACTGTTCGAGTAATCAAATATATATTCTGGTGGATATGTTACCCTACCTTTGCTTTACTTTTTCATATCTTCATCATTTATATAGTAATCAAGTCAGTAAGTGATATTAGTTCGGATAAGAAGGCAAATATGTATCAAAATTGAGATATTTTTTTTTCGTCAAACATAATATTATACAACTGATCAAAAAACTACAAAAAAAAAACAAAAAAATATATTGCCATTAAGAAGGTTTATAAAAGGTTAAGGTAATATTTCATTTTCCCATTAAATCCTATTTCTACAGGGTCTCTAAGATCATGGAAATGTTGATTTTTTCGAAATACCAACCTTAATCAGCTCGCTTGGCAGTAACTATTAGTGATGAAGGACAGAGAATTTCATGACTTGTACCTATGAAAAAAAGGTTTAAGTTGATCGGCTTTCGAGAGCCGATCAATTTCAAGAACAAAACTCTTACCCTTTTGTATCGATACAACAAAGTAATGAAAATGTAAATGCCACAGCGGAAGTAAGAATATATTGCTGAAATATCGATACGAAAGGTCAAGGTGACGACCCTATTATCTGTCGATTAGTGATGGGTAAATGTCGATATACCTACACAAATGTCGATGCTTCCTGCAAGTCAATTTATCTACACAGCAAGATAGTCAAAAAAGTGAGAAGGTAATAAGATTTACACTAAATGACTCGCGGCTCATTTAAGCAATCATTGTTTTTTTGTGATTTATCTAGATCAGCAAGAGGCGCGCATGTACGCAAAATACCTACACGGACATAGTATGAGAAGGCTCAAAAGAACTAAACCTTTTTAGTTGGTGTAGTGATAACTATATGTATAGTGTACGTGCATCAGTGCTATCTTAAAGAACACATGAACCAAGTGTCTTCCTCTTAATTAAATAGAGACAATAAGAAAAGTGCCAATGAACACGTTCTTATTTTTTATAAAAATATGTTAAAACAAAATTACCCAATAACCAATTCTGTGACTAGATTGTAATTATACTGTAGTGTATGTAACATTAATCTAAAATGTGTATAATACTGGATAGTAAACAAAAAAAATACGCAAAATTCGACTCTATTTATTATTACGTGACTTTGAAAAAAAAAGAGGTTGTTCAATGGTCAGCTGTATGAATGTTCTTTTTAATGATTGTACAACGATTTCTCGATCAACTGAGGACCAATTTTGATGATTCTTTTGATTTTGTTTAAAAAATAATCGCGGAGTGCTCTCATAAAATTAGATTTCCGAGAGATTACTATTTGTACTGCAAATTAAAAAAAAAGCGGAAATACCTATTGTTTTAAATCTTTCAAGTAATCATTTTCTACAAATTAGAGAGTTGTCACAAATTAAAAAACTTTAATCAAACTGTCATTAGATAAATAACCCTCAACAAAACCATGTTTTATATAAACTAAGTTACTAACTTAATTAATTGTCATCAAATTGATAGAGCTGCTCCAATTAGGCCTGATCCCCACGGCCTTGTAGCGGTCGTTCACGAAATATACCCTTTTCTTGAGACTTGAAACTTTAATGATACAAGAAAGTTTCGGTCGTGACTTTAGGTGTTTGAAGAAAGCGTTGTCAATTGGTTCATTAACACTTTCATTAGCAGCGACGAACATTTGGTTCGAGCACTGGTTGTAGCCACGCCGCGGCGTGCGTGCCCCGGCTGGGGGTTGCACCGCAGAGGGTGGGCTGTGAAAGTGTTAAAGATGACCAACCGTTTATTTTTTCAGACAAATATTTTTAAACCAAACGAGATGGGGTATTCGTTCCCAGTTTCATTGTTAGACGAGAAATAAAGTACCAGTAAAAAAACACAGTTTGCATTAAATATCTTAAATTTTAGTATTAATGAAGTGATAGCAATTTCTAAGTAGGTAGTAAAACATTAGGTATTCAAGTCATCATCAAAAATCATCACCCCATCCATATTATTATTAAAAAAATAACATGCCACTGGCTGGGCTAAAGCACGGGCTAAAGTCTCCTAATTGCCCTAACATACTTTACGGTAATATATTTAACGAACTTTGAAAGAACTTTGCTTTTCAAGCCATCAGCTAGGTATAAAAAGAAATCGCTACGCTAGCTGGCGACAAAAAGTCGCGTCCCAAAAACTGATATTAAAGCCCAAGTAACTTAATTATTGAATTAACCTAAACGTACCTAACGGGATAATGAGTTGGCAACAAATGACGTACATTATGCCTATTGTCATGGTAATGCGAGATAATGAACGGCTGAATTAGAGATTACATAGGTTGGCACAGAATGGGTGTCTTATTTTGATAGGTACACTTTCACAGCTCTAAAAATAGTTGTACTTGTTATGAATAAATAAATTAATTGTTTTGAAAAAACTACAAACCGATTTCAAATTTTTTTTTTGGGACCACCGTAGAATTATTCATTACCCATACAAAAGCGAAAGAAATCGGTCCATAATACGACGACAGAGAAATCGTAAATGTAGAATGATCATAAATAAAAAATACCTACAACCGAACATAGACCTTCTCTTCTTTTTTTTCGTTTCGTTGGTCATTTTGAATCAAAGTGTGCGCAGGGTCTCGTCTCGTCGCGTCTCGATGTGAGCTGACCCGCAGTTATCTTGTCATCCCACGAGTCACCTTCATTTTGTTTTCGGTAGTCAGATTATAATGTATTTCACTTCCACAATCAGACTGACAATTGTAACTTTTGGGTTGGTATCGAGTACGTATTTTATACTCCGTTATAGTTCACCCTGCAGACACAGGCCTAGAAATGTCAATTGTGAATATAAATTGAATGTTAATAAAGTAAAAACAGAGTTCGTTTTGAACTAGCTTTACTTTTCGAAGTAGGTACAAGAAATGAATGTGGTTTAGAATTTTAAATTTTGTTGACTTACCATTATCTAAGTGATAAATGATACGAATTGAAATTAATTTGACGTACCTATCACTTACATCACAGTTAATATACTAACATCTACAGTAGATGTGAGACTGCTTCTAAGTTTTCCAGGACAAATCCCACGGAAACATATGTTTTGTCAGGGACTACCCTGGGATTATTCTCCATACAAAACTAAAAGAATCGATCGAGTATAACGAACTTCTATCGATATTTCCCGACACTATATAAAGACCTAACTACAATAAAGACGGATAGATTTGATTTTACCGTTTTTTTCAGCAATTTTAACTCTGGCGCATTGTAAGTGTCAGTTTTTTTTATATAAGTAGTTCAGTCTTATCTCGTCTTAGGTATATACCCATAGAGCAAAAAAAATGACTTCTTGTATTCCGTGTATATACCTAACCTACATACAGACGAGCATATAACCTTTTTCCAAGTCTGTAAGCAAAACCCACGGTACCCAACCTAATTTTTCTCCATCTGTCTGTAAATAAAGAAACATTGTCACAAAGCAAAAACTCAGTAAAAAGAAAACTTTTTAAACCATAGCCTACGGGTTCGAAACACGGCGACCAAAGTTGCTTTGTAAATTAAAAAATGCACTTTTCAAGAACTCGTAACTCTGAAACTAAGAAATATGAAACAGGAATAAAAGTGCAAAGTTTTTTAATGACAGAACCTGGTTTTGCTCATAAGTATCCTTACCATACTGGTAAAGGAAGGCTTTAAAAATTTAATAACAGCGTAGATTTTATAGCGAAACTTTCATACGAGGTTGTGTTATTTAGGTCAAGCGAAGGTAGGTACATGTTTATGTGACAAGAATTTTAGAAGGTTGGTTTTCAAAAGTAAGTATCTATGTCATAAAAAACACAGCCGGAGAATTTTTTTGGTTTGTAAACTATTTACATAGGTAAATCCTTGGCTTGCAAATAGGCTACTTGACTACTACTGGGAAATAATTCTAACGTATTCTTTGATAAAAATAATGCAAAGTGTAATTAATATTTCTTCAAGTATTATATAAACTAATTTTTAAGTTTGAATAAAATTATGCCGCGCCAAAACAATCTCTGTCATGGCTCCCGTTTTCCTAGCAATGACGTCACCCCGCCACAACACACCTAACAAGAAGAACTCATTGACACTGTAATCTGCAAAAGTGTGCCGTCACTTGCGATCCAACCAAACACACAGTGTTTTCGGTCACGTGATCATAATATATCAAACAAAAAATGTGTAATTTTAATCCCGTTTTTTACCTAAAACGGTATATTTTTAATAAAAATCACCTGATCACGCTTTGTTACGTTGTCACTGACTAGGATAAAAACAATTTGGAACTTATTTTTAATGTAGTCAAATAGCCTATTCTCTTGGCACCTTTGTTATAACTTTATAGGCTTGACACTTGGTACCTACCTAATTTAAATCAGTTCGAAGTAATAAAGGAAGACAATAGCGAAAATACGATATTTTTAGATTCAAGAATTTCTCAAACAAAACATTTCTTTCATCTCGTTCCAATAATAGGATTTTAATTATCAAAGAACAAGCTAAACGCCTACAGCTTTCAAAAATAGAACAACTAAACGGTCAATAACAATGCGCGTCTCAGCAAATAAAAGATGGCGTCGAAAAATGGCGGCAAAAGAAATTAATCCAGTCATTCTTCACTGTCAACTCGGTTTAACATAAAAACGGGAAAGAATTATTTTATCATCAATCCCCAAGGGGCAAATTATTATGGAAAAGTTTTTGACAAAGTTTTTGCTTTAGAAGTTAGCGATAGCGTTTGACTTAGTTTGATTTTTCACTTGTTCTTTTAGGTTTCAACTTATTGATTTGTTTGAACTTTGACCACTTTGTGGTTCAGTAGAAGTTTAGGTTTTGTGTTCCTAGCCTTATTGATGTTCGCATAAAGCTAGTACCCACAGACTGGTCCCAAATATGTAAGGTAGTATGCGACGCAATGGGAGATTCTGACGCTTGAACTAACTAGTATACCTCATAAAACCGACCAAGTGCGAGTTGAACTGGTGCACGAAGGGTTTCGTACCATTATCTATAAAAACGACAAAAAAATCATGTCTGTTGTATTAATAAAAAAATCCGTTAAATATTAATTTTATTTCAAATTAATTAAGTAGGTATTTATTTTTAAAGTGAATATATAACTAAATATTGTGTGAATATTTCATGCGTCTACCTGTTGCCGTTATCAATATCGAGCAAAAACGAGCAAAAAAATCACGTTTGTTTTATGAGAGCTCCCTTAACTATTTATTTTAATCCAATTTTTAGTATTTGTTGTTATAGCGGCAACAGAAATACATCATCCGTGAAAATTTCAATTGTCTATCATGGTTCATGAGATACAGCCTGGTGAGTTGACAGACGGACAGCGGAGTCTTAGTAATAGGGTCCTGTTTTACCCTCTGGGTACGGAACCCTAAAAACGGATGACCGAACAGATGGTTTCTCACCTACTAGTTTCCATCCTTGTTGTTTCTATGGAAACGTTCAATAGTTATTTGTTATACAAGAGTGCAAAGTTGCTTTTTAACCGCGTGCTCAATTTTGATGACCGAGCAAGCGAAGGATTCTAACAAAAAAAATTAGAACATTTGAATCCTGAGCGTTAGCGAGAGGGAATGAAAAGAGCACGAGGTAACAAAACTTTGCACTCGAGTGCAACATGTAACTTTTTGTCCCACCTCAGCGAGGAAGGAGTATTTTTGTTTGCTTTTCGATATCTGAGTGCAAAGGCCGTTTTTATCCACTAGAAGATACTAGAAGATATGGGGACGCGCGCGACTGGTTTTGATATGGATCAGTTGAGCTAACTGTAGATTGTTTACAACAGTGCAGTTAGCTCAATTGTTTCAATTGTAATTTTAGTTTTAATTCAATTCTATTATTTGATTGTAATTTTCTTTGTTAATTAGGTTTATTACATACAACTTTTCCCCTTCATAAATAGTTATTACTAAGCGCTAATATATAAATTCGACTGATTTTCAGTAAACACAACCCTATATCGAACTGGCAATATCGTTGTCAGTTAGTCGAAATATCACCATCACCACATTTCAAACTAACAGAAGCAGAATCGTCAGTTAGACGAAGCAATATCTTGTTCATTAACAGTGTAGTCCCACAGACTACTGACAAGCTGAAAGGTAGTAATACCGCTACTTGTAATTTCAAATAGCTGGGTCGGTCCCACCTGCTGTTTGAAGTTTGGACAGGAGAGGCGTGGAGTGGATAGATGAGTAAAGGTTTTGGATAATTTTGCTGAACACTGAGACCAAGCAGATCCTGAGGCCGCACATTGTATATCCGCACATTTTTTTCTACAACTGGAATGATTATGACTTAGCCTGTATTATGAAAGCTTGCTCAGTTATCGATCAATGCTTGAGTAACGATTTTCTATAACATAAACGTCAATCATCAACACACCTTGAACGCCTTTTTATGATTTTTTGTCATTTGTATACCAACCAAAACTTATGTGCCAATCAGGAAAGTTGGCAAACATTGTACCTAGTTTTAAATCCGGAACAACATTAGCAACTTTTCTCAGAATCCGTCAAAAACTAGTTTCTCCTGAAACTAGTAGCAAGCGCAGATTACAGATCAAGAAAAACGGGACGAGGTTTCTCACCTACTAGTTTCCACCCTTGCTATTTCTATGGAAACGTTCAAAGATTATTTCTATGCCATGGGAACTTAGTTATGGACCAAAAAGTACATCTATGTTTTATTACAGGTTAAGACCCACATCTATGCTTAATTTCAGCCAGATCCGATCAGTAATTTTGTCGTGAAGCATGATGCCTCAGATAGTCCCTGACGTGTGTGAAGACTCATATAAGAAACCAGACAAGTATTTTGATTCCTCATTTACTAGTCCGTCAAAAACTAGTTTCATGATTATTAGCCTGGCTACGTCATGGTCTTGTTTCAGGATGTCTGCACATTCAGCATGTTTATGCTGAATGTGCAGACATGCTGAAGCAATAATAATATATCAAAATTTTGTAGGTAAAAAGAAATCACAAACGACTCCACACCTTTTTGTTCCGCTCCCCGTCCAAGGTGGGCAGACCGCTCCAATAAGTCAAATTCAATAATACTAGTAAATGAAACGTCACACTTTCAACCGAAGCAGGCAATATTTTCGCTTTGAGCTGGTTGTACACTCTAGGCTATTTGGAGTTTTACGTCAGAATGTAATGCTGGCTGCACACGTGGCTCCAATGATTTTGCCCAATGATTGGCTTTATGCGTACAAAGATATTTAGAACTCTGAGCTGTTTTGTTTTATATTTGTCACCGTAGGATAGTAAAACCCGTAAAATTATAAAAACCCTAGGCACTTTATAATTTTCCGGAAAATAATCAATTGGGCCGAGTCACTTACAATGTAACGCATTTAAACACGTCAAATTATGATTTTCCGAAATCTAACCGTAAAATAATAAAGTAGTAAGTGACGGAACGCAGGACGCCCGCTGATTGGCTGATGGGCGCTTGCCTGCAACGCCATCTTTTGCTGTCATTCATTAGACGCCCGAATAGTAACAACAAAGTTTTCATGGTGTGTTTTTCAACATTTCAGTGTTTTTAAATAGTTTGTTCATGAGTAAAATTGGAGTTGCTTAGTTGTAGACTTTGTGGAACAGTGGTTAATAGTTTTCAAACTGTTCGTAAACGAACACAAACATGAGCATCGGCCACATCGACCAATCACAGGGCAGTTTATTATTTTACGAGTGAAGTGATCGCCATAGATTTCGTAAAATAGTAAAACAAGGCTGTGATTGGTTCACAGGTTTGTTCGTTTATTATCTTGCGGATAAGCTTCGGAAAATTATAAATTTACGTATTTCAATGTGTTAAATTGTAAGTGCTTCAGTCTTGTTGATTATTTTCCGGAAAATTATAAAGTGACTAGGATTTTTATAATTTTACGGGGCTTACTATTTGACGGTGACATATTCATTTTTGTAGTGCATGTGATGAGAAAAGATACTATTAGCACCTATTACACGCTTGGCCCATTAATATTGCGCAAATAGCATTTGGACCAAGAGTTTAAAGTCATTACGGATTAGATAGATTTTAAAGTCACTAAGCGGGTTAACTACGAACCTTATTCAATTTTTTTAAGGGATGAAACGTTAGTGTTTTTCCATCACAATACTCAGCCACTCAGTCACTCACACAGTGTGATAGTTTTTTGTTTTTTGAATTTATAGAATTGATACATACATAGATTTATCGACCTGACGTGTAACATTTTTTGTTATCAAATAGCGTTTTTAAGGTCCGCGAGTGTAGATCGACCTTTATCCATTTCCAGTTTGTTTGTCCGGTTGCAGAGCGAATTTGAAGTCGCTTTAAAATTGAGGTAGTTATTGAGTGCTGGCTTCTGATTGGAAAATTTAATAGGAATCGCAAAAATGTAGGGTTTTACGGAGTGTTTGGGTTTTTAAATTAAAGTTTTTAAATTACTGCCCACAGCTTTGAGCTTTTCCAGAGTTAAATGTAGCCAGCATACTAATCCTGTTTTCTCATCAGGACTCAAACGTCAACTACTCTACTCCCCCCCCCCCCAACAGGGAGGAAATTTGAGGACTGCAGGCAATGCCTGCCTGCAGCGCCGTAGATGCGCGTTCAGCTAAAGCCTCTTCATACGATAAGAGACGGACAAAAAATTTAAGCGAACAAAATCAATAACATTTAGTTTCTTGTTTGATAATTACTATTTATAAAGTTGTTGTTTATGTATAAAATTTGACTTGTCTAAGTGCTTTTTTGTAAGCCTAAAGATATAAAGTTATTGACTTTTTGACAAAATAATAAGTAACAGTACCACATGTGGGACAAATCACTGGAGCAATTAATAATTTACTTAAGACTCCGTTATGTTGCTACCGTCACGCAGCCGTAGCCACGTTCTACGTCCACTTTACTTCTGATAGTGTTTCACGTAATAAGCTGAAAGTATTCCATTAAGTTTTTTCCTTTACGTTTTAGTAGCACATAAAATAGGGGAATTTACACGCCACCTCGTAGAATAGCTGGTTGCGGTCACATTTTGTGGACCGCTTGATATATCTACAGAGCAACCTTCAATGGCATATAGATAAATAAAAAATCTTTGACTCGGACTCGAATTTGTCGTTATAGGTATGGATTTTTTTGAATCTAAGCTTTCAAATAACGTTTTTACTTTTTATTATTATAGAAATTGTATGATTACCAACATATAGGTGCTTTGTGCCCCTTGGAGTTGCACTGCAGAGGCTGGGATGTGAAAGGATTAATCTGATCTGCATTAAAAAAAAATAAGAACACGGAAAACAATTTCAATCATGACCCTTAAATTTCATCAAAATGCGACACAAGCAACATAAAAAGAACTTTGACATTTAGTCTAAATTATTAATATTTTCGAGGAATTGATATTTTTTTGTAAGCGATAATCCGTATGTTTAATTTTGATCGTGAATGTTTATCCAAATTCAATTAAACTAAACTTTGTAAGTGAAATAATTATCTTATCCGAACAACGACCAATCCATTCGTCGAGTCCGCAAATCTAAGACCGCAACGTCACCCAAAGGTAGCGGATAGAGCCCTTCCACAAAAAGGAACTACTTAACGACTTAGCGAAACTAATTAATTAACACGGAACCCAATTCTCCCAAATATTTAACTCACGGAACCCTAATATTAATTAGGAGCCCGCAATGGATTGTTTTAGAAGTTGGAGTTGAATTTCACGCTCTTTGGTTTAGGGTTTTTAACTGTGGGTTTTGGTTTTTAACTTTTGGTTTTTTAGAAGTTTTGAGGAGTTGAAACGAGTTGTGGGCTATACAAGTGTTTTTTTTCTGTTATTGCTGAATTTCGATGGAATGAAGTTTTAGGTTTATTTAACTGAAGGGGATTTTTGTTATTTTTGTTCTCAATTTGCGCAAGTGAAGCCTGTAGGGTACTAACGGCATTTGTGTCGTAATGCAACTTGTAACACAGCGAGAATTCGTGCACTCAAAGTCAAAGTATTTATTGCAAAACCATGTTATGTTGTTCAAAAGATCTTGACTAAACAAACTAAACAGACTTGACTAAAATGCGGGTCCATGTTTGAATCCTATAAGATTCAAACATGGACCCGCATAGGGCACAACAATTTTAAGTATTACATAGGTAAGTCGGTACCTTCATAAAAATAACATACTTATATAGGCTAATTTTCTTCAGATGTGTACCTAAATAATAGAGTAGGTGTATCATATTTACAAAAAAAAAAAACAGAGTACCTACCTATTGTTTCTAAAAAAAATATAAAAAGGAAATATATAAAAAGGAATTAGGTATATTTTTAAGTTGTACTGTGTTCCTACCACTATTTGGTGTGTACCTTTTACCAATAAATGAACCATTGAACCATTGAAAACAAGGACTTTCGAAATGATGTCACTTACCCGTATATCATGTCCCTCCTTCTCCAGCTTGGTAGTCCCGTTGTACCACTCGATCTCGGCCGCGGGCCGCGCCCCGGAGGCCACGCACATGAGTGTGAGCAGCGTGCTTTGCGTCGCGTGCTCGCCTTCGCCGTAGATGAAGGTCTTGTTTGGAGGGACTGGGAAGGAGATGGAGAAAAGAGTTATTAGAGTTAGACTATATAAATAAGCCCCAAAGAAAGGAGAGCTTGTGCTGGGTAGGGTACACTGGGGTCAATTGAAACACTTTTAAGAAAATTGGTCGTGAGACTTCATACCATACCCCTATTTGTTTATTAATGGGTTTTAATTATAGCCAGACTATCTGGCTATATAATTAACCTAGTAATTTGGCATAATATACGCCTTTAAATTAGATAGAAGCTATTTAGAAAACCTTGGAAAATGTTTCAACTGCCCCCGTGTCAGGGTCAATTGAAACGGTGCCTGGGGTTAGTTGAAACAAATGATTTAATTAGCCTTATGTACAGTAGATGTTGTGTGTGAAAAGGTAAAGTAGGTTTGTTGTGAGAAAAAGATGTTTTACTAAAAAATAATCAGTTTTATTGTTTTTGAAGTTTAAATTTTATACTTATTCAAGTTGTATCACCACTAAGTATCAGGCACATTAAGTTTCTTAAATTATTTTTTACCTAAGAGCTACAATAGTAATGACCTACTCAATGAGATCGACATATAACATTGTTTAAACACTTTTTCTATTTTAGATAAAATTCTTACATAAATAATGTTAAGTTTAAAGGCTTTATCCTATATCCAAGTTAAATTATCACTATACGGGACATTATGTTTCTTAAACATTTTGAAATTCGTAACTAACTAAAGCATAGTAATAAAACTAGCAATTTACACAATTAATCGATCCTAATGAAAATGTACCTAAACAAAGATGTGACGTAGCATATTTTTCGGACGCCTGTCTCAATGGAGTGCCCTTCGTAACGACTTCATCGTATGCTTTTTTATACTTACCAATCTCTCCATGGTTGGTTGTTTTTTGGACGTTTTCTTGGCATCTAAAATAAAAATTTATAAATATGGCTTTACAAACATTTGTCCCTTCGCCTACCGCGCCCCTAGGTCTAGATCGACAAAAGTAGGACATGATATGCGTAATATGCTAGAAAAAGTACTATAAAAAACGGTTTGGTGTCAATAAAAATACGTTTCAATTGACCCCGAACCGTTTGTTTCAACTGACCCCATCCCTTCACTCTAAATATTTTATCAAACAGAAAAAAAACAAGATGTGATAGGTGGGCATACACCACGAAGCATTCAACTAGAATATTCATAGGAATAATGGTAGTAAACAACACTGCAGAACAATAAATAGTTTCAGTGCAATACACAAAACAATAATAGAAAAAAAACTTACTTTTCGAGTCGAAAAAGCGATGCACCCACGTAAAAATCTCCAGCGCGCTCGGAACGGCCACGCGTACTGGGCGACACATTCCGACCCACAGCGCGCTTCTTTCCCTCCTCAAGACCACGTCCCTATTACTAACCGTTTTAGAGTTATGTAACTTGTTTCAATTGACCCGTGTTTCAATTGACCCCAGTCTCCCCTACTAGATAACTGATAATAGGTAGGTACATACTTGATAGACTTTTATTTGCCTTAATACACATGAGATGTTTATGACTTTTATGATGACTTTAAGTATGTTTTTTTACTAAACATCCTCATCATCAGCATATAAGTCCACTGCTGGACATGATATCATATTGTCTTCAGCTTGCCGCATTCAGCATCTGCCTGCAGTCTTTCGCAGATCGTAATCCCACCTAGCCAAAGGGCACTCTATACTACGTTTGCCGAGTCGCAATCTCTACTCAAAAACACCCAGCCCCAGCAGTTTATGTCATTACAATAATGAATAATAGATTCAGGCGTAACTTTGCGGTAATAAGGATGAAAATATTTAGTAACAATTCCGCGAAAAAACCTTCTCCGATAAGTTCTAACAAAATGTAGTCCGCGATGTAGAAGAAAAACGACGCCAACTTTGAATTTTGAATTTTTGCATAGAAATAATAATTTCGTAACTTTGGCTGCTTATTTTTTAGGCACCTTCACGTCAAAAGAACTGAACTTAGCTACTGAAAAAGTTCCTTGACGAAACTATTATGGGCCGGCCATGTAGGAGGTCCCTCGGTAAACACAAGTAGCCAAGTTAAATCATTAGCCGTACGCTACAAAAACACTTGATAGAAATCCCATAAAACGTTGCCCTAACATAATTCGATTTGTCTGAATTTCCCTACAAAAAACTTCGCTCCCTAAAGGGCCGTCTAAACTTACGAAGCAGGTCGTCGGGCCATAATGTGCTCTTACTATATGGCCCTTGAAAAGGGCCGTAAAATAGGAACTGAACTAGCATTTTTTTTATTCCTTAGGGCAATGCGAAGGGATAGCGTCACTGTTCTACGATTTCAGATTTTCTAGTTTATTGCTTTTTGTTGGGATTCATGGAATTGCCTCTCTTTTCTTTGTGTAGATGGATTTTCTTTTATCAAAGAACGAAACAAGTTGAATAGTTTTGCATCAAGTTATATGACCAATGGCTCTATACAGCTACGGTACGTCGACCTCAGTGGCGTAGTGGACGAAGGTCCGCCCGCCTATGATGCAGATGCATGAGCATGCCCCTCCACCAGTGAGTAGTCTGCTTAAAATTTACCTACCTATATATTAAATAAGTAAATTTAAACAGTACATTTAAAAAATCCTTTTACTCCATAGATGATTATATAATTTATGTCAATGATATTAATGCTTGGCCAGATGTCGCCCAGTTCCGCACCGACAATAGTATTTAGGAAAACAATCTAAGCTTAGTTTAATATAAATATTGACCTGTATTTAAATCACATTATATTTAGACTTAGATAGGCGAATAATATTGTATTATATTTTGAGTTTAATACAGACTGTAGGCGGTTTAAATATTTTTCACTTCTTCTTCTACTAGTGGACAAAAAGTTGAAGCGAATAAAATCAATAACATCTTATTTGATAATAATTACTATTTAAAAAGCTGTTTATGTATAAAATTTGACTTGTCTAAGTGCTTATGTTGTAAGCCTAAAGAAATAAAGTTATTGACTTCGACTTTGATCACCTTTTCTCGACTAAACAGCATATCGGATCTAATCAGGAAACAAAAATAGGTAGAAGGATATAGGCTTAAAAGAACAATGTTTAGCCGCAGGCAGAAAGAGAGCTAATACAACATAGGCCCATATATTCATATAGGTAATTAATAACATATGTGGTAAAATATCTCCCACCTCCCAAATATCAATTGAATATTAAACACTGCTCCAATATTCCCACCGACCAATCAGGGTTAGTAATTGAACGTCCAGCCCATTAACCTTTAGGGGGTCTGAGAGACCAGGGGTCAGATTGACCCATTACAAATCGAGATGGGTAGGTAATGTATTTGATGAGAAAAATATTACTTTCATCCCCCTCCCCCCCTGGTTTTATTAGCAGAAGAACAGAAGGAGATTTATGAGATTTATTTCACAAATTGTAACACTAGGTTTATGTTCTGATAAATACCTACGAAACATTCGTAAGGTGTATAGAAAAGATTAATCAGATCAAAGATCGCTTCATTATTGCGTCATGTTCATAGCTGACAAAAATGACGCGATAATGGAGCAATCCTATTGGTCGGCTGGAAACATAGTAACGTAGCACATCTCTATCAACCTAACACCTCCACTGCGAGCCAATCTGTCTGCTAAGCTCGGTGATTATATCAAAACACCCCCCCGCGCTTGGCACGCGGATTTGCTCCAACTCGAAAAATAACAACTAACAGGCTGAAGGTTTCTTCGCCGCTTCTTTACTAGTCTACATACCGAAGCGACAGAAATAAAAAATAATGCTTTATTTCCGTGTCAGTGCTTTATTTCAGTTTATGTATTTTAAGAATTTGGCCTTTTCTAAGTGTACATTTTTGTATTTATGGAAATAAAGAACTTTTGATTTTGCGATCGCAGTGGTGGTGTTAAAATACACAGAAGGAAGCTGCTGCCCTACCTTCGGCTGGCGGGGTCGATTCTTACGCCGCGACCGTCACGTCCAACTATGCAACTATAACTACCTAGTATAGCTACAAAACTCTGTCAACCTATTTACCAAATCCCCATTCACCCAACAGTTTTGTGAAACCTTCATCATCAAAGTAATTACGTGAACATCCATCGGTCCTCAAATTAATGACCGCAACGTTTCATCTTTATAAAGATAAAGGTCTTTTATCTGCGTCCAATTCGTCCCTAATACACTATTAATTAACCCTATTCAGTCGGAGAGGGAAAATAATTCCCATATTATCCGAACTACGGATAATATGTCCAAACTTATTGACCTATCTACAAATAAAGGTGTCGTCTAATGTGGAGCTTTAGTAGGTAGCTAGAGATTTTTTATTTAAATAATTGGTGCGAATTAAATGCGATGATGGTCTGACGTTGGACAGTTAACACCCGAAAAGTACCTACTTGGGAAGGCTTACCTGTCTGAGCGTCTGCTATCAGCTCCTATCGGTCACTGCAATCCGAAACCCAGCTCATGAACCAAAGTTTATAGGTGTGATGTAGCACAAATCTGTTATTCTCAACTTAGTTGGAGATGCGATGGAATCACTAAGGTCAGCGTGGCGATTCCTTTGAAATGTTCAACCGAACGTCCGTAATGGCGAACACTCAATTCCCTCTTTTTTTTAAGCGACGTGAACGTGGTTCCGAATTCGACCGCACACAGTTCATAGCGGTCGCGAGCGCCTGGAAGGATGTGCAGAGCAAACCTCAAGGGCGACTGCATGACGTTTTCAAACAGCGTAAACCAACTCTTTAGTACCTAAATAGGTAATAACCATCCAATGTCAGACTCAGACATAGTTGTAAATTAAAGCAAACGCACTGTTAGCGCAACCAATAATCATAAATAAAATAATACAATACAATACAAACACACTTTATTGTACACCAGAAAAAGAACATTACAAAAAGACATACAAGACAATAATTTATAACCTGAAGTTACAACAAGGAACTCATAGGTTATTTATAAATAAATTAAATTTAAAATTAAAGTACCTGCTTATGGTTCCCCACTCTGGTCAACAGAGAGCCAGAATCTATAGAATTCTAATCTATAGAAAGCCTTGAACTCGAAAACAAACAACTAACAGGCTAAAGGTTACTTCGTCGCTTCTTCACTTTAGTTTCCATACCGAAGCGACAGAAATCAATAACATCACTTTGATTCCGTGTCAGTGTTTAATTTTAGGTATTAGACCTTTAATAAGTGTTCATTTATGGTATTAATATTTTTTTTTTATTTAATACTCGTTAGTCTAGCGGTCGCATGTTCAACCGCTGATTTATGGGATCTGGCGTTCGAATCCCGGGTCGGGCATAAAATGTTATAATAGGGATTTTTATTTATAGCCAGAAAAAAATCACGGCGGTGAGAGCAGGCTAGGCCGTTGGTTCTGCGCCTGACCTCCCCCCAGTCGTGTAGGTCTGCCATCCCATTGGTTTACGAGAGTACATATGTGTTTGCAGACACACTTGTGTACTAATAGATGTCTTGCGCAAATGGCTTCATTGAGACTGGTCACTGTAGCCGAAATTCGGTTAGGAGGATGAAGTGCTACTAGTACCTGCATAGGTACTAGATACCATACCATACAAACGCTGTCTCGGTCGACCATTTATTGCTAAGCTGTTATTACGACACTGACAGGCGTCAGACAGTATGATGACGGGGTTGTCATGCGAGCCCAGAGGGCGGGAAGCCTTTCACACCTACATAGTCAATTTTGTTTTTTGTTTTCGCTAATCTTGTTTTGGGTAACTTTAGTCGATGATATCACGAAGGTCTAGAAGATACCTATTCAGTTTAATTTTGAAAAGACCCAGGTTGTTATTGGAAAAACAGCAGCAGAGAGCGTGTTCCAAAACCCAGCGGTACGAATGATGAAGGTGAAGGAAAACCGCTTAGATAATGTTGTTTTCTGGAGACCTGCGAGATTATGCTTCGTCAAAGGCGACACCGATTTATAGAAACAACAAAGATTTGCTTCTAATCTATCCGAACAAGCCGGAACTCTAGCACTTGTGAATGGACCATTTACCCTTGTTAGATGTTGTTGATCAGAGCCCAATTCATACAAACGTACAGTTAGTAGGTAAAACTGTTGTTTGCAAAGACAACTATCTCATTTACTCGAAGCTTTTTCTCTACTGTAGGGCATCTTCTGATTTTACCGGATTCGTGGACCTATTTTATTGATTCTTTTACTTTTGCATAGGAAATTTTTGCGAGGTGGTGTCTTATAATCCCCGAAGGACTACTCGTCGGTTTTAAGTTTTGTCAAAATAGTCACTTGTATGAAAATAGTGCCACATGATCTGTGCGTCCAAAGTTGTGCGTGTACCTCAGTGTCGTATCGACCGTCGATATTGCAAGGTGGTAAAATTCTCGACCCTTGTAGCAGTAGTGATGAGACGAAATACGGTAGTTTTATCGATGAAAACAACGCATGTACTACAAAACAAAGGCTTGGTATACCAGTTAAAAACACAAGGACATCAGGGTTCTCGCAAACGTAGACACTTTTTCACTTGTTTCCAGTTACGTAGGTAACTGGAAACAAGTGATAAAGTGTCTTCGTTCCTTCGTACCGAATCGTCAGTATTCGTTAGTTTGTCGTCGTACCGAACACTTTTGATCATGTTGAGTGGGTGCAACTGGACACAAAAAATGTTTACGTATGCGCAGGGAGTGGATGATTTCCAACTGGTTCTATAGAAATCAAATATTCATCGGTAGCTTGTACCTATCTGACACAGTGTCCACGTTTGTGCCCTGCCTAAATCTAATGGGTAACATGATTGTTGTTATTTATCTTTCACGATAGGTAGAGCTCTTCAAGAAAGGACTGGACTGGTACAACAGACTACTGAGCACGACAACAAACTAGGTTTTTATGTGCAAAGTTGCCCGATAACAGTTTTATAAGTCTAAAAAACGAATTGGATTCCACAATAGTAAAGAAATGCCGTTTCGGTCGAGCCCGAAAAAGACGAGCAATGAAAATGATTCTTGTACGCCTGTGCAAATGAGACGCTAAAAAGTATAAAAATGTTGGAGTAACCTTTGCCGAAGAGTGGAAAGACATGGGTCAAAATAAATCATATCGTATAGCGTACGCATTTGCGTCAAAATTATCGATATCAACAAATTTTATCGGCAACCCATCCCTACGACACTATCTCGCCACTTATTAGCTACATCGTCTAGCAATTTATAGGGAGGGCCTGAAAATTGCTCGGCTGTGTGCCCCAACTTGGTTAAGTGACGGCTTAATATGCCCTTATATGGAAGTGTAGGGCTTATGTGGGGGGCGGATTAAGGATGAAGATAGTGCAGGTTGCGTACAAACGCAACTCGGAGAAAGTTGAGATTGCAGTTCAAAAATCATGAACAATGTTAGTAAACTATTGTTAATTTTTTGTATATTGCTTCTGTCTACGGTTTCGTGTTGGATCACGTGTTGCTTCTACATAAAATGTATTCTACACTTATGTACTTACGGTATATCAGTCATCTTGTATCCATAAAATAAGCTCTGCTTAGCTTGGGGCTAAACGATGCTGTGTTGTTTTTTCTGCATTCTTAGTATGATAAACTTTATTATACTCTTCATCTAGTTCCGGAGACAACCCAGTAAAATAAACTGCATCTTTGTATAGTACCTACCTATCCAATTTAATGAGTTATGTAAATATACCTAATAAGAAAACAACCTACATTCAATATTATGTCTGATGGATGATACAGTAAACTAAGTTTCCAAAATGTTGATAAAGCTAAAATTTAAACTAACTTTACCATTGAAACGTTCAAGCGTTTGTATTAAAAGTGCGTTAACATTATACTGTTACAGGGTGATCAATATTTAATGGGATTTTTAATGTGAATACGGTTTCATTTTGGATGTGACCGGATGTGTATTATTAAGTAGGTATTCAGTCCGTTTAAAATTTAGAACGCAAAAGGTGTTCTGGTGAACAAAAATGTATTTTATTCGTTGAAGACCAGAACAAGCTGGTCGATTTTCTAAAAACATTTGAAGCGCTAGATGTAATTTGAAATGAATGTTAAGTATTTTTTAGAAGTAAATTTAATTATTTTATTTTGGACACTTTGATTCATTTGACTAAAAAATAAAAATATAGATTTTTTTATAGATAGACTATACATTTTAGGTACCTTTCTGCTCCTTGAAACCGAATGTAAAGTAAGCAGTCATTAGATTTTTTTACAATAATTTTAACTGCCCCTGTGGGCAAGTCCTGAATCCACCCCTGCCTTCAAAATATCACGAAATAGACTATAAATCGACAATTAATACAGAAACTTGCATCGATACGGCTCGGGTCATTTCGACCCCTATAACTATTCTGTCCCTTTGACTTAGGGTCTAAACGACCCCGAGTTGCGAACAACACTAAATACCAGCGGTTTATTTTGAAAAGTTTTGGTTGATATTGGAATTTTATTGAGGGGCTAAATAAATAAAGGTGGACATTGTACTCAGCGTCATCTAGCCCCAAAGTTAGCAGAGTTTGATATGTTGGTCTGCTTTCATTATTTATCTACTTCAGTCGAGTTCGAAATACTAAAATGCTAAATAAATGTAATTTAGCAAAGCAATTAATGTTTTCGCTTTACAATACAATAACACTTTATTGTACACCAGAAAAAGAACATTACGAAAAGACATTACATGAGACAAGTACAATGGGCGGCCTTATCGCTTAGAAGCTTTAAAGGTGATTGTAGATTTGGTATGCATAGTTTTTGCTAAGTAATTGCAATAAACATTTATTTATTTAATTTTTTTCTAGATAAACACTCTGATAGAGATTAATTTAAATTGAAGATGATTCAGTTCAACATTATTAATTGATTAATTAAAAGGTAATTGAAATTAATTCGTTATCGACCTCTGTGGTGCGGTGGGCGAAGGTCTGCCTGCGATGCAGGAGGTTGCGGGTTCGATTCACGCCTCGGGACAAATGTTTGTACGTTCTGCAGACATTTGTTTAGGGTGTTCTGATCGTTTTTATGTAGGATAAAAATGTCTATCTGTGTAATGTATTGTATTATGTATATCAGTTATCTAGTACCCATAACACAAGCTCTGCATAACTTCGGGAAAATTCACACAGCATTATCAAGAATGCTGTGTCCAGCATTATTTATTACTATTTCCACGCGGGTGAAGCCGCGGGCGCGGTTTTTGTTATTTTTTCTAGAATCTAACACTTTTAGTTAAAATTAATGTAGGTTAAGACCCTCTATCCCTAATTTCTGCTTACTATCAAGAGAGCCATTCGAGTGGGTGTATTAGGGGTCAGTGTAAGTTATGGAAACCCTTACGTAAGCTGATGAAGGCTAGAAAAGTTTAGGGTTCCGTACATTCATTATTTTTGTCTCAGTGAGTTCTGTGTTTCGACCTTCAAGCATTTGAAAACTGTAGTTTCTACATGTATCTAAGTTGTCTTTTTTGGTGTGCAATAAAGTGTATTGTATTGTATTGTCTTTAGGACACACTAGTCTAAAAATTACAAGATTTCTCATTAAAATTAATAACTTCTGTCTTTCTCCTGTACACTCTGTACATTGGTGTAAAATATCAAACAAGTGCGTACTAAAGTATCAAACCATTTACGACGGTTTTGTCTTAACCTACACTCTGCAATACGTAGTAACACCTAAATAGTTTCATTCCTGTGGGAGCTTTTATGTCACAGATACAGATAACAAACTAATCTTCAACTGGCTAAAATAGATGGCCGAAACCTAACCTCTCTACAATACAACGGTATTGATATTCCTTTCTCCCCCACTGTTAAAAATCTGGGTGTCATTTTTGACAGTAAGCTCAATTGGATTCCCCACATAAAAGAGATCTCCAGAAAATTCTATGCCTCTATACACTCACTTCTACGTCTTAAAAACTTCCTCCCGATTCCTACTAAAATTACACTTGTCAACTCTCTCCTCATTCCAATTATCGATTATGCCGACGTTGTTTTCCTCGATCTCAATGAGAATCTCCTAAATAAACTAGACCGTCTACTAAATACGTGTATCCGCTTCGTCTACAATCTCCGCAAGTACGATCATGTAAGCAAATACCGAGCTCTGCTAAAATGGCTACCTATCCGCGAACGAAGGAAACTCAGGATTCTTTGTCTACTGTTTTCAGTCTTAAGAGAGCCTTCGAGTCCCTCCTACTTAAAGGACCGCTTTAAATTCCTGGCAGAAGATCACAGGAGAAATCTCCGCTCCTCCGATATTATTCTCTCTTGTCTATACCTGTGCGTAACACCTCCTTCTTTGGAAACTCTTTTTCTGTAGAGGCAGTGCGGTTGTGGAATGACTTGCCTTTGGACATTAGAAAGGCAGATACGCGAGATTCTTTTAAGCAATTGGTGCGCAAGCATTTTCTAAAGAGGTTACACAATTAGTCTGGATAAAATGTCTATTATTTTCCAGTTTTGATCATTCTAATTCATTAGTGGATATTTAGAGATATATATATTTAATGTAGTTAAACTTCTCATACCTAATTATAGAACAAAAACTAGCACGCCAACCATTTGTTTAAACATTATGTTATTGGTCGGCAGGTAGAAAATGCCTCGGCATTAAGCCCACCCTTTGTATCTTAGTGCATTAAAGTTTTAAATAAAAAATAAATAATCTTGCGTCGAGAGTTGAAATTAAACATACAGGACACTCTGAACTTTTCGTACACACTCTTTACCGTTTCCCTCCGCCGTTATCTAGAGCAGTAGTATAATTAGCTCCATTAATTACTCCCTATCTGAGACTTAATGAAAATTTATATTTGCGAGAAATTTCCGAAGAAAAATGTTGCAGATAGTGTGAGTTGATTTTAATTCTCGCTGACGAGAATTTAATTTGTTAGATAAGAACATTTTGGAAAGGACCTGCATTAGTAAAGCCGTGCAATAAGCACCGCACGCACTGTATAGTGCTTATGTCATCTTCTACGTGACAGTTCTGCGACGAAACCATTGTCATGGTAAAGCGATCGGTTAGCAGAATTCGGCCCCTGGCGACAGGGCGTACACTGAGTATTTACGTTTTACTGACAAGGTTTATTACCCTGAGGCAAACGTTTGTCGAGAAGGTATTTACGTTTAACTGACCAGGTTTATTACCGGCAACTTCCATGAATGAAAAAAATGTATAGAAATGTTAATTTCCATAGAAACAGACGATGCGAATTAATTCTAAGTTAGTGTCCTGTCCGCTAACCGGGGATAAATTTCGGGAATTCGTGACTGTTTTTGTAGATTAAACGTAATTTAGGATTCCCTGGCATAAAATTTCAGTTTTGTCGTCTCTTCTATTTAAGACGGTACCAGGTGGCATGCCTTAAAAAAGCTTATGATAGGTTCCTACCACAATCTGCCCAATGGATTTTTTGAAAAATTCCTTTGTCTAACGTAATAATAAAATACTAGTGTGAGTCGGGGTACCGCCGGAGACTTTTTCTAGTAAGAAAGAAGAGTTTTTCTAGATAATGGATTAGTACCTAGGTACCTAACTAAGTGGGTAAACTAAACACAGCGCCCCGTGTGCATAACATATCTACGATAAAAGTAAAAAAAGGAAGATACGGTACGTTCTACCAGAGCTCACTCAAAAACTGTACCGTGTCACAGCTGAAATAGGTAATGATAAGGTACCGGATTATCAGAAAATTTAAAGTTTTGTGTATCTACTTACGCGGGAAAATATGTGATGCCTTGGGCTTTGTTTTTGGTTTTGGAGCTATTTGTACACCTGGTGAACGAACACGAGGGCATTGTCGTGGTGTTTTAGTCAAAATCATACAAAATTATACGTCGTAGCAAGCACGCGAAACAAACGCCACCCCCCACGCCGCCGGTCCGACTATGACTGAGGTAAGGGAACATAGTTGGACCTGACTTGAGCCATACACTTTCGAGATGGTAATGCCTCATTACCCTTTTTTTTACTTTTATCGAAGCTATGAGCCATCAAATCAAATAGAGACTTATCACCAAGTCCATAAGGTTCACTTACCATGCACATCCAGCTTCACACTCCTCACAATCGGCTGATCCAGTGCTTCCGAAGACACGGCACAGCGCAGCTCTCCTCCGATCTCCTCGCGAGTGACTGTGAGGGACAGCACGTGGAGGACCGTCTGCTTGTCGGGAGTTATTGTTTGGGCTGTGGACAAAGAAATCACATTATTTACCTATGCTATAAGGCCGCTCATTGTAGTTGTCTTAAGCCGCTGTCTACCGCCACACACGGTAAAATTGTTGGCAGCGCTGTGTGAGTGAAAAACCACAAAAAAATGAATCTCGCGCCAACCCGCGTCGAAACATCCTATCATGTTTTTATTTGCATGGGATTTGGGTAGTTCTATATCCACAAAATAGGAGGCGCTATACTCAATCCTACGAAAAAAGGAGACGTTCGACCACGTTTCGTTTCTGTCGTAAAATAGACTCGCCCTTCTGGTATCGCAATAATAGGATGCCTACAAAATTATCGACCGATAAAAACGCACGTAATGGATGCCTTTAGGTACACCTAAAACACGAGTAGAAGTAATATTCCCTCCTAGGTATACGCAAACGCAAAGTGCCGACACGCTCCTCGTTTTCAAACCACGGGCAAAGAGGTGAGATTGATAGCTACCTATTAGCCGAAAACTACCATTTACAAAGATATACGGCCAATAGATGGCGTTGTAATTAATTCCCGCAGCGCACGAGAATTAATTAGGTTTTCGAACATGTATGTGGATAAATTAGAGGTTGTAAGGTTAGGTTTATTTGCTTTGGTTTTAACCGAAGATCGTTTATTTTGGTTACGTTAGTATATTGATTTCGAGTTTTGAAACGTATACAAGATTGCCCAATAGTGTCTATAGTTCAGTTCTAGACTTTTAGTAGGTAGGTACCTACTATAATTCATTTTAAGTAAAATACAAGAGAACCTAGTGCTAAGACAACCCTAATATAGCATAGACTTTAAGCACTGCTAACAACAAGCACAGTTACCAGTGCTTAAAGTCATTCTTTTTAACTTAGTTAAGTTTTGTAGAGCTTTTGGTGAACAGGGTTAAGGTGCTTTATTGTACGTTTCAGGCTCAGTGGAAGCAGTCTTAAACCCCGAAGGTTGCTGGTTCTATTCCCGCTATCGGACAAAACGAGGGTTATATTTGTAAATTAACATAAGTCAGTTTCGCAATTGGATGTTTTCTATAATATATCCTAATTTAATAATTTCTAAGGGTGAAAGTTTTGGAAGTTCTTCGTTTTTTGAGCGAATTCAACTCCTAAACTGTAGGTAAAAAATTCCTTAATTTTTTATATCGAATTTGTTGTGGTTGCGCAATGTGCAAGACCTTTATTCATTTTTCGATGGGACCCGCTTAAGATACGCAGCATGTTTTTATATGATGAAGCAAAAATTATTTTACATAATTTCATATAGAGAAAAAAAAACATCCATTATACCCGTTCTAGAAATCCCTATATCTTTGATATGAACCCCCGGTGTTACCAGATACTCTTTCATTTTTCACCGTAATACAGTAAGGGCACATTAGGGGTTGGACCACAGATAATGTAACAGTATCACTGGACTAAGGGGGTCCTTTGTAAGGGCTGAAAGGTGCGCCATAGTGACACAATAACGTATGTAGTATGTACGTTATGGGTGTGGTCGGAAGTAGGTTAATCGAGGAATAGAGAGTGCATCGGTGTTTGTGCGCACACTTGTGCACTAAAATTTATGTCCTTTGCACATGGCTAGGCTCCGTTGAGAATAGACCGTGGTCGAAACTAGTTTTAATTAAGTTACGTTTTATACAAGACTTCTTGAAAGAAGCCGCGTACAAAAGGTAGTTATAAAGTAAGAAGAATGTGCGTGTATGTTTGTTAGCTTCACGTCAAAACGACTGAACGGATCGGACAGAAATTTTGCTTAGATGTAGGTTTAGACCAGACACATAGACTTTCATCACAAAAATCAGTTCCCGTATGAGATATATAACGCGTGCAAAGTCACAGGCAGAAATTATAACATGTAACTATATCCTTGGACAAACCCAAAAGAACCTAATGAACCAAAAACTTTCCAAACAACCTGTCATAAATTTTACCCCCAATGTTTTTCATCACCGCAGGTGTGGATAAACAGTGGAATCCCTTTTCCGCGAAAAGTAACTGTTAATACGTTTTTATAAATATTTCATGAAAACCGGACAGGTGGGCTGGACCTTTAGGTGGATACCTACCTATACTTAGATTAGAGGAACCGAGAGAAGTAGGAGGGCTTTTAAGTGTAGCTTTTAATAAGCTTAATACTTAATTTTATAAATTCGACATTTTTATACCTAGTCATTTTTCCTGATAGACCTAAGTCGCCAAAAGGTTATTTTATAGCATGAACTGACTTCGCCCGTGCTTTTCCGGTTTAAAAAGTATCCTATGTCCTTCTCTGGGATAGATACAATCTACCTCCCAGACAAGTCTTCATTGAGATCTGTTAAGCCGTTTAGGCGTGTACAGATAACAGACAGACTTTCGAATTTAATTAATAAATATGAATTTAGCACGTTGTGTTGAATATCGTGTTTTCTTGTTCTAGTCAAATGATTTCTGTTTTCAAAAGAAAATATAAAGTCGGGTATCCGCTGGGATACCTGATCGATGATCAGGTATCCCGGTGGATACCGGTAGACTCATTCTGAAAAAGTTTGAATTCGAACTCGAATTCACTCATGTGACCAAATTCGATCGCTCCTTTGTAATCTTTTATTCGACAAGTAAGTTCGAGTTTCAAGTATCGAGATGATTTGTGAATTCCCGATGTATAGAATACCGATTGTACGTCATTCTTTAGCGTAAGTGTCAAAATGTCACATAACTTAGTTCATTTATTGCCACGCTCGTCACGCTCGGCGCTGCAAGCATTGTCGAGTTTTACAGAATACAAAACTAAAACTTTAAATTAAAACTCACTGCGGACTCAGCGTAGTGAGGTTCCAAATGAGTTTAAAGAACGAGCCTGCTGATTGAAGTAATAAGTTGATAAATATTAAGTAACTATTCCACGCAAAATCACGCGTGCGCTGCGCGCCCTCCCACAAATTCCCACATGCCGAAAACTTGATGCGAGGAACTCGGAGACGCAACATCACTCGTAGGACTCAAATGTTTTACTCATCCGTCCTCCCAGTCTTTGTGTGTGTCCATGATACCTGTCCTTATCTACCTTCCCATCTACCCACCTATCCCCCTCTTCCCCTTCCTACCCCCTAAGCTTGCCCACCGGACATCTGTTCAGAAACTTCAATTTATGCAAGCTAGGTTTCCACTCGCCAAGTTTTGGAAATTGAAAAGGTTTCGGCGATAAATTTTAAAATATTCAACTCGGGACGCGGTGGAATTAGTTTGATTCCCGCCCTGGGACAGGATGTTTCAAATCTGCGTCTATAAAGTCGCAAGCGGGAGGTACTTTTTTACAGCTAGGATGGAAATATAATGTGCAGCAAACAAAATTACCATTGATGAGTGAGGTTGAGGCCAGGCCAGCGCAATTTTTTGACTTGTACGTAAAATGAGCGCGTAATTTATGAAGCATTCTGTTTCGTACATAGTTAACGAAAACAAGGTATCTTATTTTAATCAATAGGCCTTCGTTTGGCCACAATCTCAACTGTGTAGGCAAGTTACCATGTGGCTGACGATATATCGCGAAGGTCTAGATGACGGACTACTCGAGAATCTCTCTTAGCGAGGTGACGTTATCGCTTCCTTGTAGAAAATGTCACACATAACTGTCGCTCGTGATAATAAAGCCTATGGCGGTGAACCCCAACCAGCAAAAGAAAACATCAACCAGACATTAATATACCCATCATGTGAGCTAAAAAATGTATCCAAATCTGACCCCGGAAGGGTCCAAATGAATTATTTCTAATCCGCAAAGGTACTGCCCTAAATTCCTGTTAATTTGATGAAAATCTCGCGTGTAGGGTTAAATTCCTCTTTAGACCTTTTAGAGACCTCTTAATAGTTCGCGTGCCCCAGATTTTTGAATTAATAGGGTCTTGTCCTTGATTAGATATAAGACTCACGTCATTTGCAACATTGAAAAACAGGATATGGATTAAAATTTTGCTAGAAAATGAACACAACTTTTAGAAAAATCTACATTTCGTCCGTTTCGCGTTGCACCGCGGCCGCCACTCGAGAGCCTCTACTCCCCAGCGGTTATCAGTGCTTCGAGCTAATCACCTGCCCACGGCCACTTCAGCTTACTAATTCTGAGAGCTCCGAGTATGTCTTTTGAGCTGTGACTTCAGTTCTACTTGGATTTCCGTATTCTGGATTCTATCACATAGAGACCCAAGGATAACTCTCTCCATAGCTCCCTGAGCGTCTCTGAGCTTATGTTACGAGGCCAGCATTATTAGATGCAACATCTACCGATGGCACTCGAGGCCAGCATTAATAGATGCAACATCGGTAAATAAACACTTTTACATCGTCCATTAGGTGAACTAACTGCTGTACATTTGCAGACACTTCATTACGGTAAGCTCCGGCAAATTATCACCCGACCACATTTCAGTATTAGTGCGATTGCACAGCTTAGGGAGGTGATGGTTGGTCTTCGGCATAGATAGGTTTTCGGCTTAGCCGGGAAAAAAGTATGCAAAAATTTTCAACAAATGCAATGTTGGTTCGACCTCAATTATCGAAATGATTTAAACCTTTGAGTACCCATGACGCAAATACACGTTGAACCTGGAGAAGCTGCAGCGGCGTGCTACTTTGGGTCGCACTCCTATGGCTGGGCAGTGAATGCGCTGTAATACCTTGAGCGCTCGATATGTCTCGATTGCTACTGGTTTTCGTGTGAATTCTCAGTTACATTTGTATCAATTGTGACATACCTATTAGTACTATGAGGCTATTCGAAATCGAGCTCATAATAGTTAAGTCGAATAAATCTGAATAAGCCGAATAAGTGGCGAATTATGAACGCGGCAACTTCAGGAACACATAATGTGGCGATGACAACAGGCCTATCATGGCCGCAGTGATACAAGAGCAAATAAAAAAATTAAAACTTCCCCTTGTGAGTGGCATGTTCAGCAGTGGACTATCTGAACATACGTCCACTGTGGACGTACGTGTTCTGTTGAGGTGGACGTTGTAGAAGGTAGCAGACAGAATCCATTTTCCGATACCTTCGCAGCTCTCATCAACTCCTCGACAAATCACTCACTACCCCAGCTGTTCACTCTTCGCAATACCGATGGTCCGTGAACGATTAATTTGGCTATAAATCCAGTTTAACCTAATTCGGTGAAGGGCCCCCGAGTGAAGGCCTCGCGGAGGGCCCCCGAAGAGAGATGGCAATTTAATACAAGAGCTACTTCTAACGTAGAGATTTACATCTGTCCTATTTAAAGATCGGTCAAGATATCAGTGAAATGGGTGAACATGGAACTGCATTTGACAGTGTCTTAAGCCGGGTATTGACCGATGTTACGAGGCGTAATGTACCGTTCACAGCGAGCATGATACGTTACGCCGTGTGCCCGTCTCGTTGTTCGTTGCTCGTCCTTCTTTCCCCGCACTGACTTCACGAACGTGAGCTGTGTAACACGGAACATCACGACCCGTAACACCGGTCAGTACCCACCTGTGTATTTCGCATTTTTAACAATTCCTAGCACTAAATTCAGCTGAGTCGCTTGAGACAGACACTTCTATAAAATGATTTAAAATGCTTCATACGTGTAGGTACTAAAGCCTACGATAGACGGAGCTATGATAGATATGAATAAAGTAAGCTATATTACGGTATATCAAGCTGCCACAGACAGACTGTGGCTATGCTATAATATATTTTTGCACTCATTAGCTCTGCGGCCGTCATGTCTTACTATACCAAAATATATCGAGCTATATCCTGTCGACATATTTTGGAGACGTAATAAAAATATACATTATAACTGCGTCTGTGGTCACTCGCCGATTACCATTGAAAATATACCGTAATATACCTTGCTATGATTTATATTAATATATTACATGATTTATTTTATTACTGAATCTATACTAATATTATAATAACTTTTAATATTATAAAGAGGTAAGGTTTGTGAGAGTGTAATCTCTGGATCAACTGAACCGATTTTAAAAATTATTTTACCAATAGAAAGCCACGTTATTTTTGAGTGTCACAGGCTATACATTGTGTATATATATATATATATATGTGATTCTGTGGAACCTTTTGCAATTTTCAGACGAAAGGTTGGAATCTCCTGTTCCAACCTTTCGTCTGTATCTCATATTTCAATCTATATTTCAACTGGTATTTAAATAAAACGAGAGGACAAGACGAAAGTGTTTATCAATTGGACTAAGCCCAAATAACCAATTTATCATACTGCAAAATAACATAAAAAGCTTTCTACGCGAGTTAGAATAGAACCCTTAAGTAAAGCGACACGACAAAGCTCTATAAGGCTCTCTCTGTCAACGGAATGCTTTTTTCAATCACAATAAGTTACTAAACTCTCTACTTAACTTTAAGTAAAGAACTTCGGGCCGGAGAGGACGGCTACAGACTTTGTTCGGGTGTGGACGGTGGATGGGGTTCTGTGAGATGGAGACAAGAATATATTTTTTTTTATTAGTCAGTGTAGTCTCAGCAGGGAAACGGTATTTTTTCTTTTTATTTATTTTTCATGAAGCTCAAAAACTTAGTTTTCGAGTTGACGCAAGACTCACCCCAAGCTTTCTATGATACTTTTTTTATTTAAATAAATAATAAAGAATGTCATCATCATCATCATCAGCCTATATCAGTCCACTGCTGGACATAGAATGATATATATGTAATAGGTACACATTATTTAGAATTAATGAATAAAGGCTAGAAAATAAGTAAGGTTTTTGTATAAATTTGAAAGTATTTATTTTAGTTACTTTAGTTGCAAGAAGCTTAGAAAGGACGACTTAAGAAAAGCTTCAGCAGTAAATGCAGTAAAGTGACTGCAGAAAGCGTCCAAAATGCTGACACCACAACTACGTTGGCTCAGCACTCAAACATAAAGTAAAAAAGGTGAGATTTTCAGACTCAGAAACTTTCCATCAAGTGAGATTGTGGTCATTCGAAGGTTTATTAACTATAAAAAACGCGAATTAGTTATTTTGTTTTGAAAATATTTAGAGTAGGTATATCTACCTTACTTAATTGTAATATTTGCTTATCTCCATTTGCATACCACCATCCCTCCAAGACGCGTGACGTCACGAAAAGGATTCCAATGTCCTTTCCCGCTTCAGCGGAGAATTATTTATTTGCACTTTGACGCTTTTTCAGTTTTCAATGAAAGATTCTTTCAGATTTAATATTGGCGGAGAATCGGATTAGACGCCTCGCAGGGCACGGAGGGAGTGGCATTCTAGGTTTTATTACAGGTTCTCTGTTCAATATTACACTTGAAATGGATTTTCTGACTGAATTTCTTTGAAAGTTTTCGTAAGTGTAAATATTAGTTGCAATTGTTATTGTATTGTATATTATAATTAAATTAAATTTAGTATTTACAATTGAGCTAGCTGCAGACTGTTGCAAACAATTCTTAAAGTACCTACAGGCCAAGCTTTTATTATGAACATGGAATTCATTTCCTATATAGGTATTCAGTGCCCTGGTTTAATATTAGTACAGTCGGCATAGTAAAGTTGTCATACAATGTTAACTCACGACCTGGATTCAAACTTAAGGCCTACTACAATGTAGTTTCAGTCCTGCCGCACCACAAAGGCATGTGTGGACTAAGTTAGTTTTGCTACCGAAATACCTTAATACTAAGGTCTGGTCCAAGTCGTAACCAGCGATCTTTCAAGATACAGTTCGTATAGTCCACTCATATCAGGGTTTCACACATGGGACATGGGACGTGGGACATTTGAACTTAAATAAAGATTGCCAGGTTGACCCTATTTTTTGGTTAAATAATAGATTCAGGCCTTACTATGCGGAAATCTATTGCAAAATATAAGTAAATTTAGTAACGATTCCGCGAAAAATCTTCTCCGATAAGTTCTAACAAAATGTAGTCCGCGTTGGAGAAGAAAAACGACACCAACTCCAAATAAAATAAAAAATACCTATCAAAGCAAGACGTCAACTAGTTTCGTCTCTCCACGAGACACCATTTTTACTTAACTACTACGCTATAGTTCCTAGAGCTTATTGAAGTGCTTAGTCAAAGACGCTTTGACCAGAAAATAGCAATAACATGACCAGATTTTAATTTTCAAGACACGCACGAGTCCATCCAAATCCAAACCTCACTTTTTCCAGTTTTCACTGACCATCAAAACGATGGTCACAATACAATCAATAGTCAATCAATCAATAGTATGAAGCTAATAGAAACAGACTGGTTACACGAAGGAAACGTTCACGACGCATTATGAGATGTGGACTCTTGAATTTGTATAAAAACAGATGGCCTAGGACACTTTATCGTACGCCACGTCATTCGACGTTTCGCTCATTGGGCCGCGTAATGTTTATGGCATGGGCTACTGTCTGTTTCTAACATAAGAGGGCGCAATGCACGCCATTTTGAGAAAAGAACAGGCATAGGATTTCGCGTTCATAGGAGCGGGACAGAGCATATGTTTTACGGAATGGGCGTAAGCGCGAAAATCAATTTTTGCAAGAAAACTACACAACTTATGTAGAAACTGGTTAAAGGAACCAATAAAGGAATCGGCAATACAAATGAAATTATAAGTAGTTTCAAAGAACCAAAGAAAATATTAGGAATTTTGAATTATTTACCACAGGGATTCCCTAAATCTCTTAGTTTGACAAACAATCTCGCTAGGTTCGCCTGTTAATACTAGTGTCCATCAGCTTATCAGTTAAATCGCGCTCGTTACCTCCTATGCCTTGGACAGCAGCTTATATCACTACAATTACTGAGGCAAGTTGCAACAGATGTTTCAGTGCATAGCTTGATACAGTTAACTCGTGAAATATCGCTGTTTGCAGGAGGTTTCAGGAATCATAGGGTCCAAGTGTCGTAGGTTGTCTGGTAGAAATTGTATTTTAGCGATAAATAAGAAAGTGCAATTTGTATAGAGCGGCTTCTTCTATCCTACTTTTATACAGTTTTGTAGACTGAAGGGCATTCTCTAAGCCTGACAACCTCGATAGCGCATTGGGCGAAAGCCTGCCATGCAGGGTTACGGTTTCGATTCCTGCCGTGGGACAAATATTTGTATAGTGTATGATCTGCAGGTATGGTGTAGCGCTGTTTCGCACCACAGGTTCTTACCACAAATTTATTTTTGCCGTTTCATACCAAAAAATGTCAGCTTCAACCCACATCAAAAAAACAAATTCTTTCGGCGTTTCTACCACAAAGAGATGAAGAGATTTTGTACAGTCAGATACAACATTATCTATAGATTATTTCATAGCGTAGGTAGGTTTAAAAGAAAACAAATTAAGTAAATTCACCGAGCTACCAGGAGCGCATAACGTAAAGGAGTTACGCGCAACTCGCACTCCAATACTAATAAACGATTTCGTTTTTGAAGTCAGTCGTGGTCTAAAGCACACTCCTTTTAGGGTTTCAAGATAGGTTTGTTTCGGGTTTGGATGAACTGAACAGTTTACTATTCCAGTTTTTTGTTACGAATAAGACAATCTGCTCGGTTGAGTCGTTCTGCCCTCTGATCGGATTATGAGAGTGAGGGAATAGTGCATTGCGCACACACTTATGCACTAAAATATGTCTTAATGACGCGCCACTGTGGCCGAAATCGGGCCAGAATGATGATGGAGTATAAAAAAGTCTAGCATTGTTTATTTATTGATTACTAGCGGCTGCTCGCGGCTTCTCACGCTTTAGCCTATGTTACTCTCCATCCTTTTAACTAACTCTATGCCAAAAATAAAGCCTATTGGTAGCTTAGTTAGGGCGTGAAGAAAGGACAAACAAACACACTTTCACATTTATAATATTAGTATAGATAAAGAAGTATAGATAAGTACACTCATAACTCGACTACACAAACCATGATCCATGGATCTACTGAGAAAAAACTTCTTGATAGATCCATCATGGATCTAGTCGATGGATCTAACGGAAATCATCCATTCCGATACCAATACGATTTCCTACGATAAATTGAGACAAATCAAATTGAGGGCAACTTTCCGACCCGTCAAAGTTTCTGTCGTCAAGTCAGCCCCGGCCCCGGGCGGAGTCGGGAAGCGACCCTTGTGTTCCAGCGTGTTCCTTGTCAGGGATTTCCTGATCCAGGGAAAGTTTGGGGGCTGTTACACTGTACAATTTGGAGCAGATTGGGTGAAAGGTATATCAAACTTAATTAAAAAATATCTCTATTTGGTTCTATAGTGCTAATGAACCACAAAAAAATAGGTACAATTTTTTTATTAAATCGATAAGTGCCCTAAAAATGCATTTATAATTTACATTTTCAAGTTGCGCGCGTAACTGGATGAAAGCGCTGGACGCAGTGGATGCCATATTGCTCTGTGGTGATTACGTCAGTTGGATGTGAAACCTGAACAAATGCGCTGATGTTGCTGATACTTTTTAGATTGCCAATACAGCCGTATGACATAATGTTTCGCCTACTATTTCATGATGTTTAGAATCCACTGTCGCCTTTCAAACGACACCGCGCGTGCGTCATCGGAGCGTCGATGACTCGGTTAATTTTAAATGTTTTTATCTATGTTAGTCTATAAGGTACCTATTTATTATTGGGCCTTAATTAAGTTCCTTTTTGTACACTTTCTTTGTTGCCTGAAATAAAGTATTGTTATTATTAATAAAACAGAGTCAAAAAACCTGACATTGGATTGAATTTTAAAATTTATTTTGTTTTTTATGAACTAAATCAAATATTTTCCGACTGCTTTTTGCTTGAGTTATCTCAATAATATATTTTAGATTTTTTGGTATTAAAATATTTTGTATATGTGTATACCCTATTGTTGCATGAATGAAACTTATGGCTCTGTAAATTGTATCTCATCACTTATTCCGAACTGGCATAACAGTATACCAGACCATTTGAAATACAGTTGATAACGGATTAAAATCTACTATTTTTATGCATCTTTGTGTCGCTATGCTACGCTACGCTATGTATGTCTGTCTGTATGACACTGTGTTGTGCCACAAATATAGTTGCGATAGATCAGTTAGTGTGAACAGGGCATTAGCAGGTATTCCCGGAAGCCCAAAAACAAGTTACCTACAAATGTAGGTACATGTTCATTGTAACTTTTGTGTACCTTCCTGTTTTAAGTTGGGATAGTACGATTCCTGGGTATATGTAAGTACGTATTTATTTAGTTTATTTATAGCGATGCAAGACCTTGCTTCTTGTCAAATTTCATGATTCTAGGCCAACGAGAAATTCCTACCTTGTAAGTTTTGAGTTCATGTGATTCCTTGGAAATTTCAAAATATTCGGACATAAACGGCTGTAGCTTATGATTGCGTTGACTTATAAGTTTGAATTATTAGACGGCTCCAAGAGGTTACGGACTCGAATATTTGATGTCAAGTTCAACTCGATACCCTCCACGCATTCCAGAGAGAAGGAGGTTGACAGACAGACAGGCGGACTACAAAGTGATCCCATGAAAACCCTTCTTTTTGATGTACGGAACCCTCAAAGTAACCATTTTATCTTGTAACGAGCGGTCCGCCCCGGCTTTGCGCGGGTATATTCTATCGCTTATGTTCATCCGGGATAATGTAAGACTCTAATGGTAAAATAATTTTTCAAAGCGTAGATAACACCATACCAACTTTGTAAAGTAAAACAGGTATTAAAATCTAATTCTATATCTAACGATACCATTTTGTATTTCAAATGCATACATAAATTGACATCCTGATTGCGTCACGTCTCGCCGTAAAATCACGTGTCTTTAATTTAGTTTTTAACATTGTATGTATGTTAGTTTTAAGGTATATATTACTATGGACCGTAGAATAAGTTAAAATAAGATCTGTAACTGTTCTATAGTCTGAAATAAATTATTATTATTATAAATATCATTATTAAAACTGCAAAGTCCTATTTTAAAGTAGTTGCTGCAACATTTCCAGTGGCGCTAGATGTCTGCCGTTCCTTGGGTTAAATTAAAATTTAGATTGGAATGTACGACTTTAGAGGGAATTATTTTTACTCCAAATAGCTAATTAAAGTTTAGAATGTCTTCTTGTTTGAGATTGGATAGTACCATTTTAGTTTTTAGATCACATTCATTTCAGTTTGTTCAATAAGTTTTTTATACAAGTTGTATTTTTTTTGTTGATGTTTTAGATAATTTTGCGTTTAAAAAGGAATTTTAAGATATAAAGAGCACTGATCAGTAATTATTGGTAGAGATGGGCCGAATATTTGTTTTATATTCGGTATTCGGCATATTCGGCAGCTTTACCGAATATTCATATTCGGCCGAATATTCGGCTAAATCACCTAATGTTCGGCAAAGTGATACTCAAAGTTTTTACTGTTAAGACCCGTGTATTATCATGATTTGAGTGTACAGTGTAATGAAGTAAGTATTTTAGAGTGTAGCTTTCTGATTTTGTCGTCACTGAAGCTTTATTTTCAATTAAAGTAGGTTGGTAAAAAGATAATAACTTCAATCAATATCTTCACGCCGGATCCCTTGCAGGGTAGGCAAGGAATCCATAATAACTTAATGCAAAATATATGTATCTAGCTGTTTTGGGATTAGGCTTCTGTGTTAATTCTTTATAATAATATATTAAACAGGCCTTAATTGAAGGAAAATAAACAAGATATTTATTTCGGTCAGTCTTTATTGTGTTAGAGAATAGCTGAATCAAATCACAACACCATAGTAGATTATGAATAATATTTTTTTCTAGTTTCTACTCAGCATAGCGTCGCAAAATATATTTATTAATACTAAACGTTTAAACCTATCCTATTCAACCAATATAGTTCTTTATAAAGAAAATTAGTAATTTGTTTGTACTTTTCAGGTTGATATTGAAGAGATCAATCACTTAATCTACACATTAAGAGTTAGGAACTTAATTATAGTCTACTGAGATACAAGACAAATATGACATCTCATATACAACGGAACGGAATCAAATGTACCGAATATTCGGCCGAATATTCGGTTCGGTAAAAGTTTTACCGAATATTCGGCCGAATGTTTGTATTCGGTGAAACCCATGTTCGGCCCATCTCTAATTATTGGAGCTTTTAATTTATAGATATAATTTATAGATATTTAATTTATACTCTAGATCCGTGGGGTACCGCGACTCACCGGGTTTTCAATAAATATTTGAGCGTCTGGTCGAAGCGACGCGTGACCCGAGAGCTGGTGAGTATCTGGCGCAGCGCATCAGCATTGCCATACAGCGCGGGGCAATGCAGCCAGCGTCTAGGACACGCGCGCGACTGGTATTGACATGGATCAGTTGAGCTATCTGTAGATTGTTTGCAACAGTCTGCTAGATAGATATTTTTTATTATACATAGAAAACGACCAGAACACCCTGAACAAATGTCTACAGATCGTACATACATTTGTCCCGAGGCGGGAATAGAACCCGCAACCTCCTGCGTCGCAGGCAGACCTTCGCCCACCGCGTCACAGAGGTCGTCTAAATGGAGAATGGAAACATACCGCACATGTACCTACTTGAACACCATTCACTCCTTTCTATCTTGCTTTCCCCAAACTTCTTCCATGCAAAAATGTACTTTCAATTATCAAAATATTCGTTCTAAAAGTAGACTATAATTTCAAAATTAATCAAATTCCATACTATCAAAAGTTACCAACAGTTAAAGCAAGTACACTCAGCACATTGCCTCACCTACCTCCCCTAAACAAACCCCACGTTTGGGACTATCAGCTAATCACAAATACACTCTAAGATAGAGAGACATTGGGAAGCAATCCCATTTGGTAACCACAGGGGTAAATATACTATTTGCGTCTAACAGACGGAGTATCTGCGAACTGTGTTTGGCTTATAAACAGAATCGAAGTTTGTTGGTTCAGTGGGCTGCATTTTGTGTAGTTGCTTACAAGCGGAAGTGTTTGACAGGTTTCAAAGAAAATAATGCAAGGGTGATTCCGTTTACTTGATCGTAGGGGGTAAAAATTGACGCAAATGAGTACGCCAAGCTTAAATGATAAAAACGTTACTACATATTGAATTTATAAATGATAAAAACGTTACTACATATTGAATTTATAAATGATAAAAACGTTACTACATATTGAATTTATAAATGATAAAAACGTTACTACAAATATTACCTGACCTATTTTATTATTTACTAGCTGTTCCACGCGTTTTCTCCCGCGTTAAAGCCGTATAAACATTCGAATCAGGAATATTCGACCACTCTCCCATGGGAATTTGATTGAATTGTTTTACCAGGACAAAAAGTAGCCTATGTTACTCTCCATCCTTTCAAATAACTCTATACCAAGTCAAAAATCAAGTCCATTGGTTGCTTATTTGGGGCGTGAAGGAAGGACAAACAAACAAACACACTTTCGCATTTATAATATTAGTTAGGATTTACTTTAACTGACATGATTTAATTTTTATTTCTTTGATTTATTGACATTAGATTTAGATATTTTCATATTAATGTGTTTTTTTAATTAGGCGTTAAGTTGCTTATTTGTTATAAAATATTGAATGTCTAAAGGCAGAAAACAATCATTCAAATTTATCCCATTATGATCTTTACAACATTGTATTTTCAAGATGATTATTCTCTACGAATTTGTTCAAATCTGTTGATAATCAGAATCAAAAGTTTTATGCAGAAAATGTTGTGCAAAAATAAAGAGTTAGTGTAACATGTGAAATAGATAGCAAATAGAAAGAGTAACAAAAGTTAAAACAAACAGGATCAGGAATATTGAAAGAGATAGGCTCGTGCTCGCGAGCTGCAGCCGGACTGCGGTACTCAAAGTTTAAAAACATGAGTCATACCGAGCGGTTCGCGCTTCTTGACTTTCCAAATGTTCCTATGTCGATGGATGTGTGTTTTTGCTAGTGAGAGTAGGTCGTATGCGATCGTTGTCCTTTTCTGTACATTTTGTGCAAGTTAGACATTACAAATTACGTCAAAATCACAAGCTATACCCAGGAGAGGGCTCGACAAATGATGGGATATTAAGTTATTTTATTCCATAAGGAAGAAGGTGAACTGTTTCGCGTCAATACCTATTCATTTTGGGTGTTTTACTGAAACTATGATGTTCTCTAGCCAATTTTTGGCTAAGGTGACCGTCTCAACGGATAATAACCTATGTGCGTTATATTATAATGTACAAGTGTGTGCACAAACACAAGTGCACTCTCGATTCCCTCACTCCGATGGGAGATAACCATCTAAGAACACATAATTCGATGGGACAGCCGACCCAAACGTACACAAACTATGCGTAAACATATTGAATCAGATTTGTAAAACCTAATAATCTATACTGGTTTTTTTTTTCTTGACAGCCAAGTTTTTGACTTCTGTTCAAAACACAATACACCACACACATAGAAAAGAAATGTTACAAAGAAAATTATGGTAAAAGTTTGAGTACTAGTGTCCAACCAATCAACGTCCGGCCGCCCGTGGCATATGAACCGCGGGCGATGGGCGGAACCAAACGTTTTTTACCATTCACACGGTACCCAGAACGGATTACTATTTTAGTTTATATTTTTTTATTTCTGCTGACGGGAAAATATTGGATTTCTGTGGATCTTGTTGATTGAAGGCTTAGCAGGTAGGTTCTATTATTGTTTTGAATTTGACGACCTCTGTGGCTCGGTGGGCGAAGGTCCGCCTGCGACGCAGGAGGTTGCGGGTTCGACAAATGTGTGTAGGTACGATTTGCAGATATTTGTTCCGGGTGTTCTGGTCGTTTTCTATGTATACCTAATAAAAATGATGATGATGATGAATGAAACTCACATAATGTTTTAAGAAAACAGTTGATTAATGAAATATAATTTAGGTTTATGTGTCTTTCTTTAAAATTATACGAAGCTACAGAATGGAAATTCAATTCTTCGATGAATTTGATGAAATAAAAATTGAGATGAAAGATAACGTAGTCTTGGTAACCGCCAAATGTGGTCGCGAACAAACTGATTTGCTCGACGTAAATCAGTTTGTTCGCGACCACAACGCGCTTGAATTGTGGTCAAATCAAAACCAATAAACCGGAAATTGCAAGTCGCCTCGCGAAGGGTTCTATACGATCGTACATACATATTTCGCAAAAGAAATCCTAAAAACGGACCTACAAAAAAGCAAAAAACCTAGATGACGCGGTCACCCGACCAAGTAGGTACTGACCGCGCCAGACGTTGCTTTATGGGCCTCACAGACTGAGCCGGGCTGCGGTGGCGGTCAGTACAATTTGACAACACCTTCTCGTCAAATTGTACTGACCGCCACCGCAGGCCGCGTCAGTCTGTGAGACTCTTTACTCGGTGATCGGTACTCAGCTTTGTTTGGACGTTGGACCCTTTAATTATTAAATTTATTTTGTTATTATTTATTGTTATAGCAAATAGTAGGCAAATATTAAACAAACCTGTAGGTTATAACGGAGCCTCCTGTAATTTTAACATTTATTTAATTTTTCATTCTAATCTGTTTTTGTAGCGGCAAGATATATGTATACTGTAAAATATTCTGTAAAAATTTGAATTGATTTTTTTTCAAATTTAAAGCTATAAATAAAGGATACAGCCCGTTGACGGACAGACAGACAGCGGATGCTTAGTAATGGGATCTCGTTTTCAACCTTTGGGGGAACCCTAAAAAAATAAGTAAGTACGCGATAGTTTAATCATAAGTAATACTTTAATCGAGTCAGACCAACAACACCGCTCCAAAGATGTCTGCGTCATGAACGAGTTTTGCTGAAAGATCGGATATTCTATTCACGAAGTTTCCTAAGAAACAGAAAATGTAGAAGCCAGTCGTTTTTAAGCAAATTATCCCGTTATCTACGAACTCAAGCTCGGGATTCGTAGTTCTATTATCCAGTTATCTGTAAAGACAAGCTCGGGATTCGCAGCTCTTAGCTAGAACCTATGAAATCTCTGAGTTGCTTAGCACAGAGAATATTTTAAATTAGGAGTTAACGCCTGTAACACACCTCCGCGCGGAATCGAAGTCGCGGAACCACAACTCGAGGTTCGCAGCGCGTCAGTACTACACTTGTCGCCGTTTGAATTACGTAACGTCACGCGAAGTGTTGAATTCAAATAATTTATAGATACGGCCTTCGGTTATTTTACAACTAAAATGCGCCAAAAAAGCGATCCGAGTGAAATAGCAAGTACATAATTACCTTATGCATTGTACTCTACTAGAGTAGCCGAAGGTTTAATGGTAAACAGGATTTTTTACTCGACTGCCCAAAAAAGGACTTTAATGTTTTCACCGTTCGTATGAGTTTCTTAGTTCCACCATTACCTATAAATGCCTGACCAGATTTAAATGTCATGAGTTAAGTAGTTAGACCTTCATTTAAGTGCGAGCTGCTTTCCGCGTCATTTGAAGTACCTATGGTACTAAAATACGGAAAATGAAAAATAGACAATTTCGTCTCGTTGTTTTGGATTTACCTTGTTTGTGTCAACACACAAATCAGTCCTCATGGGATGAAAATAACCTTCAAATGCTTCCTTGCAAACAACGCGTGCGAAACCGCGAAATAAACTAGTTTTCAAACCAAAACTACTTAACTGATTCTGCTGAGACTTTGCATGGATGTAGTACCTATAGACGATGACGACGTAGAACGGCTGAAGGAGGCTACTAAACTAAAGCAGCTTCTACACGCGTTGTTATTTCAGCGTGAAGAAGTAACACTCATTGTTTCACCGAACCATACTTACTAACTTATTTATATTACTAGCCTATATCCACGGCTTCGGACGCACTATACAGATTCAGATTAAGATTGGTACAAAAAATAAAAACATCAATAATAACAAAGAAAGTACAACTTATATAGACAGCAAAAAAATTCACAGTCATTACATACTATACCGGGATAAAAAGTATATTATATACCTTTCCGGGATACCATCTACCTCTCTGCCGAATTTTATAAAGATACGTTCAGCCATTTAGGCGTGAAAAGGTCAAACAGAAAAACAAACAGGCAGACAGTTACTTTTTAATTTATAATAGTAATGTGATATCTAATTGTTTGCAACAGTCTGCAGTTAGCTTAGTTTGTAAACACGTTTAATTTATTTTTCAATTGATCGGTTGTGTGACCATAATTTAGACTAATATAATAAAAATAAACATATGGAATTTATGAATACGTAGGTAAACTACATGAATCAATAAATCAATTGTGATTTTAAATGAAAACCTGTGTTTCCTGAAAGTTTTATAAAATCGTATAAAACTTTGTGTCGTTTTTTTTTTCAATTCAATTCGTTCGTTTCTCTCAACGCATTCGGCTCGGAAAAAATGCTTTCAACTTTTTAAAAACTATTCACAGGAACCATTTTAAAATCAGTACAAAATCCTAACCACTTTAACTCTGAGAATGCAAGTCTCCCGCATAAAAAACTTTCTTCCAACATTTCTGTCCCATTTTATCTTTTTGTCCCACTCTCCCCGCGGGAAGCGGTTTTAATTAGGCGCGTTCCGGGACATAATTGTTTTTTCTTTCAGTAGTAACTTAATTAATTTCATAATACTTTTTAACTAAAAATTTAGTAAGTTCTTGAAGTGGTCGTTTGCAAGTGTCTTTAGTTGAGTTTATCTTGCTTCAAAGAGTTTTTTTTTTCACCTAGAAAGGCATTTTGAGACCTATTTTTTCAAGCTTTTTTTCTTGTTTCCCTGTTAGCTGTGCTGTAAGTATGTATGGGACAAATCTTTGAATTAAATTTAAGACCAGTTATCCAAAACCGATTGAGCTGAAGTTTGGCATACTTATGTGTAAGATAAGTAACAACGCAATGTCAGATCACAACAATTCACACAACAACAAATTCATCTAAACTTTTGCATTTGTAATTTAGTGTGATGTAAAGATGAGAAAATTCGAATGTCTGGCTTTATATGTCAATATTTGAAAAAATTACCCTTATCATGAACCTGCTGGGAAATGAAAAAAAACTTGACTAGCTTTTTTTTTCAATGTAATTATGTTTAATTTAAAATTTTGCATGCCATCATTAATGGTAGAACATTATTAACCTATATCTAGATTATGACCTTATTTTTTATGCACATATGTTTCTTGCAAATAAATATATGACTATGACTTTAAACGATGTGACTGTTGAGTAAATAGTAAATATAAGTAAATTCTATTCTACGTTAAAAGCGTTAAAGTTTTCCTAAACTTATATTTTCTCAAAACATAATAACAGTTATTCAAAATGCCGGCGTCGCTCGTCGTAAGAATTTTTATAACATTCATTAGCTAATATCGTGAGCGTAAAATTCTTTTATAAACGCTTTTCACAGAAATGTTCTGAATAACAAAAACGTTTCAGTGTTAACACGATACACTTGGTATTTTGTGTTTTTCGAGGCTACAGAAACATTGGAGATTTTTGTTAGGAATTTTACTTAAGTTTGATTTTATTTGTGGAGAAAGGTAAGCGGGTGATGAAGCGATAAAACCGATTTCAAAAAAAGGAGGTTTTCAATTCGTCTATAAGTTTGTACTGATTTTAGAGGAAGATCTCTATGGGGCAGTGTAACTATTTACATATGGACTTTTTCCTATTCTTAAGCGGCTATACTACGACGCCATTTTGTGAAAACGATACGCATAGGTTTTTTTTTTCGTTCATAGGACAGGGCAGAGCAACGCAAGCCCAAAAATTAGTTTTTGCTTATTATCTACTAGCAGCGCCTCGCGGTTTCACCCGCGTAGTTCCCGTTCCCGTAAGAATTTCGGGATAAAAAGTAGCCTATGTTCTATTCCAGACTATAATCTATCTCTGTGCCAAATTTCATCCAGATCCGTTTTGCCGTTCTGGCGTGATAAAGGAACAAACATCCATCCATCCATCTAAACTTTCACGTTTATAATATTAGTGAGATTAATTAAGACAATATTATAAAAAAGAACGCAACATCTAAAATGTTCTTTATACTTAGTTCAATTACCATGTTTATTCTCAAGATCTTAACTTCTGTACTTCTTGAGAAATTAGGATTTCAGAAAAAATTTAGAGGTAAATTCGCGATTTTTTTCTATAGAAACATATGACAGATATAATAAAGTCCTGAACTTTACCATATTATATTAACAAAGTTAAACATTCAGTAGTTTGGAAGATAAGGACATCCGGTGGAGTTGAAATGAAGTAGTATAGACTTTAAATTGTGATTTCCCATATTGAAGGTCAAGAAACAATTATTGAAGGTCTGGGTCGCTGAAGTACATAGCAGAATAGGTATTCTATTATCCTATTTGTTTCTGTTAAAGGAGGCAATTAGATCTTGTGGACTCACGGTACTGGTGGCTGATGTCTTGCAACGCAGATGTGTCCACTGGTGATTCCCTAGAACACTTGTTTATCCACAGGTGCTGGTATATCTTGATTTTCTCGATTGGTGTATGTGGAAATTGTCACAACACAATGGGAGGATGCTTCGCGACTCGATAGACTACCAACAGACCGCGAGCAATCCAGGGGGGAACGGCTTATCGATGCGGGTGCGCTCAGACGTGGTTATGGAAAGACTAAAAGCCTGTCGATTGCATCGCAATGCAGCGATGTCACGTGATGGGTTCCACCCATAGATCCCGCCAATAGCAAAGTAACAAAAATATATCAAGATTTTAGTCTCCAGGTGGGTGGCGGGTACTTTGAAATTGACCAGATGCTACCTTCATAATTGAAATAAAGAAATATCTACTAACCATCATCAATAGCATTACGAACGGAAACAAAATTTAGGCTATGAAAAATATTAACTCTATTTCGCCACGGAACAGTTTCTTTTTTATAAAGAATCCTTGACAATTCCCACGGCGTCATCTAGCCCTAAGCTAGCAGAGCATTAACCTGCTTCAATACAATGCATCGCGAACGTGGAACAGTGCGATCACGGGAAGGACTGCTCAAAGTGGAACGTTACAGGCTTGTTTTAATTGAGAATAAATACATGATTTACATAAATGAACCATTAATTCCACTCATCCCCTAGAGAAACACAACACTACAATAGCCCCCGCAAGCATTCGCTCGACCGCCCGTCACGCTGTCACGTCGCCGTCATGCCACGTGAACGTAAATCAAACGCGACGTTTACGCTACGTAGACGAGACGTGGCAGGTAATGGGCATACAGTGGGGTTGTTATTTGACATTGTATATCCGTTAGATAAATAGAAATTGAATGCAGTTATTCGATATACTTTATTTGTTACTGAAAGAGACAGTTGAGAATGGAGATAACTGGAAACGTCTTGTCACAAGAGAAGACCCACTTTTTATCTTATACGTGACACATAAATACATAATACTGGACAGTCCCACATCATCATCTAGCCCCAAAGTAAGCAAAGCTTGTGTTATAGGTCCCTCCTACTAAATAAGTAATATACGCAGATATACATATCTTAAATGCATAGATAATACCCAGAAAACCCGGAACAAATATCTGCAGATTATAAAAAAGTGTCCTAAGGCAGGAATTGAACTCGCAACCTCCTGCATCGCAGGAGAACCTCCGCTAGCTGTACCACAGAGGTCTTCAAATCACTCACAGAAAAACGGGCTGTTCAATAGTCAAGAGCCAGTTTTTCAGTGAATTGCGGAACAATTAATTGACGGACAGGTTAAATCATCATTGTTCAAACCAAGCACTAAGAATCTAACAAAAGATAAGATCCGTACTATGAAAGATTGTTCAGTCATAGATCTATACTTGAGTGACATTTATGAAATTATGACTGAGCAAACTTTCATAATGCTGACCTTAGACTACCGAGCCTACAAGTATCTACGAGAAAAAACCTGCCAGAGAACTAAGAGTGTCTACAAACCTGTCTATAACAGCTAAGAGAAAATTCGCTACGCTAACGGCCTACGCTACAAAAGCTACGACTTTCGCTACAACGGTCTCCAAACTGCTACATAGGTCTACAACTCGTAAAAAACTCCACCATTTGCTACTAAATTTGTCTACAAGATATCTGCAACTTGAAGAGGGTCTACGCTGTAGTGGGTCTACGCTGTAGAGGCTCTACGTTGTAGAGGCTCTATATTTGCTCTACGCTGTAGTGGGTCTACGCTGTAGAGGCTCTACGTTGTAGAGGCTGTATATTTGCTCTACGCTGTAGTGGGTCTACGCTGTAGAGGCTCTACGTTTTAAAGGTTTTACGTTGGCTCTACCCTGTAGAGACTCTAAAACTTGCCGCGCCTATAATTTCCTAAAGAGGCCTATACGAGTTACGAGTGTCAAAGCATTGCTTTAATGCTTAAACAGTCTATACTTTGCTAGACATTCTACAATATATTAAAATTATTTAGGTACAATCGTCTTCTATAGAACCCAATTTGACACAAAGTGCCACAAAAACCGTAGTGTGCGTAAGGAAAGCAAACGGGCGCGACGCGAACCACATTCACCCTGATGAATCGGTGTTCTTCCAACACACATAAGTTTCGTAGTTAACCTGCTTACATTCACAATGAAAAGTGATGATGTTAAAGTATTTTTTTTTATTGATATTTATAGTTTTTCAATAATAAGTCTTTAAGCTTCTGAACTAGTTTCAAACTGTGTTTAAGTAGCCAGTGGCTCCTCCAGCTTATAAAATCAGTTATTTATCAACCTAAAATAAATAAACACCCTACTTTTACTAAGCAAACAACGTAGAATTTTTTTAACTTATGTCTGTCTACAATTTGCGACAAAATACCTAAAATTTACACGACCATCAACAAATTACCCTAAGTTTTACGTCAAAACTACCGCTATAGACAGGCTCGGCCTACGTTTAACACGTTACGGTACGGTCTACGTGTACGTGCCTGTAAGTACGTAACCCTACTAAAATTCATGCGTCGTTTTGCTCGCACAGCTCTATCTACCGTTATTTTCTGTAAGCCTATATGAATGCATCATAGCCTATGACGAGGAGGGTTGATGACTGGACCTCGGTTTTTCTATAATTTAAAAGTAACTACGATACAAAAATATTTAGGTAAAATATTGTATTTCAGTTATAAAAGTACTGCTCTGTTATGTTCTGCTTAGCTTGGGGCTGGATGATACTGGATGAATTGTACAGCATAATTCCTTATTATTTATTTATATTAACACTAGCTAAGAAATTAATAAATCCCAAAAATTTACGATCCCGACGGGATTCGAACCCGCACCTTCCCCTTCAGCGCAGGGGTGCTCTTTTTCCAACTAAGCTACGTGATCTTATCTAGTCGGCCCGAAAATCTTTGGGAGTTCTTTCGGCACTTACGCCGTCAGCGCCACCTACAGAGGAAACAATGAAGTTATCCAATTCTGCTCAAAGACCAAATTTACATTTAGTTCTTTGACGAGAGGTTTTGCCGTTGCTTGATTCTAAGGTTTTTATTTATTATACTCTGGGTAATTTCTAAGAAATTAATAAATCCCAAAAATTTACGATCCCGACGGGATTCGAACCCGCACCTTCCCCTTCAGCGCAGGGGTGCTCTTTTTCCAACTAAGCTACGTGATCTTATCTAGTCGGCCCGAAAATCTTTGGGAGTTCTTTCGGCACTTACGCCGTCAGCGCCACCTACAGAGGAAACAATGAAGTTATCCAATTCTGCTCAAAGACCAAATTTACATTTAGTTCTTTGACGAGAGGTTTTGCCGTTGCTTGATTCTAAGGTTTTTATTTATTATACTCTGGGTAATTTCTAAGAAATTAATAAATCCCAAAAATTTACGATCCCGACGGGATTCGAACCCGCACCTTCCCCTTCAGCGCAGGGGTGCTCTTTTTCCAACTAAGCTACGTGATCTTATCTAGTCGGCCCGAAAATCTTTGGGAGTTCTTTCGGCACTTACGCCGTCAGCGCCACCTACAGAGGAAACAATGAAGTTATCCAATTCTGCTCAAAGACCAAATTTACATTTAGTTCTTTGACGAGAGGTTTTGCCGTTGCTTGATTCTAAGGTTTTTATTTATTATACTCTGGGTAATTTCTAAGAAATTAATAACATTGTTTCCTCTGTAGGTGGCGCTGACGGCGTAAGTGCCGAAAGAACTCCCAAAGATTTTCGGGCCGACTAGATAAGATCACGTAGCTTAGTTGGAAAAAGAGCACCCCTGCGCTGAAGGGGAAGGTGCGGGTTCGAATCCCGTCGGGATCGTAAATTTTTGGGATTTATTAATTTCTTAGAAATTACCCAGAGTATAATAAATATTTTTAAACTTACGCGATCTGAACACATATTTATAAATACTATTTAACGGGTATTTATCGCGTTTAATTACCTTATTTTCCCGACGTTTCGACAGGTTTACACACTGCCGTGGTCACGGGATGACTGGCGTACTCGAGCTGCCGCCTCTGCGAAGCGGGGTCAACATTTCTTGAAACTACCCTCACTTAGTTTTCGACAGTAGGAATGACACTCGGACGACACACAACACTAACAGTGTCCGCGACGCACTGAGTAACCGGACTACGACGAGTACACTTGGCTATTACTGGATTCCACGAGGCAGAGAGTTTGAAACCGTCTTCACGATTGAAATTAGGATATTTCCTGATTTCAATCGCTTCCCGAACCATTCTCTTGTAATAATGCCTCTCATTACAAATAACTTGCGGTTTGTGCAATTCAATCCAGTGATTGGGTCCCGAGTCTACTACGTGCTCAGCTATTGCCGACTTGTTGACCTGTCGATTTTTGACCGCTGCTATATGTTCCTTAACACGTTCCGCGACCGTGCGTTTAGTCTGGCCTATGTAGGAACGCCCGCAGCTGCAATCGATCTTGTAGACTCCAGGAACTTGCAAGGGCACTACGTCCTTTGGTGTACGAAGTCGCTTCGCCATCTTAGTGAGTGGAGTGTAGATCGACTTAATCGAAAATTTCTTAAGAATGTTTCCAATTTTGTCCGTCACTCCTTTCACATATGGCAGAAACGCCGGCTGTCTTGTCACTTCAACGTGTTTTTCTTTACGCCTCCGATAGGGTTGCCATCTGATACTAGTCTTGTAGCCATTACGTTTTAGAACCTCCTGAACATGTTCCAACTCACTGTGTAAGTGTTCAGGGTCACAGAGGTCATGAGCTCTGTTTACGAGAGAGGAAACTACGGACTCCAGATGTGACGGATGGTGGTGTGACGCAGCGTTGAGATATCTGTCCGTGTGTGTCGGTTTTCTATACACAGTGTGTGATAAGGTTCCGTCGGATTTTACCGTCACTTTTAGATCAAGGAAAGCCAACGATCTGTTCTCCTCCATTTCGTGTGTGAACCTAATCTTAGGATGTATGGAGTTCAGATACTCTGTCAGCTGATTTACTTCCTGGTTACTTCCGTTGATTACACAAAACACATCATCAACATATCTCTTCCACAGTTTTATACCAAAAGCTGCTAGGTCTATCCTGGATTCAAAATGTTCCATCCAGATATTGGCAAGTACAGGTGCTACAGACGGTGTAGCGATGGGTAGTCCTGTTCTCTCTCTCTGGGTAATTTCTTAGAAATTACCCAGAGTATAATAAATAAAAACCTTAGAATCAAGCAACGGCAAAACCTCTCGTCAAAGAACTAAATGTAAATTTGGTCTTTGAGCAGAATTGGATAACTTCATTGTTTCCTCTGTAGGTGGCGCTGACGGCGTAAGTGCCGAAAGAACTCCCAAAGATTTTCGGGCCGACTAGATAAGATCACGTAGCTTAGTTGGAAAAAGAGCACCCCTGCGCTGAAGGGGAAGGTGCGGGTTCGAATCCCGTCGGGATCGTAAATTTTTGGGATTTATTAATTTCTTAGAAATTACCCAGAGTATAATAAATAAAAACCTTAGAATTAACACTAGCTATTAAATTTCTTTGAAATCCGTTCAGCCGTTTAGGCCTATATTGGTAACAGACGGACAGAGTAACTTTCGAATTCATAATATTAGTGTAGATAACATGGAATCAGCCTGTAATGTAACTCGCTTTTTGTAACGTTTTTCATAAACATGGCTAATTGTGTCTCTTAATTCAATTTGTTTTCTTGGATTGTGTAACGTACGGATCTGCTATTAAGTGGTATTTTAATATATGTACTTCCACTCAAAGCGAAGGTTTGATGTTTCTTAGTTTCAGTTGTTGCACTTGTTAGAATGACTGTACCATCTACAAACATTTTCTTCAATGCGTGTTTTTGTATTATTTTTACTTTCAACTCCAATGATTCTTTGTCGCCCAAATTAAAACACGTTTTAAGTCCTTCTCAGTTTGACAATGACGTTACTAGGCTTTACTCAACTCAAGGCTTCCAATCCTAACTAATATTATAAATACGAAAGTGTGTTTATTTGTTTGTCCCTTCACGCCCTAATTAAGCAACCAATCGACTTGATTTTTGGCATAGAGTTAGTTGAAAGGATGGAGAGTAACATAGGCTACTTTTGGTCTTTGTATAACATCATAATTCCCATGAGTGATTTACGCGAATAATCCCCCTAGAAATGTGAAATTTGAATTTAACACGAGTGAAACCGCGGGGCACAGGTAGTATAATATGAATTTCACGTCCAGATCTTACCCCCTCCCACACTCTCAGGTAATATATCAGCTCAGAGCGAGGCCTGCATACTAAACGCACGATAGAGGGATCAGCGCAGGTGTTAAGCAGGGCCGATAGCAAGCCTCGAAGTTATCTACAGAATTGATTCATACATGACTTTATCTTATTCCTGTGGCCAAAGGTGACTTTGTCCCAGGATTGGGAACTATGACATAGGCAAAAGCGTCTTCTAATGAGAATTATCATAGATAGGCTGCCTTTAATCCCGAAAAAACGTGAATTAAGTCAAGTCTAAAACAATATACTCTTTCTGTTCAATCCATTAGCCACGTGACCTCTTTTAGTTCCGACGCATAACTAGATGTCGCTAGTAAAAGTGTACGAGCTCTAGATCGCGCTGACGAGAACGCGCGGTCTAGGGCTATATAGTTCATAAGGAAAAAATAAACTCAGTCTACTCCTAGTTCAAGGTGTTTCATTGACATCCTCACCTCATCAGTACTGAAAGTCGGGGTAGGGCTCAAACACTTTCCTTTTCCAACTTTCCAGAATCTTAGTCCACATACTTGAACATTCATCCCCTACTACCACAAAACAAACGTTTAAAACATCCCTCTCGTATTTATTGTCCAGCATTATTTATAATAACTTAACTTAACATTCAACTGACTTTGAACGGCAAGCTGTAGGCCGGGTAAGTTTCTCAATGTTATCTATTTTATCGGTACAGACTAGGCCAAGCTGGAAATTTTATATGGGCAAATTTAAAATAAGTTAAGGCCGAATATCGTATCGGCGTTGTACTTAAGGTGTGCGATCCTGTAAGCCCCCGTACAACAGTTACGTCCCCGATTTTAATGAAATTTTGCATTTAAATAATTGGATAAGACATAGCTATGTTTGCAACGTTTTATCTTAACAACAAAATCATCATCAAATGAACAAAAATACTATGTAAAAAAAAACGCTTGAGAATGAATAAAAATGAATTTTCGCTCTCATTTAAAGATGATTAAGTATTTTGAAAAACTAAAACGGTACAAACACAACTATTTCTTATCCGATTATGTATTCAAAATTTCATTAATAGTTTAGTTTCCAAATGTATCTGAAAGTACGTTTGTATGAGAACTTAGAGGTTCGCACCTTAATTAACGTAAGAAGCGACCCCTTCAACTCAGCCCGTGGATATCGTAAGCGCCGACGACGGCACCTACTCTACCTACTCGTACCAGAGGAAGGACAAAAACGTTCTTTTGTGGACTTAAAACCCCTACTACCATCATCTATCCGCTTCCCAAGTGTAAGGAGTAGGAGGTATGACAAACCCCCAATTCCGGATAAGTGACACTTCACTTATCCGGAGGGGGTTTTGTGGAATGATCACATAATTCCATTGGCTATCAACTTATCCATCGCGAGTAACCTCGTGGGGCGCAGCAAGTAAGATACTAATCAAACATCAAAGTGCTTTATTTCCTTTAGACTTTCCTTCTGTAAAGTCTCTTGGACACGTCACAAAACTCCAATGACATATTTAGTAAAATTAGAGATAAAGTGATCACTTAGATTTTTTGTTCACTACAATCTTTTAAAGGTAAAGTAAAGAATCGAACAAGAAATATTAACATTGCTGGGTTGTTACTTTTCGAGTTGCAGCATAACGCGTCCCAAGCGTTTTAGTCCTATAGATAATCAGATATTTTGTAGCAAGCCTTTTTTACAAAGGACGATTTGTTTGACTTTATTACTTGATTTTGGATTGTTCATTCAAATATCTCATCAATATTGATCATCCCCTTCAATCCTGCCAATGACACAGGACATAAGTCAGGGGAATATAACGTAATACCACAACTCTGATAATCCCAAATTACCTATCGATTGTGGTCTAATACTGACCCGGGTAAGGCTATGCTCATAAGCAGATCTATAAACGGAACGCGTGGAATAACGCAGCGTAGTACGCAATGGTGTCTCGAACTTCCGATTTATTAAAACAACTAGCTCACTCATTTACTCGACGTTAGCAAGGGTTCATAAATGGATTACAATGTGCACAGAACTACATAAATGCTTGCTAAATTACTTGTGGAACTTAAAATAATTTTAATTTCACGCGTTACGTATTCGAAATCCTTAATTTCGCGCGTGACGTATCACAGTAACTGCCTAGAAGTCAAATAATTTTATAAAGCTAAGTAAGTAGTTCGGGACGTTACCCGTTACAAACATACTTACAAAGTTTATCTCCTTAGCATAGAGATTTTATCACCTAACTTTAAGAGTAATAGCGGATTTTATTAAAGTTTTCTTTAGTCGTTAAATTAACTTCAAGTAGATACTAACTTCTCAGCTAACTTTCATAGTGTGAAAACGACTAGACCGCCTCTATGCCTCATGACTATGACCTGAGGAAATAGTTTTTATGAATTAGAAATGTGCTATAAGGTACTTCCCCGAATCACATTTGCGCCGCCACCTATACGAATAGGTGGCTTGGCTTGTAACTTGGTTTTGGCATCTCAATTATGAAATTGAGATGCCAAAACCAAGTTTGGTGGCCACCTAGAGTAACATTGCATCCCTGCTTAAGCTATATTGGTTTTTAGCTTTTAATGAAAAAAAAAGCTTATTATATGTATACAAAAGCATGAACAAATTATTCACTGTTTTGCATAAAACAAGTAGATTTGCTGACAACCCGCTAATCGCTCCACTAATCGCTCTGCTCATGACCAAAGCCTAAACAAATCAGCGTATGTTTAATGGCACTGCATCGAAGATAATTGCAATACTACGTGAAACGGAATTATATACCGCTCGCCATTTTGAATTCTGTTTAGAATCAAACCGCTTAACATTTATGGTTGGTTTTCGAAGCTGCAAATGTTTAGATTTAAAGAATTTATAAACGGATCAATAAATATAATTATTATTTAAATTTAATTAAAAATGTGGGCATACTTTTCGTGGTTCCGTTGCTTGGGAGGAACGATGGCGGCGCATTTCACGAGAAGCCGTTTATCAGTAGGTAGATACTTTGTCATAACCACGATCATTCTGTCAAGAAGAGTGAACCACTAAGGTCCAGTTTCACCGTTTGCTGCCAAAACTAAGATCAATAACTAAGATCAACTTGATCGAGTTCAAATTCAAATACATACAGTGTGACATGACCACTCTTAAACTTTGTAAGTGCTCGAGTCGTGTCAAGTTTATAATAATAATAATAATCTCTTTATTTCCGTCAAGCAAGTCCATAGTAATATGTCGCTGTAGCTGCTGCCCGCGGGTTTTCACGCGCTTTTCAAGTATCTATGTCACTATGTCCGTCCCCGGGATACGATTTATCTCCCTGTCAAATTTCGATCGAGTTTACCGTTTAGGGGTGAAAAGGAAAAGGTAACCTAGATATAGATCAGATGACCTTACTGTACATTATTTGCAACAGGCGGCAGTTAGCTCAATTAATTGTTTCAATTGAGTTAACTGCCCCTAGTACTGATTCTAATTTGTTTCTATAAGGTATTTGTTTTTTATTAAAAGTAGGTTCCAACAAATACCTACTCCTACAAAAGGCGGCCAGATGCTCGCTCTGTGTGTGTAAGTGTACGTCAGATCTATCCGCTATCAACACGAATGACGTTTCGATTCCGTCGGAAAGAAGGGCGGGAATCAATTTATTTCCCGCCGTTTTCACTCGCCACATAAAAATGGGTACCGTTTTTTAAAATTGTGTGTTGTTTTTCGTGCGAAACAATGGAGCAATGTATGTATTTAAATTGGTTAACGGTTCTCATTGTTTGTTATTTGCTGACTCCTTTTCTTTTTTGTGAGAATGTGAAACCAGGCGCGTTTTGACTCTATGGCTTGTACGCTATAAAACACTTGGGAATTTGTCAAATCAAATTATTTTATCGACAACGTTGTTTTGTTTGATCGACAACGGTCTTTGTTTGATCTATAAATTATATTTTTTCACCTCTAAATATTCAAAGAAGCAAACACAATAACAGTTCGGTCAATCCTAATATACAATGTTTGCAAACACTGCCCCATACTTAAGCTAAAAATCTCTTGTGCAATCTTTGCTGTTGTTGATTTTTTACAGAACTCTCAGTAGGTACTTATCGATTCGAGCTCTTTTCTACAAAGGATGACAAATACGTTTGAAACTCGACGCTTAAAAGATAACTATGGGTTTTTGTATTATCAATTGTTTTGAAACTTTGTAATGATACATTGAGAATGGGTAATCTAGAATATCCTGCATTATTTATTTACCGAACCTTGCTAAGATGACCGCAAAATATCCTAACCTTTAATCCTTTATATTCCAATTACATTACCCTTTTCAATTAAACCCCTTAGATGGGCTAATAACAGTAAAATGTGTGGAATTACCAGACATATGAGTGTAACGTTATATTTAATAGGGACATTAATTTGGGGTCTCTATAGTGAAATTCGTCGAATTGCCGTATGTTACCATTTAGGTTAATTTTTTAATAGCCTCATGTTTCATTGATTGATAACTGATAAGGTACGCTCGTAAGGTTTCGAAAATAAAAGTGTCACAAGAATCAACAAAAAGATTTTCCGATATTTTTTATTTTACCAAAACGGACATTGAATTACAGAAATATCTAGCACCATCTAGCATTGCACCTTTAAGCTTCGCCCACATCTGCGCGACCAAAACGACTGCAAAGCGGGAGCGTCAACAACGCCAAACGTTTCCCTTAAAAAGTTCCCGCGTCTCGGTCGCGTGGGTGTGCGAGGTGCCATTGAATCGTTTACGATTTTTAAAACATTACTCTCTACTGTATTCAATATTTCCACCAAAATCTAATTTGTTCGAAATTTTTATTGGTACAAAGAAGTAAGTAGATAGGTACCCTGTCATTTAGATGACCAAAATATTATTATAATCAACGAGAAGGGTCAGAGCTAAACGCATCAAGGCTAGTCGCGGTTTTTGGGATGGCTTAGTACACCATAAAGCATTATTTGAAAATAATACTAAAAAGTAGTTTTCGGCTTTTTTTGTTTAATGAATATTAATCTGTGACGCTATGGCTATACGCTTATATGCGCTATGGCGCTCATTAGGGGAGGCCTATGTCCAGCAGTGGACAGATATAGGCTGATGAAGATGATAATGATGAATCTGTGACAGCAGGTAAATAACCTCCAGCGGTATTGCGCGCTAATTTAAAATACACCCCATTCTCACTTAATATATGACATTATTTACGTTATGATATTGTCCGCTTGATGTCAAAAGGAAGAACATTTCTTCCAACATCACATGAAAGAAGGTATTACCTACAAGCTAAATTCATTGTTTTATTTCCTTGTCTTCTGTGCAGTTTGTTTGTGAACCAAATATACGATCAATCACTTACCATCCAATCTCTCCCGTCCATCGAAGTACCAGACCACCTTGGGCTGAGGTTTACCCTCCCTCACGATGCAGCTGACGTTGATTTTAGCTCGCTCGAGGAGTGGACCGAGAGTGGCGCCATCTTGTAGCGACACTCCGTCGCCGGTGATCACTTCTACTGACTTCGGTTTTACTGTGGACAAGGAGAATAGTTATTAGGTATTGCGCTCATTAGGGGAGGCGTAAGTCCAGCAGTGGGCTATTATAGGCTGATGATGATAATGATTATAGGTATATCGCATGGTAGGATCCCGTGTTGACTCTTTTGACATCCACGGGCAAAGAAAGGGAGACGATTCTTAGGCGGCGACCGTTACATACATTTTTGAAAAGTGTCTGATTTAGATTCTATAGTGACAATAAACCACTAAAAATACAATAATTTACAAACGCTGGACGCAGTGGACGCCATATTGCTCTGTAGTCATGATGTCAGTTGGCTGTGTTGGTACCTAAAGAAATGCGCTGATGTTGCTGATGGCTGTTGATATTTATTAGATTACCTACGCAGTCGTATAACGTAATAACTTTGAGCTTTGGCTTCGTGTAAGCCAACATAAAATCAAGTGAAATCGGTCCAATTTGAAAGTTCCACTAGATAAATAATATCTTGTATGGACAGTTCGGAATCAACTCTCAGTTGAATCGAAGTTCCATCTGTGAAGCTCGGCTGTTAATTGATAGTGTTGGGACCACTATTATTAATTATCGATAAAATAAGTTTTGAAAGAGGAAGTGGCAGCACCCTATGAACACGATAAAAGTGAAGACTAAATATGATTTTCGTGTAAACGCGATTCAGCGTCCCAGACAGTTTAGGCTTCATTCGCTAGTCATATTAGATGCGTAACGATCATGTCAAGTCACAAAAGTCTCGTCAGTACTGCTAATACGTGAGCATGTGGACAGCACATGACAGAACAATAAACACAATAATTATTATCCAACCGACCCATTTATCAGACACTTATAAATGTTATTGTATAAACTACTTATTTTATGATTTAGAAATTACTGCACACTTCACCTATTAGATGTTATGGCATCCAATCAGCGTCTATCCTGTTTTAATTATCGATAATAATCTTTTCATCGATATCGATAATCCATTCGATAAATTGTATCCAACACTATTACCGATAAGTATCTGATGCACAAAGTTAATTAAGAGCCAGTGAAGCGTATTTTAAATTAATTAGAAACGGGATATACCTATTGTGTTTTTTTATTTGTCTCCTTTGATAGAGAAAATGTCGTTTTATTGGTTTTCGTGGTTTTCATTTCAAATGGGTTTAGAAGCTTTGGTTGGAAATGGGATTTCTACAATGCAATTACCTACCTACTTAAGTTGTTTGATTTCTTTAAGCACAAACTTTATGATATAAAGTTTCTACTAACTACACTCACTGGATTTAGAATTTTTTGAAACCTATTATTGTGAAATTTTATTTATTCATTTTATTAACACTTTAAATTATTATAAGAAATATAATTTGTGTTATTTTGAGTTGTTTTTGGTCGCAGATATACCTATGTACCCTCATCCTATATCTGTTAGTAGTCCCGGTTTGTACAACACTTCTCACAACCTGGTTCCAGGTTCCGAATAATCGGAAACCATCTTCCTAGTTGAAGTTTGTGAGTCCGAAATAAAAATCTTGCGTTTTGAAAAGTTTAATTCTGAACCAATCTAGTAAGTACCTACGTATATACTTACAAGAATAATAACAGAAAAGTGCAAAGATCAACGATCAACATTGATTCCAAATATGTCTAAATCTTGGAAATATTACTCTTTGTTCGCAATCATTTATCCTACTTCCAATTTATGAAAAGCTCCCGGCAAACAAAAGACAAATTAATTTTCGCAGAACCTATACTAGAAATATACAATAAAAGTCCTTATTGCCGTTCAAATTAAATCTACAATAAAATCCTAGCTATTTCATTAAAAACCTTCTAAATAAAACTTATTATTCGATTCAAGAATTCATGGACGAAACATTAGATTATTAAAGAAATAACTAACTAGTAGTCAACCTAGATTTACAATTATTAATTTTGTGCAATTAAAGAAATTAAGGATGATTTATTAGGTTCCTATAATTATGATATTTAATTAAGTGTTAAGCTAAGCTACCTCTCAAGTTGCATTGCGCCTTAACAGGGCTCCTAATACCTAGCATAAGTGAATTTTGTAAGATCTCTCTTCGTTTTGGCTAAGTTTTCATCCACCGGTCTTTGTTGACATAAAATATCTTGAAGTCTAGAATCGAGTATAAGTAGTTGCATCAAAAATAGATATAGTAAAATAATGGAAAGGAATCTAAAAAGTCGACAGGACGCGCTCGAAGAAAATTGTTACCAAGAAAAATACGAATAAAGTGATATAATATTAATAAGCTCCTTCGTCACAAAGTTAATAAAATAAACCTGTCAAAATGTGACAGTTACAAAATTAGGTGAAAGATTTGACAGTTCACAATATAGCCTGTCATTTTAACTTTTGGGGTTCCGTTGGTGTAGGAAAGAACTCTGGGTTTGAATTATGTTTAGTTTTGGTGGAGATCTGCGTAAAGAGCCTTATCATAAAGGCTTTTGAGAATACCCTGCTTTTACAATTACCTAGCTTACCCCTCGAAACCCTATGTTTTCAGGTGCTTTCGTTTTGAGAAGATTTTTTTCCTGAGAGTAGAAAATTCCTGAAATCCGTTTTCAAAAAGGTAATCCCGTTTAAGCTCGTTTCATGGCTTGTTATGACAAGTACCAGTTTCCCGCAATTGTACCTAATATTTGTTTATTATTCAGATTGAGTTTTAAGCAAATCGTGTCATACGTTACAAACTTACCATACGAATGCTTTCGCCCATTTTTAGAGTAGTTTTGAAAATTCCTGAAAAGTTGAGATATTCCCCTATGGGAATTTTTAAAATGCCTGGTGATGAGGTACTATATTAACATTAAGTACCTACTCTGCCTCCGATAGTTAAAAAGGCGCACCTAACATTTTCTCCGGATTTGAGTTACATAATATAGCCGGAATCAGAAAAAAATTACGCGTTTGCCTATATTTTTAATAGTTTTCTACTTCCTAGCTTCGGTACGATTTTACCACAACGAAATAAGCAGCATCTGCATACATGTTTTCACCCAATTGAAGATAAAAAGAAAAACTGATAAATAGTAACTATATTTCAGCTTTTTAGCTTCAGTTAATTGGGCTGGGCATTTTTAGCAGAAAATCGTTTGTTCTTTTATATTCTCATGATTTATTTGAGTATTACGTAGTACTAAATAGCCGTGGTTGCACGCGACTTCCTCCGTGTGGAGTGGTTCTAGCGGTTGTCTTGCCTACGTTACTTAAGAGAAGGCAATATTGTAGAATATTCGAGACCTCATACCATTACTATAAACAATACTAAGATTGCCTGGGAGAAATCGCTCTCAGCGGTAAGGCCCCCTTTGTAATGTATTTAGTTTTTATTTAGATAAACATTAGTGGTTAATTGATATATCTTGTAAAAAGAAGTGTTTATTCATTAATTACCAGATCTTTCAAAACTTCTCATAGCTTATACTTATACGGCTTTTATTTCGGTCAATGAATTAGCATTGCCATTCAACGTGGCAATGCTGCCAGCATTCTGGGCACTCTGCCTTCTGGCTCTTACACTTTTAAGAAATAAATTGAAGTGTAAATGTTACTTGTAATTATTTTATTCTGTTACTGTAACTTTATTATAAATTATCATTTAATACCAGAATAAGCATTATATAAAATTATGCATTATGTTATCAGTTGTTTTTGCTTCAATTACTTACATAATAAACTTTAAAATAAACCTTTACAGAACCCACAGACCATTCTCCTCCTTGTCTATTTTAGTTCCTACGCCGTTGAATTTTCGGCTTTTGAACGTGAATTGAGTTAGATTCGGGTTCAACAGAGAATACCTCGCTCAGCAAAACTTCTGATTTGATTTTGATTCTGTTTATTTTATCTCGAAATATCAAGTTTTGAACGTATCTTGAATGCAGAAGGTCTTGTTTTAAAAATGCCACAGTTTTGTTACCTCTTCAAGATTAAAGGCGGACCGGATGTTAGTTAAATCTGGCAAGCAGATGGATTGGACTTGGATTTTCAAAGTCCAAAGACTACTTTTTAAGTACGTTGCTGCAATTTGAGGGAGATTCATAGATTGCAGAAATCAAATCTCTAAATAAATAAAGCGTTAATTTCATTCTCATCTTCTTCAACAAATTTTCCTACAGATAAAAAAGATGACCCTAAGAAAGAACGTAGACAACATGTATCACGTAAGAGAATCCAGGGGCAAAGCTAGTTTATTAAGGTTAGTTGACAAAAAGCCAGTCGCAAACTGTACCGAGTTTATTCTAGAACATTGAATATCACGGAATAACACTGCAAGCCCAAACTCTGCCAACTTTCAGAACGATTACACATCACTCTAACTTTGTTTGCGGAAAAACTTTGCCAATCCGAAATACACTTTAAACTCAACCCAACAGGGTGAGAATTTGCATGATGATTCGTTGTTTATTTTACGCTGTAAAGCGATTCAAAACTAGGCTTTGTTGCTATAGGAATAAAGATGTTGTTATTGAAACTGTTTCCATGCACTGTAACTCAATGCGGACTTGAGAAAGTTGAATTTTTATCGAAATTCGAAATATTACGGTGTATCGAAACTTGAGTGATATACTGTAAAAGTATCGAATATAAATGATCACGTCTGTAAAGTCGACAGCTCAAGTATTGCTCGGTGTTTTTACGATTTTAAAATAGCACAGAACTAGACAGGGTGTAACAAAAATTAAGTATCAAACTTACAGAGAGGGTTCAGCTTCGACCACAGAACAATGGAATACTTAATACAAAACAAAAACCCGACTTAGTTTTCGAAAAAAATTATAAAAACATAATCATCACTAGACTTGGTAATAACTGATGCAAGTGCTTTTTTGTCATAGAACCGAGGAAGAATGCATTTGTGGTACTACATCTAAGGCGTGTCATTCCAATGTTTTGTCTTTTAAGGGGATGTAAACAGTTACGTAGGCCTTATTTTATGTCAATAAAAACCTGCATCAGTGTAGTGGTTACATTTTTATTAGTATTTTGAAAAGTCGGGATATTTTCCAAATAATTTCAGTGCTGAAAGTTTGGTCCTTCATTTTTGATACATCCTGTTCATATAGTACAAATACCTGAACTTTTTATTAATTTTATAGTGAAACCTGTGAGTAAAATTGATGCTTGAATTCATAAATGTTTTATTTCATCTTATATATTTGAAACAAATAAAACCAACATATAAAATTCTGTTGGCTTCAAAATAAGGAGTCTAAACAATATAACTAAACGATATTTACAATGAGTTAAAACTCGCATCTACTTCTTCTAAACTTATTTACCTTAAAACTCAATAGATTCAGGGATTTTTGTGGAAAAAAAGAGATAATAATGATAGGTATGTCGAACTTTGCACGGTCAATGCAATTTAATTTGACAGGCCGAATTACAAGCGCCATCTTTACAGTCTGGTCGACCGATTTGTGAATGAAAACGCCACATTGTCGATTACAAAAACTCTCGAATGAGCTTGAGTCCGCCGGTATTACTTATCCTTTATTAAAATCCTACTTGTCATCACTTTTCATACAAACGACGACCAATCCACTAGATTAAACGCATCGCATTCCAAACAAAACAATTAGACATTGTGACATAACGACGCCATGACACCTGCTTGACAGCTGTCAACGACGTCAGTTTTCGCGCCAATTTCGCACGTCAGCGACTTGATAGGATGTAGTTAGGATTGTGGTTATTAATGTCTTGTGGATTTTGTAACTATTTGAGGAATATTTGCCCGCGGCCACAGATGAAATAATATTATGCCGCGGCTTTGAATGTGTTGTTCCGGAATATCCGTTCAGCAGTTTTCCGTAATGGGGTAATATAGATCTAAACTTTTGATTTGGTAAATTAATAGTGTGATGGACATATTGTGATGTGATGTGTTATGGTGGTTAGGTACTATTAATAGATCCATCCTGTTTTATTGGCAGGATAAAATTGTGAAATTTTTAACGAACAACGTTGAGGGAAGTCGTAGATGGCGCGAAACGAACAACCTTACTATAAAGTTGCTTCAGGTGTGTCATCTGCCACCTTTCGTTGACTCTGTTCGTTCGGACTTGTCAGAATCATTTTCATAGTAGGGAACAGAAAGGATCGGCCGTCCTTCGTTTCATGCGATACGTCCGACGTTTCGCATGAAACGTCAAATTCGTTCATTTTTCAAAGTAGAGCTCCAGGAATATGTGGCATAAAAAATTCAGAGGTGTACGCGCCGTTTAAGTCTGGACGAACTTTTTTCTAAAAGTTCCTCTAGACTTTTGAATGCCTCATCATTTGACGACCTCTGTGGCGCGGTGGGCGAAGGTCCGCCTGTGACGCAGGAGGATGCGGGTTTGATACCCGCTTTAGGAAAATATTTGTACAGTCTGCAGGTATTTGTTCCGGGTGTTCTGGTCGTTTTTTATGTATAATGAAAAATATCTATCTATGTACATAATGTATCATATTATGTATATCAGTTATCTAGTACCTACCATAACACTAACTCTGCTTAGCTTGGGGCTAGATAATGCTGTGTGAATCGTCCAGCATTATTTATTTATATTTTACCACTGAACCACTACGCCTCGAGAGTTGCCAGTGGCTGCCACTAATAGAAGTAGCCAAGTTCCCGAACCATCTCCGACAAATAATAATTTGCACGAAGGCGGCCAAAGTCCACTTGATGAAAACTGAAGTTTGGAGGCCACGAAATACGCGATATATAAATAAATAATGCTGTAAAGTTCACACTGCATTATATAGCCCCAAGCTAAGTAGAGCTTGTGTTATGAATACTAGTATCCATAACACAAGCGTCATCTAGATGACTGATATTCAAAGAGAAGATGGTACCTGTATTAATTATATTGGCCATCTGGTTTAAATTTCAGAGGCTCTGTTTACTTGAGGCTAATTATTCTACGAGTAGGTGGGTGTGGAAAGGTACATTATTCATTTGTTTCAATTTGGACCATTATTCATAGCTTACTTTGGCTATTATCATTTTTGCGAGTGAGCATTATAAGGTAAGGTAACACAGTAACTCTACTTTTAAAACCTTTGACAAATTATTAAAACTAGCAGCGCCTCGCGGTATCACCCGCGTAGTGCCCATAAGTGCCTGTGTGCTATTCCAGACTATAATCTATCTTTGTGCCAAATTTCATCCAGATCCGTTCAGCCGTTCTGGCGTGATTGAGTTACAAACGTCCATCCATCCATCCAAACTTTCACTTTAGTAATATTATACAGGTATATAGGCGGATATCAAGCCAGCGCTTGAGCCAGCGATACAAATTAAACTAAAAAAAATACCCACAGAAATATATTTCATATCTTTGTACACTGTTGCAGACAATATAGCAGTAGCTCGACTGATTCAAACATATTATTTAACCTAAAACAAAGTTTGGAATCGCTAGTTCCCTAGCCACACACTAGTTGAAGACGAAACTCGCTGCAATGTTATTGCGCGACTCACCCTTGCCCAATATTCCAGCTTTAATTAAGCGCTGTTATGTTATACTACAGTAGCTCTCCAGCTTTAATTAAGCGCTGTTATGTTATACTACAGTAGCTCTCCAGCTTTAATTAAGCGCTGTTATGTTATACTACAGTAGCTCTCCAGCTTTAATTAAGCGCTGTTATGTTATACTACAGTAGCTCTCCAGCTTCGATTGTTAAGTATTAAGCTATTCTCACTAGACTGTTCACTTAGAGACCTCAATTTTAAAAGATATTTAAACCCTTTTCGTCACTTTTTAATCGATGTCGAAAAAAGGAGGAGTTCTATGTGCGCTTTTTATGTTTGTTTATCAGTTTCCTCGGTATGAACCGGTTTGGATGATTCTTTTGCAGCTGTGTAGAAGATGAACCCGAGCTGGTCACAATATATTTAAAAAAAATATCCCGAGGAATTTGTATTTATCACTCCGCAAAACTAAAATAACAGTTTACAACTACTTACATAACGGATTCGATGTTTGTTTTTTTTTTCAAAACAATTAAATTATTTAGTTCTAGAAAAGTTGACAATTTTGTATGACTTCTTCAGACAACTGTCCACATAAACAAATCTGGTAAAATATTTCCCAGGCGAATATGTCACCACAACCGCTATCATCATCATACCAGCCCCATACATGTCCACAGCTGGACATAGTCCTCCCCCATACGACGCCACAAAGTGCGGTCCAGAGCCGACTCCATCCATGGACTCCTGTGACCGCTACGATGTCGTCGGTCCATCAAGTATATGGTCTCCCAACACTCCGTTTCGAGTTGCATCGCGCCCGCCACGCGAGAAACCTTTACTCCCAGCTTGTTATCAGTTCTGCGAGGTAGGTACACAATTTGTGATAGATATGCCATAGAAAAATAAATTCACCATGTACGGTTTTTGAACTATTTCTGTCAAATACATTAAACATTTCAATTGGAGAATTTCATAATATAAATTGTTAGACAATAACGCCTTTTTAACCCATTCCACATGTATTAAATTTTGCGTCATAACTTATTCATAACGTAAAGACGTAACAACTACAATAATTAATTCCTCATCTTCAGGTACCGTTAGTTCCGAAGAGATACAACCTACGCCTTTCTTCAACCAATACCGGCGTAATTAGCAATAGGCCATGTTAACATTATAATAACGTACATATTAATATTCGGCGTAAGTTGTATGTTACGCCGCTGTAAGTTTGCGCCGAGTAATTATAACTAGTTAGGAGCAGCTGGCGCTTGATTTATATTATGTACATACTGCACGACATTTTTAATGTTTAGTTTGTAGCTATTTTTAGAATAACTTTAGTTTTGTAAGAAAGAGTGAAGGAACGAAGAGCTTCTGCGGCACGGCGCCGTGGACGGTGCGCCGCGCCTGTCTCCTAAACAGACAATATTTCGTAGTCGGTGTGCTTGAGCGGACTTGTCTAGGTATGGATCGCGAAAGAGTTGGACACTGGACGCGGTCCATACCTAGACAAGCACGTCCAAGCACAACGACTGTAAAATATCGTCTGTCGAGGAGCCAGGCGCGGCGCACCGTACACCCGAACGGCACCGGCGCCGTGCACCGGCGCCGGTGCCGTGTAGTTTTACAATGGCGGCGCCGTACTGTGGTCAAGTGTCCACGGTCTACCAGAGGTCGATTCTAACGCTACGACCGCAACAGTCGCGCGCGACCACAACACATAAAACGTCTTTTAATAAAATGTTAGGAGTGACGAAGAGAACAATAATCCGTAAACACTACGCCTTTTCTTCCAAACTCCCCCAACTTTAACAAACAAATTCAGGATTCCCCCCACGGAAACCGAAGTGGTAAGCCGAGGAACAATATTTTTAACAACTTAAGTCGCCCTGAACTCGGCCAAGGCTTAAAGGATTACCTACGTACCTCCGGGTTAAGGCCTTTAAGAGTTGGTTAGGGAGTAAAATAATAATGAATTGGATAAAGCGCGTTTTTATTAAGTTTTGTTGGATTTGGAATGACTTGTTTTTGGGAGCTTTTGTTTATTGGCTTATGAAGTTTGAAGTTTATTGTAAGGCGTTTTGCGTACATTATTGAACGAATTTTCAAACAGAATAATTTTATACTTTTGATTTATTTGTGTTAGGTACCTCGAACCTACCTTAATCAGACAATTTTTTTAGGTAAATGATATATATTTAACTAAATTTAAATAATTTGTTACACATTTTTTTGACGGTATAATATTTTATTTATTTATACAGGGTGTAATAAAAATAAGGACCTAAATTCCAGCTTCATCATCACAGAACATGAGAAAAATATTCAAAAAGTTCCTAATTTTTTTTAATAAAAATTTATAATAACATTATGGTCACCGCGACGAAGGTGTGAGCAGTAACGCACACACTGTATAATAGCAGTACTACGTCAAAATATTGTATTGTAAATCTTGTAGCTCTTCATATAATAAAGTGTCCTTATCTCGCCAGCTCTAAGCCGAGTGTTTGATCCATCATAACTTCACTAAGTCGATCGAACGTCGGGTAATATCTCATGAGGATACATTGTGATGCAATCTGACTAGTGAGGGGATTTGGGGCTGATTCTTCGGCTTTCGTTGTAATTAGCAAGCGGATTTTTAGTTCAATTAGAAAGGGTTTTTTTTGTGCCATGATGACCAGAAATGAACTACGACTATAAGTACAAAAACCGCATTAAGGCATCTGATTATACAGAAAATTCTCCAAAATACAGAAAAAAGCTGCCTTAGATGAATCGTTTGGTGCAATCTGAGATAGTGCTTTTGACCCGCTAGCTACACTTATTGTCGCTTAGTGGTTATGTCGACCAAATAAAATAATAAATAATATTTCCTTCTATTATTTAAATCTAGAATTTATACCCATATTATTTCTCCAGATCGTTATGAAATGTAGTGTTGACTAAAATAATATTAAAACATACTCTTGCGTATAATTTCGTGTAATTCAACAAAGGTGCACCAACCAACCTGTAAGTTCAACAAATTCAATCCTGAATTCCATTACGCTGAAATCCAATTTTACTGTCCGGGTCTCTCCCAGATAACCACCAACACGAGCTTATAACAACTTCAAATATAAATTCATAACAAAAGCCAGGGCCGAATGCACCATAGGTTTTGATATGAATTTAGATTCAACGTAGTTATAAAGTCCGCCCTTTTCCCCTCCCTACACATTGTATGTTTTAGATGCAGGCTTAGTGCCAGCCGTGTGTAGGTGTAAATTACTAGTACCTACTGTTGTAAAGTTTGTCAATGAGATTATGCAACTAGCTTGAACACCCGGCTTTGTTTATGGGCAGAGGAAGTTAGACTTTATGCTGTGGTAATGGATTTTCGGCGATGCTGTGTTTTGGTTTGGATTGACGGCTGCTGGTAGATTTAGATCTATATCACTCATAATAATTATTGCCGCTTATTGAAATATTTTGAGTACAAAAAATAACATAAGAAAATTGATCAATGAGCGGCGAACATAGTGTGTGATAAAAGTAAAAAAAGTCATAAAGTCAATAACATTGTTTTTTTTATGCTTTCAAAATAAGTACCTACTTAGACACGCAAAAGATGCATTCACGAATACGCCTAAATTTTTCAGCTGTACTCTGTGTAGTAGTTACCTTATGTTTTAGAAGCGCAATATTTACGTTTAACATGAGTTTGGAAAGTAGCAGAATAGTTTTTTTTTTAGAAAACGTGATAGTTTTTCATCCAACTTGTCAATGTTGAAAGTCGTACCACAAATTCATACAACTTCTGCTAGATTTCGCATGATTTCAACTATCAGTTGACATTATGCGAAATCTAGCAGAATAAAAACCCACCAAATATTTAAATGTTAATTAGTAGGTCTCTCAACATTCACTATTAAAATATTGGTTTTATACCACCTACGTTTCCTGTATGTTACGAAGCACCCTGTATAAGCTCACTTTTGGCCCTCTCGTGAGTAATTAATAGCAAATTATCATTTCCGTCTGTAGGCTTATCCCGACGTAACGCGTTAATAAATTACGTTTATTTTACGTTATGTTTACGCACGTGATGTGAAACCTTCACCGACTGTTGGGAGAGTAAAGAATTTACCCATATAACTTCTTTTTACATTTAATAAGAGCATAGCTGCAAATATAAATTACACACTGCTGCTGTCGCAGCAGACGTATAGCAGGATCCAACAAAACTTGATTTTAAAGTTAAAAAAAGTATTTATGTGACAAGCATATTTTGCTCAGTGCTTTCTCGCACACAAACGCAACAAATACGCCTCATTTTCCTATTCCTGCCTAGGGGGTAGGTACGAAAAGGAAAAAAAGACGTATCTGTCGTATTTGTTAACTTTCAAAGACAGTACCTACAGGTAGTACCAACGCCATTCTTAACGAGGTAATTAAATTGATTTATTATTAACTAGCAGCGCCTCGCGTTTTCACCCGCGTAGTTCCCGTTCCCGTAAGAATTTCGGGATAAAAAGTAGCCTATGTCCTATTCCAGACTATAATCTATCTCTGTGCCAAATTTCATCCAGATCCGTTTTGCTGTTCTGGCGTGATACAGGAACAAACATCCATCCATCTATCTATCCATCCATCCATCTAAACTTTCACGTTTATAATATTAGTGAGATTATTCTAACGACGACCTCTGTGGCGCGGTGGGCGAAGGTCCGCCTGCGACGCAGGAGGTTGCGGGTTCAATTCCCGCCTTGGGACAAATATTTGTACGATCTACAGGTTTTTGTTCCGAGTGTTCTGGTCGTTTTCTATGAATGAATTGTATTGTATTATGTATATCAGTTATCTAGTACCCATAACACAAGCTCTGCTTAGCTTAGGGCTAGGTAATGCTGTGTGAATTGTCCAGCATTATTTATTCCAATTAATGGAAGGAATGAATTAAAGCCTGACTTGTTCACTTTTTTTACAATATGTCCCCACAAAAGCGTATAAAATATAGTTATGTACCATAATAGGAGTCTGGATGAGTGTTTTTATACATTTATTGATTGATTCATCAATATCGCTTTAGCCGTTCAAATGCTTCGAGATTACTAAGAGTGTCAGATAACCACACAGACACACATTGAAATAACCCACGAGGGTAAAAAAGCGACCTCTTGTATTTTTTGAATAAATTCGCAGTTATGCCCTTTAGAAAGCGGTCGCAAAATTTATTATTGCATTAAATTAGTATTTTCACATTCAAGCGGCAATTTTCTCAATTTTATAGCATCAATAACAAATCTTACAAATCTCAGGTACTATTTTATTTTCACTCGTAAATTCAAAAACTAATTTGGCCCGAAATTATAACGTTGTCCTAAAATTGGGTTTTCTCCCTTGGGCCTATAATTTTGGATGGTCGTATCTTCAAGGCTTTTAGTAAAAATTATACTTTTCCTTTTACACTGAGATTTTATCAATTAAGAAGTTAATTTATGAGGCTAAGAGGGAATTATTGGGACGAGACGATTGAGTGCTTTCTCTTTAACTCTAATTATTATGGTGTAAGACACCCTAATACATATTATACCTATATTTAAGCATTTTGAACTATGAACTTCGAGCCTTTGACCCAGGTTAGTTTTTCTGCCGGTTCTATATTATTCAGTTCTTCTTCAAGATTACTGTTAAGACATGCCTAAGGGTTGTTGATTTTATTTGAACAATAAAATAAAATGAATAAATTCTTTCATTTTATGTAATTTAATTAAATTATTTTTTAAATTAAATGTGAATTTTTTATTACATCATACGGCTGTTTATGTAAACTTAAAAGTATCAACTGTCATCCACCATGAGCAACATCAGCGCATTTATTTAGGTACCTACAGCAAAATGACGTCATGACTACTGATCAATATGGCGTCCACAGCTTCAAGCGTTTTTGTCAAATTACGCTCGAAACTTGAAAATGAAAATTTTAAAGCATTTTTAAGGCACATATTGATTGACTATATTTTCTGGTTTTCTAGTACTAAAGAATCTATTGAGCTCACTTTTCAAATATGAGTTAATGGGTGGGGACCCTGTTATGGTATCGTTTCAGGTTGACATTTTGGAATTGAACCTCTGATGAACGAAACTATGGAAGGAAGGTCTCTTGTAAAAAGTGTCAAGGTTGATACCTACCAATGTATCAATATATCTCCGTGCAAATAGCACCGCACGCAATATCTAGAGTTTCTCTCATCTACCCATACCATTGTCATAGTAAAGCCATTAGTTAGTAGAATTCGGCCGTTAATTTTCATCTGTTTTCGGGAATCCAGCAGTTAAAGGCTGAAATGATGATGATGAACGAAAATAAACTGTATCCAAATGAGAGAGCGTTGCAATTGCAATGATAGCAAAGTACGGAACAGCGACCTAATTAAACCAGAATAATCTGAACATAATCAGGGATGGACCATTCATTGCAGTTACATTGAAGTGGTAACTGTGGAAGTACGCTTTTTATTTTATTAAAAATCACTAGTTTCTACCCGCGTCTTCGTACGGAATTTTGCGGGATAGTAAGCAAGCTATGTCCTTCCCGGGATAAAAATGAATAATACAGACATACAAAAATTATTTATTTGATAAATAAAAAGCGTGTTTATTTTAACATTGCATTGAAAAGCCCTCATTGTGAGAAAAATAAAAGACGGTTCTTTACAACCAATTACAGTTTAAGTTGAAAAAATCTTATAGTGATTAATTAGAGATTTAGAGTTATTTAATCTACTTTATTAGAGATTGGGTGAAAATGTTAGTACAACTTAGCTTCAACTTAACATTTGTAGCTTTGTTTATCGACGATAAATAAATAAATTACGATAAATTTTGAATTTAAAAAACAAGCCACATCCAGAAAAACTACCATCGTATTCAAATGCGATGCTATCTGCGCAAACCACTCGCGAACAGTATTTATACTCACGCAATAAATACATTGCGGCACATGTATGCAGCTAATACATGTATGTAGAATGTACGACTCAATGGCTTTTTGGAACACGATAATTCCCATTTCTGGGTATTCGGGTTTATTTTGGATATTTTGGTGTCTGTCTGACCGTAGAATTCTGGCTGATGGTTTCGTGGGAGAAGCCCCGGTGAAATAAAGCCGCTGTCCCACCGCCACGCACGAAGAGACTACGCACGTCGCACGTGTGTCTTTTGCAAGAGAATGTATGTGAATAACATCCACTGCATCCCACGAAAACGCTACGCACGAATACGAGATTGATGCAACATTGCTACACGCGTGGCTTGCGAATACGGCACCCACGCAGCTCAACGCTGTAAACGCTATGCACGCGGTACATGTAAACCAGTAACGTAGACCCACGTTGTCAAACAAACGAATATGGCTTTACTCAAGACATGCTATGCATTCATACCACACAAATGAGATGAGAGGCCGTATCCTATGATAGTAAGTATCTGAGGTATCCTATGTCTGATTCCTTAGGGCCTTAGGTCACGGCTAAAAAAAATCTTGCACAATGAGTGCCATAACATCATGTCGTCAGCTTCCCGTGTCCAGCATCTACCAGCACCGTACCAAGTAGATGATGCTTCCATCAGTACACCTGTCCTCTGGTAGGCAGATGATGCTTGTGATTCATTAATTATTCCTTTGAAAGGTTTAATTAAGACCCCTTTAGTCGAAGCAAGCAATTCCATGTCGTCTGCGCTGTCTGAATCTTCAGGAGTTCATTATTTATGAAAATGATTCGATTTCAGCTCCACCCGTTTACAAAGTTTTGAGGACTTTTACATTACACTACTTTGATAAAATTATTAAAAGCGTGGATGTATACGAATTGACGTCAATTGGATTACGTTAAAACCTTTTTTTCTCTGTAAATGTAGGAATCGCGGCTAGCTCTTCCCGGGATGCTGATATAAAAGTCGAGTATGGAAACAATATGTATATTGTATAAAACTACGACTAATAATGATGTTAATGAGTGCGGTTGGTATGGTTGCCGCTGATGCACTGACCTCCGTAGGCGCTCGGTCCGCGCTCGCGGCACGAGTAACCTACTTAGGCCAAACAGCTGATGATGCTTACATGCCTACGTGATCGATGTATCGAACATACTCCCGAGGGCGAGGTACGGGATGAGAATGAGATGAGGCGCTACAATTGAGGGGTTAGTATTACATAGGTGTTCAATGTTTTGCTTAAGCTAGGTGAATGTTACGACAGTGCTCGAATGTTTCGTAATCTAAGTCATCGCTGATGGTTTCGCACTATCACAAGCTCTGCTGGAGGACGTCTCCCTCGACGGGAGAAGCGCGGATGCGGCAGTGCGGGTGCGAACGCAGGGTCACGCACCGGCGGTGCCGCCGGCTCCTTGGCGCGCGCGGAGGACGCGCTGACGGCTCGTCTGCTTCACCTCCACAGGAACGCCAGGAACGCTGCGACGCCTGCCTGCTGCTAATACGCTGTACGATATTGCGTATTGGTGAATATCGTGCGCTGTTATGGTCACCCCCTGTTGTGCTAGTTCCTTCATCGCACTGATTTGCCCACCGAGCTGTTGTAAGCCGTTTGTCCTATGGCTGTTGTTGGACTCTGCGTGGGTAGCTCCCCACCGCAGTGCTGGCTGAAAATGTGGACGTGAGCGCCGGCTCGCTGCTGCTGGTACGTCGTGGGTGCGGTTCGCTTCGCACGACTGTGCTCGCTGCTGCTGAGGGCGCGAGCGGTTTGCTTACTGCTGCTACTGGCCTGACTGGGTAGCTCCCCACGTCAGGTATCGATGATAGCTCTCCAATAAGCTCACTGGTAAAGCTACGTTCACTGCCCTCATCCTTCGGCTGCTGCTGGACACTGCGTGGGTTGCTCCCCACTGCAGTGCTGGCTGAAGACGCTGAGGGCGCGAGCGGTTCGCTCACTGCTGCTGCTGGCCTGACTGGGTAGCTCCCCACGTCAGGCTTCCGGCTCGAAGGACCATGTAGGAATCGCGGCTAGCTCTTCCCGGGATGCTGATATAAAAGTCGAGTATGGAAACAATATGTATATTGTATAAAACTACGACTAATAATGATGTTAATGAGTGCGGTTGGTATGGTTGCCGCTGATGCACTGACCTCCGTAGGCGCTCGGTCCGCGCTCGCGGCACGAGTAACCTACTTAGGTCAAACAGCTGATGATGCTAAAATACCTGATCGATGTATCGAACAGTAAACTTTATCTTTAGCTTCGTAAAAATACATAATAATCTAAGCGATACACGGCAGGTCGCTTACGATTCAAAAATGAAAATAAACTATTTTAAATATCATAAATAATTGTGCAAAATATCATCTTTTTTCTTAGTTACTACAGTTTTCTTCTCAACTATGAATCACAAGATGATTCATAGAAAACTGAATTTAAAACTTAATTTATGATCATCACCGTATTTAAACAATAAAATAACAAAAAGGAACCTTCGGCTTACTTCAGCAAATAAATGTCATAATCAATAGATAAAAAGCAAAAAACTGGGAGGCCTATGTCCAACAGTGGACTATTATAGGCTGATGATCATGAAGCAAAAACTTCGGCCGATGCTGTCCGGGATAGGTCTCCTCCCGGATAGGTCTCCACAGCCATGCAAGAAGGTGCTCAGCTGACTCCTAGCCCAACTGACGCCACTTTTATTATCTACCTTCGATCAAAAATAAGTAGTTCGCGGCCTCCCCCGTAGATACCTAGAGCCTTACACAAATGTCACTCAAAATTGTCTACGTTTTGTTTTGACGCAGACAGTTTGCGCAGAGCCTGACAAGTTTTTTCCATACGGAACAAGAGATTGGTGGAGTCGAATTCATTTTATTTTATTTTGTAAGTAGGTAGGTACCTACCTGAGAATTATATACCTACCTACTCAGTTTATTTTCTATAAGGATTAATTAACAGAATTCAGGTAAAGATAACGAATCATTTATTGATGAAACTATAAATTGGTGTCTCAATAGTAGGTATTTATACAAAAGGGTCATTTCAGACATACAACAATTTAAACTTAAAATACAATTTCAGGCAGGCACTCTAGATTACTCTAGAACTGGTTCCTGTCTGCGGCTTTGCACGAGTTTTTTTACGAGACAAAAAATAAACGTTTTATAAATTCATACTTCTGGTAGGTAGGTAAGAACCTAGTCTTTCTTTTATTAGAGAGTCTACGCAAATGAAATTTTAGGGCAACAACTAGTTATTTTAAAAATCATCAACTAGTAATATTAAACTTATTTTTATGAAAAATATATTAACACATACTATAAATGAAATTTTTTTTAGAAGAAATAGCCTCTCCATTTAACAATTTAGAACAAAATTAATATTTTAACATAAAGCAAACCAAACAACAATATTTTATGCTGATTTTACAAGTATATGACTCACATCTCAATATACGGGTAAGAAATATATATAAACTTACTGAAAATAAGAAATTCCATCCTTTTTCAGCACTTTGGACGAGTGATTCTTGCATTTTTTGTACGAGCACTTACCCATGCTTTTTGTCTGAACGCTAAAATGACACTAGTTGAAAAGCTTCCCTAACATGTCAAAATGTTTCTCTTTTGCTACTGAAGGTTGTGGGGTGCGCATTGTGAATCTAAGGGGGGCCGGCAAAGCCGGAAATTTTTGATCGATGTTATCTACACTATATCACGTAGATGCTAAAAAGGCCAATGAAGCAAAATCTTGATTTTTGCGCTTACGCCGCTCAGCTCTGTCCTTAAACCTCATCAACGCGAAATTCTATCCTTTTCACAAAATGGCGTCCTTATCTTCAAATTTTAAAAGCATGTCGTATCGTAAGCTCTGTTAAGTTTCGTTCTATAATGAGATGCCCACACTCAAGTTTTCAAAGCCCCGCATAATTGCGACTGCGTTTTAAGCCCATCCGAGACTTGCGTTTGTCGGCAGAAATACGGATACTTGGAGCTTAACGTTAATATAATACTGTATCTAGAGATATCATGTATTTAATATTTCGTTCGGGACCAATATTACTTATGAATGAGAAAGTGAATTTGTTCGGTTTGTTTTTTTGACACATTAGAGCACAAAAATATATTTATAAACAGTCAGGGAAATGACGTAATTGCTCGGTCTTTCAGCACTAAAAGGGTATGAAACCAACTTTTTTGAATTAAAATTGATGATGGTGGACAGCTGCGCTGAAAACTAAACTTTTTGAAGGAAGATTCACTTAATATAGCAGACATAACTGGGACAGGCAGACTTAATTTTAGAAAATTATCTATTACTGAAAATAATGTAAAAACGCCTGGGGCCATAAGGCTCTTGAGTGGCGACCACATTCCAGAAGGCGCGGTGGGTAGACCGATGGACCGACGACTTGTTGTAAATCGCTTGAAAACGCTGGACGCGGTCATTGCAAAATCGGTCAATTTGGAGATCTTATGGGGACGCCTTTGTCCAGCTGTGGACGTCGTTTAGCTGATCAATATGATGATTTTAAAATCATAATATTAATTTTCTTTTGGTTTATGAAAGCTGTACATGACGGACGAGAGTCCATTTTAGTGCATGGTAATATGGGTACGAAACTTTAAATATCCTATAAAATAGATTGTGTTTATGCTAAAGTCAAAGATTTAAAACAAGAACTCGCCTTCTTGAACGATGCATCAGAGTGCCACTGACGTGTCTGTTTAGTGGTGCGAAAACAATTTATCGATAGTTTGTTAAAACATCGACAGATTTTATAGTATTGTGGCGGCTGGACTCGGCGCAGGCTGTCGCATAAATTGAGAGCTGGTTTATTTATTTATTTGTTTGCTTGGATCTTTGTTTGGATTAATAATTTTGATTGTTTGACTATTGTGGGTGATTGAGTTCGATCGTTGGTGGTTTTGTAATGAATATCGTTATCTGATGTTTTCCATTGAAAGCAATGTTTGAAATTGTAATAGTTTGAACTATTGAGTTAATAAAACAATAATATAAACCGTAAATGTATTTATTTATAAATAAGTAAAAGCGAGTGCTTTGAGTTAAACATAATTATTATCTAAAGTAATAAAAAATCCCTTTACATCCCTCTGTTGAGCAAAAGACTTTTAACTTAATTAAAGATCCAGCAATCCTGAACAAGCATGCCCAATGATGCTGAATAAGCAGCGCAGGGTACAGATTATGGCTTTACCCAATTATGATAAAACCCAATGATCTGCATATCAGAGAACGCCTATGTCCAGCGGTGGAATAGTGTAGACTGATATGGAAACTTATGCCCAACATTCACACCCAACAGATATGATTTCTAATACCCCAATTTACTAAAACAGGAGGTTAAAACAATTTCAAACCCTTAAAACAGTCAACATATCTCAGCTTAAAACCGCATTCAACCTCTTTATGCGACAAATAAATCCCTACCTCCCGCGACGATACTTTATCGAGTTTATCGATAAACAGGCACATTAGTCGATGTGGCGATAGGCCAAGTCGATAGCACGACGTTATTGATGGCACAACACTAGCGGCTTGAGACTCGCATTGTTGAACGGATGTGTTGAAATGTTTTATGTAGCTGCAGAGATGCATCTTCAAGGCTATTTAACTTTGGCAGAAATAGAATTTTCTTGCATTTGAGATTGCATTTTCTTGTATTTTTTTTTCAATACTTTTTATCTGTCAAATGAATACAGAAGATATTTAAAACTATATAAACAACTTTCTCAGACTGTAAATCGCAAACTTAAGTCAAATATGAACTTTATTAACAGATAGCAAAATGTTCATTAAATTTTCCAAGGTTCAATCATAAAACTTTCACAAAATTACATTTAAATTTACTTTATGATATTGGCTCCACTATTTACGCACTAAGTTGTAAATAATTTGTCGGAATGAACTTGAAAATAATCATGTTAAATGAAGCTTAAATTATTTCAAATCACTCACTCCACTTTTTTCAGATTGTGAGTACTTTATTTCATAGATTTTTTCCGTTCTATTTGACTTTAGCTAAATAGAAATAGATTTTTCATCCCCCCCATCACGGAAAGAGTATTTTTGCTCTTCGATATCCAAGTGCAAAAATACTCGGTGGGATGAAAAGTTACGTGTTGCGCTCGAGTGCTAGGATTTGTCACCTCGTGCTCTTTTGATTCTTATTTCTGAATCTAATTTTTGATTAAAGATTAGAATATTATAGAATTCTAGAATCTTTCACTTGCTCCGTCATCAAAATTTAGTACGGTTATGCTCTAACCAACTAAGCTACGAAATCTTAGTCGGTTTCGTCGAAAAAGGTAGGTTGGGGCGCGCAGGTTCGAATTCGCCGAAATCGAAAAAATGTGGGACTTATTTAATTTCTTAACGAAAGTATTATCAAAATCTATTGAGAATTCTTGAAAATATGTGAATACGCCCTAACAAAGGGGCCTATACTCAACGGTGGGTGTCAGTGGGCTGATGATGATGATTTGTATTAACTGCTACACCACCCAAAGCGATTTTCAGCTAAGTTCCAGTATTTAGGTGAAACAGTTAGCCAGTATCTCATCTGTCAGTAGCACACACTTGGCCAGCTCCCAGCCGGCTCGACGATAATCACAGTTCTCAGAATAAATCTTGGCAATGCTGTATCTGAAGACTTTTGTATCCTTCAATTTTTAATCTTTCTTTAGGGCCGTATAATGCAGTGATTTTCTAATTGAATTTATCTAAATTGAGAGCAGTTTAACGTCGCTCAATGCAACGAAACGATTACGAAACGGCTACGAAAGTGCTACGAGACCAAACGTCTACGATTATGCTACGACACCAAACCTCTACGAGCGTCTACGAAGCTGCTACGAGTTTGCTACGATCTACATGTTATGTCGTTGCTATTCCTGGTCGTATGTAGTAGCAATCATAATAACGGCGGGGCAGGGGGTGCTAAAAACATCCAGAAGAATACCAACGACCCTTCCACCTGTTCCACCTGAAGAAAGTCTTTAACCAATATGTGTTGCCACGTTGCCAGTGATGACGTACGGAAACAGATCCGAGACGTATTCGCTGACTATACTGTAGGCCTAGTAACTACCCGTATACAGAGTCACTCAGCTATGGAGAAAGCTATGCTTGGAGTTTCTTTGTGTGAGCCAGAATGATAAAAACACTGGTTGAGAATGTTTTGAAAGTGAGTGTATCCGCGCGCGATCATGTAATAGAACCATTTTGGACTAAAAATCCATCGCATTTGACGAGCGTTTTTTTTGAGATACTTGCTCCTGCCCGCGACATTGCATGCGTTGCCTCTACGAAAACGTATAAAGGTTATTTCTATTCTGTGGAAAGTAGCTTTATATGTTAACCGATGCATGGGGATGTACCTTAAACCGCCAACTTCATGACTTCAGACTGCTATAGTAAAAATTATACTTACTAGGAAAATCTCAATAATATTTCTTTGTTCCCGATTTTTGAACCTGGCATCAATTATCAGCGGTTGAACACGTGACTTTATAAGGTTATCATCTATAATTATGAGATGCGATGTAAAATCATTGCTTTAATAAGGTTCCGTACGAATAACACCGTACACACTTCTACGAATTCGCTACGAACGGCGAATTTGTTACGTTACTAAGTATCACATATTCTGTGCTGGCATGTGGCCCGGATATGACGTATTTACATCCGGAATTATGCTAAGTTGCAGCTTTGAATATAGTTTGCGTAAGAAATGAGGATGGGAACAGTTTTCGCGCTTGACGAGATGGGCGAGTGACATGAGATAGGTTTAGGTTTAGAATAAACTCTTTATGGTTAAGAGAACTTTTGCACGAAAGGTATTTGTAACCATATCATGTACACCCCCCGGCTTCGCACGGGTAGATTCTTTCGCCTTTTTTATCTCAGATAATGTAGGAATCTAATGGTGAAAGATTTTTTCTAATCGGTCCAGACATTGCAGGAGCTATTGAATTCAAACAAACAAATCTTTCCTCTTTATTATATTATTACATTGTCGATTTTTTATTATATTATTTATGAAAAGCATAATATAATGCATTCATAAATATTAGGAAATCGTTATTAAAAAGCGTTTTCCAAAAGCGCTGGTTGTGATTAGGTTCCGTACATTTTTAATCCAAGACAACACAGACAACAAGAAAAACAGAAACGGGACTCCAATAATTGGAGTCCCGTTTCTGTTTTTGAGCTGGCGTGGTGTACTACCTGATAAAAAGGGGCTGGATACGTTAAATATAATTTCACAATTAATTACTTCTAACCAATTAAGAGTAAGCAAATTATACGACTGTAAATTATATATGTTCTACATATACCTTCATATTTATATTATAAGATGAGGATCAAGAGTTCTTGATAATGGTAAATGTTTATTACACTTTTGTTTCTTTGAAGAAAGTATATTTGAAACAAACCAATACTTTAAATAAATATAAAGCTGGATCTGTTCGCGCCAATTTTGCTGCTTTAGAGCTTTATACAGGATGTTGCTTTAGTTATTAAAAAATATCAGAGAAAGGACTTTACTATTGGTTAGTTTTAATCGTGTTAGTTACTCAATAAATAAAATAAATAAATTTACAGTTTGTTAAGGAATCCATTTCATAAATGTTACATAAGAAAGTTGTTTTATATTTTTACAGCATCGTCTTTCACGTGGTACTAAGACAAAGCAAATTAGCAAATTTTCACGGCGGCCGAATGGTTTTTAGTTCGGTATATTGTCTTTTTATCCCGGAAAAAGTAATGTTATTGACTTTAATTCGTTTACCAAAATAAACGCCAGCAATCTGATCACCTGTGGACTCGACGAATTAGCCTTGCCATTCAACGTGGCAATGCTACCAGCATTCTGGGCACTCTGCCTTCTGGTGACGGCTTAGATTTTTAGGCAATAGATATAAGTGTAAATACTTGTTGTATTTTTTTAATTCTGTTATTGTATTTTTTTATTATTTACTTTTTCATTATGATTGTAAACGGGTTAACTATGAACGTAATTTGTGTTGGAAGAACATCAACCTTTCATCCCTTACCGAGAGACTACTGCAGGGTATTATTGGCTCTTATCATTAGCGTATAATGCCATAATCCCCATGCTATACACGAATTGGGGAATACAGTTCGGTGGCAGAGTGCGCTGCAATAGATAAACAGATCTCTTGTACAAGTTGTACACCCGCGGGAAGATTTGGGGTAGCGCTAATTTTTAGCCTGCACCACACGGCCATAGACTACCTAGCAGGGAATAATGTAAGGTTGTTGTTTTAGATGTCAAAATACGTAACCTAGCCACAATACCTCACCCTGTACCCACGTATCTCGATACGTTTTGTGCAACGCCTCGACTGGACGCGCGCCAACTTTAGCATTTGATAAATAAATATCAAAGACCTTGCGTTTTGTCCAAAATACTAACAAAATCTCTTGCCTTTCCGTTATCCGTGTCTGTCCAAACATTTGTTGAGAAATATTTTTACAATGTATAAAGTCAGGAGGTAGCGCTTTTTGATTTACAATCTGAATACTTGTTGTTAGTAAAACAACGTACTAATTTCAGGAAACGAAATATACAGTTTTATAGAAAATTACAACTGGGTAAAACTGCGTCATTAACTCAATTTTGAAAAATCATTCCAAATTTCCTTTTTGCCTTTTGAGCCCAGAAGTTTCGATATTTATTCCAAATAATTTAAATCCATCTTTCTGCGACTAGTATTTGAAATGAAAAAGTTTCTGATTATGTTAGGCGCCGAAAATTTACAAAATTACTGAACAGGTATATACGAAAAAATAATTCGGCTTGAATAATAAGCTAACCACTTGGGAGTAAAGGTTTCTCGAGTGGCGGGCGCGATGCAACTCGAAACGGAGTGTTGGGAGAGCATCCACTCGATGGACCGACGACATCGTAGCGGTCGCAGGGAGTCGATGTATGGAGGTGGCTCTGGACCACACTTTGTGGCGTCATATAAGGGAGGACTTTGTCCAGCAGTGGACGTGTATGGGCTGATAAGATGAAAAAGCTACCTTATTATCCAGGAATAACACGTCTCAAGCCGCGGACAGTAGCAAGTCACACAAATAACACTATCACACTTGGACGTTTGTTACCTTTTCACGCTACCACTGCTGAACGTATCAAGCTGAAATTTTACATACAGGTAGTTCATAAATCATTTTCTAAGGAATAGAAATAACTTAAACATTTCCATAAAAAAACGTGTGAAACCGCGGGCAGAAACTAGTTTTAACTATTATCAAACAAAGCATTTCCCAAAATTCTTCCTTATATCATCCAAACCAAGGTTTTGGATCAAACCAAAAACCAATCAAACCAAGTAGTAACTCAATGGTATCAAGCCTCTGATCCAATCAAGCCTTACATTACACCCCTTACGTCCTTTAACTAAGTTCAAGCTGTACTTCGGTATAACGACTCCTAACGGCCGCGTAGATTGCACTACGTTAGGTACCGTTACGTAGATTACGCTACAGGTACGTGTAGATGGTCGCTTGGATGACGTCATCAGGCCGCGGTTGAGGAATTTCATGGCACATTACTTCTAGGGTGGGTACTGTTCATATCGATGATGCAGGATGTTGATAGATTTCCACTTCAAATTTAGTTATGTAATAATTAATAATGTAGTATGGAATTTGTAGTCAAGAATAAAAACCATTAGTAGAATAATAAATTAGTAGTTTAGTTGTTAATGTTAATTTAAGTAAATTATTCAGAAATCTAGGAGTTGGGCGTTGACACTAGCACACAGTTTTTATGCTTCGGGAGTGTCATCGTTTCAATAAGTTATCAATGATCCTTTTTATGAAAATGCTCTGAATAAATGATTTTTTACTGTTTTAGATTTCTTTGGTAGGTTGATGAAAATCTTACCTATGTAGATACTGTAACATAATCGTTATTAATAAACTACTATGAACTATGAACTACTTGGTTTTGATCGATCTATTTTTTTTTTCTGTAAGTACTTTAAGAGATTTAAAGCAAACAAGTTCTCTTGCAAATTTTTGAACCACAGATACACAAAGAGTATAATTATATTCTCGCCTTGCTCTGATTTCAGAATATTAATGCAAAAAACCAAAACTTCCTGAGTTCAATAAAAAAAACTTTGTTTCAGATAACAGAAGAGGATTTAAATTATTTGTAAGATTAGCTTGTTTTATGCATTCGAGACTTTTCCCTCATCGAACAATTATAGTATTCCATCGACTTCACCCCTTCCCTACAGCCCATCACTAGTGAATGGAAGGTCCGGCGCTCATTTCACGTGACATTACTCGAGTTGACCCACGCTATGGACGCTCCATCACTTAGGCTGAGGGGTAAGTGATAAGCGGAAGCGATTGAGAGAAATACCGTTGTTATTCGTTTAAAATTTTGTTATCTCCTAACTCAAAAGTAGAAATAAGCAAGGCACTGGGGAATGAGATGAATTCTACAATACAAATTTTTAGCGTTGTCTGTTTTGCTGTATTGGCACATTCTAGTTTCTTGAGAAATAACTTTAAATCTACTTTACACTTTTCGATAATAAGTATTGATACTTTACTGCCTTTTAAGCAGATTTAACAATAATGGCGCGTTGAGGTTGATAGCCGTGTGGTGCCGGCTTAGAGTTTGCACTACCCCAACTCTACCGGACATACACCGGGGGGCGGGCAGCAGCGCCTCTTGCAAAATAGATCTACCACCGACCTGTGATCCCCAACCCGCATACCCAGCGTGGGGATTATAGACATTACCTACTCCCCATGAGATAAAAGCCAATTAGGGAGATTATTAGGAGGAGGCCTGTGACCACCAGTGGATTATTATTAGGCTGTTGAGGTGTTGGGTTGACTGGCCCACCACTGTGTTATATACGTGTCTGCAAAAGAGTTCGGTTACTCAGTGGGATAATGGTATTTCTACTGTAGGTACATCAATTATTCTACTATATTAACATAATTTGTGGATTCCACTCCCGCTCCCGCCTCCGCTCCTCCCTTCCACCCTAATCCCACATAATCGGTACAATCGCATAGAACGGGCGTCGTGTAGCGATCCACAAAAACGCCTATTTGATCGCTAAATCACTCTGCGCCTTTCTCCCCGCGGTCTAAATGCCTCATTGTAGGTGAAGGAATTTTGTGAGGAAAGGTACAATAATGAGAAAAATCTCTGAAGGAAGCCCCGACCCGCGTGAGCTTGGTTCCTCGGTACGATCTAAGTGGGTACATTTTGAAAAGTTCCAATATCAATCGCATTTTGACTCAATCTCGTAGAATTTGAAGCTTGAATATGTGTTCACGGTGTAAGATCGGATTTAGGTGTTATTCTATGAAGGTAACAAAATTAAACAGAGCTTTTGCTCGATTTCGTTCCAGAATTACTGACTTTTAAGTATTTGTTTCACCATAGGTTATGTTCAATAAAAAGAAGGACGGTGCTGAAGGGGCGGTTCTTATTCAAAACTGTTGATTTGTAGCTTTGCTAAATGTTTGTTCAGTTGTATGTCAGTTTACCCTATATAATTTCGTCGATTTCCTGTCAATTATGGATTGATTTGGAAAACACTCGCTGTCGTAAAGATAACGATCGATGCTATAAATAATACAATAAATAATATTCCCGAGGGATCAGTATTTGTCATGAAAAACTAAAAAAAAAACTGTTTAAACCATAAGGAATTTAAAATGAAATAAGTTTCCAAAAAATTTCGATTTCAATTTCATCATCATCAGCCTATATCAGTCCACTGCTGGACATAGGCCTCCCCTAATGAGCGCCATAGCGCCCTGTCTTCAGCTTGCCGCATCCAGCATCTGCCAGCAGTCTTTCGCAAATCGTCATCCCATCTGGTCGGAGGGCGTCCTACACTACGTTTGCTGAATCTCGGTCTCCACTCAAGAAAACGTTTATCCCAGCGGTTGTCGGTTCTTCTCGCGATATGGCCAGCCCACTGCCACTTCAGCTTGCTCATCCTTTGAGCTATGTCGACAACCTTGGTTCTCTGTCGGATGTATTCGTTGCGAATTCTATCGCTTTCTATCGCAACGAATACATACAACATATATTTGAAGACACGCACTGGCACTGGCGCACTGGCGCTCATACGGGGAGGCCTATGTCCAGCAGTGGACTAATACAGGCTGATGATGAGGTAGGACTCTAGCGCGTCGTTAAGAATGAAGTCTGTTTTTAGTTTTTTTCAGAACAATCAAATTATTTTATAGACTAAATACATTACAAAATAGAAAATATGTCTTTACTAACCATATATGAAAACTCACTTTACAAAATAGAACACCGGTATAACTTAAGGACTTAACAGCCTTAAGAACCTTGTCTTAAACCACGTTTTACCTTAAAACCGCAATATTTTACCCCTCGTGCAATGAATCTAAACGGAATTGCATAGCTAAGTGCAATTTACATGCACCTTCGCCCACATTAGTTGAATTTACGACACAGACTCGAGGCGTCAAAAGTGCAAGAACTGGGGTCTGCGAGATTTAGAGGGGTCTACTGTGAAACAGCAATTATTTGTCGAGGCGGTCGCGCACCGTGGTGTTAGAAAAAACCCCTCTAATAGTACTTACAGACGATCATATGTGGTGCAACCGTACCTCTCTGTATGATGCTTTCTCTGCATCAGACGACTGCACAACTTATTGCCTTTCCAGACGTTTCGTTCCATCGAACCATCCGCACATGAATTAATAACTACCAGCGCCTCGGGGTTTCACCCGCGTATTTCCGTCCCCGTGGGAATTCTGGGATAAAAAGCATATGCTATTCCAGACTATAATCTATCTCTGTGTCAAATTTCATCCAGATCCGTTCAGTCGTTCTGGCGTGATTGAGTAACAAACATCCATCCATCCAAACTTTCACATTTTTAATATAGTGGGATATTCATGTGCGGTGCACCGTTTGCCACACGAACATAGTCTGGAGTGAATCAATGTCACGGTGCGGAGCACACCACGTTCGATCGTCTGTAAGTAATAAATAAAATAAGTCTCCAAAAAAAATCGATTTCGGCGGGACTCGAACCCACACTTTACCCGTACTCTAACCAACTAAGCAACGAAATCGATACTTGCCTAGTCGAAAATCTTTGGGATCTCTTACGACCTTAGCGTTTTGGGTGCGACGGCTTACGCACTTTAATAACAAAACGCCTGTAAGTACTTTACTTTTTTTAATAATAATTATGAATAAATGACTATTATGACTATAACTGCAATCAAACTTTTCACTTTACTGATAGTTAACGAAATGTGTTATGAATAGAATTTATTTTGTGGTTAATCTATTTTCAAAAGAAATTATGTTGAAATCGAATATACCACATTGAACCAGTATCTCCAAAAAAGTTACTAGTCTCTGAAATTCGTAAATTACTTCTGAGAATTTCTGGGTTGAGCTGAACACAAGAATTTGAATACTATAAAGGAAATATTTTTAACCCACACAGTCATGTAAAATAAACTGCGTCAACCGTAGGTATCTTCTGAATTCATTTGTTTCAAATTGGATTCCTCCTACGAGAGTTGAGTTTAGAGTTTCACAGTACACCCTTGTACAGCTAGAATACGATATGCGACAAAACGCTGTCGTCTTGCTGCAAGAATTTATAGAATATGACATCACTGTTTCAAAGCTATCCGACTGTTAGAAAGAAGGTTGTATTTCTATCAGATTTGTTTGGGAGAATCTTGGTGCCCGGGATTACAAAGTGGATTAGCGTTTAATACAATAGGCGAGCATATTGGTAGTGTCATAGTTCCATTTGGTAGAACAACGACAGTGGGCGGCACAGTGGCCACAGATCTGATTGGGATACAAACGGTTGCGGGTTCGATTCCCATTGCGGAAAAATAATTGGATCGAGGTACTACAAGATATTAAAGTTTTATAACATAATAAGGGCCATATGGTTTCTTTAAGACAAACTATGTTTCTATTAGGAATAAAAATGTACTGTGTGAAATTATCCATATCAAAAAATAACAAACCCGCCGCCGCCGTAGCGGTCGCGGCGTAAGAATCGACCCCTCCAACTCAGCCCGTGGATGTCGTAAAGAACAGACCAAAGAGTAGGAGTTCTGTATTTTTAACACCTCGTCTGCGATCACCAATCCATATGCCAAGAGTGGGAATTGTGGCCAAATACCCTTATTTGGGGCACGTTCACCTGTGGCACGTCCACAGGTGAACGTGCCTGTGGTAGTGTCTTCCCACGGTGTTATCAATGCAATATTTTCTATAAACTTAAACGACTCGCGTCTATCGAAGTGTACACTTATCAAAACAATCAAAAGCACGACCAGACAGACAAAACAAAACAAAGTCAAGAGGTACTGTGGTTTATACAGACAGACAGACGCCTGTAATTATTGTATCGTTATATTTTCACCCCGCGTTCGATTCGGCTTGTTTGGTAGTGCGAAATATGCTACTAATATAGTAGGTACGCTGAGAGTTTTAGATGAAGTGTGGGGTGGAAGCACCTCAGTGTATCGATGTGTAAAAAAGATTCAGTGCTTAAAACCGTCTGTTTGTCAGTCAGTTTGAAAATGTTGGCAGTGTTTGTGATTTAAATTGTATGTAATTATTTTTGTATGTGTGTCTTGAGTAGGTAAATAATTATTTTATATATCTATCTATCAACACTTATATTATTATAAAGAGGAAAGATTTGTTAGTTTGAATTGAATAGGTTCCAAAACTACTGAACCCATTTAAAAAATTCTTTCACCATTAGAATCCTACATTATCCTTGATGAACAAAGGCGATAAGATAAACACGTGCGAAGCCGGAGCGGACCGCTAGTCAGTCTAAAAACAAGTAAGTGTACATTGGTTTATCTTTCAACAATAAAGAATAACGTTTAGATGCAAAATTACTTTAGATGAAAGATAATCAAAATGACAGTTATTGCGTAAATTTTCATTCAAAAGTTTGTCTGCTTTTTGGGCAACAAAACTTTACGAATTAAAATTTATTTACACAAACCCAAAAATATATTTCAGCGTATCTCTTCGTGAGCTCAACCTTTATCTATTGCTAAAACAATCGCCATTTGTAATTATAAGCAGGTGTCTACACCGTCGCCATATTGCATTGATGTTTCATTTCGATACCGGTTCAATACTGGTATTATACCGGTATTATTATACCCGTTACCTGTTTTATTTGCGGCGTTAAATTGTATTTTATTTTTGTAAGACGAGGTTTCTACAGTAAGCGATCGTTTTGAAGTTTTATTTAACGATGGAACGAAAATGTTATTTTTTGCAAATTGGTCTTGGCTGTGGAAAAACACGTATTTTAAATTCAGTAGATTTCCGCGAAATTCAGTATTATTTTAAATTCTCTGTACCATCAGCCTGCCTTTTTTGCCTACTTTTGGGGAAAAGGGTTTTTGTTTTGATGGTAGGTCGTTTTTAACTAGTACTAGTACCTACTACCAATTTAGGACGGTAAGTAAATAAAAACTTAAATTACTAATAATCACTCTTAGGTGATAATTAGTAATTTAACCCTCCGAACAGGTGGGATGACAATTTGCGAAAGACTGTTGGCAGGTGCTGGATGCGGCAAGCTGAAGACTATGCTCTCGCTATGGCGCTCATTAGCCTATGCCTATGTCCAGCAGTGGACTACTATAGGCTGATGATGATGATGATGACTCTTAGGTATTTATAACGGTATATTCAGGTACCTACCAGTATTTATTATTGATATTAATGTGAAAGGTAGGTACTCTTAGGCCCGTATTATGAAAGTCAGTCATCGAACCATGCTTGAGTGACGTTTATGCAATAGAAAAGCTCAAGCATCGATTGATAACTGAACAAGCTTTCATAACACGGGCCTTAGTGTTTTTATCCAGCTTCAAAGTTTCAGTTTCAGTTTTACGAGTAACATAAAAATTAAAAAACTTGCACTATCTCATTAATTGTAAAGTTCCTCGTATTCCACAAAGGAAGGATACGTCATACAATTCATAAAAATCACGTTTTTGCACGCGGTTGTACATTGCTGGTTTTGTTCTTGCGGAAGCAGCAAACGCGGAAGTGGAAGCACAATGGGTGTGATACATTGCTCTCACACGATAACACTAAAGTGATGAACGTTATGATCCAGATTTATGCTTTATGGGTTACGGGGTAAAAATCAAAGTTGCAAAACACAACAGCCTGTGAGGTAGGCCGTGACTTGACTGCCTGTTATTTACTGGGGTTCAATTCCGCTAACCAATCGCTTGACAATAGTAAAGTCGTATATAATCGTCACGCAGAATTTTTTGATTAGAAACATAAGCAGATTTTTTTTTTTAAATAATATCCCTTAAGACGAGACTTGAATCCGCAACCTTCACTCAGTGGACGAAGCCCTAAATTTAATTTTAATCAATATCATTTAAATTCTTAGAATTTGACGAAGTATGGCTAAGCACTACAAAAACATTTTTTTTGGTTAAGTATTGCATTAAAGTTGAGTAATGGACCGATGACGAATTTACCCTAACCCTTCTTTTTGTGTCTAGGTTTGAGAGTGTCAGAAAGACATACAACTGACTATTATTATTATCACAAATCGATATTCCTTGAACACTTCTCGTTAGTAAATAATTTATTTGTATAAACGTTCTGACAAAGAGCCACAAATTCGTACATCAAAAGACATGACACCTCATAAATAAAACATGACTTACAATTTGAAATGAAATGTTTGACACAAATTCTTATTCTCATTTACAAAGGAATGTTATTAGTCTGCATTTTTAGGGTTTTGCGTCGTCTCATGGTCAAATTATGACATAACGGTTTTTTTTTCGGTGTTTTGTATTCAGAATGCAGCCAATAAGAGGTGAAGATAAGTACACAACCAAATAATCTGTCCGTCCCTCATATTCCACTTCTTTTGACAATTTAAATGACAATCTTTAACTACATCTTTCTTCAATAGACACTGAGTTCGTAGTAATTTAAAAAACGGTTAAAAAAGTGAAAGTATTTAACCGTAGTAGACCCTCAGGGTATTACCTATGTACATATATACTCGTAGTACCACTTTGATGTTCAAAACAGAATTAATAAACCTACGCAAATAATTTAGGCGCTTAATTCAGGGAATTAATAGTCTGCCAATTCAAACATAATAAATGTATTTTCATTTGCGAAAGAAGGTATTCATCTGAAGTTCAGATGAAAGCACTAACTCTTTGTGATAATTATAGCTAAATAACCACATTAATCTGTCTGACATCGCGTACCTACGTTACAACCACATTACTTTAAATAAAGATATAAATTAGTGCGTGTGAGAAATACGAGCGTTTATTATTATCTGTTTATGTGAAAATAATAATATTTGTTAAGAAAACTTCAAAAACAAAATAAAAAAATAACAACTAATACGAACACATTTAAATCTATTTTCTGAAAATCCAGAATGCTGGCAGCATTGCCACGTTGAATGGCAATGTTATTTCGTTGACCGAAATAAAAGCCAGCATTCCGACCACCTGTGGACTAGGTACATTAGGAGTTTTGTAAGATCTTTGTATATTGCGGGTGCCCCAGTACCCCAAGGACTAGAAACTGGATTCGCAAGCAATATTTTCTTGTTGTATGCGGTTCTTCTGAAGGATGGGACCAAAGTTAACGACATAGCTCAAAGGATAAGCAAGCTGAAGTGTAGCCATATCTCGAGTAGAAGCGATAACCGCTTGGTTAAACGTGTTCTTGAGTAGGCCGCGACTCGGCTAACGTAGTGTAGGATGCCTTCCGACCAGGTGGGATGATGATTTGCGAAAGACTGCAGGCAGATGCTAGATGCGACAAGCTGAAGACAGGGCGCTATGGCGCTTATTAGGGGAGGCCTATGTCCAGCCGTGGACTCATATAGACTGATGATGTTGATAATGATGGATATGATTTTCTTGTATTAAAATAAGCCTAGCGATAACTGTCACGGTGTAAGATTCGCCCCTCCAATTCAAACCGTGGACCGTTAATTCTTACGATTTGAAGGCAGAAGTTTCCTTCTGAGTTTTTGCCATCTTCACTGCGATAACCATTCTTCCTGTTAGTTTGGTGACGCATTAGAAGATGTGTATGTTATTTCAATTAGACTTACTTTATGCAAACTTTTAGCTTATTTTGACCGCGTTGGCAACTTAGTTGCGAAAGCCAGTTGTGCAAGGGCAATTTTGACAGTTTTAATTTGACAAATTAACTACCTACCAGTTATATTTTTATAACGGAAACCTCAAAGACGATGTTTCTATGACATGATAGTGCAAACTCAATAGCTCAATATTGGATTACCCTGCAAAAATTTGGATACGCTGAGGAAAGCTCTGGACTGTCTAGGAGGTGCATTGTTATTAATATTAGATTTATTCGCACAATCATTAAGTATATTAAATATAAATTAAGAACAGACAGACTTTCGCTTTTATATCAATATTAATACCACCAATCGGGGCAATTGGTATTGTTATGTTTCGCTCGCCAAATTACTGGCCCACTTTGACAAAGTGATTACCGCGCGGGCGGCGTTATCAAAAGCATAGCGCGCTTTGATCTAGCCGCCCCGTTCGCTTTCTAATCATAGTTAGGTTAATTGGTGGTTAGGTTATTGATTTACTTGCTTGGGTAGCTGATACCTAATACTGACCTGCCTTAACTTGTATACAACACTGTTACTTCTTTTTTTATGATTATTTATTAAATTAAAAAAAACTTATTAGAACTATTACTTTTAAATAAAACAATTGAGCAAACTGCAGACTGTGGCAATCAATCTACAGGTGAATATATAGGTAACTGATCCATATTAATACCAGTCGCGCGCGTGCCCAAGACGCTGGCTGCATTGCCCCGCTGTATGGCAATGCTGATGCGCTGCGCCAGATACTCACCAGCTCTCGGGCACGCGTCGCTTTGACCAGACGCGATAATTTTTTTACTACGTATTTCAAAGAATTTTTTTAAGTGATAGATTCTTTTTTAAATTTTAGTGACTTAAATTGAGGTAGGTATTGATTTGACAAAAAAATATCTAATTATATTATTCCTTAGCTATATCTAGATAATTAAGGTGTATGTGTGTAATCAAATGAATTTCTTTGTGAAAACTCTGTAATATGTACTATTATTTTATCGACGACACGATGGCCTCTGAAATTTAGATAAATAAATTTTCAGGTTTATTCATTGTTAACAAAATTATAAAATCAAAATTCTTTATTATTACCTATTTATTGTTGTTCAAAAATAAAACATGTGTGTTGGTAACTTTTGAAGTAGAACCTAAACTACCGTCTTAAATTAAAAAAAAACGTCCTCGCCCTGGAGGCGCAGGAAAAAACTTTTATTCAAAGAGAAGTTGAATTAAAAGCAGCTTTTTACTGAAAATTTGTCTTTTGAGGCTTTCAAGGACAGTCCTTTGAGGTTTTGTTCAATCAAGGGAGCGGACAAAATAACTGCTCTCATTTATAATTGGACTGGGAATAATTTATGATGTTTACTTTTTTTTATGGTATTGATTTGATATCATAAAATCAAACAAATTATTAACTAAAAAAATAATAATGCATGGACAATCCACACAGCATCATTTAGCCCCAAGCGAAGCAGAGCTTGTGTTATGAGATGACTGTTAAACAGAATACATTACAGATAGATATTTTTTGTAGTTTACATAGAAATTGGTTTCTGGGAATTTCTAATACTATGTATGTATGTAAAATAATAAGTTCCCAGGTTCAAATCCCGGGTCGGGCAAAAAAATTAAATGAAGATTTTTCTACCTATAAAAATCCCAGTAGCAGTCTGGAGTCAGGAAGTTGGCGATGTTACACCCCCGTACCTTGGAAAGGACGTTAAGCCGTTGGTCCTGCGCCTGACCCCTACCTATTCTTGTCAGTCTGTCGTCCCATTGGATTATCAGAGTGTAGCAATAGAGAATACACCCGTGTATGTACACACACTTGTGCACTTGTGTATGTCCTGCAAACATGACAAGTCTCCGTTTAGATGGAAATTCGACATCAAATAATGTATATATCTAGGTATAAACCTAGATACAACGGATAAAAAAGACTCAGCGTTTTATTATCCAAAGGATTACTAGAGCCACATTTGGGACGAAATGGGAACATTGTAGAAGTGGTAATTTCAGAGGAAACCGGGTTGGCTATAAAATTTTGCTATCACAGATTTTATCTAGGCCTACAGAATAAATTTTTACAATTCGTTTTTGCCAGAAGCAAAAAATAAGCAAAGCAAATTGGGTGAAATTCCCGGGAATTGTACGTTTGATTCGACCAAACTAATATTGTATTTAAATTTCGTGGAACATTCAGTAATTTAGCAGTTTGAGTTTTTAGCAAAATAATTTTTCATAAGCCTTTTCTTGGTAGTGGGTTACTAAACTATAATCACTAAGCAGAAAAAAGATAGTTAAATATTATTTTAGAAGTCTAGGCACAAAGTCTATTTTAGAAGTCAATATACATACCCAAATACGCTGTACTACAAAACCCCAAGCAAGTTACAAAACCAATGAATAAATTTTAACAAATCGTCAAACATATCTTTTGTAAAAGGCTTAATACAAAATATCAGATTATCTAGAGGATAAAAAAAGCTTGGGACAAGTTTTGCTCCAACTCGAAAACTAACAAGTTAAAGGTTTCATGTCCGCTTCTTTACTTTACCATAAAAAGATTGAAGTGGATAAAAAATCAAAGTGATCACTTTTTTCCTAATTTTACTTATGTTATTTGAATTTTGTGATGGGTCCAAGGGTCTTGTAAGGTTGAAAAGAAATAAAGCACTTTGATATTAAAAAAAAAAATTGACAATTATAATAAAATCATTATACATCTATCCCGAAGTACTAAGTTATTCTGTGCCCAAGCTAAGCAGAGCTTGGGTTGGGGATACTAGATATCTGATATACCTACTTGATACGGCAGACGGCCGTGTCTGTCTGCCGTGGCCGTGTCTGTCTGCCGTCCCATAGGATTATGATATGAATAGAGAGTGCGCCTGTGTTTGCTCACACACTTGTGCACTAATGTCCGGCACACGTGGCTGGGCTCCATTGGGGTGAAGACTGGCCGCAGTGGCCAATTTTCGCCTAAGAGGACACACATAACTTAATACGTATTGAGCGAAATATAAGTTTTAATTAACTAGTGTATACACTAGCCAAACTCGATGTACAATGTTTGTAAACAAACCAGGACACAAATAACTAAAACTCACTTGCTTGACGTCGAGTTTCCGATATGATTGTAAGTAATATAAGGAAGGATATCAAGTCGACAAGTAATGTAAATGGAGTATAAAAAGACGCGTCCACAAAGTGAATTTTAGGTTAATAGGTGGTTTGTTTACAAACATTCTACATCGAGTTTAGCTAGTATATAGTATTTATTGTGAAGGGTTGGAATCGAAATTAGATACAGAATACACGATAGTTTCTATTAATATTTAATTCCGCCAAACGTTCTTAGTAAGCAACAATTGTTTTGTTTAATTAAATAGAAGATCAAAGCTTATCTGACGAAATAAATCTTCACTACAATTGAGTAGGTATTTAATCTCGCAGAACTAGTTTTTTTTTTATTGGTGATGGTCAAGCGTTTGGCCACCATCTCACTTATTCACTCCAAGATTGTACTCTGACGGGGAAAGAGACGCCGGAAGCTCATTCCACTCTTTGGCCGTGCTTATTATGAAGGTAGAGCAGAATTGTTTGGTTCGACACTGAGGTATATCGACCGTACGGGTGGTATGTTTCTGTGCGTCTGCTGGTTCTAGGTGGAATGGCGAAGATGGGAGAAGGTCTATAATTATATTACTACACTAGATATTACTACACTGTATTACTACAGACTTATTCCAGTTTTATCTTGACAAATCCCCCTTAAGGGCGAAAATTGGAAACCTAATTTTAAAAGGCCCAGAATTCCCCCTCAACGTTTTTTCTTATTTCACTTTTCCCCTTTAGGTGTAATCGTAGTGTATTTCATAGTATTTCCGCGGCATTTTGATTACGATTAAAATATTAAAAAATGAACCAATGAGCGGCCAAAAGTATGAGTGATACACTCACGAAAACTTCAGAATTGGCCTAAAGTAGTTTCGGAAGAGACCAATTACAAACAAACATACATAATTTTGTACATCTTGAAATATCCGAATAGAATCGGCCTTTTATTCGAACGGAGGGACAAATGTGGCATAAATCATAGCATCACGGAACTGAAATGGAGCTGGGCAAGACACCGTGCACGGAGACAAGATGACAGGTGGAGTAAGGCGCTAACTGAATGGCGTCCAAGAACAGGGTACAGAAGCGTCGGACGTCCAGCCGCAAGATAGGCGGACGATATAACAAACGTCGTGGGGCGAACCTGGATAAGATTGGCACAGGACCGTGTGGGGTGGCACATGAGTTTGGAGGCCTATACCCAGCAGTGGGTGAGGTCGGGTTGCGGATGATGATGATTATTCGAACCTTCTACCTTCAACAGAAAGTGGGTATGCCTCCCACTGAGCTTAAAATACTTTATTCATCTCACCCTTTTGGCCTCCAGCGTTACATTTATATGTAAATTTTAATATACTATTGATAAACGATTTTAGCTTGTTAAAGTCACCCAATCTGAGCTTATTTTATTAATGTACGTTATTACATCAGACTGTTTGTTATCTAATATTGAAGGGGTAGGGGATGATCGAGAAATCTATTTGGTTCCGATTAAGAAGTAATTTTGTACAAGGGGAGATATTTCTTTGTTATGTTTGAGCACTTTTGTGTAAGAAAACATAAAATGAGTAGATTAATCGGATTTTTCTTTTGACTGTCATTTAGTCATCAAGTCACAGTTTGGCAATAGCGTAGTTTCGTGGGTAAAAAAAATACTTTTTTATTTTGTCCGTCAGTTAGATTAACAGAAGATATTGGACACGTATTTTTTCAATAAATATTTTTAAACTTACGCGATCTGAACACATATTTATAAATACTATTTAACGGGTATTTATCGCGTTTAATTACCTTATTTTCCCGACGTTTCGACAGGTTTACACACTGCCGTGGTCACGGGATGACCACATCATCACGTGCCGTGGTCACGTCATCCCGTGACCACGGCAGTGTGTAAACCTGTCGAAACGTCGGGAAAATAAGGTAATTAAACGCGATAAATACCCGTTAAATAGTATTTATAAATACGTATTTTTTCTTCTGTTTATCAAACGAAGAATGGCAAAAATAAATCGCGTTAAAGTTTGGGAGTGGGGGCTCACACGGCGCGGCGTCACGCGGAACTTTAACTAGCTGTCTTCAAAATTTTTTGTTGATTTGTCAAAAGAAAAAATACGTATCTTCTGTAAAAGTGTGTGTTCAAAAAGTATTTTAATAGACCTAATTAACTGCCATTAAAAAGCTTATTATTTAAGTTATCAAGAAGGTCTTCTATATGTTTTAAAGGGAGGTATTGAGGATCAATTCAAATCGTGGTTTAGGTTTCAATTCTCACTAAGGAATAAATATTTTGATGAAGCGCAGAATTCTCTTTAGGAAGTTATTCTTGGGTACCAAGATACTAGGAACCAATAAAACGTCTATCTCGCTCGCAATCGACCCTTAAAATCGGTAATTTTCGTATGATTTTCAGAACGAACCTACCAGGAGACAAGAAATAAACAAGAGGTACTCACTGTAGGTATGGAAGTCGGTGGTCTGCACGGTGTTACAGTCTTCCCCGACCTGCAGGTACGTGATCTCGCACCGGTAAACACCCTCGTCTTCAGCGCGTGTTGAACTGATCACCAGCTCAGCGAAGGTTGCGTTTGGTCCGTGGGAGATCGTTATTCTGGGAACAAGGAACATTATTAAATTAAAAATAATTAATATTGAGATATGGAAATAAATACGTGATTAGATTTTTCCATCTATCTGACGATAATAATATCTACGATATCTGATGTATTGTTAAGAGATACTAATAAAGATACGAGATCACGTAAGACCTAATATATAAGATGATATTGGTTCAGAACAAAAAGGGTTGAATTCGCTAAGATTAACTGTGTTCTCACTAACTTTTACCCCTCGTTTAACTAGGTTACGGTACAACTTATCCGCGTAAAAACTCATCCGCGGATGAGTTGTCCACATCACTTTTTGGTAGGGGTACAACTAATCCGAATCGAAATTCTCCTGATTTTACGATATTACAAAGTTATCTTGTAGATACGATTTAAATATCTAGGTACTAGATGCCGATAGATATACTTTTATTTCGTCTCGAAGACTAACAGCCTTACAAGACAGAAGTTTCTTGTTCGCTTCTTTACTCTACCTTCAACAGATTAAAGTAAACAAAAAATCTAAATGATGACTTTATATCCTTATAACATTTAAATTTTATGACGCGTTCAAGAGTCCTAAGATCAGGTGAGATCTAAAGAAAATAAAGTACGTTGATTTGTGATATTTATCTATTTGATTTGATATTTTTATTTATAAACGATAGCTGAATCGGCGGTGGCGTTGAAGACAAAAAAAACTTAAGCCAAAGCTCCCAGACATCAATGGAAGATATACTATCATGGTATGCCGTATTTTACACTAATCCACTGAGCAAATATACCTACTTTGGTCAAGAAACCGGTCGTATAATTTTTGAAACATCTGGAAGAGAACGTTAAAAATATATACTGTAGCATTGAACACCTTCTTCTAGTTGGAGTTGCTGAAAAGGTTTTTGAAATAATTTTCATAAAAATTTCAATTCTCGTAACCATTCCTAACCACCTTGGTTATACCAGGTTCCATACCTGTACCGTTAAATCAGACACAGAAGGGTTCCGCAAAATCCACAATTCAGAAAACACTTAACCAAACCTAATTAAGCCGCGCGCAGAGCTATCAATCTATTAGATTCTCCATCATTGTGGAATGGTTAAGATTGTGGGTTTGCTCATGGCAGTCTTATGCCGTCTAGTTAGTTAGTTCTAAGAGTATTTGTATTGCTTCTTTGTTTAAGTTAATTTATTTTCGTATATCAAAAACGTGAAATGTTCAGGCATTATGCATTTACTACACATCGCATTATAAAATGAAAGTAAGTTAGCTATTTTTATGGGATTAAACCACATTTATACACATATGGGATTTTTTAAATTGGAACTGTGGAAATTTAATGTTATTTGTACAAATAATGATGATAATGTTTATTCACTAGTTTTTATTGTTTCCGTTTAACTAGGCTGACCTTTCAATATAAAGTAGGAAGACATGGTTTAATAATGAAATGTTATGCGCCAAAATATGACAGAACTTCACAAACATGGCCGCTAAATAGCCATTATGACAAAGCACTGTCACTGTAAAGAACAGAGCTTTTATTCTAATAGACCTGCAACATTGTAATACCTAGAACTGCTGACAAGCGTTCAATTAGAATCATTAACGCCACAGAGCTTGCAATCTAATAGACCGGCCAACATTGTAGACTGGCTTTTATGCGCTATTAAGCATTGTTTGCGTTTGTAGAATGGACGTTTGGAAATTGCGATTTCGAATAGTGCTAATAGATAATGGTGGTTTTGAGCACAGATTAAATGACTTCTAATAGTTATTTTGTTCTAATTTGAAAGCAACTTGGTAATTAACTCCTCATAAATCAAACGCTTTAAGCTTTGACAGTTAAATCATTTATAAAATGTATAAGCATACAGGGTCACAAAATAATTTACCCGAAAACTGTTTCTTTATGTCGCAAGAATAGGTTTTTTCAGCCAAACTTCCAAATTGAAGGGCTATCAATCTATTAGAGTCGGCTACTTAATTGTTTTAGGGATTTTGCGACTCACTGTCTATCTATTAGGTTAGATTGGAACGTGCTGATTTCATCCGTGAGAGGAAACATTTGTTTTATCTGTGCTCTAGACGTGATTAAATGAAATAGGCTGCATCTAGATAACTATTTGTATTAAACGATGTTCACGATCACTAAGGACAAGAAAAAGGTAATTCTACTTTGAATTATCATAAAATTTTAATGGCTGAACCAGTCAATAAATATTTCTAAAATACGCTTAAAGTACTCGGTGAATTCGCTTTTTCATCAATGAATTGAGTATTTGATGAAGAAGTTTATACAAACATTACAATTGTTGTATAAGCTTACGACCAACGTCACATCACAGATATACATAACTGACACTAAACTTAAAACAGCCGTCTTTGTACTTTGGAGGTTACAGATCCATAGTAAGTAATTGCCAAACCAAAGGTAAAAGGAAAGCCAAGACTACTTACCTAAACTACACAAAAACAAAACAAATATTTTCAATAACAAATACCTAATACAACGCTAAGCTCATGTAAATGAACTCCATTGCAATATTCGAAACAAATTGTCGCCTCGACAGAACAAAAAGTAAAACCTTTCTTCTGGTGGCAGTTAATTTGTCCACGACAACTGCAATCCTCGGCGGCCATTTTAATTATCGAGTCGTAGAGTTTTAGGGTTCCACGCTGAGTTGAAAACAAGTGGAGATTTTACAATGTTACAATGAAAATTGCTTTATTGTATGTACAAACCAAATAAGCATTATCATCTCAACGTTCAAAATTATTATGCGACGGTCGTACTTCAGGATGGCACTGGCAGCTCGATAAGAAAAAATGCATGAAATCTTTTTCATACATATTTTTCTGAGTAGCTGTAGCGAGATGATGTCTGTTATCAGATTTTGAAATCTAAGACACGTGCCTAAAGCAACCCTTTCGCTACCATCAACAGAGCTAATCTACCTAGCCACCTACCTACTATTCTACGGTGAACACATGACATAATTGTACAGAACCCAATTAAATCAACCATATTCACTTCACACTTCTCCTTTGTATATTTCACATGTCATGTCTATTGAGTTGTTCGTAATTAGTTCTGTGGTCCTCGTATGCGCGTGCTGCCCATTGGCTTTCAGTAGATTTTTCGCAAAGTTAAATTGAAATTGGTTTAGCAACTTTTGTCAAGGAGCATGGTTTTATCGGATGGAATTTTATTAGACGGAATATTGTAAAATTCAAGAGTCGGTTCTATTCAAGGGTCTGGTAGAGACTGCGATTCATTTTGTGTTTGCGATTTAATTTCTGTTTAAATTTAAACCTTGGACTCTCTCTGACTTAGCAAATTAGAATATTAATAATAATTCATAGAAGCATTTAGATAATAATGTAAAAATATGGGAAGAAAATGCGAGAACAAACCAATAATTAAGACGGCTTTTTAACTAGTGGCTGTGTCTATAAGGGACGTTGCGATTTAGACCTTGAAAGAAAATAATTATCATCTTCATCATCAGAATATATTAGTCCACTCTTGGACATCCCCTAATGAACGCCATAGCGCCTTGTCTTCAGCCTACCGCATCCAGCATCTGCTTGCAGTCTTTCGCAGATCATCAATCCACCCGGTCGGAGGACGTACTACCCTACGTGTGCCGCGAGTTGCAGTCTAAAGAAAATATCGGCAAGCAAACGAAAACTGAAAACCTACAGTTAAAAAGCAGTCCCCGCTCGCAAAGACTAAAAATAAGATATTCTACATAGAAGAACCTGCTGGTGCATTCGTAATGAATATGGAGTAGCAGTTTTTGATAAAGTTGAGAAACAGTTACTCTAGTTAGCCGATAGTTCTGTCAGAATTAAACTGAGCTATAAAACTGAGATAAAAAACTATGAGCGGCAAGGCTGACGGTCACACCGAAGCGAGTTTTAGAATTTATGGGGAAAGATCACATAAATCTGGTCTAATTGAATTCCTAAACATTATGATGTGTTGACGAGAAGGTGGAATTTAAACCGGTACAGACTTATACACTTTTATGTTCCAGGGCCATTCTATTTCTTGATTAGCTCTAGATCTTAGACCTTCTAACCATCTTTTAAAGCTCTAGGTATCTTTAACATAATCCGATGGTCTGCCGTCGAGTTCATGGAAAATGGTTTACTGTTTGCGGCAAATTACTTTTCGCTAGTTTTATTGCTTGTGGAACACATATTACATTAAAAACTACAAAAAAACTAGTGCCAACCCGCGTCGAACCACATTAGACTGGCCGCCATGACTGAAGTTTCGGCTAGGACTTTATAATCATTGTGTTATATATACATGAAGTATACTAAACAGGCCTGCAGGCGAGTTGTTTCTTTTTTGAAAAGCGCAGCGGACAACTTGCCCGAATCAAAATTTAAGAAAGGTTAAGTTATCCCCTCCTCCAATGTGAAGAAGACAACTCGACCATGAGTATGTAAATTTGGCTTATTCCAGTTTCCCCCTTTTACCCATTTAGCTGCAATATGGTTACCATAGACCCCGGGACTTTCAGGAACGAAATGTACTAAAATCTACTCCCAACGTTCCGTTACACCCCAGTGCAAATGCGTAGCCCTATTAAAACTGAGGGTAGAACAATAAACGCTTGTGAAACTCGCCACTCGGATTGCCGCAATGTAAGCTTAACGGTATGAATAACTTATTTACTGGCAACACTGTTCGAACTAGGGCGTTGTTGGCTATAACTAATCAGGGTTCTGAACAGGGTTATAGCTTAACAAGGTTATAGCTCAGAATAGTAAACCATGACCATACTTATGACTCCTGGAATGACTCTCTTTGTTCTATCGCACGATCATATCCCGGGAAAACGTGTGCGACGGTTTTTAAAACTAAAACTAAATAACCTTATTTCTTTAGGCTTGTAGAATTAGCATTTAGACTAATCAAACTTTATACTTTATATGTAAATAGCTTTATAATATATTATCTTTTTAACCCTTTTGCACTCAGATATTGAAGAACAAAAATACTCTTTCCTCGCTGAGGTGGGACAAAAAGTGACGTGTTGCACTCGAGTGCAAAGATTTTTTTCCTCGTGCTCTTTTGATTCCCTCGCTAACGCTCAGGATTCTAATTTTTAAATCAGTCGCTGCGGTCGTGATTCAATTTAGAATCATTCGCTTGCTCGATCATCAAAATTCAGCACGCGGTTAAAAAGCAACTTTGCACTCTTGTATAACTATTACTTGTTACCTTAAAATAAACATGTTGCGGCAAATAAAAAATCTTTATCTTTCTTGAACGGGATATGATGACCTCCTACAAAAGCTTGAAATATCACTCATACTGCCTTATGATGGATATTCCGAGATTTTCCTAAATTCTTGTTATTAATCCTCGGAATATGCAGACAGCCATCTGATGATAAGTGACCTTTTGTCTGTGTTTTTGTGTGTGGGCTGTGCCCTTACAGGGTGCATGTACTGATCACCTACACCTAGCCATTCACATACACTAAGAATGAATTGTACATAAATGAAATTGAAAATGAAATTGAAATAAATTGAAAATTGACCTTTGGCCTCTAACAAAGTAATAACTCACCAGACACAAGCTAGGAATGAACTTTTAACTAAGTTTATTCAAAAAGTCAATTCCTTTTAGTTTTATTTAAAGTCCACAAAAATTGGTTCTCAATCGAAATCGAACTCGAGAGAATTCAAGAGTGCCAAATACTGCAAAATCAAATCTGGGATTGAAATATTGGAATTGTTTTAAAGAGTATTATATGTGTCGGGTTTCACATGAAGTTTTCTCCAAGCGCTTATTGAAAAGTAAAGTAGGGAAAGGAAAATCCTGTTCGTTATAATCCCATTGGGTTCTTTGATGATGGGAAGTAGCACATCTATAATAAGTTTTTTATATACTTTTAGTTTATATATCGAAGTTCTGTTCGTTAAAAGCCTTCATAAAAATAAGCTTTTTATGCAGCTCCTCGCAAAGTTCGTAACAGCTTAGATAATTAACGGCTAGCTCATTAAAACTATACCTACTTTTTCAATACTATGTTGTGAAACAAAGACAAAATAAAACGAAGCATTGAAAAAGTGGTGATTTACAGAACATAGTGAAACCAAGACAAAATCAAACGATGCATTGAAAAAGTTGTGATTTAATAATAAACAAAATACAAAGTAGTGCGCTTTCAACTTGGGGCAATCAAAAAACACATAAAACCCTCGACATCCCACCAACATCGCCTTCTCTCCGCCAAAGAACCCCACCAGAGCAGGGTCTAAAGTAAGGGTTCATTATTACAGCATCCGTTTTATGGGATCCGTTTTTCCATGATGGCGTATGTAGTTATAAGAATGAGTTTACACGCCCAACAGTATTCTAGATCCATAAAAAGGTTGTTTCCAGTAACGAAGGATTCGAAATAAATGCTCGTGTAAAACGGATACCCTTTGTGAATGAACCCTAAATAGGATTTTTTCTTATTTGAAAAAAAACCTCATTGCAGTACTTAACCAGCTAACACTCGCCTAAGCTGCGAAGTTTGATGTACTCGCTCAATAAAGAAGTTGTAGTTCTCAAGTTCGTAGCGCACTAAAGATGCTTTAGTTGCTATTAGCTTTATGTAGGTGAGGGTTTCTGTTGTATAGTGTGGTTGAGGATACGTCTGGTCGGTTTTGTTTACAGCTCCGTATCATCAGCTTCCTCCTCACCAGCACACAGACGTCAAATGCTCAACATGTCTCCCCCGAATGAGGGGGTGTTGGGTCATAGTCCCCACGCTTGGCAGGCGGGTTGGTGATCGCAGTGAAGGTGTTTGAAATACTAAGAAGGAAGCTGCTGTCCTTTCCCTGGTGAGATCCCTTAGTCGGCTTTTACCACATCCACGGGATGAGTTGGCGGGGTCGGTTCTAACGCCGCGGCTGCCTCGTCTTTACTTCCTGAGACTACTATTTTTTATGCGAAAGTAACTTTGATGTCTTAAACAACACAAATTATGGTAAATATCCCGTAGACATGATGTCCTCCTAATTTCGACCACGGTGGGCAGTCTCAGATTTCAGATTTAAATTATTTTTCATCCCCCCATCTCGGAAAGAGTATTTTTGCTAGTTTCTATCCTCTAGCGGATAAAAACGGCTTTTGCACTCAGATATCGAAGAGCAAAAATACTCTTTTTTATTGTGCTTACCCGCACTATTATGGGTATCTCTAAGAAATGAAATTAGTTCCCAAAGGGCGCGGGTTCGAGTCCCGCCGAAATCGTAAATTTTTGGGATCTTATTTCATTTCTTAAAAATACTCTTCCCTCGCTGAGGTGGGATGAAAAGTTACTAAGAACTTAAAAAAAACTTTGTACAGTAAACAAACAGAATATAAAGCAGACGATGTGTGTTTTAGATTTGGAACATTACTATTTATTTATAGCAAACTTGATTATCGACGTAGCTCAAAGGATTAGCAAGCTGAAGTGGCAGTGGGCTGGCCATATCTCGAAAAGAACTGTTAACCGCTTGGGTAAACGTGTTCTTGAGTGGAGACCGCGACTTGGCAAACGTAGTGTAGGACGCCATCCGACCAGGTGGGATGCCGATTTGCGAAAGACTGCTGGCAGATGCTGGATGCGGCAAGCTGGATGCGAAGACAGGGCGCTATGGCGCTCATTAGGAGAGGCCTATGTCCAGCGGTGGACTGATATAGGCTGATGATGATGAAACTTGATTTTTGCACTTACGTTGCTCTGCTCTGCTCTGTCCCGCTCCTATGTCCTTTTCACAAAATGGCGTCATATAGCAACCCTTTAAAAGGTCTCCCAGACAGAGGCGACCTTCGATGCCGGCCGTTAGTGCAATCAGTCGAATAAGTGTTATCAAATTCGTTAAAAAACCTAAATAAACCAATAGGTAAATAAAATAAAAAAAGAAACATAAGATCTTGAATTTAGAATGTTTTTATTTTTTGAATTCCAGTTTTCCTAGTAGCAATTTCTTTGGCGAAACGCGGGAACAGCATCTACGTTTCCGTAAACAACGTTTTGTTCTGTACTTATTCAAGAAAGTGTTGTCCAAGACTTAGCTTTGTTCGAAGAAAAATAAAATCTTTTATTTATGAATCATACCAAAAATCCAAATATGAGGTTACAGGAGAAATACCTTCTCGCTCATGTTTTAATTTTTTTGAATATGTGTACAGGGTGTGGCGTAAAGAGTGGCCAGGCCAAGCCTTTACTCATGGGTAGGAGGCATCAACACTGTTCAGAAAATTAAAAATAGTACCCAGTAAAAGTTCACGGTTCTCGAGTTATTGGACTTTTTCTCAATTTTCATATTTTTTTACCCTAGTCCATTCTTTTCAATGCCAAGGTTAAAAATAAAAGAATTTTTTCAATCTGTTTTTGTTGAAGCATTACTGGATAACTGTGTTATCAAATGCTAATTGCCATTTGTGTGCCATTTTTCTTTTACAACATGGTAAGTAAACAAAACGTTTTCCTACACTAGATTCAGAGTAGGTCGGTAACAGTATAGTACCAACACCAAACAGAATGTAATATAAGGAACACCTCTAGGATGTATACCCATCGGCAATCCTTCAGGGCAGGGACGGATTGAGGATCGGGGCACTAGGCGGTTTTGGATTGCAGCTGTAATAAGTATTGAAAGATCTTTGACGAAATATGTTGCCATCTTTATGAACTATCTTTGATTGAGATATTTAGATGCATTAAGAAAGTTAGACATAAATACCGAACCGAAGCAATTTTTTTCCGAAAATTTTACATTTGGAGATTCAGAAATCTATGTTTACATAACGGAAAAAGGAGTCTGGACATCGTTAGCGTTTTACAGTAAAACTTCATTCACAGTATTGTCAAAAGATGTAAATTTTACCTACCTATTCTTTCTAAGTACGTGGTCATCAATCCGTTCAATAATTTTGGCATGGTCACATGATAAATGCTCATAAGGTTTTGCTATTATAGTGCGTAAGCTCTCGCACTCAGGGTAATCTCTAAGAAATTAAATAAGTTCCCAAAAATCCTTCACCGAAATCGAATTTGTTTGGTTTTATTAAATTTCTTACAAATGCTCATCTTCACAAAATTTTGTTCAATAACATTAGAAGGATTCTAATAAGTCCCCGTCTACGCGTCCTGGAATCCTGCCCAGTAAAGTACATAGGTAAGACGTCGGCAGGTTACAAACTATTCTGTCTAGGTTACTAATGGTTGCGGTTTGAGACGGATGTATCTCTGTCTCGCTCCTGCTAATATTTACTCAAATTGTTTGGCAACGTGGGAAGTCAGGTTACTACTTTGAATGTTGGAGATATTCTAACTAAAGTTTACTTAGAAGGTTCTTATTATCATAGGTTGCCCAATGTTGGGCGAAACTATTATACAGATTGCGTTTTTTCAAGACTTCATGTACCAAGGCGGACACATCCCCCCGCAGCCCTCGTAGCGGCGACGCGGCTCTGTGGGTCGCAACGCCGTGGCTGGGCAGTGAATGCGTTAACAATATTTCAAGAAAGAATCGATTCAATATTGGGCAGAAACCTGTGTTTTGAAAGTAACATATTATATTTATATTGTCGGTCTCATTTTCTTTTGATTTTTTTGATATCGCTACTTACCATCAGGTGGGAGTAGTGTGGTCAAACAAAGGTTTATAAAACCGGCCAAGTGTGAGTCGGAGTCGCGCACGAAGGGTTCCGTACCATTATCTATAAAAACGTCAAAAAAATCACGTTTGTTGTATGGGAGCCCCCTTACACATTTATTTTATTTTGTTTTTTAATATTTGTTGTTATAGCGGCAACAGAAATACATCATCTATGAAAATTTCAACTGTCTAACTATCACGGTTCATGAGATACAGCCTGGTGACAGACGGACAGACTGACAGATGGACAGCGGAGTCTTAGTATCTAATAGGGCCCCGTTTTACCCTTTGGGTACGGAACCCTAAAAATTTATAATTTAAGCCTCATTCAACCTTCGATAATAAATCTCATTTTCTGAAACTCAACTCTATCAGCATCACAATAGAAATGACCATCGGAAAAATACACATCTAATTCCACAGACAACAAAAGACTGATAAAAACAAAAGCATAAAATATACCTTTTAGAAAATTGTAAACAATACAGTTTGCAGCGTACACAGGGCGGGAAAGTTGTGCTAATGCATCTATTGTAATGTACCGGACTAATGGCGAACTTTAGTGGGCTATTGTGTGCGCGATATGTCATCGAGGGAGTAGAAGTGGGTTACGATACTTCAGCGAAGGGGAAAAAGGGCTGTGTGAATCACGTAGGTATTATATAAGACTTGGGCCAAAACTTACCCTAGTTATTGACGACCTCTGTGGCGCGGTGGGTGAAGGTTCGCCTGCGACGCAGGAGGTTGCGGGTTCGATTCCCGCCTTGGGACAAATATTTGTACGATCTGCGGGTATTTGTTCAGGGTGTTCGTCGTTTTCTATATATGATAAAAAATATGTATACTTGTAGGTAATGTATTTATGTATATCAGTTATCTAGTACCTACCCATAACACAAGCTCTGCTTAGCTTGGGGCTAGAAAACAAAATTCTTGCGGCACAGCACCTACGGTACCGCGCGGTAGTGTGAGAGAGCTCTTAGAGCGTTTATGCGAGATGAATAAATAAATAATGCTGCACAATTCACACAGCATTATCTAGCCCCAAGTTAAGCAGAGCTTGTGTTATGGGTACCAGATAACTGATAAACATAATACAATACACAGATAGATATTTTTAATTATACATAGAAAATGACCAACACCCGGAACAAATATCTACAGATTGTACAAATATTTGTCCCAAGGAAGGATTCAAACCTGCATCAATTATTTGATAGTGAAATAAAAATCACAATGCGATTAAAATACACAGACAGAGACACACTTTTTACAGGGAAACAGACAAGCGAAAAACTGAGGGTGAATACAGGCTCCTGCCTGAGATATAGTAATGAGCAGTATGAAGAAACATGTTGATAATGTTTATTCGATCGGATTAGACATCGATTGAAGATACCCCGCTACAAAATAAAACATACAATGTTTTATTTGACGATGGTGTGGTACAGACGCGGCGATATGAGAGAAAACAAAACGGGGGCCGCGGGCGATTTCATGCGCCGTTAGAGCTTTGGTTTGTACGGACGAGCTGACTTTGACACACGATTTTGGGGATATATCAACTAATTACAAGTCTAGTATATCGCGTGATGGATCAAGGTCTAAAGCTAGATTATAATAATACACACTATAATAGCGTCAGCATATTAGTTTGATACATAGAGTTTCTTTATAAATAGAAACACATTATGTGTTCGATTTAATATTGAACCAACCACACTAAGGCCCGTATTATGAATGTTTGCTCAGTTATAGATTTATGCTTGAGTGATGCTAATGTGTAGTCATGAGTAAAGACTAATTTTAAAACAATGCTTGGGAACTCATGTTAAAATCTTACTCCAGTACCTTTCAAGAGCGTGATTTAGTCCGTCCACGCCTTCAAGTAACGGTTTCGTTTATAAGGATCATTCAACTGTTACCAACTATTAATTGAGTAATTGCTTATTTACAACGATTTTAAACTGTAAAATCTCTGCTTGATGACTGTTTGAACTCTGATTACTCAAGTATGGAAACCACCATGCATGGTCACAGATTTTTACAATTTCTGACAGTTATTAATTATGATGATGATTTGAGATTGTAAATAAGTATTACTATACGAATAACAGTACACTACGAATAATGAAAATCGAAAACCATAATTTCAATAAAATTAAAAGGACGCGAAATCACCGCCTTCGCCTCATCAGTCCGTTTCTTAGAAAACGGAATCGGACAGTCCGTATCAATACCGACGTTTATGTATTCAATAGCCTTCCCTAACGGATGTTGGATAAATATTGCAAATAGAAGACAAAACCTTATCGCGAACAAAGCTTTAATGTGAGGCTTCTGGAGATTTCTAATTCGTCGTGTTAATAATACAATTTGTTTCGTAGCAATATACTAGTAATTGTAAATAATCATATTAATAAGTGAATGAAAAAGCTTTTTACATCTTACTAACTTGAGCGCGCGACATCACTTAAGTAGTTTAAAATTACTTTCGTGTAGGTATATTGCCAGCTTAAAATGGCTGACTTGGCTCTTCTCGTGATTTCACCACTTTATGGTAGTAGATAAGTACATAACTACTGCTTATTAAGGTTTTGTTCGGATTTGACTTTAATACTTACTCCTACCTTTTTTTATCTTTTAGGGCTGTGACCGTCAGCACACAATTATGCACAGCTGATGATTACTGTCCCAAACAAGAGGGGTTTTGCCATATTTACAACACTTGTTAAGTGATTGGTGATCGCATTAGAGGTGTTAAAAATGTACAGAAAGAATCCGCTCCCCTTCCTCTGGTAGGTTCCTTTAGTCGGCTCTTACGATATCCACGGACTGAGTTAAAGGGGTCGATTCAAAAGCCACATCCGCCATAATTACGAAGTCCCTTTATTTTATTAGACTTGTTCATAATTAAAAAGGCTTGTAGATTCAAAGGGAAAAACTACAAAGCAAAAAATAAGCAAAGCACTCCATTAATGTAAAAGAGGTTCTCTTTTAAATCATTTTTAAATCATAAATCATTTTATTCAGAACATTTTACAGAAGGATCATTGATGCTTTGAAACGATGTCACTACCGAAGCTTTAAAAACTGTGTGGTAGTGACAACGCCCAACTCCTAGATTCCTGATGCTTATTCTTATTCCTGAATAATACAAAAATAGTAATTACTAGCTAATCTTAAAAGCTACTTATTTATTAATCTAGTAATGGTTTAAATTGCTGGTTATTACAAATTAACATAGTACATTAAAGTTTCTAAAGTTACATTAAATATTCTAAAGTTATTAAAGATTCTAAAATTACATCAAAGTTTCTAATTCGTGTGTTGGCGTATGTGTGCGTGAGTGTGTGAGAGTGTATGTGTGTGTTTGAGGTCTTGCGAGGCACCAGTCTCTTAAGAGTCTGGGCAACGTAAGACCCAACGTGTAGTTTTATAGTTATGAGTGTGTGTGTGTGTGTGTGTGTGTGTGTGATTGTGTCGATACTCCTGAGGCACCAGTCTCTTGAGAGTCTGGGCAACAGGTGTGTCAGTGTGTGGTTGTGTGTGCGTATGTGTCTGTATGAGTGGTTGTGTCAATGCTGGTGAGTGTGTCAGACTGCATAAACGTGAATGAAACGTTGCGATTGATACTCAAAGCAACAGAAGAAGAGTAGGATGAGATAGTAGTATTATTTTATTTTAAGGTAACGAGGAGGTTCTCGGTTTCCTCGTAAGTCAGAGATAGGAGCCAAGTAGAGCATTCAATTTTGCATTTGTACAGTGGGAGGGGATATATGTTTAGTATTCTATTTACACGATTGTATAAAGAGGGGCTTAAGAAATAATATTGGCGACTTGCTGCTACTACTCTCCATGGCTCCCTTTTGCAAACAATATCAGATCTTCGCTTTGTTTCCTTTAGGCAAGGATCATACTGAAGCTCAGAGTGTTTGCGCAATAGCGTTGCTTGAACAAACAGTTGCCGAACAGTATGCACTTCACTTAGTGAGAAGAGTAGATCTGTTGGAAATCTTCTAGGCTTGGAGTGCATCACTTTCAGGATCGCCCTTTGTGCTCGTTCTACTCTTAACACTTGTGTTTTTATTGCTCCACCCCACGCAGTGATACAATAGGACAGAACCGATTGTGCAAGAGCAAAGTAAACCGTCTTCAGACATTTTGCGTCAGCAACATTCCTAAGTCTCTTGAAGATGAATATCAGCTTACGTACTCTTGATATTGTAGAGTTGATATGATGAGTCCATGTAAGCGAGTTGTCTAAGTGAACCCCGAGGTACTTAATAGATGGTGTACGTTCTAAAGAGTGACAGTTACAGATATTCGTATCACAACAGTTATGTGCACGGAGACAAAAAGAGGAAGGCTGAGTACGACTAGAAGGGGAAAAGGTAACGAATTTAGTTTTGGTTATATTTAAAGTTAGAAAATTTATGGAAAGCCAATTTAATACCATTTTTAAGGCTAGTTCAGCAGATTGTTCTGTTTCGCTCCAATCCTTCCCACTTACGATGAGGGCAGTGTCATCCGCGTAGGTAAATATACTGCAATTAGGGAGAGAGAGTTCGCATAATCCATTAATATAAACAAGGAACAGTGTCGGACCAAGGACACTCCCCTGAGGAACCCCGAATGTAACGAACTCCTCATCACTAGTTACGTGATCAACTGTCACTATCTGCTTTCGATTGGAGAGGTAACTCTTGAATAAGTGATTGACACTGCCTCTTATGCCAATTCGTTCAAGTTTAGTTAAAAGAACAGGAATGGAGACAGTGTCAAACGCTTTGGCAAGATCCAGAAAAATACCTACCGATTTTAGATTTAAAGCGAAGTTTTTTGCAATACATGTTGAGAGTCCGACGACTGCGTCCTCTGTAGATTTGCCGCGTCTAAATCCAAATTGATTATTAGATAGAGTTCCATTCCCGTCAAGGAAGTTCATAAGTCTACTGTTGATGATTTTTTCTAATATCTTTGACAGAACGGTCAATACAGAAATAGGCCTGTAGTTATTTATGTCTTTTTTGTCCCCGGATTTGTGAATTGGGTGAACTAAGGCTTTCTTGAATACGTCGGGAAAAATTCCTGTTTCAAAACATAGGTTAAAAATGTAATTTAAAATTGGAATCAAAGCATGTCTGGCACTCTTGATAACAGAGGTTGGGATTCCATCACATCCAACAGCGCACTTATCCTTAAGGTGAAGAATGATAAGCTCTATCTCGTTACAATCTGTTGGCAAGAGGCACATGGAGTCAACGGGAGAAGAGTGAGAGGACAAAGCTATAGGAGGGGAGTAAGTAGGTGAGGAAGGAGAAGACAGAGTGCCTTGAGGTTGTATATTTGCAGCTAAGGTTGCACCTACTCTAGCAAAGAATGTATTTGCTAAGTTAACAGATGATTTCGGGGCGTCAGATAATTCAAGCAAGTCTTTGGAAGTAGAGCGCTTGCTATCAAGATGGGCTATTTGTTTCACGATATTCCATGTTGCTTTCGGATTGTTCCTAGCCTTCTGAAGCTCAGTAAGCTCAAATTCAGACTTAACTTTCTTTAAAAGGTTATTACAAAAGGTGCGGTAGCGGATAAAGGTAAGTTTCAGAATTTCATTGTTCATGTCCTTTTTATACTTTTTTAATAGTTTATCTTTATGGCGAGTGCATTTCAGGAGGCCGGGGGTCATCCAGGGTTTCAAAATTCGTTTCTTATTAGGAGTATAAGAACTATGGGAATATTTGTTAATGATTGAAGTCAGGGTATCTACAAGGGATTGGGCTGCATAGTTAGGGTCGGCGAGTGATAATATTGGAGATAGATCAGTTTTTTCAATTTCTTTAACAATAAGAGGGATATTAAGCTTTCGAACTGGAGACTTCTGGGAATTTGGAAGAATGGACGTACCAAGACAAAAGAAGACAGGGGTGTGATCAGTAACTAGGGAGTCTAATACTAGAGTTGTTGCAGGGAAGTGAGATTTTAATAAGACATGATCGAGACAGGCACTAAGTCTAGTAGGTATTACATGAGCAGGGAGCATAGCATGGGATGCTGTTAAATTTAGGTAGTCGTCTGATCTAGAGTCATTTGAGTTTGGTAAGATATTTATGTTTATGTCTCCAACGATCACTATGGAGGGATAAGAAGCCAGTTGGTTAAGTATGTCTTCCAGACTACAGAGAAATCCTTCGATGTTCGTTATAGCAGGGGATCGGTAGAGTGCAATAATGGAGATCTTTTCGGTAATATTTAATACGAGGCAATTTGCGTCGACGAATGTTGGAGTTACGACATTACATGCAAGCCCTGACTTAACATAGGCAACCACGCCATCATTTTGGTTTTTAAAGGTTGTTGCAAAACTATTATACCCAGGGAGAGACGGTAGAGAGGGGCATTTACTAAGCCAGCACTCCAATAGGAGTACTATGTCTATACTAATGTCTATCCTGTGTAGTAGCAGTAAAAAATGGTCAAAATTACAGTTGATACTCCTTATATTTAGGTGTAAAAGTTTAAGAGGGCTATTACCGTATTTTATATGTTGACCAATGTCTTCGGGTGAGCAGATGAATGAGTCATTTAGTTTAATATTTTCAATGTCATTAGTGATTTTAATAATATCATCCATAGTAATGGTTTAAAATTACGAGTGAGTAGGAACAAATGTACATTATTTTATTTTGGCTGGTACCTGCATTCAGGGAGAGACAAAACATAGTATGTTTTAATCGACGATAACCACTTTTGGGAGAGTGTGAGTATTTTTGAGTGTAAAAATGTGAGTGATTGTGTGTGTGTGTGTCTGTGATTTGCCAGAATTCTGAGTAACAATAAAGTGATTTAAAACTAGAAATAAGAGGATTTAAAATCATGTGCATAAAACTTAGACTACAATTAACAGCGAAAAGTTCGGTTAGTCACTTAGCACCTAGTGTGGTAGATAAGTCTGATTCCTTTTCAACGAGGATAAGTGGAGCTTTTTCTCGTTTTCGCATAAAGATTTTCCCTTTTGATGTCCAGCAGAATTGAAAGTCGTTAGCCTTAGCAAACTCACGAGCCAAGTAGAATAGTTTCTTGGCTTTAGGTGTCAGGTTCTCCGAGATGAAAATAGGCTTTAATATTTTAAAATATAGAAACAGTGTTTTCCTGGCGCATAAATTATTTTCAATAACTTCTTACGCATTCTTGATAAATATTTTATAACGCATACAAAATCGTAAACCTTTTTGAATAACGGCGTTACCGTAAAAACGTTTTAACGCCGCCGTTGTAATGTCCAGTCGATGACCCTACATTTTACGGGCACGAATATTTTACTTCAGTGTAGAGTGGGCTTACTATAGTTTTTTCAACTTCTAATTGACAGAAAGAAGGACTTAAAAAAAACCCTATTTGCAAGGCGACAGCAGAGTCAAATTTCGCAGCTGGTAGATTCAGGGGTATCCGTGATTATGTCATTCATAATTATCTTGGCCACTCATTTTGATTACGGATAAAAAAGAAAAGTAAATGAATTATTAAAGTCGCAAAAATAGTCAAAGGTATAATGAATGCTTGCTCAGTCATAGATTTATGCTTGCGTGACGTTTATGCCAGAGAATTTTATTTTTTTATTTTCTTTATTCAGGACAATAAACAGCTGTACAATGTAGACTTATTACATAATGTTCTTATTTTATGTGATTCTAAATGTACAACCAATCGCATTATCCACAGATTACTACAAAAGTTTTATTAAGAAAAGAAAGCGTTACTCTAACATAAATTAATGACTGACCAAGCTTTCATAAAATGGATCTAATTCCGGACTTGTCGGATTGTCCGGCAGTCCGGATATGTGACATCTCTACTCCACGCTCTAGCGCCGACGACATAAAAAACATTAACAACACTACACCATTAGAGTGCGACGTGTTTCTAGATTATTCCATTAACACGTTCCCTGCTTGTGCCTACCGTATTTGCTAATAGAAATCTGATGTCAACTACCTTAGTTTACCCTTTTTACCTGATTTCGTAATGGAAGTGGATATTAGCAACGGCTTTTTTAAGATCCGGTACTAATTTTCTTTCTCGGTTGACAGCTGTTTTTTGTTCGATTGGGTTTTCGGACGGAACGTTATGAATCTAACTGTAATTATTATAAATGCGAATGTGTGTTTGTTTGTATGTCCTTCCTCCACACCCTCACTAAGAACCAATCGACTTGTTTTACCCTTTGGATACGGAACACTAAAAACAAAATATTAATTGCCCTTATTATTTAATCGCCAGGTATCAGGTAGAGAATTCTATATAGATTATTTTCGCATCTACATTCAATTTATATGTGAACTGTAACAATTTACATATCTATCATATAGTTTAGTTAGTTAGGTTAGTAATTACTAGTACTACAATCTCTGTGCCAAAGTTTCAGCCAGATCCGTTCAGCCGTTCTGGCCTGATTGAGTAACAAACATCCATCCATCCAAAATTTTACATTTGTAATATTAGTGGGATAGTGGGATTAGTATGGACTATGTTGCCGTGGCGGTCACGGCGTAAAAATCGACCCCTTCAACTCATCCCATAGATGCAGTATGATCTGCCAACTGGACCTACCAGAGAGAAAATGTGTCCGCTGCCATCTATGTAATTTGCAACACTCCCACTCTCCTGCCAAGCGTAGGGATTATCCCCCATTGTTTGTGGAGACATGCCCAACAGTGGACTATGTATGTATTTATGAGGTAGATACTATAAGGTCGTATACCTAAGCATAGTAGTTTAGTATATTAAAGTGAAGCGTGTTATCTCGAACATGAAGGATGAAGAATGGCTGAAAACCCTACATTTGTCTTGAAGGCCTCGTAAAGGCCGACATAATCTCAGTCTGAGCTTGCCTCTGGCACTTCTCACATCTTTTAAAGTGAAGTCAGCCTTGTTGCATAAGATTAAGGTTGATTTTTGAGAAATTGAAATCCACTTTCACCATTCGTACCGCTGGGGTTTGGAACACGCTCCCTGCCGCTGTTTTTCCAGTCAATTACAACCCTGGGTCCCTTTAAGACAAGAGTGGTCTAGAAGATACCAAATCTTCTAGACCTTCGTGATACATCGTCGGCCACATCTTCACTTTCTATCAGGTGAGATTGTGCTCAAACGAAGGTCTATTGACTATTAAATAAAACCGGTCAAGTGCGAGTCGACTCGCACATGGAGGGTTCCGTACTATCGTACATAACTATTTCGTAAAAGAAACCCTACAAAACTGATTACATTAAGCCTCGACGAAAGTAGAGCAAAAATTGCCAAAAATATACGTTTTTCGTATGAGAGCCATCATTAATTTTATTACGTATAGGTTTACGAGTACGTTATTATTTAGTTTTACTATTCGTTGTTACAGCGGCGGCAAGAGAAATACATTAATTTTCTGTAAAAATTTCAAATGTCTAACTTTTACGGGTCATGTCATGACATACAGCCCGCAGACGGACAGACGGACAGGATCTAGGAGAACAATCTCCCGAATTTTACTTAGATCTATGGTTCGGACATTTAGGCCCGTATAATGAAATCTTGCTCAGTTATCAATCTAAGTCATGCTCAGTTATCAATCTAAGTCTACTAAGTAACTATCAGTTATTAATCGAGTTGAGTAACGCTTTTCTACGGCATAAACGTCACTCAAGCATAGATCTATGAACACGCGGGTTGTATGAGAAGAGTGGCGGTAATTATTGACTTTGACAAGGTTCCGTCCCATACTGAGCGCGCGCGGACTATTCCCTTCACAGTGAAGTGAAGATAGATGAATAAACTACATTCTCTTCTACGTACTAATCTAGGTCTAAATTTAGGCGCTTACTCAAAATTCAACCCTATAACAAAGGACTATTTCCCAAAATGAGCTGAAGAGCTAAAATGAGCCTTACCTCGTCTTGTTAAGTCATGAAGTGCTTTGTCTCGGACCTGATTTTATTTAAGGGTTAAAGCTTTTACGGCGCACTAAATTTTGTCGGCGGGTTTACTCGTGTTTTTGTCAATTTATTTGTTAATTCTTGGTTTGGTTCTTCTATTATTATACCAACACATCGATACATACAAAATAATAATGACTTATTATACCCCCTAACTAATAAAGAGCTATTTGACTCCGGGTTTTGCCTTAAATCGGCTCTCATGACATCCAGGTCTGTCACCTTAACACATTCACTGCCTGCGCGGCACCACCCACAGCAAGGGCGACGTGTTATTTTTCTGACCAATTTTCGTGACCCCTCCTCACTCGTGGATGTCGTGAGAGCCGCTTTAAGGCGATACCCCGAGCCAAATAGTACCACCACTAATTTTATCTTTGAACAAAGGAAATTAAAAAAAATCAATGACCAGTTTGTGATATCTATTACTAGCTGTTACCCGCGACTTCGTCCGCGTGGAGTGCTGTTAGAGGTGGTCTGCCGTCAAACTAGACTTAGACCTGCAATGATTCTTGACCTAGCATATTTTTTGTGACCAATTTGTATTCATTCTTATACCTAACTAGTTTTTATTTTACATTCTAGTAATATTGACATTCTATATTGTTGACATTCTTTAGATATCTTGAATATTCAGAATTATATTGTTTTGCGCCTATGTATACATTAATTAAATGTTGTACCTTACCTTGTTTAATGACGTAATTCTCTGTTCAGTATGTAATTTTTTTTTGTATTAATTTACACTAAGTCTCATTATTTGTTTATAAATAACGTGTATGTAAAAGTTTCCGACACAACGTAAATTGTTTGAGAAATAAATTAAATTAAATTTACGTTTTACCCTCTAGTTAGAGAGCCTGGACCGATTTTAAAAATTCTTTCACCATTAGAATCCTAATCATATACTATTTTTCGATCATTCGCATTTCATTATTATTAGATTCAATAATCAAATTATTGATAACGCTATTGCAAGCAGTAATCTACCTGACGAGCTGATTTCAGATTTTGGATTTCAAAAATCTTATTTCTTTAAACAAATTAAGCACAGCGTGGTATGTGCAAAGTAACAATACCGATGAGGTAGTAAAGAAAGAATATCAATGTTTTACAAGTTGATAAATCTCACCCAATTCATCCCACATTGTTAATGTTTAAAGCTGAAACATGAGAGGTGTGACATGGGTTGAACCATACTGCTGGACACCCAGACACACCGTGGACCAACTAGCGTAACAAATTTATTGAGTTGTATGAATGTATCATATCCGGTGCACAGTGACGGGGATAAAAAGTAAAATTCAAATCCAATTTTCATTCTACATGTATAATAAGGTATTTTACTCTTATGAAAAATTAATATTTATAGCTTTTAGGCAAAAAGCAGTTGGAAAATGTTCATTTTACTTTATAAACAAGATAAAGTTAAAAACTACAACCCGACTACGTGAAAGTTATAAAAGTTTGAAACATTTACATTGACAAAATAGAATGACGTATCGGTCATATTTGATAGGCATAGAGTTGAAAATGAAAATAGGTCGTAGGTATTGTAATTTTTCTCTATGGGGCCTGCAGCCTGCGGCTACCTAAACTTTAATACGCGTTTTGAAGGCTTATTCGGGGTCGGAGCCCTAAATCCTATAGCCTATAACCATCGGGGTATTGAGACGAATCAATCGATACATAATTTGTTGAAATCGAACCAGTAGTTTCAGCGCTACGTGGGAACAAAGAAATCGGCCACATACATACAAACATAGGGTGCTTACCTCATAACCCTCCCCTGTTGGTAGTCGGGTAAAAACTAAATAAATTTTTAAATACAATTCAAAGGAGGTATCAGTTTTTGTCATCTGTTTTTAAACACCATGAAATAGTAGGCGCAATGTTATGTCATACGGTTGTAAAGGCAAACTAAAAACTATCAACTGTCATCAGCAACATCAGCGCATTTGTTCAGGTCTCACATCCAACTGACGCCATGATCACTAGAGCAACATCGTCCACTGCGTCCAGCGCTTTTGTCAAGTAACGCGCACAACTTGGAAATGTAAATTCTAAATCCATTTGTAGGGCACATCGATTGAATATAAAAAAATGCTTGCTAATTGAAAAACTTTTCGAAATGGGTGTGATACCTTATTGCTGGTGGACAAGATAGTTAGCTACTCGAACGTTTCACTACCTAACTGAAGCGTGTGTGGGCGCACAGAACCGTGCGTTTTTTTGAAAACTATAAAATTTTGCTATTGCGGCTTTAAGCCACTTTCTCACATGGTAGCGCACGCTGTGCGCGGCGCATTGCAGCTGTATGGGTTCGTTTGTTTGACAATATGGGTCTACGTTTCCACAGCATCATACACTACACATGACATGAGCTGCGTCGGTTCCATATTCGAGTACTTAAGTCACGCGAGTAGCAATGACGTTATTACTCTCGTATTCGTGGGTAGCATATTCGGGGGTTGCAGTGTACGTTATCACGTAATTTTCTATCAAAACGAATCTAGACACTAGACACCGTTGTGTTGTGGCCTGTCCGTGCGTGGCGGTGGGACAGTGGTTTTATACGTCTATAGTGTTAACAGATGTGGTTCATCCATAATCCTCTGGCAGGCGGCTTATCCACAACTCGCACATTTGTTTCCAACGTCCGGATTTCACTTGCACGGTATACAAGCTGAAATACACACTTGCTTGTTTACCTTGCAAGTTAATGATTTTGACGAAGTCAAAAGAACGTCCGCCAAGTCTCACCAGTGATTAGAAGCTGGTGGGGCGATTAGGATAACACTGACAGGAGGTTGCGGGTTCGTTTCTCGTCTTAAAAAATACAATTTCATTTCAATTTGAGAAATTACTCAACAACGTCAGTATTTCAATTAAGTACGTACTTTCCAGGAAACGTATAAAATAATGAACTCCAAATTGTGTGGCCACAAAATTTTCCTCAGGGATACGATTAGCAAAATATCGTTTGTTGGGAAAAAACCGTGAACAAAATTAGATTAAAAATCCCAGAGCATTTGGCAATATTTCGATGCAGTTCGGAGCCACTGCTTCCCTAGAATGGAAAGTGCTCTAATGACATTAGATTGACGTTTCACGAGAGGTAACAAAATAAATAACACGCTTCCAATCCAAGATTCGCCATTTAATTTAAAACAGCGTCTAAAATATTACAGCATCCGTAATCCGAATGTTTATGTCAAAGAGCGTAAACGTTTTATGTTGAATTTCCCTCCAAAATATTACGTCACGTAGTTACGTCACTGGCGAATGTCTGTACAGGATATTGAGCTTTATTGTTAAATACATTGAGTACAAAATAATGATGAATATTTTGATAGGAGCTTCATAGGTAAGTTTAATAGATAGAGAAGTCTTAAGCGATAAGACCACCTATTTATATATAATGGTTTTATTTAGTACCTGAAATTGTTTTTTTTAATTTGTGTTGTGTTGTAAGTATTAAAGTAGGCATTTACAAATAAAGATAAAAAGCCGCTGATTTTATTCGTGTTAAGTACAAACAAGCTCGCACGATGTTTAATCGTACGGCGTTATAACCGTACCGTGAAGAAACCGTGTCATGAACAAGATGCCAAGAGCTCAGAGAGAATCGACATACGCATATATAATATTCACACCTCAACAGCCTGTAACAGTGCACTGCTGGACGCAGGCCTCCCCCAGATAATGTAAAGCCTAATTGGCTATTATCTCATGGGAAGGTAATGCCTAAAATCCCCATGCTGGGCATGCGGGTTGGGGATCGCAGTTCGGTGGTAGATCTATTCTGCAAGAGGTGCTGCTGCCCACCCCCCGGTGTATGTCCCTTAGACGCCTCTTACGACACCCACGGAAAGAGTTGGGGTGATGTAAATTCTAAGCCACAAGGTTTTTACTGTGGCAATATTCACACGAATATATTTAATATTGATAGGATAATCTTAAAACGCTCTTCTTTCTTCAGTGGGGTTAAAAACAGTACAAAATCCCCTCTGAATTTGAAAATCGCACCCTAAACCCAAGATAGCCATGGGTGAAAGTGGAACACCCAAGGCTTTACAATATTCCGTAGTCCATGCCCCATGTTTACACTCAATTTGAATGATCGTGACACTTGGAGATATTGCGTTTTAAGGAATTTATGGATCATCACAAGATGGCGTCGTGCGCAATAAATGTAATGGTTTGGTGTAAAATACGAGAGATGGCGTTTGCGTAAAGTCTTTTATTGCATCAATGTGATGTAATCTATTTTGGAGATAGGTTTTTGAAGTAATCTTGAATGGAATGATGAATCGGCATGAATTCTGTTTTCACCAAAAAACGCCAGAACACATTCTTATAATATGTAATTTGGCAAAGGAATATATTGTATCGTGTGTAAGGACATTTTATCCCACTGCTGGGCAAAGAAAGTCCTCGAATCTTTCCACTCTAAGAAAGTATTACAAATGCGAAAATAGTTACATAACTCTGTCTGTAACCTTTTCTCACTTTAAAGGCTAGGATCTTGTTGAAATTAGAATTAGAGATAGAAGGTACTCTGAGGAAGATATTTGAGTATGAAAGAGATAATTGCGTGTGAATCATTCGCATGAGCTAGGTTTATGAAATTCAGTTGCCAAACTGTAAAAAAATAACTGACTACAATAGAAAATGACTTCAAATACAATATACTTTAGGCAGTAATTTTATTGCTCAGAGCTATTTCTAAAAATAAATCCATCTTTTATTACGACACTAAACTGTATTATGCCGTGACCGAAAAGGAAATTTTACGGCGACTCGAAATTGCCTTTACTATCGCGAGCGGAGGTGAAACGCTGAACACGCAGAATTACAGTCACCTGAGGACGTTGAGAGTTTTGCAAATTGGTAGCTTTTTGAATTAATTGGGAGACTTTGCAACCAATGTCATTTGGTAAAAAAATACTTAATTATCAAAAAAGTACCAAGAATATCGGCTGAGGCGTTCGCAGCGGAGTTCACGGGGAGAGGGGGGCAACCGACCCCTCTAACTAAGCCCGTGGATGTTGTACCTAAGAGCCGACTAAAGCTGGCCATCGGATCGGGATCGGAGCGCACTCGGAGCGTACGCAGCGTACGCGGTGTCGGTGTTTATAAAACGCCATGATCCAGTGCACGCTGTATCATAGAAAACAAAACAGCAAATCTTTCCGTTGCGTACGGTCCGATTCACTGAATCAGTCGCGCGTGTGCCCATGGCGCTGACTGCGTTACCCCGCTGTATGGCAATGTTAATGCGCTGTGCCAGATACTCACCAGCTCTTTGGTCACGCGTCGCTAAAAGATAAATAAATAATGCTGGACAATCCACACAGCATTATCTAGTCCCAAGCTAACCAGAGCTTGTGTTATGGGTACTAGATAACTGATATACATAATATTATACATTATATAGTTAGATAATTTATTGTTAAACAGTTTTGGTCGATATTTATCTATAAAACCTGCTAAAAGCAAACTCATTGTCCCTTAAGAGGCAAACCTAGCGTTTGCTTGTCAAACTAGGACTAGATCTCAGTATTTACGTGATTCCCGTGGTTAAAAACTCGCATTATTTAAAATTCTACTTCTTTTCTTTGTTTCCTTCAACGTGAAATTGCACTGTTTTGCTAATAATTTGGTCGAGATCTCAGGAACCCTGCGGTCTATTGAAATGACTTATTTTTTTATTCGTAAGCTACTACCTACTGTGGGGATCTTCCCTCAATATTCAATTTAAATATTTTATTTAAGTATATTATTTATTTATTTATTCATTATATAATATCTACATTATATGTTTATACGTTCATACACTTTTCACACTATGTTCATACCCTGTCCATACAATATTCCTTTCAAACTTGCTCAACGTTCATACTCCTACACTCTGTTCATACACTCTACTCTTACATGTTTACTTCACATTTCTTCTCGCTACCCTCTATGACTTTTCTAGTAGAAATATACTCGGCCGCCGCCTGCATCGGCCGACCGGCGGCGCATTGTATCAGTGCGCGGGGAACCCCCCGCGCCTCGTACCTCTTTCCGTGGTCACCCGGGTCAGTCGATGGAATCAGTTTACCGCGCGCACTACCTCGCTTCGTATTCGTATCGGAAATCTGTTGTCGCGTACTACTATCACCTTATCTTCTTTCTATCGTTCTTCTACTATTACTGTGAACTCTCTGACTATTGAACTGTGCCTTCCTCTCCTTCTATATTAACTGTAGTGACTAAATAAAGTGCCTGTGAACTCAATCGTGTGTTGCCGTTATTTATCAACCACCACAACACAGGCCACCCTCCTCTACACCTACTAATTGCTTGGTTCCTTCAGACAGTTTTTCCATAAGTTGTGTAGTTTTCTTGTAAATAAGCAAAAACTTCATTTTTGCACTTGCGCCGCCGCGCCGTCGCCATTCCTAATACCAATGCTCTGTCCCGCTCCTATGAACGCGAAATCCTATGCCTATCCTTTCAACAAAATGGCGCGCGATGCACCCTCTTGAAAAAATCAAAAATACTTTTAAATTCTGCCTCAACTTTTTCCAACTTGCAAAAGACTAGCATAATCTTATTTCCTCAATAAATCACGGGAGGCGTCGCAACTAATGACCGTTTATTAAAACGACCCTTACGCAAAACCTCCGCTAAAGTGGCAAGTGTGAGTAGAGTATGGATTATAAGGTTCCGTAGGCTTTTTTTGAAGCAGAGTAAGTCGTATCTGGTTTTGTAGGCCTAGTTCTATCCTAGCTTACATAAACCCACGATACAAAAAAGCCTCAACATGAAAAAAACTTAAAATAAAACGCGAAAACACCTCAACTATGCAAAGCGGAACCCTAAAACCGCAAAAATTCATTTCCCTCATGATGCGACAAAACCGCCGCGGCGACGTAATTTTTAAGGATTTGCGGCGTTTTGGAGACGAGCACTTATCAGGCTGCGAGATTAACTTGATAGTGCTGGAGGTAAGTGGATGAAATATATATCATCTTGTACCAGGGCCATCATCATCTCCCACTCTAGTCCACTGCTGGACCATGACCTCTGCTAAAGAGTGCCACAGTACAGCGTCGAGTCTTTAACCGCATCTGCCAGCAGTCTTTGACAGGTCATCATCCGATTTTGGTCAAAGCGAAATATATAAAATAGAGTTATAAAGTAGAGTAGAGAGTTATATGAGTAACATTGAGTTATTTACATTTCATTTTGGCATTAATAGCTGATTAATTAAATCTAGTTATGTACAAACACTCCATCTCTTTGAAAATTAAATAAAACTTAATTAAATTAAAAGAAACCTAACTAAGATTTTTTACAGGTGCATTTATTATTTTATTATTTACATTTCGCTTTTTACGATCTCGAGAAGTTGTCCCTATGTCCAAAATTCTCTGTACCATGTGCAAAAATAGATGATAAAATGTATGTTAGTACCACAGCTTAATCATTTATTAACAAAGAAAATTACAATCAACTATTAGAAACCGATTAGAACTAGTATTTACAATTTAAACAATTGAACGAAGAGTGCAAAGGTTATCTGAGACTGAAAGTTTGACTTATTAGTACCTACCAGAGGTGACTTGGAGAGCCTTACAGGGTCATGTCAGAGTCATGGCGGTGAAACTCGATCTGACACCTACCCTTTGTGTGATTTAATTAATAAAACTCTAAAATTAAACATATTCTGTTTAATTTTTTATTGTTTTTATCATCATAATCATCAGCCTATAGTCGTTCACAGCTGGGCATAGGCCTCCCCTACTTAACTGAGCGCCATAGCGCCCTGTCTTCGGCTTGCCACATCCAGCATCTGCCAGCAGTCTTTCGCAAATCGAAAACATTCGTTTTCAAGCATTGCGGTATGGATGACGAAAAGACTCGACGTAGTTTCCCAAACGCTGCCCAGCCTAGCTGGATCCTTCTTCTCGAAATTGTTTTCACCCAACTGCAGAATCTGCCCAAGGTAAGTATACTCGGAAACAATTTCGAGAAGGTGGCTATGTTTGGTTTTATCCAAGTAGCGAGGCTGAAGCTAGGCCTCTCCAGTCCAGCGTCTTAAACACATTTTCCAACGCGCTTGTAAATAGTTTTGGGGATTTAACATCCCTTGTCTCACTCCTCTTCGCAGTTGGATGGTTTTAGACTGCTGGCCCTGTACTTGGACACTCATGGTGGTGGCGGCATCATTAGGACATCTCAGCACCTCGATATATCGATAATCTACTTGGCATCGCTGTAAGGATTCCAGAACAGCCCAGGGTTTGACAGAGTCAAAGGCCTTTTCATAGTGCACAAAGGAGGGGCTGATTATACTGTTCGGACTTCTGTATAATCCTCACTTAGTGAATATGGTCTAAATTGTTTTTATATGCTTACTTAAGAGTGTCGGAATTAATTAAAATTAAATTCATTGATTAAATCAGGCCACATTAGGTCTATGTTTTGTTCGTAAGCTGTCATCAAAACTATGTTTAAAGGAAGGTAAAGATTGAGATTGAAGAGCCTCGTGTCTCTCAAGCTAGAGTTTCTACTTGATCAGAACCCGAATAAAGGCTTTCATCAGGCAGGTCGTAGCGATCTGCAAAGACCGGCCGGATGCTGTTGGAACTGCCCTGCACTCTGCTGAGCAATGAGGCAGTTTCGAAATAAATGCTATTCTATTATATAGTTTTCTCTGGTACTGGTACTACAAATTCCAAAAATCTACAATTTTCTTCAGTATAGCTTAAGTCACCTCTTGTAAGTTAACCTAGGATACTGCTGTCCCAAGGCGGGAATCGAACCCGCAACCTCCTTCGTCACAGGCGGAGCTTCGCCCACCGAGCCACAGAGGTAGTCTGTGGCGGGGATGTATGCATGTTTGTTACTTCTTCATAACAAAATTACAGAACGGTTCAGGCTGAAATTCCAGGCATATGTTTTGTCCCATAAATCAATTCCCATCGGATAGAAATCACTTGTTGCTTGGGTAATATACGTTTCCATAGAAACAATGCGTGCAAAGCCGCGGGCAGAAATTAGTAACAAATATTTTAAAATACAAACATTTTGTCGCGCGGCGAGAACCAAACCCACAACCTGCACTACAGAAATTTTCATTTGTCAAATTTTTAATCTTAATCCTGATAACACAATTGTCTCTTTTTTTTGCAGGATGTCGGATTATAATAGTCGCCATGTTGCGTGGGTGACAAAACGTCGCGAGGTGGGCTACATTCGGTGCTGGGGTGTGAAATGTGGGGTACATTTGAGGATTGTAACCTTCTAGGCGGATTAGGGGTGGCGCAAACGAGCGACTAAAGTTGCTTTTGGTAGGAGCAATGCAATTCTGACGCTTATTATGAGAACATCTTCCTGCAGTTTCGCTAACGAGGCATTTGCAAACGCACATATGTATGTATGTAGTGTTGTATAAAAGACTTATGATAATGTAGCGACTTAGCTCTTTGTAGAAATTGAATCATAATCTTTCGGGTCCGTAACTTTATAATACTAATTTTTATAGCTTAAAATTACGTCGATCCTTCTTAGATTTTCAACTTATTCTAATTTTCTAACTTTTTGCGTGTCCTGTGACACATAAACCTCTTCCAGCTCTTTCCACTGTTCTCTGCTGTGTTTGTGTGCGTAACTGCCTAGCCTACCGTGCTTACAAATTATTTTTATTGCTATTTTAGAGAACCCTAGTGTTTTGTTAAATCTCACTTAGGATTTGATACACTATTAACCGAAGAACATGAAATCTTTCTGTCAATAAATTATAACTATCTATTTGCTGCGTGCCGGTCACGACCACGTACCAACCACCTCCTACTTTCTATACTTAAAACTAATCACCTAATCACTCAGAAGAAAAGTCGCCAACAAGTTGCTCGTTCACACCTTCCCTTATATCCCTGTAGATAAATAAGGGCACTTTATCTTTGGATTATCTCTTTAAGAATAACGTGTGCAGTCTACGCTCACGCAAATGGCAGGGTTTGTGGAATACAAGGCTTTAGGGTACCGTGGTGTGAAGTTGAAAACGATAACCAGTCAAGATAGACAGCGTACACTGTATAAATCTAAATTCTAAACAGGTAGCAATAATTATTAGAAAAAAGTTTCTTCCTGCGGGTTTCGCACGTGTGTCTAAGGTTATTTCTGGAATGAGGCCTTTCAATGCGACCTTTAAAAAAGTTGTTGCCATAGACTACGATTGATGGAGCTATATGAAACTCAAGTATCAAAAATCTGGTTTAGATAGAAAATTATTTCGTTGTTTATTTTATGACACGTCTTGACATTGACTTTTGACACTTGACTTTTGTGCAACGCTGTCTAGTGTCAAAATAAAAAGCGCGATTGTGTTTTTTTGAACATTGCATGTAGAACAACTTTTTTAATCGAGCGATCATATAGGTCGGTCGGAAACATAGCAACAACGTAGTACACCTCACCTGGAAAATTACCCTAAACGGCTGAACGGATCCCAGTGAAATCTGACAAGAAGATAGCTTCTTTTTCAGGGAAGGACATTATACTACTTTTTAATAGGGTAGATTCTATGGCCTATGTTCATCAGGGATAGTGTAGGATTCTAATGACGAAATAATTTTTGAAATCGGCCCAGTAGTTTCGGAGCCTATTCAATTCAAATAAACAAATCTTTCCTCTTTATAATATTAGTTTAGAACACACAGAACGGAGAAGCTTCGCACATACATACAATTTCCCAAACACAAAGTTTAATTAAATACATATTTGGATGGAAGTTTGTGAACTCTTAACGCCAAGAATATATACGATAATAAATATGTATAATGTAATACAGATCAGGTTGAAATTTACCAAAGATCTTCTTCAAGGCCCGAAATAATTAAAAAAATTGCGTTGCCGCGGGCATTGCTAGCTATGAGTAAAGATTATTATTTATTACTAGCTGTTATCCGCGGTTTTGTACGTACTTTTCAAGTAGCCAATATCCGTCCCCGGGATACCATTTACCTCCCTACCAAATTTCATTAAGATCCGTTCAGCCGTTTATGCATGAAAATCTAACAGACAGACAACAGAGTTACTTTCGAGTTAATAATATAAGTATGGATTCTGAAAAAAAAACATAAACGTGGGCGAGACGTATCTCTAACTGAAGTAAACCAACCCCGACCACGTGTGTAGAAAGACATAACTCACGTTTTCACGTTTACTAAGCGACAATGGCGGGTGCTGAATAAATTATAACCTGATTCCTGGCGCAGTTCTTACACGACTGTCAAAATGGACTGTTTTGTTTTTTAGGTTCATGGATGTGTTTTTTTTTTCTTCACCATAACTTTAAAATTCCTAAACAGATTTAGATGCATGGGGTATCGATAGAATCATTATAGTATTATGACGTCATAACGACTAACATAACTAAAAGTGTTTTCGAAAAAATCATAAACTTTCCTCCGAGTCCGAGTATCGCAACCGTGTGCGTGATTATAAGTAGGTATATCAAACATCACTTATGTATGCAGAAGGTACCTATATCAATATAGGTACCTTCTTATAGAGTATGAGATTTATTTCCTTTAGACCTTACAGGGCTCTTAGAAAAGTCAAGAAATCCAAATTACTAGTAAAACTAGGAAATAAAGTGATCACTTTGATTTTTTGTTCACTTAAATTTTTAAGGTTAAGTTAAGGATCGAACATGAAACCTTTAACTTGGTAGGTAGTTTTCGAGTTGGAGCAAAACTCGTCCCAAAGTTTTTTGTCCTTTTGTTAATCTGATATTTTGTAGTAAGCCTTTTTACAAAGGATATGTTTGTCAATTTGTTTGAATTTATTTATTGACAATTTTTGCAACTCACTTGGAGTTTGATAGTAGAAGCTTACACATTGCCCTTTAAAAGATACATTAATCTTGTGTAACCTAGTTTTGGGAACCGATTGATATTTCTATAAGTGTACAACATGTTTTCATAAATATATTGACAGGGGACTAGTTATGTTTATTTCTTTGAATGTATCACGTAGGGGTTCTTTGGGACCCATAAAACATATTGCACGAACAGCCGTCTTCTGCAGCACAAATACAGTGTTAATATCTGCAGCGTTCCCCCTAGCTTGTATTGTGAGTATTATAAATTGTGGCGGACATATACAGAATAATAATTGACGCTGAGACTAATTATTGACATAATCAATATTTATTCTCTTAAATTATAAGAATAAATATTGACGTTGATTTAAGAAAAAAAAAGATAACCTCGCCTATCATCTATCTATTAAATATGCTATCGGTACACAAAAAACGGAAGTTAAGATTTTGTCAATTGACGCACTTTATAGGTATAATCATAATCGATTAAATAACGAATTAAGTTATCAATCTAAGTAACGAAACCGTGTGCGTGATATAAGATATCCGGCCTCATGGGTAAAACCACATAACTCACGTTTTTCACGTTTACTAAGCGACAATGGCGGGAGCTGAATAAATTATAACCTGATTCCTGACTTAGAGTGCTTTCCAAGATTGTGGGGGATATGGAAATACTGCCTTTTGAATGGTGTATGAGTTTTAGATGGGTTAGTAACCGAACACGGGTTCTTTTAATCCAGAGAAAACAAGAAAAAACTAACTTTGCAATTTAATTTTATCATTCATTTGTTTCTTATTTTATTTCGATTGAAGGAACAGAAGCACTTTGAGTTGACAAACTGAACGGCGACGTCACAGAAAAAGGGCTGAGTTTTTATCACCTGAAACTGAATGCAATTTTATTTTTAGTTTTTCTTAAAAATTAAAAATATTGTGGGAGTTATATGTTTTTTTCGGTAATGTAGGTAATAAGAAGAAAAAATTATGCATATACCCTCTCACCACGCTTGGCAGGTGATCGCAGCGGTGGTGTTAAATACACAGAAAGTAGCTACTGTCCTTCCTCTGGTAGGTTCTCTTAGTCGACTCTTACGACATCCACGGACTGAGTTGGAGGGGTCGATACTTATCGCGGACGGCGGCTTACCAGTCGGGAACCACTGTTTTATACAAATTAGTAATTATGTATGTTACGTCACGCAGATGGTCTGTGAATAACAAGTATGCAGTTGGTCGTTCCAATCTGATCGGACCAATTAAACTGATCAATGGGTTGAACAGAATTGATCTCAATGGTTCCAACCAAATCAATACCTGGTTCCTATCGACCTGGGGTAAAACAAGTACGTCTTGTATTTTTAAGAGGGTTTTTTATTAAAGCCATACAAAAGTTTTAAGCTTTTGAAAATCGTCTATATTCAGCAATATTTGACGTTGAGTGTACTTTCTGTAAAATAAGAAACCCTAAAAAAGTAGCAACTGAACTTAAGTCGCCAATCGCAATGAAAAAATTTAATAAAAATTCTTGGCACGAAAAGAAAATCTTTAAACCAATTATTGAAAGAAACATAAATCTAGAATAGGGGACAGCGGGGCAAAGGAGACCGGCGAGTGCGGTTTGAAAATATAAAAAAAATCTTTGATTCTGCTAAAACGCCCGTCAGAGAGGAGTGGTGGTCTAAGTATAAGCTGAAAAGGTAAAAACATTTTCGGAAAATTAATTCTGCAATGGCTGAAAAAGGGTAAGAATCTGCCGTTGTAAAACAACATCCCGCAGTGTAGCTTATTAATGCATTCACTGCCCAGACTCCTAATATTTTTTTAAGTTTGCTAATAAATTAGTAGCGTGTCAGGTAAGACTTGACATGCATTGCTCTGTAAATTTAAGTGTTAAACATAACACCTTAGTTCGACCATGTTGAATGAAAGAAAGGAAAGTTATACCAGCAGTGAGATCCAATTGGCTCTGTAGATTCATCATCATCAGCCTATTTGCCAATGGTCCACAATCAATGGACATAGGCCTCCCGTAACGATGTATTGTAGATTATATTATGGTGTACAAATATAAGGAGCAAACTTTCAGGGGTAGATTTGATAATAGAATCTACAAAAAAATACTAAGTAATGTTCGCTAAATCGCTACAGCTTGTAACAAATCCCATCCTGCACCACCAAGAGTAGACGGGGCATAAATCAACCCATACTTACCAAAACTTCGTATGTAAATCCTCCGTGAGTTATTGTCAGATATCTTATTGTGGAGGTGCGCTTCTATTCGATAATTTGGAATTTGATTTATTTGATGGAGTTTCGGATATTTGGGTACTATTTTTAGACATAATGGATTTGGGTATCCAGAGGTTTCGATTGGAAGATTTGGATGTTCGGAAGAAAATTTAGATATTTTTTTATTATATTAATGTCTGTAAGATTTTATGTGATTTAAGGAGAGCGGGGATACTGTAAATCACCTTTAATGTTTTTTGTGACAAATATGGGTGCTAGAATGTCATTAAAAGATTTAACTTCGGTCAGATTTGACACAATTCCTTTTATGAAAATGGTTTCCTCTTTCTCCCTACCAATTTATTATTCCTATCTGATGGTGGGGCCTAATTTCTTCGTCTTCTCATTCAATTTAATATCGAGACTTTATTGTGAATATAATGAAGTTGATATAGCAATAACTAAACTAAAGATATTCTCGTAGTCAGAAGGATTTCCGCCTCTGAAAACAACTCCAATGTAGCTATCAAATCACAAACGTTATTTTCATTCTTCGAAAACTATATTTCTTATTTTCCCATAATAACATCAAAACATTAACTATATTTTCTTTTCATCATAAAAATAGGCCAACGAAAAATAACTCGATAAACTACCCCGGTCTCCCCTAGCATTTCCGGACTTATAGAACATGTATTGTATAAAAGTCATTTTATTATTACGTATATCAATCTACCCAACTTTACTCTACCAGAACCACTTGAACTGCGTCAGTTCATACAAAAGTTGCATTTGTATGAGATTTCAAACTAGAGAATATGGTACAAAGGTCTTCTTAAACTAGTTATGCAAGTTAGGCATTGTATTTAGCAAACTTAAGGTATGCGGCCACTAACGTCGTATTACAACGAGATAAGGTGAAAATTGAGCATGAAATTTCAGGGTAACATTGTTTAAGAGTCACGTTGCCTTTATCGTCACGATTAAAGTTGGTTAAAGGGGAGAGGGGGGTATTTGTGACGTCACCCTTAGCATATTGATGTGAGTGTATTTTAGATATTAAATTACCTGCTAGTGTCTGGTTTTGAAGTTTCTTACTAGGGGCTTATTGCATAGTGAGAGGAATGGCGCCTTTTAATTTAAGGTTCATTGGTTTGATGAAACAAACTCCGCTTTTCACCTCAGACAAAACTCAATAAAGAAGAAATATTTCGCGAAAGAGTTGAGGTTATGGTAGAGTGTCATGTCAACCTAGCAGGGTCATTGACATAATCATTTGAAACGAATAGCGCCATCTTTATCATATTTTATTTATCATCTTTATAATCGCTTAGAAAACACCTTGATCCAAAAAATACCACACAGATCATGAAATCATTTATCCCGCGGCGGGAATCGAACCCGCAATCTTCTGAGAGACTTCGCACACTGCGCCTCACAGGTTGTCAAATATTGGCCGAGTTGTCATGTCATGACAGATTTGGCTCGCCCCGTGACTCGGACAATTTCGGTCAAAAAACCGATACTAGTTTTTTTTTGTCGTTGTCCTTGTTTTGCCAAATTCCTAAACTCGTTGAAAGGGAAATAACAGATCTTTCGTGGGATAATAATAAAAGTCCCGAAGTTAATTAAGTCCTTATCAGTTGTTGATAAGACGGTGCCCGAATTAAATTTCTTAAATTTCGAGAAATTCGGAGGGAAATTTTTGAGAATTTTAAATTAGCTTTTGTAACAAGAAGGGTGCGTATTCTTAATTTAAAAAATATGATTCAGCTCGTGACTTTGCTCCTGGTAAAATTTTGGTTGTTTTACTTACTGCGTTGGTTTGTCTCGAAAATATCTATTTATTTACCTGAAAAAGAAAGACATGTATTTATACACAAGCGTTTTCCCAGCAATAACAAAAAAAAGCAAAATCGATGACAAATTGGTTCACGTTATTCGTCAAAAGCGTCAAAAGAAACGATGGTTCATTATCATACGATACGGAACCCCAATACTGCTGTCAAACTTTTTGCATCTTAGTTTTTAGTTCCACTAGTAAGTACCTTCAACGTAGTCGAAACGTGAAGAGTTTTTAGTCAGTCGGGATTATCAAAAGAATTTGCTTTGTTGCAAACTCAATTTTCCGAGCTATTCAATACCTTATTCCAAGGTAATAAAGTTGTGGATAACTCTAATAGTGAGGTAAGCCTTTCAAGGTGGAACTTTGTTACGAGGTGATAGAGTGTTAAATTGAAGGAGTTTGTTCAATTGTGTGGTTTGGGGTAGTTTAGTTGGAAAGTGATTTAGTTTCGTTGTTCAATGTAGTCAATGTTAAATAGTTACTTGTAAAATTATCCGGTTAGGAATTAAACTACTGTTATACTTAGTTCAGTGTGTTCCACAGTTCCACAGCTGGGAAGAACCAAGGTAAAAGATACAGACAAATAAAGAAAATGACTTGAAAAAAATATTGAAAAATATTTTGTTTACGAAAGAATTTTTACTTTATTAAAATGGATGAAAATCTTTGTTACATGAGTCAAAACCTCTTAATCTTAACCTGTACTGATTTTCTGAAACAACTTTCAAGTATAAAAAACAAGGCAGGAATAGAACCCCCTGAACTCTCATTTAACTTATCCTCAAAAAGGCCACAGAAGTCGTTCCAACAGCCGATCGCCGTTACCTCGAACAAAAAACAAAAAACTTATCGTAAAACTCGAACCACGTAATAGCGTGAAAATAACGTAACACTACGTGCCGTGACAACGACTCACGTAGTTCGACTGCAGAACTCCATCAAAGTGAGCTTAGCCGGATTTGCAGTACCTGCGACTTTTATAAGCGTCGCTGTACCTACATACGTAATGAGGAAAGTTGGGGAAGTTGCTAGTGTTGATTGATTTATCACCTACTTAGATGTTAATAGAGTTGGTTTTCTATTGTTATAGGTAAGTACGAGACTTTTAGAAAAACTGAACAATAATGATAAAAACAATTAAGTTTTAATTATCACTTGTTTATGTTCGTTGGTCGAAATACTGAAAAAAAAACCTTTCAGTTACTCGATGACGAAACTCACTTTAACTGAAGTCATAGTTTATTGTACACAAAATGCTTAACATTAACTACAATTTTAATTAATGCGTTAAAGTATATCCCAATTATTCAAAAATAACTTTTTCATATTTTTTGGAATGGTAACAAGTTTTATTCTTCATGATAACAATAATTTATGCTAACATAACAATAAATGAAATAAGGTAACAAAATGCAATCTATTGACAGAAAACACAAACTTTACTCAATTACAATTCAATTCCATTCTATCGTAGGTTCTATTCTTAAGCCCAGACTGCCGTCTGTATCGGAAACAGCCTACAAAAGTACAAAAGTGCTAAAACTAAAAGTAAAGTTTCAACCTATTCATAGTTAATTGGAAGGAGTCGAACATTGCTATTGTAACTATACGAAATTGTCGAACTGATGGTCTGGGAGCGTAAGGACTTTATATTAACGACACGACGCGACGTCCGATTTTCGGCAGCGAGAGCGTTTTCCCATGACGCACGACACCACACGACAAAATGCGGTGACGACTCCGGGCGTCATACATTTCTATGAACCTGTCCTGCTGTGCGGTGTCGTTGCGTGTGTAAACGGTTCATAGAAATGTATAAGGCCCGGAGTCGTCACCGCATTTTGTCGTGTGGTGCCGTGCGTCGTGTGAAAACGCCGTAGCCCGACATAGCGTCAGTGCTGTGTGCCTGTCTTTTACTCCCATCGATAAAATGTTCCTCTTATAGGTAACTTCATTGAAATTGCCAAAACCTAGATAGATTTTGTGCCAACAGAATTACTACCTTTGTACGTTCTTAAATCATAAAGATAAACTGCGATTTGAAACAACAGTTTATCGTTAGTTTTTTACCCGACTACCAACAGGGGAGGGTTATGAGGTTAGCACCCTATGTTTGTATGTTTGTATGTTTGTATGTTTTTATGTTTGTATGTTTGTATGTTTGTATGTTTGTATATTTGTATGTTTGTATGTATGTGGCCGATTTCTTTGTTCCCACGTAGCGCTGAAACTACTGGCTCGATTTCAACAAATTATGTATCGATTGATTCGTCTCAATACCCCGATGGTTATAGGCTATAGGATTTAGGGCTCCGACCCCGAATAAGCCTTCAAAACGCGTATTAACGTTTAGGTAGCCGCAGGCTGCAGGCCCCATAGAGAAAAATTACAATACCTACGACCTATTTTCATTTTCAACTCTATGCCTATCAAATATGACCGATACGTCATTCTATTTTGTCAATGTAAATGTTTCAAACTTTTATAACTTTCACGTAGTCGGGTTGTAGTTTTTAACTTTATCTTGTTTATAATATAGTACTTAATTAGATATTTTGTACATCGTTTCAACAATAAACATATTTCAGTTAGTTAAAATTTAACTGTAAATACTAGTTTTAATTTAACTATAGTATTTGTAATTTTCTTTGTTAATAAAGATTTAATTCAACTCTTAGCTGAATTTCGCCCGCGGTGACCAGTCTCAACGCACATAGGCCATATGCACAGGACATTATTATAGTGCTCAAGTGTGTGCTCAAACACAGATAGTGCACACTTACTTTTTTTACACACTCCCGCTAGACAACGAGGTAGTCAATTGTCGTCATTGTTGGTTACAATTCAAGATGGATGATTGATATCGTTAGCATTAAAAAGACTCGAACAGTGAAAAAGTAAATTCTTTATTTTCTTTTCAGTGTCTCGAATTTATGGGTTAGATATTTATGTTTTTGCACAGGGAAATTTAAATGTTTTTTAGCTTTCGGAACTAGGTACCTACTTGTTTTTTATTGTGAGAAAAAATATATAATGGTACTAGAAGAAGCTGTGGAACTCAGAACAGTTAGACTTCAGTAATCATCATACAGTTAAAAAAACTTTTTTTGGTGACGTTTATGTAGCATCTTACATAATGATGTACAGGTTTCTGCTCGCGGCTTCGTTCGCGCTTTTCCGGGATAATACGTAGCATACGTCCGTCATCGAAATACCATCTACCTCCCAAATTTTATTAAGATCCGTCGTTTAGGCGTGAAAAAGTAACAGACAGACAGATAGAGTTGTAGTATGGATGTAACTGAAGATGTAGCCTAAAACGGAGCGCGCTTTGCCAAAAAGGACCTTTTGAATTGTTGGAAAAAATACCGCCTTGTAACTTTGCCATATGCAATACGACCCGGTTTTACCCAGCATACAAAATTAGGAGAAGGTTCTCAATTAGGCTGTTCTTTTTTTATGTTGGTAAGTTATTCGATATGTCCAGCAAATCGTTATTCGATTTTGATGATTCTTCGTTCTTTTTTCGTGTCGTTTTTAGAATGATACTAGGTGATGATTTTAGGTGGTACCGTAAAAGTTATATTTCCGAGAAATAACTATTTCTCCCTCAAAACTAATAAAACACAGTAAATATTCTGTAATTGGAAGACGGGTTTCAGGTTGTGTAACAAACTCTAGCCAGTTCTGCTAATGGTAGACCTCGCGAGCATAGACTTTGATCTCATATAGCGAAGATATTCAGTAGGTAGACCATTTTTTCGTTTTAGGAGGAAATCAGACAATAAGGGGACAAAAAACGGACAGAAAGAACCCTCTAATCAAAGACTCGCAACGACTAAATCTATATCTATTACTATAATAAATGCGAAAGTTTGTTTGTTTGTTTGACCTTCCTTCACGCCCTAACTAAGCAACCAATCGGTTTGATTTTTGACATTGAGTTAGTTGAGAGGATGGAGAGTAACACAGGCTACTTTTTATCCCAAATTTAAATCATTTCCTATGGGATAGAAATAACCTTAAACAACGCGTGCGAAGCCGCGAACAGCAACTAGTAATGTATAAAGTCGTGTAACCTGTATTGTATACCAAGTTATACCCAGATCGATAGTAAAATACAATCTGTAGAGAAGTTCTAACAAACTGACAGAGGAAAGCAAATTTTGCCAGACTTGATGCAGAGAAGTTTCGCTCGCTCAGTCAGTATTTTTATATTCAAAGAACAATTAAAGAAAACCTTCTCCACTAAAACAAAAGCACCCTTTACGTAGACCAATAGAAACCCTAAAACAATACCTTCTATTTATCTTGAAAAATATTTGATCCCAAGCCAACATAGAGATCTTAGTTACGAATAATGGATGTGCTTTTGGAAGCTTCTGTTTTTTAAAGGAAAAAACTTTTGACTAGGTATCACGAGAACGTGACGACCTATTTGGACGACCTCTAGTGATCGCGGTGGGCGAAGATCCACCTGCGCGAATCGAACCCGCAACCTCCACGCAGGAGGTTGCGGGTTCGATTCGCCTTGGGACAATTTTTTGTCCGATCTGCAGATATTTGTTCAGGGAGTTCTGGTCGATTTCTACCGGTATTGTTGTGTGTTCGGTATTGTATTAAATCCAGTCAGCTGGCAGTACTAAATATAGGAAGGACTCGAAAGCTATTCGTAAGATAATGCACACAGCCCGTACTAAACACTCCGGTTTGATCCACTTACGTTATAAGTATAACATAAGGAAACACGTGGATCCCTTGACCAGCAGGTCAACACAGTTATGTGACATTACGTCTTTACCTATTGTCCATAGACCACGTCGGTCACGTACTATTTTTATGTACATCCGGTCAGGTACTAACCAAAACCGTAAATATAAAATTGTCCTTACCTTCAGATGCTTTTGGGTCAGAGTATAAGGCGTTTCTAGAATTACCACTACTTGGAAAACTTCTAGAATTACCAATAACGATTTAAGTTTTTTGTCGGGGCTTCGGACGGGTTTTTCTTTATATTTAAAAAAAAATATATCCGGTCTATCAAAATAGAACTTTGTGACATAAAGAAGTAAAAAAAATTAAAACTAAGGTATTAGGTACCGAAAAAAGAATACACATGACTATATTAGGATAACTCTATATATCCTATGACTATTCATAATAGACAGTTATCCAAACATAGTAATAACTACTACATAGAGTTCTCTTTATCTTACAAATAGTTTATTTTCTGAATGTAATCTACAAAATTTTATCACAGCATCTGGTCGAAGCGACAACGCGTGACCCGAGAGCTGGTGAGTGTCTGGCACAGCGCATCAGCATTGCCATACAGCGGGGCAATGCAGCCAGCGTCTTGGGCACGCTTCCTACTGGTATTGATATGGATCAGTTCAAATACCTGTAGATCGTTTGCAACAGTCTGCAGTTAGCTCAACTATTATTGAATATTTGTTCAAATATATGTTTCTTTTTAGTTGTTTCAATCATTGCACACTGTCAAGGTACATTGTCACACAAATACATTGACTCACATCGACATAACAACACCTGTACCTTCATATATTTCATGGAATAAACGATACTTTACTTTTAATAACCTATATATTTTTTGTTAGTAATTGCGATTTTAGTAGCTAAATTCTCACAATAAGATCAACAAAACAATTTCTTTTCCAATACACAATACGACATTACAAAAAACCTTCGTATTTAGACAAAATAACATTGTTAAACAGAAAAGGGTTGCTCAGATAACCCTATAAATCTTCATACGCTGATATTAGATCTGTCCCGAGGGTTCCGCCTGGCGATCCCGGTTCCACGTAATGCATACTGAACCCTAACAAGAATAACTTAACAGGTTAGTAATAAAAAAATTATGTACTTTAGCATATCGGTAATCGAATCCGATCACCAATAATGTTATACAATTCAGGCTACACAAAATCTATCGGCTATTTGTCCTTCTCACGGAAACCTAGCCGGGTACTGAGTTATTACAACCATGTTTGAAAAGTTTCTCAATTAGATTCCATAGAGCTAATCAAAAAAAATATTATTCAATCGTTAAGCTCTAAATATGCATTAAAAATATAGGTACATTTTTAAGTTGCGCGCGACGAAAACGCTCGACGGATGTAACATTATTTCATCTGTGGCAATGGCCGCCATATTGCTATGTGGGTTACGACGTCAGTTGGATGTGTGGTACCAAATGCGCTAATGTTGCTGATGGCAGTTGATACTTTTTGGTTTACGTGTAGGTAACCGTAGGCGTAACACATAATAATATAGCGACTACAATTTCATGGTATTTAAAAACATTAAAAAAACCGAAAACTTTGAATTCAATTTTACTTGTTGCTTTATAAACTAAAACTAACATATTCCGACTATTTTTAGCTAAATTTATCTCAATAATATGGTTTTAAGTTTTATTCTCATATTTTTGCAGCGAGCACGACATGTTAAACCTTTTCGTTGTTCGTTGCTCGTCCTTCTTTCCCCGCACTGACTGCACGAACGTGAGCTGTGTAACACGACTACATTACGACTCGTAACGCTGATCAGTATCGGTTTCGGTAGGTAGAAGTACGAAAGTGATAAAAATATCAGAATACGTAATAACATAAACACATAAAAATAATCTATTTGACACAATAGTGTTTCAGTAAAATATTGAATCCGTTGGGTCCTAAGCTAGCCTAGGCTGAATTTCAGGGTCCAAGGCTCCTTTTAAAGTTTTCACAGTTGTGACTCTAGTAGAAACTAATAACTACTTAACTAAAAATGAAAATAAAGATCAAAAACCTTATTCTAATAGTTCACAAAAAGTACGGGACATGTTATTATAAAAATGCAATAATAATGCAAATAATTATTATTAATTAATTATTATTATAATTACTTATTTAATACGGTGTTATCTTAGGTAGACCTAAGATAACACCGTACGTAATAATAACTAGTCGCTGGCTTCCTGTAGAATTAAATACCTATACAAATGTATATTTATTTTAATCCATAGGCCGCCTACAACCTGCTATGGCGCTGTTTTAAACGAAATAAATAAACAAATAGCCTTTTTTCCATTTAAATTACAATTCAACAATATTATGAGTATTTTATCGATTTTTTATTTCAATGAGTAGTACTATAATATGATTAATTTACAAATTTTCATCAATTTAATAATTATGAAGATAATCCATCCATATCCACACTAACTAATATTATAAATTCGAAAGTAACTCTGTCTGTCTGTCCGTAACCTTTTTACGCCTAAACGACTGAAAGGATCTCAATGAAATTTGACAGGGACGTAAATGATATCCCAGAGATGGACATAGGCTACTTGAATAGCGCGTGCAAACCCGCGAGCAGCAGCTAGTTAATTATAAATAGTATCATCATTCGCTTAATGTAGTATGGTTTATCCATTGCTGGATAAAGGCCTCCTCCATCTCTTCCCAGTTTGCATATTTTGAGCTGCTCTTATCCATTGTTTCCTGCTACCAATATGAAGCCATCCTTCCAGAAGCGGCAAACCGGTCGGCCACGGTCTCTCCATTTCGTGGCCACCAATGCAAAACTCTTGGCGCTCGGCGCTTTTACAGTGGATATAAATAATTATATAGGTACCCTTTTAAGATACCATGCTGAATAAGAACACGTACACGTATAGGCTGGTATTTCGAAAAAATCAACATTTCCATGATCTTCGAAATCCTACTGCTGTTCCAATGTGAAATCAAGGATTCTTATACTCCTATACCTAATATTCTATCTCATTCTGTACAAAACGCCGAGATAGTTTTTGGATTAGTTGCATATGTTAAATGGAAAAATAATTATAAAATATCTCAATTTTGATACATATTTGCCTTCTTCTCCGAACCAATATCACTTACTGACTTGATTTTTATATTGAAAAATAAAGCAAAGGCAGGGTAACAGATTCGCCAAAATAAATATTTGATTACCTACCTACTTGAACCGTGCTCTTTTAATAAAAAGAAATCTTGATTTTTACACTTCTTTTTGCACACGCGTTCTGCTTTGTCCCGCTCCTATGAACGCGAAATCATATACCTATCCTTTTCACAAAATGGCGTGGGAAGAGCCCTAAGCTTTATTCGTCAAATCCACTCAGTCGAAGGATGTGGGCGTATATACACTTATGTTCTTTCAAATCAAATGAGCATTTTCTCGTACAATGTCTTGATCTTTTGACTTCCACCTATCGAAACCTCACAAATCCTTCATAAACCATCCCACATTATCTATTCTACGCACAAAGCAAAAGGCAATATTTATAGCGAGTAATAACCCCGATATCAATGCGAGTGGTTTGAATACGGACACCGGCCGAAAGGCTATTTGTTTAGGGGTTTTGGGCCAACGGAGGGCAGGCAGCGGGCTGGTACTCGCACTGCTACGCTCTCGCAGCCATCATCTCCAACATGTCCGTTGCACCTGTGTCTCCCACAAAAAGTGCAGTTCGAGGATTTGCCATGATCACCACGCTAATCGCAGTGTTAGTAAGTTAAGTAAATGAATAGTCAGGTGGATGTTTATATGTGTTAGAAGTTCAAATAAATTTATTTATTTGTATATTTTTGCTGCCCGTCACTCATGTCATGTTAGTGCCTCTTAGTCAGAGGCGACTAAGACACAGAGTTACAACCTTGGAAGAAGCTCTTACGACGTCTACGGCAGGGTAGGGAGTACCTAGTCCATGTTTTCTGACAGAATCCCATAAACACTGAAAGAAAATCTATAAGGTCTAGGTACTAGTACGGGTCGCCGTACTAATGTTCGTATTTGTAGAAAGAAAACTGTCTTACAGTTGATTCAATTGGTATGAATTTTTAAGTCTTACTGTGATGGGTATAGTTTAGTTTTGCAAGGAGTAAGTTAAATAATAAGGACAGTCAAGCCCAAGTAGGTCTCTCTCTATCTCTATGCCTATTACCTACCGACAGTCCCTTTCCTCTCATGTATTGAGCCTCCGTGAATTTATTTAGGGCCGGGAGCGACAATAAACAGGGTTCTGTCCAAACGTTTGACTAACGCGCCTCGAATACATTTGTTTATTGCCGACTCTAACTGATGTTCTTATAACTATGTACGTATAAGAGAAACAAACTTCAATTTGCAGCAACGTACTCGCTTGTTTTGATAATAATAATTTTTTTTGAATAATAAAAAACTGTCTTCTAGTTCTTAGTTTTTTAAAGTTTTGCGTAATAAATTAAGCCCTCAGAAATATCATTTTTACCTAGAAATCATTTTCTATACAACTGCAAAAGAATCATCCAAATCGGTCAATAAACGACGAAAAAATCGACGAACATAGATAAAAAAATACATAAAATACTTTTTATACTCGTAGAACCTCCTTTCTTCGAAGTCTGTTGAAGAGAAAGTAGCCCCTCGTCGCATGTCTTTTTCGAAATTAGGTAAGTACTTACGACCTTACTCATTGCTAAAATTCTGTCACTGATGGTGGTGTTCTTCTATGAGCAAAAATGAATTGACGTTGTTCGCTTCTACATATGACAAAACGCCTAATAAGTCGTAAATAAATTGAAACAAATTGTCAAAACCTTTCGGTGCAAAAAGGCATACTACAAAATTAAAATTATCTAGAGGATAAAAAAGCTAAGGACAGGTTTGCTTAAACTCGAAAAATAAAAACTAACAGGTTAAAGGATTTTTCGTTGCATCTTTACTTTAAAAATAAACATTTGTAGACTACAAATGTTAATTTTTGTATTTATGGATGTTAAGTTTTTTTTATTTGATTTGATTCACTGAAGTATTATTCATTAAACGTCAAAGCTAATCAAACGGATGTTGGCTGCATTATATCCTGCATTTTATCAGCACGTACATACCTACGTACGTACGTTCACTGGTGAACATTCCTTCTTACAGAAATATATTGAGAGAATAATGAAATACCGTAATCACGACGCTTGGCAAAGTGATCGCATTGGAGGCTTCAAAGCAATATCGTCAGTTACGTTTACAATTTATCGTTTTACATTTTATCGTAAAGCAGACGCCAATTTTGAAAAGGTGCAATTGACGTTATGTAGGTCGCCATCTTGCCATATTTGCCGCGCAAACTGATATCTCGATATTGCTGCCCCATATTTACGGAGAAAGCAATATGTCATTGTTTGTTGTCCCTTTACTGATATTTCCAGTTGTTTTGTAGACTGTTATGCCTTTTGAAGGTAAAAATATATTTTAAAATGGTAGTGGAAGCTTCAAAGAAGTTATTTGAAAGAATCTGATTGACAGATAACTATAATTACTGTTGATAATTATTGACACGGCTAGAAAAAGACCTAAAAACTGTCATTTTATTTTTCGTAGCGGACATGATACTTTCCAGATTAGACATGCCCGACGATATAGGTATGTCGTGTGGATAAATGTGGAGTGTGGAGAAATTACAAAAGGAAAGTACGCTTAGATCAATGTGATCTTCCTCCTTTTCTATCATATAATGATCTAAACGGGTTAGCATAATGTTCCGCTGTCATCTTCTATCCCATTCTTTATGTATACGACGGCGAAACTTTTAAAATCCGCTTACAAACATAATTCTGAAAGGAATGTAACGTTCCTAGGTACCTATGTCATTAAATATTAGCGCCAAAATAAATGTCAAATGAAAGAATAACACAATTAACTAAGTACACAATAATAATTCAACCTTAATTTTCACGAAATTTCGTCCCACATCAAACATCACAAAATATAAATGTTTTCACTCGTTTGTAGTAAATAACATTTGGTCGACTGACCATGGTCAAAGGGATGGAGAAGGGAAAGTGAAAAGCCGGATCGTTCAGATGTAAACCAGCGCTATGAGGCAAGGCCTCATTATGAATGAACGCGGGTTAACTATGAACCTACTTAGTTTGTGTCGGATCGGAAGAAACACCAAAGCTTCACCCTTTATGAGTGCGCTGTGTATTTTTAAACACTTAGATTTAGGGTCACTAACGTAAATGTTCAGAATAAAAAATACGATTAGACAGGGAAAAAACCTGTAGAAGTCGAGTAATCGATTAGAATTTAAGAAAAAAAACTGGTTTATTTAGTAAAAAAATACGAATTTAGCTTAAAACATAGGTTTTTATTGAAATGCTCTAAATTACCAGCGACAATACCGCATTATTTTTTACAAATGGCATAGCCAAACTAATGTTTTAGTAGAGTAATTGTTAATTTTTTCTATTTCATGCTTAAATTATGAATAATTTATAGATAACAAGCAAAAACTTGATTTTTACACTAACACCGCTCTGCTCTGTCCAATAAACGCAAAATCCTATGCCTACTCTTTTCGCAAAATGGCGTCGCCCCGCGGATTCACTGATGACATAGTTTTATGGCGGAGTCGCTGGAGGAGCTGAACCAGATGCTGGACGGCCTAGCCTCAGACTGCGATGTATCAATCTTGGCATGAACTTGCATAAAACCAAGGTCAATGATCAATGTCCAGGAGCTGGGCTTACTTTGGGCTGGATGATGCTGTGTGGATAGTCCAGCGTTGGTTTTTTTATCCTTAGATGCCAGCAGCGAGCAATCCCGCGTGCGGAAAGCTAGCGAATATAACTTGATCTAGTAGATATGTAGGTATGTAGGTACTTGAACAAATGCCAAGTAAAGCCGTACCCCGCGCTAGTTTTGTTCTTGTTGCTGTACCCAGACACGCGGAAACCGAATGGAAGGATTTTATTGGAAGAGATTTATTTGGTTGAAAAGGCCGGCTTTTGCTGTGAAAGAGAATTGAAATAAGCTTATCATCTGACTGCGACTCATACAATATTTTTCGTTCATTGGTTTACATGTTTAATTTTAATTTTGGTTCTTAATCAAAATAAAGCCAATGAGTAGCGAAAATGAGTATGAGAGCACGTACATCTGAAAAAATTGTAGAGCTGCCTTTGAAATTGTAGAGCTGCCTTTTAAATTGTAGAGCTGCCTTTGAAATTGTAGAGCTGCCTTTGAAATTGTAGAGCTGCCTTTGAAATTGTAGAGTTGCCTTTGAAATTGTAGACCTGCCTTTGAAATTGTAGAGCTGCCTTTGAAATTGTAGAGCTGCCTTTGAAATTGGAATTACTAAAATATTTTATATTAAAAACCATTCAATGAAAAAATATTACTTTTGACGAAGCTATGGCAGATACATATTATTTATTTTGTGAAGAGTTATTTATGTGTAATTTAGGTACATCGTTCACATTTTAATATAATTTTGTGACTTATGTCTTAGTGTTTTGTATAAGTTTGAAGACGAATTAAATGACGAAATAAAATAATAAATGAATTGGTGCCTTTGGTGCATTGGGTAGAAGCCCGCCTGAGATGCAGATGGTTGCCGGTTTGATTCCCACTGTGGGCCAGTATGTTTCTGTGATTTGTATATATTAATTTCGGCTCTTGATAGATGTTTTCTGAGTGATTATAAAATAAAACAGACCCTATATGTGTACTATTACTAGTACTATTATGTGCCATGTAGCGGAAATCGAACCAGCTACATTCGCCTTTTTATAATAAAGCACTACATTATTTTATATCTATACATGCAAGCTTCTGCATGGGACTTTGGTCGCGCTTTTCCTGGATGTACCTTACGTCTTCCACGGACACTATCCAACTATCCATTTCCTTGTCAAATTTTATAAAAACATGTTCAGCCGTTGCTAAAAAGTAAAAAATAGACAGAAAGATAAATGAATTCCAATTTGAAGTACTCAAACAATTCAGAAACCTAAAAATAACGCTACAAACACTCAAATTAGTTGGTACTTCTCCGAGAAACTTTTCAATTGCTGAAGTTGTCGAAAACAATCAAAATATAGACAGGGAACTTTCCACTCAGCACTTGAACTACAAATTCGGAGCGCCGCGCCGCGAGCCTACTGTACAGCTAGTCTAGGAATTCGATGTTGAATTTTTACCTGATCGTGTTCTTGAAATAGTGCAACTATTGTCAAATCTCAATGTCAGAGTCAAAAATGGCTTTGATTTTTTCATCACTAAGTATCCATTACCGTAAAACCAAAGAAATTTTCCTATGACTACAGAAAATTTTCTTAAATTGAGAAACAGTGACAACGCTATCTGCGGAACTGAAACAGCAATAAATCACTCCCCTCAAAAAGCGGTTGAACGTGATTGCAATAGGTTTTCGAGCATACGATGGTCCTATGGTTAATTCGTATTTGTATTTTGTATATCTTTATTTATCAAAAACTTATACCTACTATTCTTATTTAAATGACACTATAAACCGGAGAAGGTTTGTCTAGCGTCCTAGCATACAACTTGGATGATTCTTTGCAGTAAATTAAAAAGCCTACAGTTTTCGCCTTTCATTGATTGTATTCTGAAAACTCGCTGAAACAGAATCAGTGAACGGAAAAATGAAGTCGACAATACATACGGAGAATTATGTTTTTAATATTTTTCAATTTTTGATTCTTTTAACATGTTTTTCAACCACAACGAACGTAATATTTCCACGATAAAAGTCACGAGCCACATTAATTTCTAACTTCAACGAAAACTTGAACTATGAAACAAGCTTTACAAAAGCTTTCATTTGAAATTGTTAAATAATTTTAAAGTTTTGTCTCATAGTCATGTTTTAGAAATAGGATGACGTATCATTTTCCCCTTAACCTCTCACTCTACGCACAAAACGGATGGCACTAATTGACCACTCCGCGAATACCGGTACAAACCGGTACGTTTTAGGATTCCGAGTTAATTGCACTGGACCACACCATTCGCTAGAAAATGTCGACTTAATTTCGTTAGAAGTGGAGTGTGACGTGCGCAACGATTCAACCACACAGGTTTTACTCGTATTACCAGCAGTGGGAATTAAACTGTCGATTGATATTTATTATATATAAGTTAAGCGGGGTACCTTGCTTACTACTTTGATATAATTTGTACCATGCCCGTCGCGTACATCGAAATTGTACATTACTTACAGGCAAATGCTGTGAGTGACTGTTTTTAGGCTTCTGGACCCGGAAAAAATATGGCACATGCGACCTACTTTCAGCCTTACTCGTTCAGTAGTTTTGGCGTGAAAAAGTAACGAACATCCACACGTTGATATCAATAACTAGAAAGATGATTGGATTTTTAGAAAATAGATTTAAGTGTAAAAATTAGTTGTAATGATTATTGTATTGTATATTGTAATTTTCTGTACGTAAAACCTTTGTAAGATGATATACCGATTAGGTTTGACTTGATAGGAAGTATAGATAAATACTACCAAGTGCCTTAAAAACTTTAGTGTTAAATAATTTTATACCATTAATATTATTTTAATTGAAAAACCTCACCAAATGTCAATCAACAGTGTGCACGATGAAAGTATATTTCTGGTTCTGAATAAAATAAAATATAAATTAATCTCTTCATTTCAAACTACATTGAATATGTGAAAAAGCCTCTTCCTTTTTTCCATTAATATTCTACTTTGTATCTGTTTTTTCGCTTTCAATTTTACAATCACGAAAGTTGGGATGTATGGATAGTTGTTTGTTAATTCTTCGCGCCAAAACTACTGAATGTGTTTGGCTGAAATTTTGGATAGATGTTGGCCTAGAACTGAATTAATAAAGGAAACTTTTTACACTTTTCATTCGTTAGCATTGTTATAGAAATAACCTAGAAACGTTTTCAGCGAACAATGATATAAGTAACAAGATCTTTGCTGACTTGGAGGTAATGACGATTCCTTCTTGTTATCCTGGAAACAATGTGAGCGAAACAGCGGGACGAAACTAGTAAAATTATATTTCGTAATTCAACAGTTTTAAATCAATCATGCACAAAATTGTTTTCGTATCGCAAATGTAATCACAACCTGAATCGGCCGCAAACCATTAAGCTGAAAGATTGCACAAAAATCGGTAACCAAATAGACTGCGATACCGGTATAATACCGGTACCCGCCAGGCGCTTTGGACTAGTACCTCATATTATTTACGAGGTCATAAACTGTGAAATAAAAATAGCATTTATGCAGTTTTTATGCATTATACTCGACGTCTAGTTAGGGATCCGCGGGCGAATAAAGGAACCGTTTTATGGTATCGTAAAAGTTATGGAATAATGCAGTTTTTGATGTTTATTGTTGGATTATGATGGCGTTGACCTATTATAGAGAGCATACGCTGGATATTGAATAAACCGGGTTTTATGTCTGACAGAATTTTTACTGCAGTTATCACTCAATGGTTCTGTTCTACTTGACTTTTCTTTACCTAGCCGTGGGAAAGTACGGGCTTATACTAAGTAAAATAACTATTTTTCTGCTAGCAAAATTATTTAGTTTTATGCCAATTGTGATAAAAAGAGATTAAAAATATTATAGCCAAAGTAATTATATGAACTTACTTTGAAGGTATAAATTAAATTTAGGTTGGTACCTTTATAACATAATCTACACGTCAAATTAAGTTAAATTAATTAATAATAAGTAACAATAATGAACTTTCTTTTGTCCACGTTTAACTAACTAGGTAAATGCCTAAAAAATACAGTGATTTCGTTGAAAGTCTTGACGATCAAGAGATTATTTCAGCTATGACTTGAAAAAACGTATACAGAACACTTAATTAAATCCGCTCGCAATATTCCGTGCAGAAAGTCTCAGGTTATTATAGCCAATAAATTTACGGCAACCTAACTGCCGCCTTTACAGGAGTCAGGTGTGTCACCAATTATACTGCACGGAAGTGTAAATAAATATTTTTAATCTGCGGTAGGGAAATAAAGCTTACACTGTTGGTCGAGTTTATGTGGTTACATTTTACTAAGACTTCTTATTAACAGAATAAACTTATGACAACAATGCGTTTTTCCTGGTAATATTGAAATTGTTTTTCAAGAGCATAGATTTTTAGTTTGATAATAATGTTTCTCGGGGCTTAACCGGCTGTATTCAGGAGAAATAAACAATGACATTCAGATAAAAAATTGGGATATACTGATACCTTGACACACTAGCATGATATTTGACATCGGTAACGAATCCATTCTACTCTAAAGGTGAAACGCACTACGCGACAGCGAAACTGCGCGGCCGCGGCACTTTATGTCAAATTAGAAAAAATCACCAAATAAGCCGCGCGGCTTGTTTCGTCATTTGTTCAAATTTGACGGGCAGTGCCGCAGCCGCGCAGTTCCGCTGACGCGTAGTGCGCTTCCACCTTAGAGCTAGAAACAGACTGAGCTAACGCTACGCAACGTACGTGGCACGTGATGTGCTCTGGACGTTTGGATTTGTATGATTACTTTTATCAGTATACGAAGAAAATCGGATACTGATAAAATCACTATAAAGGGTATACTAGTCAACAGCGCGAACTCGTCGGTAAGCGAGGCTTATATCTATGCTATCTCACCTGACATAGTTACTCTAACCGTACGCTAGGATGAAATGCACAATGATTCATTCCTAAAACTGACTGAGACTGTTAGCACAAGGGCTATTATGGAAAAACTATGTATCTTTTAAAAAAAATATTTCAAGTTTGGAATAACTAAATTTATCGGCTCCGGCTTTATTTTAGAGTTTTCTTTCTCCGTGGGTGTATTATAAAAAATAACTAGGTATTTTTACATTACAAATTCTATGTATTGCATAACAAAAACGGGAACCATTTCTAAAAAAGTTAATACAGATAGGAATGAATAGTTGGCAACCTTATCACATAGAGCGATCTATTTTAAATAACTAGATGATTCCGTAACAATATAACAAAAGTGTTCTCTTTCTCCCAAAAATTCAATTTTCAATTAGATTAGTCGAAAACTGGAAACCGGTATCTATCTCGAACCGGTACAAACCGGTATCTGGGACATAACTCAACGTAATCCCCACTGTATCTGAATGGAACCATTACAGTCGACTTTGATTTGTATTGGTAGTTACCGTTTTTAGGTTAATACCCGAATTCGGGTCCCTTTTTTGATGGCAGTGCTTTACCTTTATCTGCAATGCTGTTTGGGTGTAAAAGAATTTATTCTTGGTTTCTATAAAATTTATTTTAAATGAGTGTCTACATGGGCGAAAGCGCCCGATAGTTTCAAAAGTTTTAAACATGGTGATTATGTACATGTGCGTTTCGGGGTACTACCCATAGAATGTACCCGAGTTTTCTCTTGGGTGGTCTGGGGTATAACTCCCTAGAGGTCAGGAGATCTAATGACCAAATAATGACCATGTGTAAGGTCGTCAGAGGCGTAGTGGATTGTCCGAGACTACATAGCGAACAATGTAGTCTTTTTGTCCATCATAATTACTGCCGAGCACTGAAACACAGGTTGTTTGCAGTCCCGGCGTCCCGCACTGTTGCCCGCGCTAGATCCCCTATTCCTCGATCTCTTTCCGCTCTACTAGCTCTACTAGCTCTACATCCAGACGTCGACGTGCTCGCAAGAGAACGGGCGACGATCCGACATACATGTTTGGAAGGACTCTGATTTTTAATTTACTGTTATTGACATTTTCCTGTGACATTTCCAAATAACTGGCTGATTTTGACTTCATTTACTAAAGATATGATTGTGTGTAACGTAGGTATAGGGATAATCTAATAAAATAGGTACTTAATTAACTAAAATTATCATTTTATGGTCGTTTGAATTGATAAATAATTACATTAAATTAGTTTGCTCAGCAGTGGACGTAGGTACCTACTGGTCAGTATTAGTAGTTAGGTACCTAGTTAGTTGTCTGTCGAAATTTTCAAAAGGTAATCTTAGTGTTCCCTAAGATGCCGAATGGAAGCTGATGACAAGGCGCTATGGCGAGAGTAAGGGGAGGCTGCCGTCAAGCACTGGAGTAGCATAGATTGATGATGATTATGATTTAATATGGTAATTTAACTCGGCGCGGCCATGGAGCAAAGAATGTGCGAAAAGTCCAAAGCGCGCGACTCTGGACTTATGCTAGGCAAAATTAGCTGCCGAAAATAAAATTAAAATTACATAATATAGTTATTGTTTTGTTGGCCCAAGAAGGTGCATTCCTGTTGTAAGTGCTTTTTACTGCCGGTAAAGAAAGTTGTTTCGTATATAAACTCTACTGACCTACTTCTTTGTCGATTATGTTTATTTTCTCTCTGTCGGCCATGTTTTCTTTCTTTTTTCGCGACAAAAATGAAAAACTGCGAGTTTTCACGCTGCGCTAAAATTCTTTGTTTGGCCATTCCTTTGATAAATTTTCTATTGGCCCCATTCTCGTGCATTAACGCGGGATTTTTAGGGAATGCTTTTTTTTAGGAAGTTTTTAGTTTGTTTTGGTGATAGTGAACGGAAATGTGGTGCCGCAAACCAAGTAAACTAGAAGCTAAGTCTTTCGTAGTTGTACGAATTTATAATAAATGTAAGCGAGATAACTACTAGGACTACTGTGTTGGAAGAACACCAACAGTAATTCGTAAAATAACGATTTTTTTTAATTATGGTAAACCAATTATAAGGTTATAATTAATTATAACCTAATAATTTAGCGTCGAGTTTCAGTTTTTGACAGTCATATTAGGTAATCCTCCTGTTTTTCCATTTTACACTAGTCAATTTTTTTGTGGTTTAATTATATCTGATTATTGTAAATGGAGGAATTCTTACTGAAAACCATTATTTTGAAATCAAAAATATATCCGCAAACCAAATACGTTGAAATATGTAATACCTGACCTGGAAGAGATCGCTCATAGCGAATGTATATAATAGGCCGCCTTTGTACTTCATCTTGTAATTTTTATTTCTGTACTGTTTTCTGTGTTTGTGTGGTACAATAAAGAATTACCTAACTATCTATCTATGTAGTAAAAGGTGTATCTAGACATCGACACTTCATAATATTCAAAATCACAAAGTTCTATAATAAGTAATCTAACTCAATAACTTTACTTCTATTCCTACAAAATAAAAAAATTATACTATAAACAGCTTTTAAAATAGTAATTATTATCAAAGCTTTAAAAAGCTACTCATATGTAAATGATATGGACTCATGTATGTTGACTGAAATAAAACGTTTTTATTTTAATTTCATTTATTTTAAAATTACTTAGTTATAATTTTTTTTAAAACTAAATATCGACTTCGAGTCTCTCAGTTCTAAATTGTTTTTTAAGTTTTTCGGAACAAACACAAATCAGTCGATAACTTTTTTATGGGACCACCTCGGGATCCCATACAATAACAAAAGTATCATCCAAATCGGTCCATAAATGACGGAGTCGAAAGTAAACTAACTAAGCTACCAACTAGGAGTGTTACAGCCGGTCTTTCATCAGCTTGTCACATCGTGTGTTTGACAACAATTTGTCATTTGCTAACAAATTGTCTACCCGGTTCTCGTCAACGATGTGTTAAACTATTTTCAAATATAACAAGCGGTTGAAACCAGATTAAAATAGTACAATATTCATTTTATCATCATCATCAGCCTATGTTAGTTAGACATAGGCCTCCCCTAACTAGCGCCCTGTCTTTAGTTTGACGCGTGCACCATCTGCCTGCAGTCTTTTTCAGGTCGTCATCCCACCTGGTCGGAGGGCGTCCTACACTACGTTTACCGAGTCATGGTCTCCACTCAAGAACACAACCCAGCGTTTATCGGTTCTTCGCGAGATATGGCCGACACACTACCACTTCAGCTAAATTATATTCTGGATATCTATACAAAAACGAGGTTTAAGATTATAAGAAGGAATACTGAAGGATGTTCTGGGTTTTCATATCTTAATTATGAAAACCGGGAACCTCCTTCTTTTTCTAAGTTGGTTATAAATAGAAACATCCTTCTAACTTATGCAAGAGAAGACCTAGAGACTGCCATAATGCATTTTCACAACATAACAAAGAGCGATATTACTTATTCAATGTTCTGTACTAAAATAACATATTGCTATGAATTTTATAACATGTCTAGACGTATTTAGTTAATGGATAAACTTTTAATATAATGTATTTTATAAATAACTGAGAAATAAAGTTCAGAATTGCTTGTGAAGTAGTTAGCGTTAATAGAATTGTCTATGAGATGGGTTGTTATGCGTGAATTTAACCCCTTCAAAACCCCTTAAAACTTTAAATATTATGAACCCCTCTATTTTTTTTTAACTTACATGCAGTTCGTTGAGAATTATAATCGAACGTATTAATTTTAATTGTGCTTGAGAAGCTTTTCAGTTACACTCTTTGACTGTGCACCCACTGGATCGAAATCGAAGCTGGCTATGAAAGGATTTATTGATTTACATTAGACTAGCTTCTCCCCGCGTCTTCGCTTGCGCTTTTCCGGGATAAAAAGTAGTCTGTCCCCGTAATACCATCTATTTCCCTGCCTTTCATTGAGATTCGTTCAGCCGTTTAGGAGTGAACTCCGCGTGTTGTCGCGTATCAAAAACGGCGGTGGGTTTTGGCTCATAATCGTATCAAATTGAATCACTTATTTATAAGATGAATCAATGGTATATGGTATATTACTTAAAAGAGGGTCCCATACCACGGAAATGTATTAGAATAAGAAAAAGAAATAAACTTTATTATTATTATTATTAATGGTAAAAATACATAACGTAACCGCGCATTTTTTCAAGTTTATAAAGCACGTGTACCGACCGGACTACGTCGCGATATCTGCTTCGCTCCACAAATCCGTGGCTCTTTTCAAAAAACAAACAGACACACGGTGGTGCCATAAATAAAGGGTTCTTTTCGTCATCCGCTCGTACAGAACCCAAAAAATTAAGAAATCATGAAAATTCACCTTGAAAATAGATTATTAAGGTATTCCGTGAATCCGATTTCCGTCTTTAATTAATTAACGAAGATTTAAGGCTGCCAATCAAGTCAATATGAATTAATTCCTATCAGTTCGCGTAATCCTGGAATCCTTTCAATCTTCTGAGAAAAGGATTATTCGAATACTAGCTCATTCACGCGGTTTGGCGCACATTTTTCGGGATAAATTTAAGTAAAAATAAAAACCAACCTGACAATTTGACACATCATCATCTAGCTCCAAGATCAGGAGAGCTTGTGCTATGGCTAATAGATGACTATACTGGATACGATCTATTAAATATATATTCGATTCGTTCAGCCGTTGAGACGTGAACAGATAACAGGCAGACAGACAGACAACGTAACTATCGAATTTATAATACCTATAGTATGGATAGAAGGGAGTCGTCAATGATGGTGTTGTGGATTTTTTTTTCAAATATGGTGCTGGTAATATGATCTCATTGGTTCAGAAGTCAATAAATAACTTGATTCAAAAAGTCTCAGCGAAACATCAAATTGTAAGCTTGTAAAACTTCTCAAAACAAACCACATAAAACGAATGCAGGAATATATCTCATAGTATCGTAAAAATTCCAGGTCGTCTGTTCCAATCGGAAATTGACCCTTATATCAATATCACTCGGTTCAATTTAAACTGACACCTGCCACTAAGGCTTTGATTTTATAAGGGTGTAATTATTTAGTGACATTTCCAAACGAAAATGACACTTATTGGATTTCACTTATGACGGGGTATTTTTATGGCATTTCGAAATAATGGGTTTCTGAATAAGTTATCAGTTTGACATGCCGAAAAAGTGCTGCGACTACGGTAATACCAAACAAGCTTCTGTTAGCGGCTTCTCGCAGTGATTATTATGTGAAAAGCATTATAATATGCTTTTTATGGCTAAAATGTAGCCCATTCTATTATTTTTCTCACAACTCGTTATACAAAATTCTGTACAGATCCTTTTAGTGGTGTAGGGTTGAAGACTTGAAGGAGTATCAAACTTCCTTATTTTATAATATGATTTGAATTTTTGTCATGCGCCAGGTTTCAAATACGTCATTTGACTTTTATCTAATAATCATTCATTGCTAACGCACGCTTTTTACTAGCACTACACATTGAAGTGAAAATATTATTTATGTACCTATGTCTAGATAATTATTTGACTTATTTAGTACTCCCTACCATAATTACTATTATTATTATCTTTTTAATCTCGTTTTCTAATACACATTTTATGACATTGGTCAATAGATGAAATTGCCATATCGTACGTAGAAACGCTCTAATTACGTAAAACTATAAATTTCATATCTTAAATATAATTTAACCAACATCAAAACCCTACGATTTTCGCAAATTACTAACATAATCTACACCTCCACTTTAAATTTTATTTTACTTTTTTAAAGTAAATTATGGTATGACATGCAACTGGTTAACTTGCAGTTACTACGCGTTTGCTATTATCACCTATTTGTCGTCCGGGCGGGCCTCGCCCGCGTCGTGTTCAGTTCGCGGGTAGCAAGAAACGTTTGCCGTCCGCAATTATCTATATGTACCCTAATTTCCTTCCGTATGTTTAAATAAAAGGAACTAATTATGTCCTAATATTTGTCGTCAAGAATAACCTCAATGGTTTTCAAAATGTTACAAAGCTTGAACAACTTATCTATAAAAAATGCGCGCTATACAAAGTGCTCATACGACCGTAAATTTTTTTTTTTTTATGAAAATTATGCTTAAAATTTTATATACTTTTATTATTTAATGATTTAATAAGTGTTAGTTATCATAAATATATATTTTATCAAAAAACTTTTAAAGGCGTCCCGTAGCCTGTTGAGTTAATTATAATTTTTCTATTAGTTAGGTTCTAAACAGTGTTTAGTTTTAATCTAAGTTTGTAAAAAAAAAAAAATTATGTTAAATAAAGAACTTTGGAAAAACAAAAACAATAATCATTCACCAAAATTAAAGTAAAATTAATAATAAATTGTCTTTAAAAATGAGTTCAGATAGCAAAATGGCGCCACTTTAACCGTCTGTTGCACCGTAACCTTTAAGGTTTCTATAAAGCTCCATGAAAACGTAATGCTCCTTTGGCTTCCTTACTACAAAGGGTTTTACAATACCTTCAGTTCTTGTAAGACATTTTTTGTTCTACCTCCCCTTAAGAGCATTAAAATTGCAAAACATGTTTCCTGCCTTAATAAGGGGAATTGAAGGGAATTCTTGTTAAGCTGAACAAATACATTTCGCGCCGAAAAAGCTGGAAAAATCGAACTATTAAGCTTTTTAACCGACTTCAGGAGGAGTTTCTATGTTAGGTTGTATGTATTTTTTATATGTTCGTCGATTTCTCCGCCAATTAGGGACCGATTTTCAAAGTTCTTTTGCTATTATATAAGATGGAGAATAATTCATAGACCGTGGTCCCATAAAAAAAACATAAAATTACGTATAAAATTAGAATTTATTCCGTGAAGCATAGAAAACAACATTATGACGTAAGAATTCATTCACGCTCACTAGGCCAATGAGGTCATTAACTTATTTTGAGGTAAATTTACATGTTCAAAATAACCATTTTCTCCCACCGTCACACACGTAAAATAATATTTGAATCCAGAAAATAAAATCACACCCCGTTCTGAAGACCCCCTCTTCATGGGATGGGTCCCCGAGGGGGTCATTGGGGTTACATCCGTAATCACCTCACGTACAATATTGCGTCGATGTATTAGGTGACGTCAGTGACTAGTGCTTTTAACAGGGTTTGTTTGCATTTGTATGACATTTCGGAATGATAGTCAATTATACTGACACATAAATGATCCGTGCGCATAAATCCAACGCCGCTATCAAGCAGAACATAAATGTGAATTCAAATACGAGCTTAAACTCGTTACCTTTAGGTAGATTTTACAGTGACTAAATTGCGTCCTACAAGTTTCAAACGAGTGGCCCGCGAGCTGTCGAATGCCGTCAATATGAAATGCATTTTAACATTACGAGTTTAGGCCCATATTTAAATACAAATATTTGTGCTGCTTGGAAGCAAGCTTGCGTCTCTGATCAGCGACAACCTTCAGTCACCTCCTATGATCGTATATCAAGGGAGGACAATACCGTCCTCCCGTCGTGAGTTTTAAGCATAATAATATAATGATTGATAAAAAAAAACATATAGGAATTACGTACCTCAACATCTATGAATCTAAGGCCCGTATTATGAAAGCTTGCTCAGTCATAGATCTATGACTGAGCAAGCTTGTATTGAGTGACGTTTATGCCAGAGAAAAGCGCTACTGAAGCATAGATCGATGACTGAGCAAGCCTTCATACTACGTAAGACTACACTCTCGGCGTGTAACCGATAATTTTTACGCTAACTACCGAATTCACCGGTAAACCCAATTAAGACAACTTGACTCGTAACTGCTAAGTGCCTTAATGCTTGTGCAAATGGTGCAGGTAGGACTAGCGCTTGCTGGCAGGTGCACTTGGATTATCACTGAGGTTTCATGGAAAAACTATAGTTATATTATCTAAACAGTTTTTAAGGGGAGGTGCCAAGAAGGCGAAATAATTTAATCAAACTGGAAATTATCGCGTGAGCGAAGCCCCGAGCTGAAACTAGTCTCAACAGATAATTTCAACATCTCTTTTTCAAGATCAATGTTTAAGCTACCACTCGTAGGTTCAGGACTACATGATGACACACTCAGGCAGTCGTATTCTTTTGTTCTGTAATGTCCCTTCTGGGTAGAGCCTCTTTCTATTTATTATGAAGTACTTAAAATCGGCTATTAGTATAATAAAATAAAACTTTAAAATATATTTAATAATAATATAAACTTTTGCCATTTTTTTAAACGTTATTTTATGTCACCAAGGACCAGAGTGCTTGGGAAGACAAATCCAACGAACCTAAACTCGACACGGTTACGTGTAGTTTAGTTTAGGAGTTTCTATGATTGGCCACATTCTGTCTCCATCATCAGATCAGCTTGATGGTACCATGATATTGCATTGTCACCGAACTTACATAAGTAAGCCAAATTTCAGCTCAATAGGTGGTGGATAACTGGTCTAAAATTCAGTTTCAAGATTTGTCCTACACTATCTATCAGAGCAAGTAGAATAAAAACGCCGTAGAATAAAACAACATTTCTTTATCTAAGTACTAGCTTCTGCCCGCGGTTTCAACTAAAACTTCATGAGTGCAAAATTTCAGCTCGCTCCATTCAGTAGTTTTGGCGTTGTCTCACAAGCACCTTCACAACACCACAAACTTTCGCTTTAACAACATTAGTAGTAGGGATAGTGTGCAAGCAAAACCGCAGAATAAACATCTATATTCTTAAACCCATCTGCCAGAACAGTTAAGGCGCAGTTAGTTTTAACTGCTCATTAGCTAAGTTTGATAATTCCACGTTAAAACTTAGTTCTTCGTTAATCGTGTCACGGTTATGCAATCTCTGACTGGCTCCACAGTCCGTTGATACGGGCCAAATCTGTTTAGCTAATTCTCTACCTGTATTTAACTAGATTATGCCCTTGGAGTCCCAAATCCCGCCTACGACGCCAGAGGGTGCAGGTTCGATTCCCGCCTTGGTATTTTTTTTTGTAAAATCTGCAATTGTTCCGGGTGTTCTGGGTATTCTTCTGGCTATCTCTTCTTCTCTTTCGAGCAACGAATTAGCATTGCCATTCAACGTGGCAACGCGCTCAAACTTTTGTGGTATGCTAGCAAGACATTTTATCACCGTGAAATGTAGGTATCTAAGCAATGCTGGATGTATGTGCTATGTCCTTTACTCCTAAAATGTATCCAAAGATATCGATTGAAGCCCATATTCGAATGCCTAGTTTTGTGCCGCTTCCGCACAAGTAGCCGTGCTGGATGTTTGTGCTATGGCCTTTACTCCTTACTTCCCTTAAGTAACTCGCATTGACTGCCCAGCCTCAGCGGTGCAACCAGCAGGGGCGCGCTAACGCCTGGAGGCCATGAAAGAGTTAAGCTAACACAATCCATTCTTTAGTTTTCCTTTACTTTAGGATTAAAGCTCCGGGTATCGTTCAGTAGTAGTCAGTCATGTCCCGGAAACTCGAGTGCGCTGTAAAATTGCTACGTTCAGAGCTGAGGTAATTGCGAGGGATGATGCAGCTCAAAGGTATACAGCTGGATCAGTTTTTTTTTTTAATAAAATACCAATGAATGAATATACAGTGGCACAAGATGTATCTATGCACTAGCCCAATTCGATATCAAATTTCTGTAAACAAACCACGACACAAAGCACTCAAACAGACTAGCTTGGCGTCGCATTTCAGATAATTGTAAGCAATGTTTAGTAATTAGACGTTACCCCGAGTGCGAGGGCTTACGCACTATACCAACCAAAAAATCTAGAAATTTTGTCCGATTGTCACACATTATTTGGTGGCAGATCGTGAGTACAAACCTTTTTCCCGCAAAGGTAATCGAACTCGTAACCTCCTGTATCGCAGGCGGACCTTCGCCCGCTGCGCAACCGGGGTCGCTAATTAATCACTTCAACACTGAACGAATTTCACAAGATTTTAATAATATAAGCGATGTAGCTGTTTACCACAGCCTATGCCGGATAGTCGACGTTCATTGAATCCTAATTGGGCCAAAGCGGGTCTTACATTCACAATTTTGACGAATATTCGACGATGCTGCAAATTCTGCAGCAAAAGTGGCTTAGCCTAGATTGTCTTTTTCATAATTGAGATTTTCATCGGAATTTTCGTGTAGTAGGATCGAAAACCCCTCGCAGTAAATATGTACTTACTTATCCAATGATAAGTATTTGTTTTTTACCCCAGATATTATGAAACTCTCAAATACTTTTTTAGTTTTAGTACAGCTGGTCAGATATACCTACTCGTAAATGTATTACATTATACTGTCATCATTATTTTAAATATTTGACACCTTATCTCATTTGACTTTCTAACCCAATCATTTTGTTACCAAATACCTCAAAATACAAAAACTATTTTCTCATTCCACATTTATTTTGTCACGCCTTTACACCTCCGAGGCGCAAGAGGAAAAAGGGCAAGATTATACCAATAACCCAGTTTAGAGTTCCCTCGCAAAAAAATACAAAAAAAGACAAAAAATGCGTCGTTTTCCTTGTTCTTATCTAGTGTTTCAGTTCTCTGAACGCTTAACCCGTGGATAAATAGCCGTCGTTTTAAAGATTGCCTCAGTAAAACTAGTGCTATCTCTTACACATGACTTAATCGTTGCGACAGTGCACGGGTTAGTGAAAAACAGAAGGGATACTTACTCCGACATCGGTTCAATTTACAATTTTTTAGGCTGGATGTTAGAGTAAGAATAAGAATACCTATTTATTGTAACATTTAGTAAAACATCCATATGAAAGGTCGTAATAATCATGATTTGTGTAAAGTGAAGTATGGTAAAGTGATTTGAAATAGGTAAAGTGTAAAACTTGGGCCAGAAAAAACCTGAAAAAGTCCCTCATTAAGGGACTTTTTCATTATGAAACGTTGGTGTTCTTCCAACACAAATGGGCAGCGGGTTAACAAAGAACCTTTCGATGCTAATGACTGAATTCCCTGTTTGGTCACTATAGTAAAAACAATTAAATTAGGCTGTTGATATACCCAAAATACCTTTTTTTAATGTTCACTTTATGATACGAAATTCTCCATAACGACGGAATGCTTATTCAAATTCGTGCGTACGTATTTCATTCAACTAGGATCAAATCATTAAAACCGAACACTAAATTAGCAACCTAAATCAAAAGCGAAACAATCCCGTCCCAGTAAATGCAAATCAGCATCACAACCAACCAACTCAAACTAATTACGAACCTGTCACTCTGTTTACGCTACACTGTGACAGGACAACGACGCCATTAATCTCAACCGGTACGCTACCGGTATTAATCTTAACCGGTACTGTACCGATTTGTACCGGTATCTATTGTGGGCTAGAATCCTTTGATATGGATATGGGCGAGTTAATAATAGTGGTTGTGATTGTTATCGAAGTGGGTTATAACTGTTAATGGATGTGTTTTGTGTGGAAGAGCGGTAGATAGGTAGACGAAAGAAAGGGTTATGGGCCTCTAGGGTCTAAATCATGGCGACCGCTAGCTGTAGAAATGGTAATATAATGTTGTATACACGCATTCACTGCCCAGCCTAAGAAAGTTTTCCCACGACGCACGACACCACACGACAAAATGCAGTGACGACTCCGGGCGTCATACATTTCTACAAGCCTGTCGTGCTGTGCGGTGTCGTTGCGTGTGTAAACGATTCATAGAAATGTATGACGCCCGAAGCCGTCACCGCATTTAGTCGTTTGAACTCGTGTGGTGTCGTACCTCGTGAGAAAAACCCGTAAGAGTGCGACGGGATGCTGCACATGTTGTAAAAGTTGCGGGAACGTTATGGGAACTTTTTTTTTTCCTAAATACAAAAAGATACACTGACAAAGGGTGAGTTTCTTAAAATAAAACAAAGACACGGAAATAAAGTGATATTTTTGATTTCTGTCGCTTTGGTATGTAGACTAAACTAAAAAAAGTGACTAAGAAACCTTTAGCCTGTTAGTTGTTATTTTTCGAGTTGGAGCAAAACCCGTCCGAAGTTTTTTATCTTCTACATGGATAATCTGATATTTTGTAGTAAGCCTTTTTGCACAGAAAGTTTTTGACAGTTTGTTTGAATTTATTTACTGATAGATTTTGCAACTCACTAGGAGTTTCGTTGTAGAAGTTAAAAGTAAGGTTAGATAGAAGTTAAAGGGCAATGTATACGACATTGCCCTTTAAAAGATACATTAATTTTGTGAAGCCTGGTTGTGGGCTTAGCGTGTTTATGTTTATTTCTAGTATTTATTATTATGTATATCGCTATTTTTAGGGAAGCTTTTGATATTTTTAAGAGTGTACAACATGTTTTCATAAATATATTGATAGGGGTGTGTGATGTGTAATGAGTTATAGATCACTTTTTAAAAGCTGGCTTGATTATCTTTCGTTTATTCGTACAATTATTTTTGTTGACATTTATTAGTTTTAGTTTTTGTTATTTATCAGATTATTTTTGTTCTTAGTTTGCGTGTGTGTATTAAGCCACTTTACGCAGCATGGTCTCCAAGGAAGACCTGCGATCTGCTCTACCATATCACACACTGAGTCAAGACGAATTTTGTGGAGATTGAGGTTTTGTCAGTTTTTTTGTTAAATTAAGGTTTAGGTATTATGTTTCTTATTATTCATCTCTGTTGTTGGCTTGGCTACCTTGCGAGTAGAAATTTGCACGTGGGTCATATTTTGTCGGGTTATAGTGTCGCCGTCTTACCTATTACATGTAAATTTTATTTGTAAAATAGGAGGACTTGGAATTTCCTTTCTTTACGTTTGTGACTGGTCCATCATATGCCCCTCCAACTTAGTAATGGCCTGGCTGCCCGCTCGTGGTGCGGAGCACACATACACCCTGGTACCAATTTATGGAGTGTAACGTTTTTGATTCAGACTTTGTTCACAAAAGATAGAGGTTAAAAAAATTCTCCAATTGACATTTAAATCTCAAAATACCATCAACTTCTTCTATCATTGTTCGACATTATTACGTCACCATATTACCTGCCTTAGCGAAGGTTTACAGCTATGTAGGTACTGACCTGTCCATCATATCTCCCTCTGGCCTGGTGATGGCCTGGCTCCCCGCTCGAGGCGCAGAGTACACGTACACCCTGGTGTCTCCCTTGTACCACTTGATGGAGTGCATCTCTCCGCAGGAGGCGCCGTCGATGCGGCAGCGTAGGCGGGCGGTGCTGCCGACTAGGGCGGACGCGTGGTCTGGAAAGAAAAGAGGAAGAGGTTAAATAATACTATTAACCTATCTGTCTTATAGTACACTTAAGTACTTATACAAAGGAGTTGTTAATGACGTAATCTTTCCTGCTGTCCTGAGCCCCAGTTCAAGTTGACTATAGCATAGAGACGTCGTCATCGTGAAGTCTCCATATTCTATGAAATTTGTTACAGCGCCTCTAGCGTGCAGACAGGGAACTACGCAAATCTCGTACATAAATATGGGAGATTACGATCACGTCTCGATACCGTCTTCAACGGAAACTAGGGCTCAGAAGGCCTATTTTAATACTACAAAATACGCAATAACTTGTTTTTTGAGCAAATTGGTAGGTACAGTCATTCAGTGTAATAGAGTACACCAATTAGCCGAAACAAAACACGAAATTTTGTGTTGGAGAATTAAAATACTGAGCAGCTTCCATTGGTGGGAATATTGCGGGAATGTCTGCGACCAAAGAGATTAATTAATAAATATAACATTTCATTGCCTGCGACACAGCTATGAAAACTTCTGCAGATGGTATCGTTTCCATTTTAAACCATGTATGTAGTATAAACATTGTATTTTGTTCCAAAATAAACGAAACGACATTATTTGGTAATTTAATTTAATTTTAGTACATATTATTGTAATGGTTTTCAGCTACAAATAAAGTATTTCTTATCTTATCTTATCTTATTTCTTTCTACTCTGGTTTGCTGGCCGGTTCCGTGTCTCTCATATCTTTGGAAGGAGGGAGGAAGGAAAAAAATACATTTATGTGTTTTTTTAAACTAAGTATAGGAAAAACCTTCTCGGAGAAGGCCTGGCCGATGGTCATACGTTCTTAAGTATTTCCAAGTAAAGGTAAAAAAGGAAGGAAAAGGTAATGCAATGAAAAAAAGGTCTTAACTCACTGTGTATTCACCAATTTAACCACCAGAGTTTAAACTATTTACTAAACTAATTAGTATATGTACCTAATTTTTCTAAAAGGTTAGCAATGGGAGCTGGAGCGAGACCGGGTTCGGAAAATTCTCCATACAATGGAAAACTTTCAAAATCATTCTTTGGAAAAATGATTTCATAACAGCTCTTACAATTTTTTTCCACTCTTGTATCATAATAGCTCACTTACACAAAACTGCATCTCAAAAAGCAAAAAGATGCAACTTGTAATTTAAATTCCTAGTTCCTTGAAACTGGAAGCTTCCAGCAAATTTCCCTCACAAGAGCTTCTTGCAGCTGTGTTTTCAGAGCTGGCTTATAGCGCATTTTTCTTACAACAAAATTACCACTGTTTAGGTAAGGACTTGGAGAGTAGACGGGAGTGCTCCGTGGCTTCGAACTTATATTTATATTCCAACCAAATTGTATGTTCAATCTTTGTAAACATTTGCGTACCTATTGACAATAAATGACATTTATCTTAAACTTCTTAAACATCAAATATAATTCCACCTGAGTAAGTCACTTCTTATACGTAAAAGGTGAAAAAGACGATGTGAAAGGATTACCTTATAAGTTACATATTTTTATTAAACATAGAAAACAGCCAGATCACTCAGAATAAATATCTACAGGTCGTACGAATATTTGCCCTAAGGCAGGAATCAAAACCGCCACCTTCTTGCGCATGCGGACCTATGTTCGCTGAGCCACTGAGGTAGTCATTACTTCATTACACAGGCTGATTTTGCATCATCACGAAAAAAAAAGAATTGTAATACCTGGACGTGCTATGATTTCCTATCCGCCAAGTGTGATGATATTGACATTTTAGGGGGAGACACGTTAGCTTATTTGTTTTGATGAGGACCACGTCATTGAATCATGTAGTCTCGGCGTATAAGCCAGCGTTTCTCATACTTGTACGTAAAGCAGTGAACGATTCTCAAACTTGCGCGCACGGATTTGGGTAAAAAGTTTGATTATTTTGTACGTCAGAAAGGATTTACAAGTTCTCCAGCTTGTTACAAAGGAGAAGAATTATGGCAATTTTATCTTTTGAAAAGTTTTATTGCCATTTTGTAGACTTTTAAAAGCTTTCGGTTATTTGAGAACTGTTTTAATGTACCTACTTACTTTACAAGTTTCACAAATTGTTTCAAATTCAATGCTTAGGTAGTATGAAAGTTATAATGAACTGTATAAAAATTGCAAGTAAATATTATGCTCATGGGTTAGATTGGTTCCTGTCTAATTAGTTTGTATCCCATAATTGGTAGGTTTGGGGTAGGTAGATTACTTTTACATTTAATTAATACTAGAACTTGGGAGAGACAAGGGGAGGCCTAAGTCGCAGGACAACCTGGCCAATAAACTGGTTCCTGAAGAATTTCAGCTATTATTAATAAATTACTACTTTATATACTGTATAATTTATTACATGTACCTACTGTACCTAGGTTCTTTGGTCAGCGAATAAAGGCTATTTTTATGTATTTATTAACACTAAAGGTCTGCTCTGGCATCGCACGGGTATATTGTATAGCCTATGTTCTTCAGTAATAATGTAGGATTCTAATGGTGAAAAAAATAATCAAATCGGTCCTGTAGTTTCGGAGCCAATTTAAAACAAACAAATCTTTCCTCTTTATAATACTGTAGTCTAGATAAAGTTTCTACTTAAAGAAAACCTGTCTGTGACTTTGCAAATAATTTAAAGAGCTATCAATCCATCGACACCCAATTTACCGAAATCTTCCACTAAAAAATCGATCGGCCATTTTACAATAGCTCGCACAAAATGGCTGCTTCATTGGCTGAATAACGGTTGATCCTATTATCTTAATTAGGTATTAAATATAAGCCGATGTCGTAATCAGAGCATAAAATTTTACTCTTGTTAATGTTACAGAAAATATTGGGAGATAACAAAGGAGCCATTGTTCTTGTTTGAATTGTTCGATTTATTTTTACGTGATTGGTTTTTTTTAAGCTGCCTATTATTAGCGTTAAGCTGATACTTATCCTTTTATTACTAATTATTTCAAAACCCCGGTACGTGGATTCCCATACGTTTTTCTGGGATATAAAGTAGCACACCTATAGAGCCTACGACGCCATATTGTGAGGAGGATAGGCATAGGATTTTGCGTTCATAGGAGCGGGACAGGGCAGAGCAACGCAGAGTACCTAACTAGTTAGTACGTTATTTGAGAAAAAAAAACGCCACAAATAAAATGTTCTTCATACTAAGTTCAATTACCATACTTATTCTCAAGATCTCAATTTCTGTATATAAAGATTTTATAAAAATTTAGAGGTCAGTTTGCGATTTTTTTCCATCGAGAATGTTTTATGGTATCGTGTTTTCGTAAAATATTATGAACAATGGAGTAAGTCCTGAACTTTACCATAATGTATCAATTTAAAAGTTAAATATTCAGTAGGTAGTTTGGAAGATTGGACATCCGGCGGGTTTTAAAATAAGTGACGAGGTGTTGATAGGTAGAGCAGTGATGACAGAATGGTGGCTGGCAGTAGGGAAAAAGAAACGTCTGGTAGCCGTATACCTTGTCAAGCTTTTTCATCAAACTCATCAAGCATACAGCCTCCCTTATTATTAAAAACATGAAAAACATCAGAACTTGTAATAAGATTTCAAAAACAGAGACATCAACTGTTTACGATCGAAGAAACTCGCATTACTTTCTAAATGGTGATAAAAGTTATAAGCTAAGGGCTTTGCTACATGATGCGGAAGATAAGGGCTGCGGTGCGAATATTTAGTGATCTGGTAACGCGGTTAGAAAAGGGACTTATTTGATTATCACATAGACCTTAATTATAAAAAAATATAACAGTTTATTTCGTACCTATAAGGATGTAAGTACGAGTGGATAGATCGATGGATGTACTTCTTCACGCCAAAACTACTGCACGGTTCTAGCTTTGCAACACACAAAGACAATCACACAGGCTTCGGTTTGTCCTAAAAACCTGTTGCCGGGACTAACAGCAACCTAACAATGAATGGATATAAAGAAATGCAAATAGAGATTACCTTATCCCATACAACAAACGTGATTTTTTTTGCCGTTTTTATAGATAATGGTACGGAACCCGTGCGCGAGTCCGACTCGCACTTGGCCGGTTTTATTTATGTTGTTTGCATGTATTGGTCATAAGCACATTTTTTAATTTTTCTACCTAATCGCACGGTATTCCACCGCATAGTCTAGTCACGCCTTTACAATTTTTCCCGCAATAAACCCGTCCTAAGTTACAAGGGCCAGAATCCAGTAAATAACACATCCACCTTTAAACTAAAGCAATAAAAAAGAAATATTTTCGGAAACTTCTCGAATAAACCAATGTAATTGGCCCACAATTTATGTGGCGGAGCAACTTTCTGCGAGTTAAAAAGTCTTTGAGTTTTGTCTTCTGAAATCACGAATGTTCGGGTGATTTGTGAAACTAAACATATTAGGGAACTTCAGAATTTAGCAAATTCTGAAGTTCTCGAAGTTTATAAAAAAATGTAAATAAGTGATTTTTGAAATCCATCCGTCACTTTTCGACCATCCCGATGGACCGACAACATCGTAGCGTTCGCAGGGAGTCGATGGATGGAGACGGCTCAGGACCGCTATTCGAGGCCTATGTCCAGCTGTGGACGTTTGTAGGCTTTTATGATTTTTGTAAAGCATTTATATTTCTTGAGAGACATTAATTCGGCTTGTTAATTTGGCAATTTCCAAAAACTAAACCAAATTACAAGGGAACGGGCTGAACAAATTCACCGAAAACGACAAAATTTGCTGCGCACAAAATGATAAAACTTTGTCAATTTGAAATAATTAAGATAATTTGAACTGATGGTGTAAAGTTGAACGAAATATCTTCGTTTTGTTTTTGCCGGTGGAAATGTTTTTCGACTACATGCACCCGGATTTATTTAGATCACTAGTTTTTTTTTTGTTCTCTCGACTTATAAAAATACGAGTGTGGTTCATATGTATTAAGTTTTAAGATATAGATAAAGGTCATAACGACTTATTGAAACTTCCAGACGAATGACAGCAGGTTCATTTTGTGTATTTTAACACCTTCATTGCGATTTCCAATCCACCTACCAGCGTAGAGATTATAATATAACCCCCTTAGTTTGCAGGTGGCATGTTCAGTTGTGGACGTATTGTGAATGGAATCAAGTAGCGAGGCGTTTTATACAGAATTCCAACTTATTGGGACCCCACTGCCATTGCAAATGCCTCTTATGAATGCCTCTCAAGCGACGCAATACTCTGTCTTTAAGTTTCGCATGATGTAAAACCGGAAACGTGTAGACCAGACTAGAAATTCTATTTTAAATTGTTTTGAGAAATGGATAAAGTAATTTAGTTTCGTGTTTGAGAGTTTAATGTAGACTGCAGAGTCTCAGTACGAGTGGCGACAGACTCTGATTATTTGGACTCATTTTGGACTCTATCGTGATTAATATAGGGCGGAAGAGGTGTTAAAGGAAGTCCTGGAATGTCTGGAGCTTTTGTTCAGCAAGGTTTTGAAAAAGCCATATTTAAAGTTTGCCTGGAACCCATGTTAAAAAATCAAATGATTTGAGGTAAAACTCATATGTCTGTAAGTTTGACCCCAGTGGCGCAGCCAGTGAAGGTCCACCTGCGACGCAGGAGGAGGGTTTGATTCCCGCATCGGGACAAATGTTTGTTCGATCTACAGATATTTGTCTTGCATGCTCTGCCCTGTTTTCTTCAACCTGCATGCCCAGCGTATGGCATTTCTCTCTCATAAGAGCCAATAAGGGGCTTATGAGTTCACTGGGACTATTTAATAGGTCCAGCAGTGGGCTATTACAAAGACACAACTGTCCCTAACCTTAGTGAACTAATAAAATATTCAACTGAAATATAAAATACTCACGTTTGCCCGGTTTTTAAATAAGAAAATATTTCTGATGGAATTGAATCCGTAAGGCAGTTTATTTGGAATTTCGTCTCGCTCGGTTCAATACTGAGATGAAATGATTCATTTATTTCATTCACTCACTCAGCTGTTCACTAAGGACAGTCAGCGACAAAAGATGATTTTATATTTTTTGAACTGCAAAACTGAAAATTTCTTCGTTCTCAAGTACCTATATTTCCAAAACACTGGTTAATGCGCGATGTTTTTTGAAGATGGTCCAATTATTTCTTGTTCGGTCAGTAAAGGGATCGCTCCGTACTAGTACAATCGTGCTCATGTACTACTTTGATCTTCTAGTACTATTAGCTATTACAATATAATAAAACAATACTTTTTGGCATCACCAATACAAAAAGACAACACCTCAAATAAAATAGTACCTCGCTCTGAAAAAAAAGCATTCTTGTCTTGCAATTCCGTCTGACACAATATAGTAGTTACGAATGAAAATATTAGTATACGTACTACTGAACGAACAAAATGGAATTTCAAATAGTTATTAATAATCCGATTGCAAATTTTATGTTATTGAAATATAGTGATTCAGCCGCGAACTTTTTTGTGGTTTCGAGATTGAATTCCGATAAAAACGTTCAGTCTTTTGTTTCATTGAAGTCTACGGTGAGGGGCAAGCGCGGTGAAGTGGGGAACGGGTAGATACTACGTCCAGCGCGACGTCGCGCGTCTTCGTTCCATATTATGTATACTGTGTCTTCGTCGTCTCGTTATCACGCTTGTGTGAAAATCAAATCCCCACTTCTAGTATACGTTAGTTGCGTTAGTTGTGACACCACGTTGAGCCTGTTGACTCGCATATCGTAGCGTATTGCGTCCCCTATCACGATATCAAATCTATTTATATAAAATCATCCACATCGAATAATAACCGATAAAAACATGAAACAGAAAATGGAGCCTTCATTCGATTCACATTGAAACGATTCTCGTATCAGCCATTCCCGTTTGATCTACCTCGAAATAGATAACCCACTATCGTAAGTGTTGAGAACCAATTAAACTTTTCATTAAAAATCAAGATCAAGAAATAACGAGTTTTATCTATAAATAGATTCGAAAGTCGACTTTTTTTAAATATTTACTCAATAGACCTTCGTTTGACCACTATTTGACCTAAAAGTAAGTAAAGATGTGGCCAACGGTGTATCGCGAACGTCTAGAAGATACCTATTCACTCTTGTCTTGAAGATACCCTTGAAGATAAGGTTGTAATTGACGAGAAAAACAGCAGCAGGGAGCGTGTTCCAAACCCCAGCGATACGAATGGTGAAGGTGGAGGAAAAACGATGATGACGCATTCTCAATCAGAAGAACGCAGGTCATACCTGTTTCGGCGGCTTGTATGGGTTTTTGTATGAGTTTTCATAATTTTTTTACGGTAAAATTATTCTGTAAGTGAATTCTTGTTCTTCTTTTAATATCACAGATGCATTTGTGACTGACTGTACCTGCAGCTCTCAGCTCAGATGAATTGGGAACGTGCTTTTGAGTGTTTCTGTTTTAAAATTTAGCTGTGAAATTTAAAATGTTTTTATATTTTGAGTAAAAATTCTTACGAGTCAGTTTTTTCAGACCGTAAAAGATTACCTCAGTCAAGTTCAAGTATTTAATTTTTCAAGCAATGCGGTAAACATTGCTTGAGAAAATTAAATACTTGAAACAAGGTTTAAAACATGACTACTCTCATGGTATCTACCTGGATACACCCAACGACAAATTCTGTGCTTTATGTACACTATAATAGTTCATATGAATAATGAAGCTATGGCAAAAATCCACAAAGGCGTTTAACAGGGAAGCCTATGTCCAGCACTGGACTACTAAAATGTCTGTTGATGTGGTACTAAAAAAGTTATCTAAATCAGTCTAGTTGTTTAACTAACCGGATATTAACTATCTACTTATTGCAAGTTACCAAGATACCGATGATTTTATTTTATGTGAACACTTTCTTAGCCCATGACGCAGGTGTCCACTACGTGGGGCGGAACCGCGGGCAGTTAATGTGATAAAACTAAAGTAGGCACCAACCTTACAATAACGCCATTAGCAAAAAATAAAGCACATTCACATTATGAAATTACTTTTGTGCCGCCCGTTACATAGAAAATACCCAGAACACCTGGATCAATTTGCAGAAACATAAAAAAATTGCCCCAGGGCGGGAATCGAACACGCAACCCCCCTGCAGGCGGATCTTCGCCCACTGCGCCACATCGGTCGTCAATCTCAATACCTTCTTAAAACCTACCTACACAACACATACACATAGTAATATGTGGCTTGTAAACTTATTTATACCAGTAAAAATATATTCACCTGAAAAAAAAATATATAAAATGACATGCAAGGCTCACATAAGTTTGATATTAGAAAAGTTTGTCGCATCTCGTATGTTCATTACAAGTTGTGGACGAGTTTAAAACGAGTTCGGACGAGTTCGTTTGTAAACGAGATGTTTTATAAACGCTAATAAGCTTTAAACAAGTATCTTGTTTCTGTGAAACTTGAGAACTAAATAATGCTGATAACTGAAAGTTTTAAACGGATACAACTTTCGACGAAAGTCGCTGAACAGGTCCAATGACAAATGTTGCCGAACATCATAATTATATAATCATCGTCTAATTTTAGGGATTATGATAAGGTTTTTTTAATATTGATTTCTATGTTCTATGATGATCATGTCTTATCCATCCCTGAAAGATTTGTCATTTACTTCCTGTTAGGTACATTTAGATAAATATTGACATTGGATTCCTATTGTTATGTGATAGAAAAGTGCAATTTCTTTAGTTTTCGAGTAGCATAGTTATGTCCGTCACTGGGACACAATGTACCTTCCTGCCAAATTCATTAAGATCCGTTCTGCCGTTTAGGCGTGAAAAGGTAACAGACAGACAAAGTTATTTTCTAATTTATAATATTAGTACAGATTCATTAAATGAAAGAACGCCTGGGACTAGTCCAGCAGTGGGTTACTTAAAGACTGTGATAATGATGATGCAAGCCGACCAAAAAAACGTATTCTTAAAAGCTACACATGTTTTCGCCATATTAACCCATCAATAAGTAACTTCTTAGCCTACAAATCATTCGGCAGCGCTCGGCCAACTTCGGGAATTGCCCGCGAATTTATGTAGCGGTGAAAGTGTAATGTTGCGAGTAATAATACTTTCTGGGTAACTTTCGAAATGGCTTCTTGTGGGGAAATCTTTTGATGGTCTGCGCAGTAGAAGCCGTATTAATATTAAAGGCGAGAAATAAGAAGAAATACGTGTTAAAGGTATTCTTTTAATCACGTTTCAAATCGAAGGTGCCTTTATTTGCGACCTCCCGACAACTGCTGGGGTAAACGTGTTCTTGAGTGGAGAGCGCGACTTTGTAAACGTAGTGTAGGACGTCTTTCGGCCAGGTGGGATGACGATCTGCGAAAGATTGCAGGTAGATGTTGGATGCGGCAAGCTGAAGACAGGGCGCTATGGTGCTCGTTAGGGAAGGCCTATGTCCAGCTGTGGACTAATATAGGCTCATGATGATGATGATTTATTCCGTCTTAACGCTTTTATCAATTCAAACTCACACTGACACATTCAAACATACACAAATCCTTCTTAAAACCCTTCATAATTTTAATCGCTGAAAGGTAAAACCATAAACCACTCGGATTTTGTAGCTAAATGCGAAAAATGGCGTCAATAAAACAAAACATTTCTCTCCAGAGGCTCTCGTAACCCGTTTCGTCCTTATGTATAATATAAAACACATGTCATATATTTTTGTCTGTTTGTTTGTCGTGGGTCTAATTGGAGCGAAAACAACGAAGGGTACTTCTAATCTGAGTAGGGATGGGTTGTGCTCGATGGTTATTTTGTCGATTAATTTTATGTTTGAGGATTACTGAAAGTATACGCTTAAAACTGTGCATCCACCACATTGAAATCGGAGTCGTAAGTAGCGTACGACTGAATGCGGTGGACAGATTTAATGTGATTTACTATATGAATTGTCGTTCCGATACCTAAAGAGGCCAATGCGACCTTGAAAAAATGCGCATTCACTGCCCGTAACGGATAGGGTGTACTAGAAGCATATGTGCGTCATGAACCGAAGCTAACTTCGGCCTAGTTTGTTTTAGCTTTTTCATAGCTTAAACGAATTCTGATGACACTTTTACTTGCGTGGTTTACAAATCTGTTAGACTATTTCAAAATAAGAATCGATACAATTATGCTTAAAACAGGCAACACAGATCCTAAATAGACAGGTGATCTACGTGACAGTAAACATGTCAACAAAATCAGTAGCGCAATTTTTAATTTGCCAAACAACCACCCTTATTTTTCAAAAACAGAATCGTAACAACTAGGATGACCCATCTAAAGTTTGAAACAGTAATCGGTTTTTGCAAGCTTACATTTATAAAAAGCATTCCCTAGAAAACTGTAAAGCTGATCCCCATTTTAAACTCCAATTTTATTTACATTTCGAATATCATGAGGATTTTCACAAAATCACAGCAACCTTTAAGCGATATTCAGGTCAGAGCGGTCAACTCCCGAGAGACTTGACCGACCGTGGAAAACTGCTGTACTGGTTCATGTTTACACCATGTCACACGTCCATATTTCAGTTCAAATATCGAATTAATCATGGCGGACGTTCTATTTACAAAATCTCTAGTGTCCGACTGTTTATCCGAAGTGGCTGCGCAACTGTTTGAATTGAATTTCAAAATAGAGATAGGCAATTTTACGTTCAATTTTCAACGGTGTATCTATATGCATTAGAATTTCTAGGAGTTTATTTTACACATCTGTGCTTGAAAATTGTAATTCACGTGTCAACCTTTCTTATTTATTCGCGATATTGACCTTCGCACGTTTTGGTCGTTAAGTTTCAGATTTATTGATAAAACTTTGGGATTTATGTGATACATTAGGCATAAACCAAATTAATGTCATTTATTTATCTCACGTCTCCAAAAGATACGGGACTCATTTCACAACTAAAAATATGTTTGAGTGGTTTTGTACAAAATAATAAATACTTAGCCCTTTAGTAGTTTTGTAAAATAAAATTATAACCAATCATCGATGATTTTTTTGTTCTCAAGTTATAATTTGGTATCGATATTGATTTTTTGTGGTCTGCTGTAAATCAATATGACCATTAATTAAAGAGGTCACCAATTATGACGCATGCATTGTTAAGCTACTTCTGATATTCAGTACACGTTTTATGGATAGTGCAGGGAAATAAATTATCGCAAAGTATCGAGTAAACGCTTTATCCGCTAGTGATTGAGAGCCATCTGTTGGCTGAAATTAGACGGTATTTGCATCGATGGGATTTACAATAGAGCTGTGTGATTAAACAGCTGTCATTTTGTAGACATTTAACCCTTTAAAAGACAAAAAATTACATTTAAAGTCGAAATGCTCTAATACGCCAGCCCTCTTAAAGTTTTAAAAATCAAAAGTAATTTTTTACTTTTGAATTTAAAATCTAACCGCAAATTATGTTTGAGCAGGGCTACAAAACTTTTGAACCAGGCTTTACCAAATTGTAACAAAATATTGGCATAGATGTTATTAAATCAATGAAAAGGTATCTACGGTAAGGCCGCAGTGGACCTGTTAAATATGAAGGAACCGTAAGATACAGCTGCCCTTCCTCTGGTAGGTTCCTTTATTTGACTCTCACGATATCGAGGGAAAAAGTTGTACAGGTCAATTTTTACGCCACAACCGCTATGGCCAATTCGCATATTCAGTTAGAAATTTACACGTTACAATTGTTAAAGTGAATTAAAAAGAAAATAAAACGCCAACAATAATTGTGACTTGCAAATAACGTTTAACATAATTTCCACTAAAGAAGCAATTCCCCTTAAACCCCCGACATGATGTCATACAAATCTCCTTATGTTAATATTGTATGTAATTTCGCGCATTTTGACGTCATCGTCGTTACGGCGATAATGTCAACGTGACACAGTGCGAGCGAAACAGTAAAACAGTTTAAAACTGGAACTAAATTAAAACTCTCTGGGAAATAAACCAAACCACAGATTATTAAAAAAAATACCCAGATCTGCAGGCATCTTTACACGCGTTTTGACGGGATAAAAAAGATATATATTAACAAGTTCAAGAACTTTATCTGTGAAAAATTTCAGCCTGATCCGTTCAGTAGTTTTCTCGTGAAGAGGCAACAATCTTGCATCCAATCAGCTAAACGTTTGCATTTATAATAGTAGTGTGATTTTTATCGTCTTCACAGCAGTGTACTCACTACTTCTGTTAGGTCGACCTTTAAAATATTATTAAGTACATTCAAAATTTATGAAATGATTTTAAAGATAATAATAATAATGCTGGACCATCATTATCTAGACCTAAGCTAAGCAGAGCTTGTGTTATGGGTACTAGATAACTAATATTTTTACGGTTTATATTTTTGCTTCACATGTTTTGCTTGTAGTAATAACATGTTCTGTATGCACATAAGTTGTGTTTCGATCAAGTTTTAGACTTTCATTATTAAAAAATAGTTACCTATTGCTGTGGTTTTAATATGGTTTTGTGCGTGTTATTAAACTAAAATATTAATAATATATTTATTATATTAAAAAAGCGAAGTGCTTTAAATCTCTTCTGTTTATTTATTTACACTGTGCCACAGATGACGGCACGGCTACCCTCATTTGACTTTTTCAGATATTAATATAACGTGTGACACAGCCATGCATCATCACGTACAAGGAAACATCCGGAATCCTGCCGGTCCTGACTTTCCGGTGGATTCTCGTACCAAGAAGCTGGGATTTATTGTCCGAGAAAGTAATAAATATGGTGGATATTTATCATAGTGCTATCTAGCTTAAACCTACTAGTTTTAACTTGATTTTATCGCAATGTCATTTTTAGGTAGTCCGTCCGTAGTCATCAAAGAACCTTATATAATAGTTTCGCCATTTCTGTCTATCTGTCTGTCCGTGGCATAGCGCATCAGTATGTTACTGTACTGTACTGTTTGTGTTACAACAGAAAGCAGAAACCTACACTGCGCGTGGCGACATGCCCTTGGCCTGGCCGGTCATTATTACAATGAGATACAGACCCCTGATCATTGAAATAAATATGTGCCTCACGACAGGAATCTAACTTTTAATCTCTGTCGACTTCAACTGAAAAACATCAACCTAAAATGTTTTATTTAAAATATCCACCTGTATTTTAAGATTGATAATGTTCAGCACTTTTTGTCTTATGAATATCATTTTTAGGGACACATAGATACTTCATCATCATCATAATCAGCCTGTATTCGTCCACAGCTGGACATAGGCCTCCCGTAATGAGCGCCATAGCAAGCTCTCTTCAGCTTGCCGCATCCAGCATCTGCCAGCAGTCTTTTGCAGATCGTCATCCAAGCTGATTGGACGGCGTCCTACACTACGTTTGCAGAGTCGCAGGCTCCATCAAGAAAACAATACATAGATACTTAATCCTTATATTTGAATTCTTATGTTTTCACATTACAGCAAAAGACTTTACGAAGTAGCGGCCACACCGACATCGCAATATTATGACTTGTTGGCGGGTTTGGGTATACAATCAACCTAGCCATTCTACAAACGGGCTGATTCTACGAGCCGGCGGCGACATACACATTGCTTGCCGTTAACGCATTCCCTGCGCAGCGCGCCGCCGCCGCTGCCGTTACACGGGGTCGGACGAGAATATCTGAGTCTTGGAACATGAAAGTGTTAGTTTAACAAATTTAATAAGTAGGTAGGTATAAAAATAAGGTGTCTCAGGAATATTGGACCCTAATCCACTGGACTATGTACCTATCTAAGAGATCGATCAAACAAACAAAACAGCAAAATTGGAAAGCGGTTAAGTTTCTAAACACATACATTATGTATTCAAATATATTGACTCAACAGATGCTGCGTTTAGATAGCGGAAGTGAATAACCCGAGGCAGGTTCTACTAAAAAGTATTCCATACAAAAAAAACATTGTGAAAAATACGAATACTTATACGGTACGTGTAGCTATGTCGTCGACAGATCAAGAAATCAGCCTGTTCGTAAAACGGCTGGGCAGTTTACAAAACGGCGGCGTCTTCCAGTTAGTTAAATGCTTAGGTCGATCGTTAAATAAACACCGACGTTCAACGATATGGCTGAACGACGATTAGATAGGTGTTTCCAAAAAAGTTAAACCAAAACATGCTTAAATTTAAATTAATTATTATTACCTCTTTCTATGCTAATATAAACACAGGCGCGTCTGCACATAAACACCACTATTTTAATATTATTACTTTTAAGCATTCTTCGCTTTAGTAAGGCGCTGAACGTACCTACTTGTATCGTCTAAACACTCCAAAGCCGCAAACACACAAAAACACTTTATCCGAACCGCAGCTTCGTCCAAAACACACTTTTGCGCGAAACACCAAGTTTTTCACTTCCCCAGCGCGAGCCCAAACTTTTTAATTCGTGCTAATCTACGGACATAAATCTGGAGTTAGCATCTTTGCGTACACGCCCTGGGGACGGACTCAGGACGGCTACGGTTGCTGTAAATAAGATAATATTATATGAGATACTTACCTACAAAAAGAGTAGCTCGCTTTTAACGTACCTATATAAAGTTTTATTTAATAGAACTACCTCGAGATACGTGGCATGAAAGTGTTTATGAAAAATGACTTTCAGATTTAGCGAATTTAATAATATTGAAATACAAAATCAATTTTGGTTCGCCGAAGTCTCTAAGGAACGATTCAACTAAACTAGAATAATTTGTTTCATGTGGGTTTTAAACTGAAAAAAAAATTGCTTTGGCGTGAAGAGGTACCTACTATACGGTAGGTACTATACTACGGTACCAACATCCATCATCATCAATACACATCGAATCATGCATGAATCTTTCGCATTTATAATATTAGTGTGATCAAAATATTGTGTAGTTCAATTGTCAAAGCTAGGTAGTTATATTGTCTTCTTATCTTATCTTAACCGCCCCATAAAGCTAGTATCGGTAATAACTTACTACAATGACGCTGTTTATTGGCATTTGGCGCCAGATTATCACAAATCACGGGGTTAGATGTAAATGCCCCGTCACTGATTAGACAGATTAGTTAGACGCTTAGTGCTCCACTGCGTGGCAAGACGTGCTCAGGTCAGTAAGAAGGATTGTAATGAAAAAATAACGTATTTACTTTAAGCTATTATATTTTAAGAACGATATGGAGTAGGGTTATTTATGTGCGTTCGTGAGTATCTATAAAACGCATTATTTTTCTGCTTTATAGAAGGTATTTTCTTTTTTGTATAAAGAATGGAGCCAATTAGTGGCGAGTGGCAAAAACTCCCAAACATTATTGTTATTATTATAGTTCGATAAAAAATTACTTAACTAAATCGAAAATGGTAGTGCTTCAACCAAATAATGTAAACAAAAAAGTTTTGTGTAATAATTCATCTATCAGAAAGGACGTAATTTGGTCATCAAGCAACTTCAAATATATAAATTTGATTGCGCACAACTCAATTAAAAAGGTCATGTTACTTTGCCCCCAACAACGTCCTTAGTACGCCCACCTCCCTAATAAATAGAAAGAGACAGGCATATTTTTGATTAATACGAGTTGTTGTTTAGTTTGTAGAAGACGTACTAAAGTGAACATTTTAAAATATCCTGAAACGCTCATCGTGTGATTGATGTTGCCGTTTTAATAGTATTTATCTGAGATTAATTGGAAAGATAAGAGGAACATTTCAATTAATATTAAAAGACGACTTCTGTGGCGCGGTGGGCGAAGGTCTGCCTGTGACGCAGAAGATTGCGGGCTCGATTCCCGCCTCGGGACAAATGTGTGTACAATCTAGACATTTGTTCAGGTCTGGTCGTTTCCTATTTATAATAAAAAATATATATAGTGTGTTGTATTGTATTATGTATATCAGTTATCTAGTAGATGGTACACACTTCACACCGTAGAGTTATTATAGTACTAGCCATATAATAACTCTATGCTTCACACCCACAACATTGTATGATAGACACCATAGAGTTTATATAGTACCTACTTATAAAAACTCTATTTATGACACTCTGAAACAGACACTGGCGGAGTCGCGGCGAAAGGCAAGCGGCGCCGTAAAAAAGTTGAAGATGAAGTGGTTACGTCATCAGCAACGGCAAAGCGTTTTCGATCACGTGCTCGAACGTGAAAAATATGTTATTTAAATTCTCATTTTTGTCTAAAATAGACACATTTTTGAATGAATCAAAATACGCTTTTTTACGTTATCACTTATCACTAACTAGGATGCTAAAATTTTGGAACTTCTTTTCAATATAGTCAAGTAGCGTATTTTGTCTAGCATTATTTTATTTTAATTAGATCTAGCTTGATAGGTAAGTAATAATTGAGAACGCTTTCCAGAACATTGTGAAGGTTGCAGGTTCAACTCCCGCTTCATTCATTACTTTTTCGTATCTATGGATTTTTATTTCTAGCTTTAATTACTTTCTTATCTTATTTATTACATCATCACCGGTAGAAGGAAAACCTATCAAGAATAATAGGTGCGTACGATAGACTAATTATTAAAGTAGTCAAAATCATCGATAACGAAATGTTTATCGATGTCATCAAAGGCCACCGGGGAGGTCAGAGAAAATAATTTTTAAACGTAACAATAACTAGTTAGATAGTTACTTTTGCTCTGCCCGAGAATTCCCGCGACCTTCATTAATTCGTCGTTCCATCGCGTGGGGGCGCAGTGTGGGTGGGCCCACACTGCGCACTGATTCCTGTGGAGAACTTTTGGACAGGCTTTTGTCCAGCCGTGGACGTCGATTATGATGATGATAATCATGAAGTGATTTTAACAGTACCTACTCGTACACAATGCATGTAACAAAACATTCATAAAATGGCCACCGATTTCAAGATGGCGGACATTTGACAAATCTTCGAGAAAATAGTCTATTACTGGAGAGGGCGCCACGAGCGTATCACTCACTGAAATGTGAGAGCAACTTGAAAAGAAATGGATGTGGTAAGTATTTTATCCGATATTTTTGAAGAACGATCCTAAGTAAAAGGAAGATATTGATGGTTGTCTGAAATAAATGCGTCTAAGGATAAGGCCACCAAAAGGCTAGTTTCCTAGGAAACTAGCAAACTAGAAGTAGCTACTAATAAGTCCGTTAGATAGATTATTACAAGATAGGGGATGTCATTTTTCTTATATGAAATAAACAAAAAATGATGAAGAAATAGCCAGTTAAAGTTCCACGTGACGTCTCACCGCCGTACTACACTTTTTAGCACGGGCGGCGTGACGTCACCAGCGACCGCTCCCAAACTTTGACACGCTTTATCTTTGTCATCTTTTGTTTGATTCATCGATCAAAAATGTCCAGCTTTGCCGGCCCCCCTCGAACTACTTATTTTTGATCGAAGGTTTGATTGACAAAAGAAAAATACATGTCCAATATTCAAAAAAGTCTAACCTACAGAATATACGTAAGAATAATATTTTTTTTACCCAGTAAACTACCCTATATTGCTTAGTTACCCCTTGGTCTTGCTTGTGTTAGTGAAATGTCTGTGTCCGTCTTACTTTGGACCTATGTTGGTCAATTTTTTTATAAAACACAAATAATATTACATGGCACTTTGACACATCCAATGTTTTCAAACTACCTATTCTATACTTTCATAACTCTATGCAGCGCGTATGGGTTAACAAGATAGAGCTACGAAAGAATAGAAACAGCGTTATATAAAGTTTCTCTATTATTGTCGCAGTAAAGCATGGTATCGAATGGCAGAATTTATTACAGCCATTTGTTCGAAATCATATCTTTTTGTAGCATTAAATCGGTTTCACACTTAGTTCCTTGTTACCTACATAAACGTTTTTTATTTAAATAAAATTGTCTCTTACTCGATTGCTTGTGTTTTGAACAACTTAATATTTCGAGGGTGGGTAATAAGTTCAACTCTTTAAAAAACATACATTATTATACCTATACACATATACGGACCCACTAACTGCCGGGCAGTAAAGAACAGTTAGGGTTCGGTAGTTACTCGGTCCGTCAAAATAAGGTTGAGTCAGCTACTGTTGGTCAGTTACTGTCAGACAGCTCTACCTACTATTACATTTTTTGATTCTACTATCCATTGACCTTTCCCCATTCCCACAAGGAAAGCTACTGGTTCGTCAATCATCAGCCTATATTAGTCCAGCTGTGGACTAATGTAGGCTGATGATGATAATGATATTACACCTAATCTACCTTCCCGATGCGATCAAATTGATTTCTACTACTTATTTACTAATGTCCCCCCTTTTAAGATACAACCAAGCTAAACGATAATTTTCGATTATAAATGATCTTTAGCGAGTACATAATAAAGTCCACAATAAATCACAGATATAGGCCGATATAGAAATGATATCGTATAAATAATACCCGTTTTTGCGGGGTCTAATGGCTATAGGGAGAGAGGGGGACGAACAGGAAAAGGGGGATAATATACTTTTTTATCTAGCTGATAAGGAAGTAAAGTGATTGAGATGGATTATAATGTCACGTAGATGTATGGGATGGACAGAGGAACGTCTATTTCTATAAAGAATACTATCTGAATGTCTCGCGAAGAACCGACCTTTGCTAGGGTAAACGTGCTCTTGAGTGGAGACCGCGACTAGGCAAACGTAGTGTAGGACGCCCTCCAGCCAGGTGGGCTGACGATATGCGAAAGACTGCGAGCAGATGCTAGATGCGGCAAGCTGAAGACATGGCGCTAAGGCGCTCATAAGGGGAAGCATATCTAGTTGCGAACTCATATAGGCTGATGATGATTATTATGTGTATGACAGCCATTCAGTGAGGTTGCAGCTTGAATATTGACCCCTCCAACTCAGGCCGTGGATGTCGAGCTGACTAAGAGAACCTACCTGTAGGGACTCGTCGAAGGTGTCAGACTCCAACTGGAGCTGGTCGGGAATGATGTCCAAGTAAAAAAACTTGAAAACACTTATAGTCGGTTTATTACACTGTATTACACATTACACACAACTACGAATTTAATACAAAGTAACTGCACTGTATTTTCTTCTATTTAATTTCGCATTTCCACAAGCTGACCCACAGAATGACTCTGCTTTTATACCTGTGCCATGCCATACTAGAAAACTACGCTTTCCGGGGCTATACATATCTCTTTCTTTAATCTACAACATTTTTTATGTCCCTTTCTTTTCCTCCGAATCGTTCGAGAAATTAATCTAACGGACGCGAACTACCTATTAAGTATTTGCCGGCAGGCCGGTGACTATTATAACCTAATCTATACAACGCTGGAATATGCGGCATATCTTCGACGCTAACACTACCATAGGAAGGACAGCAGCTGCCACGATTGGCTGGAGGATTGGTGTTCGCAGTAGAGGTGCTAACAATTCACAGAAAGCTGCAGCTCCTAAGGTTCCCTTCTTGGCCCTTACAACGTCCACGGGCTTAGACAGTTCCATTTTCACGCTTCTATGGGCTAGAGTAGAAGTAGTAGTAAAAAGCCGCTATACACCAGCATACATGTAGTTCATGTAGTTCCCAAACGTGATCAGCGATTTTCGTCAGTTAGAGCGAAGCGACCGGCCGAAGTTAGTTTCACAATAAAAACAAAGCCTGTTATTTCAAACTAAGGCGTCCTAATGTTCTTAGCGGAGCGTGTTACACGTGTAAATCTACGGAGTATCCCAAATTATATTTTCTCAGGCGTCTAGGTATATATACAAGGTAATAAATTGAGGACGTAGAGGCGAAACTCAAGACTTAATACATTAGCCAGTAAGTTAGCTAAACACTCTGGCAGATACTATAGGAGTGGTTTTTGGTGGCATTGTGCCCACTTTTTGGCAGCTATTTATTTCAGCTTGAACATTTTACTATCCGCCCGCGTGTAGGTGTTTGATTTCGGTACCCGTCAAATGCCCGAAACATCGCATTGCACGAATTTGTCTAAAGTATTGCGCGTGAGAGCTACGCCACTGTTCAATTCAAGACTATTCTGGAGTCCATGAGACTTTCAATAACAACCTCTGATGTTATATGACAATGTGTCTGACCAAACCCAACACTCATACGGCAGCAATTTTTAACTCTCTGTTTAGTTGCCGTAGGTAAACAAACATTCATTATAAATAAATAAGTCTTTTTACACACTTTTTAACAATTAAATTGTAAAAATGTGTTTAAAAAGATGTATCAGAACAAAACCTGTAAAATGCTTAATTATTTGCATGATTTCACTATTAAATTTAGATTCAGGCGATTTAGTCTCACTTCTATCTCAATACCAGGTTATTATTGTAAAAGTGTTCCAAGATGCTACAGCATGAGTTTCACATCTACCAAGTCTAAATGGCCTAGCATCTGCCAAGGGGCCTACATTATGCAAATCCAAGGGGGTTAAGTCCAAGTATGTTTTAAGTTCGCCGTTTGAACTAAGTTGTGCTTATGTTAGCCCAAGTTATGGGTAATAGGGACTGAAGTTTGTTTTAGAGACATCTAGCGGATTATGGTGGCACTTGCATAATGAGTGGGTTGAGTAATGGAGCGTGGTATGGCTATATTTTCGTTTTTGGATGTTTCTCATTATAGACACTTATTATGTAGAGTCGACGTCATTAATCGCTGAATAGGATCAATCTTCCGGAAGAGTTTTAGGTGTTGGTGTGGGTGTTTATGAGATTTTGAAATCGCTTTTGTTCAGCGATATCTGGCCTTGTTTGTAAGCAGGTACGATGCTAAATCATTCTTTAAATGTGGTTAGCATTTTTTTTGTCTTTATTATATTGTACCTATTTTGTTAGAGTTTATTTATTTATTATAAGGAAACTATCAGCACGCAAAACTTAATAAGGGATAGGTACAATATAATTTGAAGTCGCACTATCTGTTTTTTAGGAGTAGAACATTGCAATCTAAACGATTTGAAAAAAATATCCCTGATTTTTGACAACATTCTGCGTTACTGTGAAATTCCCTTTTAAAATGGTTCTTTATTATCTTTTTACTTTGAAAATATATTATGTAAAATATTATTATCTGATAAACAAACAAAACCATCTCAGAGTAAAAATTAGGACAAAACCGAGTTCCAATCGGAACCACCTCTCACACTGTTTGCGACTAATATTTTTATGTTATTTGCCATAACCACCCAAAAATATCATGTCCCATAACCGTCCCATAAAAAGTAGCCATTCGTCACGATAGCGATGTTAGGGCCTCGTTACACTAGGCAGTAAAGACTTGACTCGCCCGAGAGATAAGGCACCTCCTGTGTGGTTTGCGAGTGGCGACAGAGCCTATTATAATGTATGCTTATTATAATATGGGCTCTATTAGGACACCATGGTGGCGCCACCGGTCGCGCTACCAACCAAATATGTACGTATAGCTGTAAGGAGGGTACCTCACCTGGTATCAGCTTTGTTGCGCAACCAAATTTGTTGCCGGCAATCAAATCACCAGCTGGTGGCAAAACCATTAATATGTATAGAGTTGCTATTTGGCGTCTCACTCACTCCACCACCAGTTGGTGGTGTATTTGTTTTGGTGTTTCTTTCTCGCTTAGCTCAAGGCACCACGATGGCGAGACCGGGGGGGCCACCATGGTGTCCGGACGAGATAGGGCCCCAACAAATACGTCCACAGCTGAACGTGCCTTCCACATAAGGTCAGGGGTTTGATTATCACCACGGTTAGCAGATTCTTGATCATAGGTGTTGAAAACACAGAAAAAGCTTTGAAAAAAGTTACCCTTCTCTGGTTGGTTCCCTTAATCCTCGTACTACATCCACAAAATAGGTATCTGCAACTTAACAAAACTTAAAGTACGAGCGTGCATTTAAATCCATAAATGCAAAGAAACCAGTATTTTTACGCGACTGCTCTTGAAAGAGGGTTATGTTTTTCAAGAGTATGAAGTTTAAAGACTTTATCTCCTGTTTCCGAGCCAGCAAGTCAGTACCTGCCTAATATCCAACCAGCAACTCGCACGGTGTATACCGTCCTAAACTCACTACTGCCTAATCTGTGTCGGCATACATCTCGGTCCTGCGTCGCAGCAATCTTGAAGAAAAATGGACCTTTTGGGATCTTTCTTAAGGGTACTTGTGGTCACAGGGGCGAGGAGACAGCTGGGTCTGTGTATCAGGGCAGATGACGTTGTCAGTGGGAACTCTAATTTTTTATACATTTTTAATATTGTAAAAAATCTTTTTAACATCAAGCAAATCATCTTGGACCAAAGTGCTTGGGATGGCAAAACCAACGAACTCAAATTCAACACGGTCAAGTTGTTTCGTGTAGGAGTTCCTATTATATACCTTCTGTCTCCATCATTAGACCAGCTCGATGGTTCCATGAAATTACATTGTCGACAAATTAGCATAGTCATAATGTATGCCAAAATTCAGCTCAATCGGTTGAGAATAACTGGTCCAAAATTGAGTTGAAAGATTTGTTCCGCACTAACTACCAAGGCAAGTAGAAAATAAATTTCCAGCCATTTTTTTATGTGATATTATTAGTAAGTATGAGTGATACACTCACGAGCACATCTTAATGGAGCAGCTGTTCTACTAACACTGTGGCTGAGTGGTGATTTGTCCATTTTTTCGTGGTCCTCCCGTCGCCGGCGGCGGAAATAAATCGGCGACGACCTAATAGTAACGTCTAAGGTGTGATTTCGCAGAGATTTGTGTATTATGGTCCTAAGCACTTAGAGATACGATACATTGCTGGTTATAAATGTATTGTAGACTGAGTAAAGGTAGATAGGATCAAGAAATTCAGTTTAGTATAATTATCACATTCACTGCCCAACCTCGTCGGTGCGACCCGCAGGGACGCGGCGCACTATGGAAAATGGTAGAGCAAAAGCATATCAAAAATGGCTGTAACAAATATCATAATTCATCTAATATTTTGATTTTCTTAGATGTTGAATAGTCAAAGGAATATTATAAATATTCAATAGGGTTTTATCACTTAAAACCTAAAATAACGTTATTTTTCGTAGTCTGAAGTACGTTGAAGACGTTGGTGTCAACTTCTACGTCTTGGGCCATGGAAGCCAGTGTTAGTTTAATGGAATTCAAGACAAAAATGGCTTGATCCGTTCATAGTTCAATTATTCTTAACTTTCATAGGTTACATTATTCAATATTTATAATTTATTTAAGAACTACATAAATTAATACAGAAAATATAGTACTCTCATCTCCGTCGACGCATATTAATGTCAAATAGAACATGAAATTAAATGAATTCCCAAAAAAAATTGATTTCGGCAATTTTCGGTTTTTTGGGAACTTATTTCATTCTTAGAGATTACCGAGATTGTGAGGGCTTACGCACAAAACTACAAAAACCTTAAAATAGAACATGCTTTTAGAATAAGACAAAAAATGTCTTAATCTAAACTGAAATATTTTTGTCGTCAAGTAGTAGGTATTCGTAGTTGTCAACGACAATGAGCGGCTCTATGCAGTGAATATTAAACATTTGTATCAAACTCTCTGAACAGAACACGCTCTGGCAAGGCAAAGGCCTCCCTCTCCTTCTTTCATTCCTCTCGATTTTTTACGAGAAGAGCCAATACAAGTGAGAAAAAAATAGCCTTTCATTTAATGCAAAACCAATTCAAATTCTATTCCTATTCCATCTATCTATATTATATATAGGTACCTATAACAGGACTACCTATCAGCTTAAATAAAAACTAATCAAAACTTGTCTAACAACAACAACTCCCAACTAGCATCCTAAAAATGGCGGCTACATCTAAAATGGCGGCTTTAGAGCTAGACGAGTTAAAAATAAAGGCGTTTGGTCACGTTCTGCAGTCAATTACCAATAGTTGGAGTTGACGGATGTAGTTGCCGTCAGTTTTAATTGTTTTTGACTCGTATTGTGTTGTATTTATAGAAGGAACAGTTTATAGGTTCAAAAAAGTTGCGACCACTTTTTAACCGTCGAAATAGAAACATACGAGGAGTTTATATATTCGGCTGTATGTTTTTTATGAACAAATATGTTCGTTGATTTATCCGTAAATTATAGACCGATTTGGAAAATTATTTCTCCATCGTATGGAGAATGATCCCGTGGTGGTTATATGTATTTATACCAATAAACTTAAACATAACTGTGTAAATACAAAATATCAAGGAATTTGAAGTCGGTATCGGAATTCGGAATTTGAATTCGGTTGTTTTGGCTTGTGTAGAGCTTTTACTTAATGAAGTCAAAATAAAGACCTACAAATTAGAGTGTGTTTTTTTTAATTGATGTGGAAATGTTTTTATAATTATACCTACGCAATCAGAACAAAGTTTAAAAAAAGCTAGAAATACTATAGTTCAGTAGCAAGGAACCGTAAATATATTTTTTAAATGAAATATTTTAGAGTGTAGATCAAATATTTGTCACATTTTGTGATTAGTTTAATTTCTTTTATTAGATTAATTATAGAAAAATCTTTAAGAAACATTTCTTCGCGGCCAATTCCGTCCTCATCGTGACAGAATTGGGCAATTCACTGCAAAGCCCCTTCAAAGTAGCTAAAGTTAAAACAATCTAGAGCAGATGCAAAACGCCTTGTACCTCCTATCAATTCCACTTAATGCATGCAATTGGAGTAACAGCCTGTTACGGCACACCATTTGAGATGCAGATAAGGCTGCTGGGCGATAATGGCTCTTGATTGGAGGGCATAGGGTGGATAGTGGAGTAGCAGGCAGTTTAGGCTGTAATTTTGGCTTCTAAAGGCAAATGGTTGTGCTTTTGTGACGTGGGAAGTAGGTGTGCAGTGACGCACGTGGTTATGTGACGTCATAGTGTCCAATCTATATAAATAAATAATGCTGGACTATTCACACAGATACACCTAGCCCTAAGCAAAGCAGAGCTTGGCGTTATGGGTAGTACTGGAGATCTGATACAACTCATGTTAAGTACAATACAGTAAAGCTTCAAGTTATTATCGCCTGGGTTACACTATCTATGAGCTAAACGAAACTAAAAACCTATTTAAGTTACTATCAAGATACATTTTGTGTGCAAGAAATGTCAAAAATGGTACATGGTAATTGGTAGCGGGGTGCAAAGCTTGAAGGTGAAGCTAGCGCAGACCATTAAAAAAAACTAAATTTTGAACTAATCCGTACATGGGTGGCGATTTTCAAAAGTTAAGATTTCGTCAGTGAGTCACGGCACGTATCGCCCCTGAAACCTCTGAAACGACTATTCAGGGCCGAATTCTGATAACTGATCAATTTACTATGACAATGGTATCGTTGTAGAATTGTCCTTAAACGACAGAAAAACCTTTGACTCGCGTCCCTCCGCGTAGTTATTCATCAAATGTATTTACATTTACCAAAATGTGTAATTCTGAGACGATGCGATTGTTTTGATGAAGTGATTAATATAGTTAAATTAGGGCCCAGACTTGACACTGTACTTACCTATGTTCAGTATCATGACAGTAGCGAGAATCGACCCCTTAACTCATCTCGTGGACATCGTAAAAGGCAACTAAGAGATTACGTGTATTAGAGGAGGGTAGCACCTTCTTTCTGTGTATAATTAACACCTGCGACCCCCAACCCGCATGCACAACCAACGTGGGGGTTATGGCATTGAACCGTAATGATAAAACCCATAGAGTTGCTTATCAGGGGAGGTCTTGTGTGATGTTCACTGTCCAGCTGTGGACTTGTTTAGTTAGAGTTATTAGTTGTAATTATTATTGTATTTTCTTTAGTAATAAATGTGATAAATAAATAAATGTTAGACTGAAGACGTAAGATGTATGTATATTCTAGAATACGTCTGTGAGCAAACTAAACTGGGCTAAAAGACAATGTACCTACCTCGTGTTTGTGAACCTTGTAAGCTGTGGTTACTTGAGTAAACTAATTATGAAGTTCCGTTTGCGAACGTAATGATGTTGTAGAGGCGATTGTGTGTCTCTCGAAGGTTGGCTGGAGGAGATGCTTTTACGGTTCCGTGAACGACAAGAAGCTTTGACAGTTACTCGGAAGTGACGTAACTAGACAACTACCTAGGAACTATCACAGGAAAATAAGAGTAAATTTACTTTATCATCAGTCTCATAAGTGGTAGGTATATAAAATAATAGCTTTATGTCCGCGGCTTTGCCCGCGTATTTTCGGTTTAATAAGTACGTAGTGTATTATCCAAGTTAGGCTATGTTTTGAATGCACGCCAAATTTCACTCTGATCTGTTCAGTAGTTTTGGAGATCTAATGGGTCAGTTACACTTTGTTAAGTAGCAAGTGCAAGTGACAAGTGCAAGTAATCAGTGATTAGTAAAAGTGATCCGTTTACAAGGTGATTTCACTAATCACTTCCGTTTACACGCAGATTTTACTGATCACTTAACACTTGCACTTGTCACTCGCACTGGATACTTAACAAAGTGTTAACCAGGCTTTAGAAAGTAAAAAAATAAAATTCACTTTTCTCAAATTTTGAACTGGATAATTTTAGTACGAATTCATTATAATTTTGAATTCATAGAAGTTTTCTTTACAGACTGTTTTATATCTAACGGCTTCTAAGCCACCGAAAATCGTGAGAAGATTCGCAAATCGTTTTTCACGCTTTTTATTTTGACTCCTTTTGTTCCTTTTCTTTTATATTTTTGGGATTGTTGCATGTTTTTGTAACAGATTGTCTCCACTCTATAAATGCATTAAAGCCCGAAAAATTGGTATGCACAATTTCTTACAACCATTTTTAGGGCAACTGCTTTTTTTGCACCGCAAAACTGTACATTCGAAAATGGGCTTTAACTCCTAACACTCACAGTTTTTTATATTGACAGCATCAGATGACAGACAACTTGCGGACCTTTAGTTTGATGCTAGTGGGAAGCCCTGTTGTCAGCGTAAAATGTATCTAAAGATAATGAGTTTAAGGCATTTGAATGCACATTTGTGCTGGGTGGTAGCGAACACAGAGCTTCACTTGCCAGGCTGTGTCGACTTGTTCGGTGTGTAGAGTCCGTTATACGTAGTTAAAAACTAAATAACCAAAAACCATACAACACATGAACTAAAACTTCGACTAAAGTTTAGGGACTTAAGACTTCACGTTCAGTTTTAGCATCTCGTCTAAAATTTAATAAAGCCACGTTCAAGTCAAAAGTAAGTACATACAAGTAGTTGGTCAGAGCTTTTTGGAGCTAACGGAAAGGGTTACTTATTGAATGTTTGGAATATTCGATGCTCAGTGTGTGTGAATAAACTAGCTTAGTTGCTGCGCGTGGTTTTGTTCGTGTTTTCGGTGTTGGGAAGATAGTATGTATAAACGTATATTTTCAGAAATACTTTAAAAATAAAAGTCAGATTTTGATTCATTTGTTGAAAATGTTAATAATGATTAGATTGTTTAAATATAAATAAATTTAAAAACTACTAATTACTTATTTTAAACACTGATTTTTAAGGTTTTCTGGACAAATACTTTCCTCTTGGGAATATTTTTTTATAAACCACCTCGGGACCATTCTCCATACAATACCGAAATAATTTTCCAAATCGGTCCAGAACTGAAATTCGCCGAACACATAAATAAATACATACAGGCGAACAAAGAAACTCCTCCTTTTTGGTTTTCGTCGGTTAAAAAAACTAGCGTAACACATAAATAAATACATACAGGCGAACAAAGAAACTCCTCCTTTTTGGTTTTCGTCGGTTAAAAAAACTAGCGTATCTTAAAAAACCCTCATCTAACTATGCGTGGCTGACGTTGAGGGACGAAACGATGGTCTTCTTCCACCACCAACTAAGGTTCATAGTCAACCCGCTTTTGTCAAAAACTTTATATGAAAATAGGCCTACTATAAAATATCTGATTATCTGGAAGTTGAAATAGCTTGGGACGGGTTCTGCTCCAACTCGAACAATAACAACTAACAGGCTAAAGGTTTCTTCGTCACTTATTTACTAGTCTACATACCGAAGCGACAGAATTAAAAAATACCTCTTTATTTCCCTGTCAGTGTTTAAATTGAATTTGACTTTTTCTAAGTTTCCATTTATTGTAATAATCAAAAACCTGTTTGTTTTTTATTTTGATTTTTAGATATTTACTCACATTCATAATTAATTGTTTGAGATTATCAGGTAGAGTTTGGAGTGGCACAAGAGTTGGGAGTCCTATACCCAGCAGTGGGTGAAGTCAGCTTGTGGATGATGATGATGATGTTGATCAGGTAGAGGAATCCCTTTATAGTAAAAAGACCGCCTATTGTCAACTATTTGAACACAACATGAGATGCAGTATTATTGTTTTTTTGTTTCGTTGGGGAAATGGGCTGATTAGTTTGATTAGTTTTTGTTATTATAAATATTGTTTATTAATCTACCAAACTGTCAGTCAAACATACGTGAGCAGTTTTATTACTATTATTTGTTCATAGGTAATGTTAAAGTTTGATCGAATTTAAGGAACTGTTGTGTTTGTTTTAAACTTTGACATAAATTTGGAAGTTTATATAACTTTGTTGTTAGTTTCATGAGTGTTGTTGATCATTGTTTATTTTTCTACACATAAACTACTCAATAACAAACTCATTATGAATCTATTTTTAGATACTAATATTATTTTAAATGCGAAAGGAAATCCGTATGTCTTTCTATCTGTACACTTTTACGGCTAAAAAGCTGAACGGATCCTTATTAAATTTTGAGAAGGAAACATTGTAGGTATTCTAGTGAAAGACCACGCTAGCTTATATCAAGGATTTTTTTTTCTTCTTTTTAATGTATTTTTGTTTTTTTTTTTAAAGAATAAGTACTTCAAGTAGGCATGCTCTGTTTATAACTTTATCACCAAGTTGTATTTGTGTTTATTACACCTAATTGTTTTTGTTTTTTCTAATATTAATTATTACTAGTAGTAGTTCAGTTATTTTTTTTGAAACTATAAGTGGAAACTGTTGTTAGCTTCATTTGTTCTAGTCTACGAATCTACTGTTACTTAAACATAAGCTTTTTGTTTCCCAAATAAATAAAATAAAAAAATAAATAAATGAAATAAGCACGTGCAAAAAATCTATAAGATCTAGATCTATAAAAAGTAGGTTCTTAGTTAAGTTGTGTTTTTTTAAGTACCAACCGTAACATCCCACCTTCAAAATGTATTTCTGTACCTCTTAAAAACCTATTTGTAACTTATTCCATTTTATCCCATACAAATTCCATAAGCCACCCTGTATACCGACAACTTGAAGGACCCTATAAGAGCTTCTTTTCCAAGTGCTTTCTGAAGATGACATCGGCCACCACTCACCACATTTCAACCCTCGGAGCAATGGAGTGCTCCTTGTAGTTACGAAACAGTTTGACAGTTGAACTGTCAAAATGGAGATGACAGTTGAAATGTCACGAAGTTTTGACAGTTGGAAGTATTGGTTGGGATTGTTATAATGTTAGATTGGGGCTTAATTTTGATGACTGTTGAAAAGTTGTGTAAGACTTCATAACGCTCATTTGCGACAAGAACGTGACATTTACGAAAATGGCGATTTTCAACTAATAATGCAATAAGATTCGCCGCGTCGCGTTCTTTATTCGGTAAAAACGTCACATTTCTAACGTAAAAAACCTCTAAGTTATGAAGGAAAGAGGTAGCTTGTTACATTATAGCACTATCTCAATTGACCTCACGCTTCGTTTCAAAAACGCGTCTCTTCAGTTGTCATCGCGCGCTGACAGAGTGAAATGCTCCCGGATTTCTTCAAAAACGTGACAAGACGAGTTTATCACGTTTTGATGAAAGGTATGTATTCTTTTATACTACTATTTTGAATGCTAAAACGTGATATATTCAGCTTAAATCGTTTTTCCTGCAAGAAATATTAATCATAATGAGATGTATTGCGAATAATAGCGTTTTTGAAGCAAAAATATGGTAATTTCCTGTATTATTTTAACAAGAATCATTGTTTAAGATAAAAAAAATTATAAATTTGATTTTGCGCCGCGTAATAATTTGATTTGTCTTGTTTTTTCAGAAAAGCTCGTTTATTTTTATTCAAATTGATGAAGTTGTAACATTATAAGTGATAAAAAAATCAATATTGATATCGGTTTTCAGATGGAATCACGGTCCAAAAAAAATTTTAACTCATGAATTAAAAAAATAAAGCTGAAAGCTATGATGAAATATCAGAGAATACAAATAAGTTTGGTAAATTTATCAATTAATGGTCAATTTCGTGATCTTTTAAATGAATTAGAGTGCTAAACTACATATTTTTTATTAGAGCAAGATGATTACGCAAACTAGCTTAGCCAAAAAATTATTTAAGATTAATTATTTTTAAGTAGATAACCCATACAATGCTTCAAAATGTAATATTGTTAAATCACATATTCATTTGAATATTCTTATGTTACCTGCTTAAAAGTAACATAAAAATATTTAAGTGTACCTATAATTTTTACAGATAGCGATGACTTGGTAGAGGACCCTGATTATCCGACTCATGAAAAAACTAAATATATCCTGAGTTCTGATGAAGAACATAGTGATAATGAACATTATTAGAGAGAAAGAAACAAACAAAATACGAAAGCTAAAAAAACACCCAAAGATAATGGATTAATGAATACGTTTCGAAAAGTAAATGAATTACATATAATAGCACAGAAAGGACCAATAAATTAATGTTAAACAATAGGACGTGAAAGTGAAAAAATGACAACATAGAAGTTTGAAACCAGGACAGAACACCGAAAATAGGACTGGTAACGATATAATACAACCTACTGACATAAAATTAAATACTGCGATAAAAAAACTGAAAACAATGCAAAAGAATCTAAGTCAACTAAAAAAGGAAGAAAAAGAACAATGGTCTGTCAAAGTAAAAATAAGTGTAATTTTGTAAGTTTTTTTAATGTGATTCTGTTTTTAAAAGTTAATAATTGCCAAAGTGTTAATTAGGATACTTTACATAGGTACATGTTCTTGTTTTTTACCTAGAACCTAGTAGGTTGTAAAAAAAAAAAGGTGTAAAAAAAGTTGTAAAAAGGTGTAAAAAACAAGTACTGCCAACTATTTTTGCTAAAATGTTTGCACGAAAGTAGTTTTTTCATGACTAAAGTATAACTGTTCAGTATTTTCTTGTTTTGTGAAAATTATGTACTTAATAAGAATTATTTACAAAATAAAGAGTTTGATTTGTTCTTAGAACAGAATTTGTGTTCTATAAATGCCTAACAGGCGTCTGATACTTAGAATTAAGACAAAGTGATGCTATTAAAGGACTTTCTTTCTGAAATTTTGATACCTACTGTAAATAAAAACATTTTCAATAATAACGTGTTTTATGAAAATGCACCTTAAAAATAATGCAAACAATAAAACATTATAACACATGCAACGTGTTAGCTTAAGTTATTACACAAAAATAACATTTTTTTTCTGGAAAAACGTGACAATCTGTCCCTTTTTTTATTATTATGTAAATATTTGTATGAAAATATATAATTAAGGCGTTGAAAACCAATTCCAAATAAAATAGGATAATTGATCAACATTTCTAATTGATTGAGTCTACTTGAAAAATTATGCATACAGAATAATCGAAGTTGCAAAGTTTCAAAGTCGATTTCTGAAAAAACAGGTTTTTGAAGAAGTCACGTTCTTGTCGCAAATGAGCGATTAAGATCATTTTGTATGTGAAACAAAAAAGAAATTTAAAATCGTAATGAGATTTATGAGGTAGTCTGTTAGGGAAATTTCTAACATAAGGTGTACCTAAAAATGGATAGTTACCGGGATTTCTAGAACTTTTGTTCACAAATCCCCTTTAGTGTCAGCTGGGAAATTCTGGACAAAAAGTCAAAAACCTCTTTCTTAGGGAAAAACCGGGTTTTTTGAGCAAAATATTTAATCACCTTATTTCCATACAAGAAAGAATTTTGATATTTGATAGGCTACGTTCTATTCAGGTAAGTACCTACTACGCGATCAAAAGCTTCTATAGGAAATAGTATCACACCACATAAAAAAGACACAATACAAATGCGAAAGTTTAGATGTTTGGATGGATGGTTGATTGGATTTCATACTTCTTCACGCCAAAGCTACTGAACGGATCAGGCTGAAAACCTGGAATCGAACCTAGGCTACTGAAACTCCCATGGTTTCCATAGGATAGAAATAACCTTCAAATATTTCCAAAGGCATAACGCATGCGAAGCCGGGGACAGAAACTAGTGTCTTAATAAACCTCAACCAACACGTTTTCCACGTACATCTAGACTTCACACTCAAAAACTTAACCGAACAGTTTGTCCTCGAGAAACATACTAAGTTGAATTTTCCCGAACGTCTGTAAGAATGTACAATAACCATAACTTTCTGCGGCGTCTATAGAAATGTTAAACTACGTATAAAGTTGCCTCGATGCAAATTCCACTGAGTGCTGGTACATTATGCAACTGCTTTATTGAAAAAAGCTAAAACTGGGCAAGCGTGAGTGCATTTTCACACTATGGTTCCTCAGAATTTAGTATTTTTTCTGTCAGTATGCATTGTGATCGATATTACGAATCTAACAAATAAGTAATGTGGTTTCTGTTACAAGGCTCACTTGTACTGCTCGTCTTGGTACTTACTATGAAATATTGATATTATTCATTGTTTTTCTTTAAATGGTTTTATTTTATGCAAGTACCTTTATCAAGTTTTTTTAAACATGAAATTCAACATGTCATAATCATAAGTCTTACCTAGGTAATTTTAGAGTCCCTAACGTAGGTAAATTTGGACCAAATTTTGTCCATGATGTAGAGCGTTTTGGGAAAGGTACTGGTTTGTTTGAAACCAATTAATTTTGCCACAAAGTTTGCCGTACTCATTGGCGGATATAATATCAAAATGGTAGCCAGTGATATTACAGTTACATAAAGTTTCTTTCAATACACATATTAAGTGCATCCAAAACTGAACATGTCTTATTGGTCGGCAGGTAGAAAATGCCACGGCATTAAACAAATCCTTTGTACCTTATTGCAATAAAGTTTTAAATAAATAACCATGACTGTCTTCCTAAAAAGACTTGGGCTATGCCATGATCAGCACGCGGCTGACGCAGGCAGATTGGTGATTGCAATATGGGAGTAGAACAATACCTACACAGAACGGGCTGAGTTGGAGGGGTCGATCCTTTCGCCGCGTCCGCCATAGTCAGGCTAAAGCATAGGCTTTACCTTGCTCATTTCTTGAATCGGAACAATACGTTTTCGAAAGACTTCATGGCTTTTATACCACGGGACTCTCATTTCTCACACAATTTATGCACTACGTTCACACACTAGCGCGCTGCCTGTTCCGTTCATTTTACAAGGAACCCTAAAATAAAACCTAAAGGAAAAAGGATAGGCACTTTAGGCGTAGGCTTAAGGCTTTTAAGGTCTTTGAGTGCCTCGTGGCATAGTGCAAGGAGTTTAAACAAAATGTTTCAACAAGAATGTACATACGACATTTTAAATTCTCGGAAGTTAACTTGTTATTTGGCGATGTGTCATTTGAAATTAGTTAAGGCTTTCACTGCCCAGAACCAGTGGCGTGACCCGTACGGCTGCCGCCTGGGAGACTTCTAATGAGCGTCGTGGGCACCCTTCTGTCAAATTGATTGGGATACTTCTCATTAGTCAAATGTGGAATACCCTGAAATGGGGACCCCCTTCTCTGCGCTGGACATCACAGCTCAAATCTCTCCTCGTAGTTACATCAAGTACCTGTAACAAAAAAAAATAGAAAGACTAAAAATAATATTAAATAATTCATTATAATCATCACAATTTTAGCAGAAAGACGTCCACTCCTGGAGAGAAGTCTTCCCTTAATAATACGCCTTCAACATTTTCTATCTAACCTGTAATTCTTCTCTCGACTCTAGGTAACAGCTAGGGTTTGTTTGAGTTGACAACAATCCCCGCATTATTGTAATGCTAATACTTTCATGGCCCACGAGGATCTGTAAGTCCTTGAAGCGGCTCGCAGCGGCGGAGCAGGTCGTGGGCAGAGAATGGGTTCAATGACCGATATCGCGGGATACAGCTGGTACTGATACAAAATTGAAAACCACGAAAAGAAAGTAATTGGATTGAAACAAAAGGTAAAAACTCCAATTTTCAAAGCAATGAAGCAGAAAAATTTAATTTGAGAACATAAAAGAATCCATTAAGAATATTTTCAAACCTAATTTTATACCTAATTTGACTCAAAATTACATTAAATTACAGCTCTTGACGCCATTTTATATTAACCTCTGATAAAAGGCTTTGTCTGAACATGATTACCTAGTTAATTAAAAAAGCGACTAATTTTAAAAGTACTACATTAATGAATTAATAATTAATGAAGAGCCTGTGCTATCCCACTGCATAGTAAAAGCCTCCCTGTCTACCTCTCATTCTTCTCTATTGTCAGTCAGTTGTGTAATAATATTGTTTTAGGTATATTTTAATAAATTAAAGACAACCTTGGTGGCGTAATGGGCGAAAGTTCAACTGTGACGCAGAGAGTTGCAGGATCGATTTCCGCCTCGGGACATATCTGTATGATTGGCAGACATTTGTTTCACGTTTGGGTCTATAAGTGTATCAGTCATCTAGTACCCCTCTCTCTTACCACCTCTACATACTTTATTTATTTATTTACTAGCCCGTAGACTTACACACTTTATTTATTTATTTACTAGCCCGTAGACTTACACACTTTATTTATTTATTTACTAGCCCGTAGACTTACACACTTTATTTATTTATTTACTAGCCCGTAGACTTACACACTTTATTTATTTATTTACTAGCCCGTAGACTTACACACTTTATTTATTTATTTACTAGCCCGTAGACTTACACACTTTATTTATTTATTTACTAGCCCGTAGACTTACACACTTTATTTATTTATTTACTAGCCCGTAGACTTACACACTTTATTTATTTATTTACTAGCCCGTAGACTTACACACTTTATTTATTTATTTACTAGCCCGTAGACTTACACACTTTATTTATTTATTTACTAGCCCGTAGACTTACACACTTTATTTATTTATTTACTAGCCCGTAGACTTACACACTTTATTTATTTATTTACTAGCCCGTAGACTTACACACTTTATTTTTTTATTTACTAGCCCGTAGACTTACACACTTTATTTATTTATTTACTAGCCCGTAGACTTACACACTTTTTTGGATTCAAAAGTAACATAATAATATGTTATTTTAGGTCCAGATCTTTATGTGTACAAAATTTCAGCCCGATCCATTCAGTAGTTTTTGCGTTGTTTTCGGCCAAACATCTTTACAATGGCAAAAAATTTCGCCTCTTTAATTTAATAGGATAGGATTTAGTTTACATTTTGAGGCTTGATTAAATGTAGGTATGCTATCTGTAAATCTAGATACTGACGGTGTTACGGGCCGTAATGTAACGTGTTACACAGCTCACGCTCGTGCAGTTAGTACGAGTAGAGAAGGACGAGCAACGAACAATGAGACGGATTAGCACACGGTGCGGCGTGACGTATCATGCTCGCTGCGAATGATACATTACGTGTTAAAAAAACTGGGGATGCAGTCTCGACATAACGATCGTTAAGTACCGATCGCTATATTCGAGGGGTGCGAGGGGAACGGGCGGCAGGACCTTGTCGAAAACAATTCAATATTTTATCCGCACGGCTAGTGATTACGTGTATTGTTACTTCCATAATATTTTTTTCAATTATAATTTACTTATTATCATGCATAGATGAGGTAAGAAAAGAAAATAGTTACAGACTACCGATCGATCGCTACAAACTTATAGAGCTGTCATTTTTGCTCGCAATAACATTCGCCATCTTTACGATTTTTCGTAAAGATGGCGGTTGTTAAAAATACAATATCGATAATTCCAATGGTAGATTTATTTTAATTTTAAGACTCTGACCTTTTCTAAGTGAACATCTATTGTAAAAATGATGTAAAAATAAAGGAGTAGTTGTAGATTCTTTTGAATCTTTATTCTAGTGGAAACAATAAAAAATCGTTAAAATATGAACGGTAAGACTTTGCGACCGATGTCGGTCGCCATGCGATCGCTATCTTTGTCGAGACTGTTCGCCTTAGTAAGTACATAAATGATATTAAAATGTAATGTAACTAAAGAAATAAGATATTTCAAAAGGTAGAGTATAGTTTTATCTTAACTTTACTACAGTCTAGTCTAGAACGTGTCCTTTACAATAACATTTTGATTGTCAACCTTTATTCGTTCCTTCAGCCCTTTGGGATTCCTATCTTGATTCTGTTTTATCTAACTCGCAATTTGAAATTGTTGGTTTTTCTAGAAAATGCTACGTTAAATTTAAAATGAAAATTTTAAAGTATGGAGGATTATTAAATTATGATATTGAGGGACCTGGCCAACGAACGCGACTCCTGGAAAAGTTTGGGGGAGACCTTCGCCCAGCTGTGACTCAAAATAGATCAGTGAAAAAAAAACTTGTAATTTGAACTGCTAATTCACTTTAAATATATTTTTCGAAATATTATATTAAATAAATAAATAAATAAATAGATCTGGTCGATCAGGTGTGATCGTTCCAATGAGTTCGTATAAGCTTGTTAACAACTACGAGTTCTCCTACAATTCTAACCTTAAATCTTATTTGTACTGGACTATAATTCAATTTTATTATTTTTATTTATTTTTTTATTTTTAAGTTTTGCAATAAGGCGATGTATTTTTCTACTAGCTCTTGCCCACGGTTACGCTCGCGATGTTGTTATGGAAACGTTCTATTTTTTTTTTCATTTTCCATAGAACTGATTTATGTGATAAAATCCCCAAAAAGTAGCCTATAAGTGTCATTCAATTTCTATATCTTTATACATCTATGTATGTATGCAAAATTTAAGCCTGATCCGTTCAAAAGTTGTGGCGTAAAGAAGTAATAAATATTTCATCCATGTGTACTGTGATGTGCTTCGTGAAGTGTGATGTCACGTGATGATAATGAGAGAGTGATGTGAAACTGTGATGTGACATTTTATGTATTTCAGTTATCTGGTACCCATAACACAAACTCTGCTTAGCTTAGGGCTAGATAATGCTATGTGAATTATCCAGCATTTATTTATTATATAATTGTAGCTTTAAAAAAAAGCTAAAGCTGTAACGTTCATGTTAACAAGTACCAATATCCGAACCTATTGACCTTTCACTACATTTAATCGAATACATAAAGAATTCTCGAGTAACTCATTCACCCCATTTATAATAGACTTTAGGATAAAGGAAATAAGGTGTATAATCCTTCTCGTGTTGTTATCAAATTGGAAGAGGGTAGCTATAATTCTTCAATTAACCAAGCCCTTAGTGACGTGGGGTTGGTGTAAGGGATAAGCGGAAGCGATTTGTTTTAGTATCTTGATCGAAATTTTACTAAATATTGGATATTTCCATAGCTTTTGTTCCGATTGAATGAACAGTGTGTACTTGAAGTTTATATAAATAAAAATCTTAAATCTAAACAAAAAATAAACACAATACGGGCTGACGTTGAGAGCGATGTATTTTTCTGTTCCTTAGAATACAGTCATCTCCATGCCAAATGTTATCGGCCAATCAGATGTTTTCCTTTTCGAATCGGATATCGTGAGTGCAACAGAAACACGCATACCTACAGTATTTATCACACAGGTATGTAGGCTGTAATATTAATATGGATTCATATTTATCACGTGTTTTCGGAAAAGTGGAAGCGAGGAGAAAATTTAAAAATTTACTTCAACTGATATAATACTAACAACAAGTATAATGTGTGTTGGCTTAAGTTCGTTTGAATAAATAAATAAATAAAATTAAGATAATATTGTATTAAGATTAATAATAGATTCAGACGCTACTTTGCGAAAATGTATTGCTAAATGTAAGGTTGAAAATATTTAGTAACTGCTCTGCGGAAAACCATCTTCGATATGATCCAACAAAAGGTATTATTTCTGTACTTTCCCAAATCGTAGTGTACCTAGTATTCATTCCTATCTGCTGCAAACGTGATGCACTTACTAAAATCAGTTCCTAACGTTCAAATTGAACCTAAATATTTTTGAAATCCTTGTCATTTGAGTTAACTTTTTCCACTTAAAGAAATCGCTACCGCTTGTAACGCACACAAACCACAAGAGCGGAAACTCGCAAATCAGTCCCAAGGTACGATTTATCGCCCCCTTCACCCCTCCCCTTACACCTCCTTAAATTGAGTCGTGTTTAGGCATCGTTGCTAAACAAGCTCTAAGTGTAGCCTAGTTTACCTGCTGTGGTAATTTGAGGGTTAGCTGTAACGATTGAAGGCTGAAATTCAATTTACATAAGTAATTATGTGGGTTGATATTGAAGAAGTAAGGAAAGGACCATGGATAAAAGGGGCTTAGCCTTGTTTTTATATACAGAGTCAATTTTAGAGAATCACAAAGTGAGATCACGACCAAGTTTAAGGAATTAAAAAACAGTTGATTCAGTATAGTCTGTAGTTAGCGCAATTGTTTCAATTGTAAATACTAATTCTAACTTGTTTCTAATAATTGATTGTATTTTTTTGTTACTAAAGTATCCATTGTTGATACATAAATGTGTATATAAATGTATTATGTTGTATACACCCCTGCCTTTCTTAAATTTTCAAATTTCTTTCCATCCAAAGGTTGCCTGGAAGAAATCGCTGCTAAGCGATAAGGCCGCCCATTGTACGTTACGTATGTTTAATGTTTATATCTGTTTCTTTTAGTTTTATTTTGTGGTGTACAATAAAGAATTTTGTATTGTATTGTATTGTATAAATTGATCATTTAGAAATTCGAAGTTGTACTTGTACTTACGTAGTACTTAAATTATTTTAAAAAGTTATGAACGTTAGAAATATTGACTAATAATTTTGTCACTGTCACATAATGTCATAGATCATATTTGACAGATGGGGTTAAGAAAGAAGTTGAAGTTGATCTATGGTAGGACAATTCCTTCTGACTATGAACGAAAAATATAACGTTGTGTAAAATAAATGTCTTTTAAAAATCATTATCTTATCACAGTCAGTGTGTGATAAATTCTGTCGTCCTAACTCAATAAGAAATCGGGGACAATATCTGCGGAGAGTTCATATCGGAACACCCTGTAGTGAAGAAATATACGCAGTACCAACCTAGCAGCCTGGAGTCAGGAAGTGCACGTCAAGCCGTTGGTCTTGCGCCTGACCTGTCCCCGGTCGTGTCTGTTGCCGTCCCATCGGATTATAAGAGTGATGGAATACGAGTGCACCTGTGTTTGCACATATTTACTTGCGCACAATAACATGCCCTGTGCACATAGCTAGTCTTGTTAACACAGCTTGCGCGCTTGTGGTGAAATTCGGCTTGGGACTTTATCATAAGTGTAGGCTCGAATACAGTGTCCAAGCTTGCGCGGTTGAAAAAATAAGACTTCCTTATTTGTATGCCTTTGAAAGGTTATGCCTTGAATGCACCGGATATAAAACTTAACATTAGTGCCATACGGAATGGTCGGTTGGCAGCTATCGTGCTGTGGTATGGTTATGGTTTGGCAGACATTTGGTTTGCGAAACGAGTTTTGTTCCACTAAACATATTCTAGGATTTTAAGCGATAACATTGACCTACAATTTGTCTGGTAATTTTTTATAAAAATGTATAAAATGAGGTACTTTTTTCGCATTACAAATAACACATAGGCATACTTAAGATATTCAAAATGGTCGTGCGGCAGGTGATCGCAGGTCATCAAAATAAACAGATTAAAGCTACTGCTACAGACACCGCGGGGTCGTAATTATAAATACTATTTAACGTGTATTTATCGCGTTCACATACCTATTTTCCCGACGTTTCGACAGGTTTACACACTGTCGTGTCACGGGATGACCTAGTCATCGAGACCGTTGAGCCAAAATTGACTCAACCGTTCCCTTAGGGGGACAACATTTGGTGGTAATCCAAGAGCTAAATTTCAGTCCGATCCATTAAGTATTTTTGGCGTAGACATTTATTAAATAAACGCATTTTTTTACTAATGTCTTTTCCACTAAAATATTTATTGCGCTGGTCAAAAATTCAACACTAATAAATTTTACCACGGGCTAGGTTTAACCCCTCCGCTATTTTATTCTGTACAACAACGTAAAATAGTAATTTTCTTACAAAAATATGAGAATTTAAGTAACTTAATTTCGAGCTCAACAAAAAGACAATGAAACGTTTTATTCGTACTTCGGTATGGTTTGTTTACTGCAAGAGTGATGTTCTTTAATATCACCCTGTATAGCAATAAAAGGTGCTCTAGAAATAACAGAACACCCTTTATTGCTGTGCAGGGCTGTTTCTTGCTACGATACATTTATTTTCGCGAGTTCTTTTGGGTTTTATTTTGGTAAGTGGGGTTCGGTATGATAAGATAACGAAATGTTCTTTGAGTGAAATGACTCAACAAAGTAAGTACTACCAACTTGTTAATTTTTGCCGCTAGAGGGCGTTGTTTTGGGGTTAGAATACTGTAACTACAGGTTCATGAGGCTTTTTTCAGTCCTGTGAGGACGAGATAAGCGATAAGAGTCGACCAATTTTTGGATAAAGCTGTTATTGCTAATAATTATTTAAGTAATCCTTTTTTGCATCTTAAGTAAGCTACATCGCAGATATTTTTCAAAAGAACACTCAGTTAATCCAAGCTTCGAACTATTCGATCCATTCACTCTTGGGGTTTTTATGAGACAGAGACAAAAGAAGCAACAACAGACAGCCGTGCATCCGAACAAACACCAAAACTTTCGCTAACACAATAAACAAACTTTTATCCAATGGCTTTGCACTCTATTATATTCTAGAATTGTCTACCAAATTTCATCTTTACTAACTTGGTAGTTTTGGAGTTCTGGGTAAAGATGTTCTTTACCAACTTTCGTCTTATATGATTAGTACAAGTAATACGCGAAGAACCGACAACTGCTGAGGTGAACGTGTTCTTGAGTGGAGACCACGATTCGGTAAACGTAATGTAGGACTGTAGGCACATGCTGGATAAGTCAAGCTAATGACAGGGTGCTGTGGCGTTCATTAGGGAGGCATATGTCCAGCTGTGGACTAACATAGGCTGATGATGATGACAAAGTTTTACTACCAATCCGGTAGTAAAACTTTGAATTTGATAGTTTACATGGAAACCAATGTTACTTGGGGTATTACTAAAGTCCACGCGGATGAAGTCGCGGGCGAGTCAGCTAGTATATACATAAAAAGAACATGCATACATGCAACAGTCGGTTAAAAAGGTATGTTGAGTATCTGCGTCCACGCCTCTGATTTGAACAAACGCCAGTGTTAATCACGTTACCGAGCTTTTCACTCGTGACCCGTAGACGACTCCTGTACCAGTCTTCTCTACCTAGTAGCTTTAGAGGTATAGGTACTATAATAATAAAGTATAGCAAGGTAGTAGGTTTGGTACGTAAACTTTAGTCTTACACCTCCAAGACTCGGAATGAAACTGCAAGCCGGGACTCGCACAATCTAATTCAAGTTTATATTGAAAACTGCTGGAATATAAGAATTCAGCGTCTTCGAGTTTCCCTCCATCCTACTTGGTATAAGGCTTGGAGTACACGAGCGCCCTATTGTGACTATTTATAGTCAGCGTGAGAGCTAGTCACTTATTGCTGTTTAAGAGAGGTGAGAGAGGAACAGAGTACTTCCCGAGTGAGACAATGAGCACCCTGGCCGCTATTAGGGCTCCCGATCAAGGGAGTCTTCGGAAGTCTACGTCAGGGATCTCTTACATAAGAAAAGAAGCGAGGTTTGCGTGAAGGGAACCAGCAGGATCGGAGCTACAGCGCTCGACGTTACGGGCATCGACTTACAAGGAGCCGGAATGCAGGGAAAAATTCTATCTCACTTAATTTTTTTTTTAAACTATAGTAAGAGAATAAACATTTAACAAAAATTATAGCAAATTTTATCAGCTTAGTGGCCGTTGTTGAAATATTCCGTCTATTCCAGGCCTCAGCGGAAACTTTATGAAATTAAATGAACATTTTAAACTTACGTTAGGTTCTTTGAAGTTACACTTTTGCGTTAGTGTCGAGGAAAATCCTCGGAATGTTAAATTGATAGTGAAATGTGCCTCATAAATAAATTAACTAGCAATTAAGTTAAATCTGAAAACTGCTTCAGGGGTCTCACCAGGGGATTATCTTATTCATCAGCACATATACGTCCAGGGCTGATTATAAATACCTCCCACAAACAAGGTAAGTTTTTCCATTATTACCACGCTTGGAAAGCTTGATGATGGCAGTAGGGGTGTTAGAAATACTCAGAAGAAAAGTTAAGCTGTTACCTTCCACCGGTAGTTTATTTCTTTTATTGGTGATGATCAAGCGTTTAGGGCCATCTCACTTGAATAAGTGATGGGATAAGGATATATATTTTTATTATACATAGAGAACGGCCAGAACACCCGGAACAAATACCTGCAGATCGTATAAATATTTGTCCCAAGGCGGGAATCGAACCCACAAGCTCCTGCGTCACAGGCGGACGTTCGCCCACGGCGCCGCAGAGGTCGTCGAAAAACACTCGTCTCAAGTATTTATTATAACTCCTAAGAATCCTAACTTATTGATATAGGTAACAAAAGAAATCAGGTAACATAAGTTCTTTCATATAAAAGTGGTATGTTGGTGACTTCTCGATCCGGGATCGATTTAAACTTCTCGACTCTTCAAAGTTCAAGTTACCTTTCTTTGGAAACTGTTACAGCTCGATTGGGTACAGCTGGTAAACTTTAAAAGAAAGTAACGATCGCAATTATTTCGTAGGTTTTTGCCCCAGTACATTACTTGCACTGGGGTAATCTTCTAAGCATTTATTTCGTCCAAAATTAGATGACAAGGACGCTATGCCTCACTGACTAAATAAACTCCTTTAAACATCTTATAATTTGACTTTTAAAATAATAAGCTCACTATTATTTAGAACATAGTACCAAAATTTGAGGGACAAAACCTGCTCTCGTAAGCTTCTGGTCGATATGACATACCTACTCACGCCGATAAAACGCTGTCGACAGGGGTTGTAGATTCATACCCGTCGTAAGCAAAATTACAAAAATAAACAAAGTTGGGGCTTCACATGTCTTAACGTATATTTATTAATAAACAAACTAACAAAAACCAAATATAATTACCCAACTAAGGAAGCCAAATTAAAACAAGTCTAACATTGCTCAAAGCAGAGCAGAGAAATTGTCCCAGATAACAACGTTTCAAATTTTGACAACTGCGTTTGATTTAGTTGGCTACTAGCGAACTTTTTTTATTTTATTTGTTTAATATACACATTTTAAATTAATATTAGGTACACTAGAGTATATTTAATCAATCTAGCCATAGAATTGGCTAAACGGTAATTTAGTTTTAACTTAATTTTATAAAAACATCTAACTAAGAACGTGTCCATTGGCACTTTTCTTATTGTCTTTAAACTTAAGGCGAAGACACTTTGTTCATGTGTTCTTTAAGATAGCACTTATGCACATACACTAATTATCACTACACTAACTCAAAAGGTTTTGTTCTTTCGAGCCTTCTCACTATGCCCGTGTTGTCGAGGAGCTGGATTGCCTCGATGTTCACATGATGAACTGGCGAACTGGCTCTTTAGTGTTTACACTGCAACCAAACTTTAGAGATTCCTCCGATAGAAGCAGCTTCGAATCGGTCCTTTAATTCAAACATAAATTAAGTAAAGAAAGTAACTTAAAATAGAAGGAAGTTAAATTGGAACTAAACTTTCTTTGTCGCCTTTAATTTAAAAGTTAGTGAGCGTAAAATGATTTACAGCAACTTTGCGCTAGCAACTTTTGACGTGTGCTTTTATAAGACAAAATTGGCTGAACATTACTAGTTTTCAAAAACTCGTATGCAACTTAAACATTTTTATTAAAACATTATCAAGCTAAAATAAATAACAAAAGTAGCTGCTGTCCGCGGTTTCGTTCGTGCAAATCTCAGATAAACTTCATTTCCAATTTTATTTTTACCTAGATCATTTAAGAGACAAATAGTACCTACCTAGTATTATGTCCTTCCTTACCCGTACAGCCTTTACGAGAAAGATATTTATAATAGTACTAGCTGTTCCCCGCGGTTTCACCCGCGTTAAATTCGAATTTTACATTTCTAGGGCTATTATTCCCGTAAATCTCCCATGGGAATTTGATGTTTTACCTGGACAAAAAGTAGGTAGCCTATATTACTCTACATCCTTTCAACTAAATCTATACCAAAAATCAAGTCGATTGGTTGCTTAGTTGGGGCGTGAAGGAAGGACAAACATACAAACACCCTTTCGCATTTATAATTTTTTCACTTTGCTCTATTGTCAATAATTTCCTCAGCTTACGCGTTATAAGGATTCGACGTTACTATTGTATAATTGTTATATTTAACATGAAAAAGTATTTATTGTGTAAAAGCTATAATAGTTAGACACATGGTGTTGCTGACTTTTTTGTAGATATTAATGTCTTCTATAAAACTGTACATTATTATCGAAGTTTTCATACGGATCCCTAAATTTTTTGGAAATATTCTATAGTTTATGTTCATCAAGGATAATGTAAGATTCTAATGGTTAAAACATTCCAGGTCCAGCAGTTTCAGAGCCAATTTCCGTTAAACAAACAAACAAACAAATTTTTCTTCTTAGAATGACACATTTTGGCATTTAAACTAGAGATCGAGGGTACGTCAAAGGTGTGAAGGCCAATTATTAAAATAAATCTAAATAAATAAATTTTAGACTATTTATTAAAAATGTATTCAATGATTCTCTCCGTGCAAATATGACGCACGCTCTTTCTAGTTTCTTACATTTAGGGATAATTCTCCGACGTTATCGTTGTCATAATAAACGGTTGGTTAGCAGAATTGGGCCCCAGGCCATCAGTAGACTGACTGAGTGGATTTTTTTAGATTCGTCAGCAGAAAACAATAACGGAATTGTTCTGTAACTGTAACCCTTTTTAAGCAGAAGTATCTCCAAAATAACGACAAAATATTAGCACAAGCTAATCTAAAACCACAAACAGACGCCGATCTCTTTGAACTAAGCCGACAGGGGGTCGACCCCTTGAACCCCCTTGAACCTCCGGGGTAAATATTATAAATCTCTGTGTAAATTGTAATTATTTGAGTTTAACTTATCTACTAGGCATTGCGTTTGCTCATCTGTAAGACAAATTAATGTCTTTGTTGCTTTGATAAGAACTTATAACATCAGCTCTGATCTTGAGACTCAAATTAAAGATTCTTTAAAACAGATTCCGAATTTTATGACAAGTATCGATTTTTTTGGCGTAGGAATCGATCCCGCTTACTCGTGGATATCGTAAGAGTAGACTTCCTGACAGGAAAGAGGCAGCAGTATCCTTCTGTGTGTTTAACACCTGCACTGCGTTTACCTATCCGCTTGCCAAGGTGATTCTGGTAAAAAGCAACCTTGTTGGGGGGAGGCATTTTCAGGACGTATGCGTGCTGATGAGATACTGGTTTAGATATAATCTATACTCTATACTAATATTATTAGCAAGGTTGCTTTTTATTTTAAATGCGAAAGTGTGTTTGTTTGTTTGTGCTTCCTTCACGCCCTAACTAAGCAATCAATCGACTTGATTTTTGGCATAGATTTAGTTGAAAGGATGGAGAGTAACATACTTTTTATCCCATAAATCAGTTCCCAAGGGAAAGAAATAGCCTTTAAAAACGCGTGCGAAGCCGCAAGCAGCAGCTAGTACGGTATAAATAAACTGTACAATTTATTTACTAAGCTAAAATGCATTTGGCTAAATAATGCCGTGTGAATTGTCCAGCATTATTTATTTATTATTATTAAAGACCGATACGCTTTAGGTTTTCAATACGAGATTCGAACCAACAAAGCAATAATCAAGACATGATCTGGGCCCCCAGCCCATTTGAATATATTAACGTAACGAGATGGTTCCCTGTCCGCACGATAGAGGCGCTGTACTAAAACCTATGGAAAAAAAAATTACGTCACGATCACGTGTTGATATTATCGTCAAATGGACTCGGAGTTCTGTTCAGTAAATAATACCCTTTCTTTTATTTATTATGTTTATCTACGTGAGTAATTACGAGTTAAATGTACTGGACATGATATAAATCATCTCAAACACAAATAAAGCTAAATTCACAATAATGATAAAGCAATATCACGTAAACGTTAACGTGAATTGACGTTTCAGGAGCGAAGCTGATTTATCACGTTTCTTATTACGTTTGTAACGATGATGCATTATCCTCAGATTATATTTATTCAGATCGGGGTTTGTAGGATTAGGTAAGGAGTAATTTCTTGGGAACAAAAGGAGTAAGGAATAAATGTGATTCTCAATGATTGTACTGAGTATATTTGTAATAAATAACCTTAATAAATAACAAGGTTGTTGGAAGGGCTGCCTCAAACGCTTTTCACCGATTTCAGGAGGTGATATGTTCGACTTCGACTAACTTATTAAAAGAAAGTTACCTCTATTTATAACTACGACACAAAATGCTTAACATCACGAGATCGCACGTCCAAATGTCATAAACATTTCGACACTTCGACTTACTTTGACTACAATAGCCACCGTAGCGATGACTACGGCGTAGCATTGCTACGCCGTAGACATCGCTACGGCGTAGAGCTTCTGAGCTCTGGATACTGACTTTTGATTGCATAAATACAGAAACTAAATACGAGGACGTTTCCGTTTTACGTTTCCGGATATCGGAGATTGAGATTAAGGTGTTTTTATGATATTATTTATGAAAATATCTAACTATAAACCAGGGAACACATTTTTCATACAAATTTCAGAAATTTATTGCTACTAAAACCTCTCTAACAAACTATTATTGAATTGCGGGGGGTACCCATTACCAATACCAAAATTAAGAATTAAGACCTGGCGTCTTCACAAACGTGTTAGTGATGATGGGCTGAACTTGCAGTTCACGTATTGGCACTAATTTGCAGGCACCAATAACCCTGTATATACCGAGTTTTGAGTGAATCGAATCAAGGAATAATAATTTACCTTAGACACTTAACCACCCTTTTTTAACCCCTCAGAGGTTCATTTTTGAAAATGAAATTAGCCTAACAGTTATTTTAGAATCTAAACTATCTAAATTATGTTAAGTACTTGCGAGGTAAGAAACATTCACACAAACTTTGTAACATCAGTAGGATAGGATCAACCAACCTATTTACAAAGTAGATACTTCTAGCTGTTTGTTTGTTAAGTGCTTCTACTTATCAAATAAACAAACATCCTATCAAACTTAATATTTACCTACCTTACTTGTGCTACGTAAATTCATAATCCTAAGGCGCTCACCGGAGCGTACTCAGTAAACTGCTCCTCCCCCCTCCTAAACACAACCCCCCCTATTACATCAAATTGGAACTGTTATTAGTATTTTATGCACGCGGCTTCGCACACTTTATTCCAATAGAATAAGATGCACATATGTTTTTCATTGTAGAACAATATATGTGTGTAGATCTTACGATGCAAAAGGAAACCATTCACGTTTCATACTGTTGTTGGGTCCAAAACCGAAAGTGCCGGCCAACGGGAAAAAAAGTTAAGCTGTTGTACACCTTGACTTGACCATTTGTTACTATGTCCGTATACTTTTATGTTAGATATTATGTGAGTATGATTATTTTTGTGTATTTACAAAAACATAAAAGCCACATGACGACCTCTGTGACGCGCTAGGCGAAGGTCCGCCTGCGACGCAGGAGGTAGCCGGTTTTTTTTTCGCCTCGGAACAAATGTTTGTACGATCTGCAGATATTTGTTCAGGGTGTTCTGGTCGTTTTCTTAGTTCAATTTTTTTTATCTATCTATGAATTATATTATATATCAGATATCTAGTACCCATAAAACAAGCTTTGCTTATCTTGGGCCTTGATAATGCTGTGTGAATTGTCCAGCATTATAATAAACCCCTATTCAAATAGTTTATCAGTCACCTGGAAAGGACATTAAACACAAGTTCTGCTTCCTGGGACCGACTATATTGCTGCTGGGTGAATATCCAGTAGGTACTATTAATTTATATACGTACAGCGAGCGTGCTGATTGGACCACAAACGTCCAAATTTAATTTGAAACAAGGCAGGTAGCTTTTGTATGCATAATTTACCACAACATTTCTGCTGTTGTTAGGTAGTTGCACCATCGACCACCGGATTCGTTCATCGGGTGCGTTGGAGCGGTTTCACACCGCATCCAATCCGGGGCCAAATTCCGTCATTTCTTGGTTACGACCGTCGTATCGTCACAGAATCGTCCATAAATGGAAGAACCTCTAGATTACTCTAGATAGCAAATTGCATGCGGTGTTATTTGTACGAAGAGATTGATTAGAATGGTTTTGATATGCGAAACTCCATCTGTTGTTTATTTCTTCAAAGGTAAAATACCTGAATTTATCAATCTTAGACAATAATAATGTAAAATAGGCAGATGATGATGACTATTGTATTTATTATTGTCATAATTCGTATATTGGTTTTCGCGCTGCATCGCACTACTGGGGCATAGATCGGATTCAAATCGGACACAGTGCGCAAGCGTTCATTCAAACAGTACTATACTGTTACTTTGTTCCATCAATATTCTTTTAACGAATTGGAGACTCACGGATGACGGACAGAAACCGGTTGACGAAAATCGGATCTAGTGCGTTAGCTACCATACAAATAGTACTTAAACTACTTCGGAAAGTTGCGCGGGTTTGGATCCGACCCAGTGCGAAAGCGCTCTACCGTGAGATCATCAGTGCTAACTCGAGTTTTTGATGCAATGATTCGTTTGTCCCCAATTCCATATTCATATCATGTATCTAGATTTTATGCAAACAGGTTTTAGTCTTACACTGCATCCTATGTGGGCGATATTGACGCGAACGCGAAGCGGCAACGCTTACATTTTTAGAATTTTAAATTAATATAAAATAAAATTAATTCGAAAATATATGGGCCGCCGCTTCACAATCGCGTGAAGTTCGCTCAAGTAGGATGCGGCCTTAGGTAGTCTTAATGCGTACACCATGCTTAAAAACCTTGTCAGGGCGTAAAAAATACTGATAACTTTGATACTAAATCAAGAAAAATTCATCATCATCATCATATCAGCCCACACACGTCCTTTGGACATAGGCCTCCCCCATGCGACGCCACAAAGAGCGGTCCTGAGCTGCCTCCATCCATCGACTCCCTGCGACCGCTACGATGTCGTCGGTCCATCGGGATGGTCTCTTAATACTCCATTACATCGTGGCCGCTATAGAATGTTTATTACTAAATAATTCATCATTATTACTTATTAATTCATCATTATTACTTATTAATTCACTAGGTACTCATTTAATACTAAATAATTAATAAATAGTTATTACTCACTACTCATCCAACATGAATGATGATCACAAGTTTAAAGTAATTTCGAAACTGAATTATACATTTTGTAAAAAACTGCAGCATTATTGTACATTATTGTCTAAGGTAGTGTTTATAGTGCAGTGTACAGTTGAGAACAACGGAGTTATCTCTCGTCGTAAACAGAGTTTTATGCACGGCTGTACCTACAATGTTTCTTTCATAAAAATTTTGATACTCTAAAAAGTCGTTAAAATGTTTTGTTGTGTAATTCTATAACGTCGCTTGCATAGTAATTTGGGATTGAAGCTAGAAAATTATACAAAAAAATCCAACATTTTTTCCACAGAATTGAACGCGCTGCTTTAGTGTCAATGACAGTATCATAAACCAATGAAGAAGTCTTCAAAATCTCTAGACACCTCGAACTGTTCGACCAATTACTTTTAATGACAATACTTTTTCACCAATATTCTTTATAACCTTCTTTCAAAGAAAAGGATCCTAACTCTAAATCTGCTTAAATATTATTCCCCAATTTTCAGATAGCTGATAAACCCCTAAATGTGAAAGGTTAGATTGTTATCTCCTTCGTTCTTTAAGGTTCAGTATGATTCTATCACGCTCGCACCTCGGTACAGGACTTAATTTGACTAAAAGCAACAATTTATAATGCCGAACAGAAGTCATAACCTACGGAATACATAGACTAGGAGCAAGTAGATTTTTTGTTACGTCATAATAAATTGAATGTATTTTGATAGAGCAAATACAGAAGTGCGACTTGATGGAGTATTTTTGGAATACAGGAAGGTGTTTTGGAAACACAAAGAATTATGGAAAATGTAATGTGCCTAGCGATTGATAAAATGGGGAGAATATAACGATATATCATTTTGCTTATATTGCGATTTATCCATTTACTCTGTAGACACTACTCTGTTGAGAATGATCAAGCTTTTCAAAAGCAGTTTATTTTTGGGACATCATCATAAGCCCCATAAGTCATTCACTATGCCTTTTTAAGATTATTTATTCAGGAAAACGTAAGTCTTGCCAGTCCTCTAAGCCCTGTATAGGCGTGAAAAGTGTAAATGTGTATAACAACGTTTGTTCACGATGTCGTGGGCTATTTTAAGTACATATCATTTTAAACTGCATGGTATGACGCACAAAAATAACAACAAGCTCTCGTCCTAAAAATATGTAGAATACCGGTTGCCAAAGAGCCGCATTCCGAAACCGTTTATTTTATTTCTCATTTATTTTTATTTTTCCTTATTTTATCACTGTATGCGTACTCGTAAGTTATTGTATTAAACGCGTAAATCAAACGTATTATAATAAACTCGATACTTATTCATAAAGAGATATGAAAAAGGTACATCCGGTGTAGATAAAAATATTATTTTCTACATAAATTTCACTAGCAGTGCCTCGCGGTTTTACCCGCGTAGTTCCCGTTCCTATGGGAATTCCGGAATAGTAACCCGTTAAATAGTATTTATAAATAAGAAGTATTTACTTTTGCACGAGTCTTGCATAGGATTTCTATCTTAGGTTTTTCTTGTTTCATTTGACACCAAAGATTTATCATTAGTTTACTTAGTCGGCCCGAAAATCTTTGGGAGTTCTTTCGGCACTTACGCCGTCAGCGCCACCTACAGAGGAAACAATGAAGTTATCCAATTCTGCTCAAAGACCAAATTTACATTTAGTTCTTTGACGAGAGGTTTTGCCGTTGCTTGATTCTAAGGTTTGTCTTTGAGCAGAATTGGATAACTTCATTGTTTCCTCTGTAGGTGGCGCTGACGGCGTAAGTGCCGAAAGAACTCCCAAAGATTTTCGGGCCGACTAGATAAGATCACGTAGCTTAGTTGGAAAAAGAGCACCCCTGCGCTGAAGGGGAAGGTGCGGGTTCGAATCCCGTCGGGATCGTAAAATTTTTGGGATTTATTAATTTCTTAGAAATTACCCAGAGTATAATAAATAAAAACCTTAGAATTAGTTTACTTTGTAAATTTCGGGTTAAATTTTGACAAAATATGTCGCAAAAACCTACTCTGCCTTCATTTTGGCACCAAAAACTTATAACAACCTAAACTAAGCTTCATCCACTACCACTGTTTACAAATACCACCCTTATCTACATAACTATAAAGATAATATTCGCATAACGCCGTTTTAGGGTTCCTTCAGAAAGTTTAACGCGTCATTACGTTAGCTATAACTTGCAGAGAAATTCATAAAATAAGCACAATGGAGTATAGAACTGAATCTAATAATGCGACTCAAAAAAAACAAAAATCTAGGAGTTTTATTAATGTTAATTTATAGGTACTAGTTTTGTGTAAAGATCCCCGAGATCGGTTTGACGATAGTATCGAAACGTCATCATAATGATATCAGCCCATACACATCCACTGCTGGACTTAGGACTCCCCCAAACAATGCCACAAAGTGCGGTCCTGAGCCACCTCCATCCATGTGAATGGATGGTCTCCCAACACTCCGTTTCGCGTTACATCGGCCACGATGTCTCACTCGAGAACCTTTACTCCCCAGCGGTTATCAGTCCTGCGAGCTACATGACCTGCCCACTGCCACTTCAGCTTACTAATTCTGAGAGCTATGTCGGTGATTTTAGTTCTTCTGCGGATTTCTGTATTCCGGATTATATCACGTAGAGAAACCCCATCATCCAAAAACATCATCGTGACGTCTCGATTTTCTATGAGATTCATTTCAGTGCCTCGATCGCGAGGACATGGAACAAAGAAAATCCCGTACAAAATATCACCTTACCCGAACTCAGCTGTTTACGGTGTTGAGGTTATGACAGCAATTTATGGTGTAACGTCAAAGATTTTTTTACCTATAACCTACCAAGTCGACCGTGGTTTTTAATCATGTGCCGTACGTTCCTTTATGAATCAGCGAAAATTCTGATCATCGGTCTTTTCTATTGAAAGATTCGCATCGACATGACACCTCTAAAGCAAAAACGTAAAGTTGGTACATTTTACTACACTATAAATAGAATAGAATAGAATAGAATATCAATTTATTTGTTAAAAGACTTACACAAACTTACACTAAAATACACAATAAACTTAGATAAACATGCAAAAATGTAAGTCCTGTAACAAAATGGCTCTGCCTCAGCATGAGTTGGTTGAGTCGCAAGCTAGCAACCAACGCTGGTCTTCCGTCAGAGCCACTTGTTGGCTTTACGGACTACTACTCAACATACAAGAAAAACAGACAAATATAAAAAACTATCAATATAAAAATAAAAAAACAAATGAAAAAACAAATGTGGGACATGCTCATATTAAAATAAAGTGCCGTAAGTATTTAATGACTATTTTAACTTATTCAAGAAATTAAGGAGATGAAAGTGATATAATTAGTATTAGTTTATAAAGATGCAATTTATGAATATTCCTAGAGAACACTTGTGTCGTGTCTGAGACTTTCCTGTTCCTGCTGATGGTTAAGCAAAAAATTCTTTAATTTATATCTAAAACTATGTAAACTTTGCAGGTTCCTTATCGGTGGCGGGATATTGTTCCAGCACTTCGAAGCTGCATAGCGGAAGCTGCCTCTGAAGCAGGCTGAGCTATGCCGCTGTGTCTCGAGCTGCTTCGAGTACTGGCGAGAGTTACAAGCTCTGGAACTGGACAACCATGACAACTTCTCGTAGAGATAAGACGGCGATTTGTATTTTATAACGCCAAACATAAGACATGCAAGGTGCAATTTGCGACGATGCTTCATTTTCAATATTAAATGTTTATTTAAAAACGGTGTCACATGAGCTCTAAACGGAACATCAAAACAGAAACGGGCACAGGCATTTTGGACTCGCTGTACTAGCCTTTGCGTCCTGGAGAGTAATCGTAAATACTAAAATAGCTAGTATTTTCTCAAAGAAGTTTCAGTTCTATCCCAAATTGATAACGTAAAGTAATAAACTGGTTTATAAAGGAGCATAGAAAAGGAACGCGAGTGTGCAATGAAGCTTACCCGATATTTTATTATTTGTTTTGGACTTTCGCATCTACGGCGTTTCTATTTTCTGTTGAAATGAATTGGAAGATTTTGTTCGTGTTTTTGTAGACTCATAGAACTACCGGGCCCTGATTTTGTTGAACGTTATTTAAATGGATTAAAAACAGAATAAAATCTCTACCTAGGAAACTACGTGTTTCATTTTGAGGTCCTCCGTGGCGCAGAAAAGTGCGTACGCCTGAGACGCAAAAGTTCGCGCGTTCGATTCCAGTACGGTATCAATACTTTTTTATGATCCAACATTTTGCAGATCTAGTGTTCTAATGTACATAATTCAAATAAAAGAAAAATTAAATGCTACATTAAAGCAGTTCCCGTACCACGAGCTCTGCTTACATTTTTTTTTCTATATTATATCTTAATTGTATTACAAGCCAACCTAAATGCAAAACCCTAGCTTTGAATATATTCAACTCGTTAACTAACATAACATTAAAATGTAGAAGCGTTTCAAATTTGGACGTGTTCACATTTTAATAGCGGCCATCTTGAATTTATACGATAAAATGTGTTTTACGGCTCACATGGTTTTATGTATTAATTTTAGTTTAGGCTTTTCCTTCAACTTTGCTCGTAGTGTTTCAACAATTTTATATCAACAGCAATTATTAGTCCACTGCTGAACATAGGCCTCCTCTGATGAGCCTCATAAATCAATAAATAAAATAAATGCTTTATTTCTATAGTCAAAAACTAGATTCAAACTAATTGTTAAATATTTTCTTTGTAAAAAGGCCTACCTTAAAATATTAGATTATCTAGAGGATAAAAAAGCTTAGGACGAGTTTTGCTCCAACTCGAAAACTAACATTCTAACAAGGTAAAGGTTTCTTGTTCGCTTCTTTACTTCACCCTAACGCCCGTCTCACATTACCGCGTGGAATCGAATTTGCGGAACCGCAACTCGATGTCCGCAGCGTGTCCACGACAGTTTCACATCTCGTATAACAGACAACGTCATTGCGAAACTCTTGCGGCACCGCACTTACGGTACAGCGCGGTAGTGTGAGAGCGCTCTAAAAAGATTGAAGTGAACAAAAAACAAAGTGATCACTTTATTTCCTAGTTTTACTTATGTACCTACCTAATCTGAGTTTTTTGACGTTTCCAAGAGTCCTGCAAGGACTAAAGGAAATAAAGCACTTTTTTGAGTTCTATTCTGCAAGAGGCGCTTTTGGCCGCCCCCGGTGGAGTATCCCAGTCGCCTCTTATGACACCCGCGGGAAGACTTGCAGTAGTGTAAATTGTAAGCCACACGGCGGCTGACTACTATGTCACTTGCCTTATAATGTCACATACCTTTTGACTAAGATCCCTTTGTAGTACACATCTAAGGGTTTTCCAATAATGTAGTACCCCATTAAAATGGGTGGCTGGTTACCCATCACAAGGAGGTTTGCGGTTTTTACCAAAAGGGATGTTTATCATGATGGCTACCGAAAGGAATGTTTACCATCAAAATGGTTACCTAAAGGGATAAAATATGGCCGACAAAATGACGATGTTGAAAGTAGAAATACACAAGATAAAGTTAAAAACTACAACCCGACTACGTGAAAGTTATAAAAGTTTGAAACATTTACATTGACAAAATAGAATGACGTATCGGTCATATTTGATAGGCATAGAGTTGAAAATGAAAATAGGTCGTAGGTATTGTAATTTTTCTCTATGGGGCCTGCAGCCTGCGGCTACCTAAACTTTAATACGCGTTTTGAAGGCTTATTCGGGGTCGGAGCCCTAAATCCTATAGCCTATAACCATCGGGGTATTGAGACGAATCAATCGATACATAATTTGTTGAAATCGAACCAGTAGTTTCAGCGCTACGTGGGAACAAAGAAATCGGCCACATACATACAAACATACAAACATACAAATATACAAACATACAAACATACAAACATAGGGTGCTAACCTCATAACCCTCCCCTGTTGGTAGTCGGGTAAAAATACTTTTCGTTTACAACATATTACATAAATAATTTGTTTAAATAAGCTGATTATGTTATTTTCTATTTGTAATGTATAATACAAGGTGCATCGAAACATGTGTACTAAGCCGAAAGGGAGTGATTCTGGACCTAAAGGGGACCAACTTTAGTTGTACGATTTGTTCGAAAATCGTTATTTTTTTTGGAAAAAAGATTTATTTTTGAGATTTTTATGGGTAATCTTATTTTTTTATTGTTGAAAAAGAAAACAAGCATAAAATATTTATTTCATGTTTTTTAATGTTTAATATTGCAAGAGTAGAGTGCGTGTAAAAGACAACAAATAGGAAGAAAAAAGTTATTAAAAAAAACTAAATTCACGAGTTCATCAAAACAAACCAGCTGATTGCGGTACGGTAAAGCGAACGTTTTTCTTTTGGATTGTTTAGTTTCATTCGACGAGATGTCTGAGCAGTAAGCCAAAATGTTGAAAGGTAATCGTTCAAGACGGCACAGGAGCGTAATCTTTTGCTACCCCGAATAAATAAAAAACTAAAGCAATAAATTGAATTGCGCCGTTTTGCCATCGGCCCAGCCATTTTAAAATCGGGCTGATTCTACGATCCGGCGACGACTTATCTGTCGGTCTGTCGGTCACAGAACCTTTTCATACAGCGATTTTGAGTATATAAGTAGTGGTTTTTATACGTTATTTTAAGTGGTGTTTATTTAGGATAGGGCTCGGAGGGATGAATGAAGGGATGCATAATAAGTAAACAATTTTACTTATTTCATGTCGTTTAGTTGAATAATTTTAGCATTTTTTAGGCTTACGCCTCGCGACAATTTTTTTATAAAATATTATTGGCAGTTAAATCGTCACCAAGTAGTGAAAGTGGGCATTATGACAAAATACTCTTGTTGGGGGAGGCTTGTTCAACAATGGACGTAGTGCTGGTAAGGTTAGTAATCGAACACGACTTATTGAGTACTGACTCTATGCGGATATGAGAAAAAAACTAACAAAGTGCGAGTCGAACTCTCGCACCCTTGGGGTACGGTACCCTAAAATAAACTACGGAATTTCTACAGACAAGAATAAAAAAGAGAGTTTTCCATTTAAGCCCTCCTTGTTTTATGGAGTCTTGTAAATGTATTTAATGCCTTATTAAATGCCAGTTCATTACCTATATTAATTATTTTATAAACTAAGATACCTTTGTCCAGTCAATAACTGCATCGAAACTTCACTTACAGACAATCAAAACTTTCTGACTCAAAGCCTTGTCTATAACGCCAAAGAATAAATAGGTACCTTAAAGTTAAACCTTACAGAAGAGTCACTTTTGAACCAGCTGGCCAATCCAGATGTGAGAGTATGATATAGGTATACGATTCATGAGGATATCATTCATATTTTTGCCGCTTTTTTTCTACAGTTTTTCATGTGTATCAAAATGCAGCCGGTTAGCGGCAAAAATACTGTTTGTGATACACTCACAAATCATCATCATCATCATCCGAAGGCAGATTTTACCCACTGCTGGGTATAGGCCTCCCGAAGTTTGTGCCATCCACCACGGTCCTGTGCTAACCGCCTTCACTCACAAATACTAACTGACAATGAAAACATAATTGACCAGCTCTCTATTATGTCGCCTGTTGGTTTTGGTGTATCTCAGAAATGGTTCCATCGATTTTGACAAGACTTTTATTCTGGCAGATAGCTTATAACATTATAGCGGGCAACTTTGTTATGCTTTTGATATTATAGAAATAGGGTTCCGCACAAAAAAAATCTTATGTAGGTAATAGTACATTTTACGTGGGAGATGTCACCGGTACAGCTGGTAACATAACAAGGCTTCAGTTTGCCCTATAATATACAAATCAAGTCTTTTGATCTGATATGGGGAAAAAATTTAAATGTCGAGCTGGGATCCTGGACACGTTTCAAATTAACAAAACGTCTTAAAAGCTCTCAATAAGTTTTTGAGTCGAAATTTAAAGAAAGTGGTTTGAAGTGGCCACTCTGTGTCGCGCAACTCTGTGGCAGCGACTTTCAATGCCCATAAACTGTCGGAGATTCGAGAACAAAAACTGCTTTCTATGCATACAAAGTGTTGGGAATTTGTTGAGAGTTTTAACTGCTTTTGATTAAGATGAGGAACGGTTTTCTTTTCAACGTCTTTTGCGCCGTTTAGCGGAGGTTTTCATTATATTTGAAGCTTGACAATGTTGTGTTCTTGATTTGTTCAGAAAAGTAGGTACAATAAATTGGGGAAAACACAGAAGGAAAATAAATTTCGGTCTGTGAACCTACGTAGACCTTTTTGCATAAAATATCATCAAATATTAATTGAAAATGAAAAAAAAACTAGACATTTCCACACAGGATTTTTAACTAGGCTTATTAATCTACCAACACAGTCTTGGGGATCCATATCAATACCAGAGTTCAGTTGAGTTACCTGTAGATTGTTTGCAACAATCTGCAGATACTTAGCTCAATTGTTTCAATTGTAAATACTGGTTCCAATTTGTTTCTATTATTTGATTGAATTTTCTTTGTTAATAAAGTAATTTACCGAAAGATTAACAAAAATATCAAAAAATTACCTACTAAAAGATGTTTTAGCAGGGTTTTTAGAGTATCGTAACACAAACATCGTTCTCCTAATTGGACACCCAACACGCATGAGGCATTACAACAAAACATTACACCCCAACAACACTTACACTCATGCAAAAACGACTCAATAAAATATGCCTCTTTTGCACGAACCTACATCGCACGGGCTAAAAGGGCGTAAGTTACAGATTTGTGTAAAACAAGCTCTAGAATCGTGTAAATAAGTTTACATTGATGGATAGTGTTCGTTAATGTATTTATAAATAGATCATAGAATATAGATAGATATATAATACAGTTTTTTTTAAATAAGACTAAATTGTAGTTTGTTTGTTGAAATACGGGACTGACATAGTCATATCAATGACACAAAGAAGAATCTTTCTGACATTTTCCTTCCTTCATTCTTAATCGTCTGTGAAGACCACAAAATACACGAAACTATTTTTAAATAAACACAGCGTTTTCCTTGTTGCTTCTCTCTGTTGAAATTCAGAAAAATATTTTCCAACAATACCGACGTTTTGAATGGTATTAAAAATACAGTTTGTATTTATGAGTTTGTATGTTTGGTATTTAAGTTCTGGGAATCGTCACCGTTTAGTTTTATGAAAGGTTTAGAGATTTTTGTCAGAATAACGCTATTTTGTCAGCGATTTGTTATAAACTGGTATTTTGTTGTAATCTTCTCGTTTGGGCATTTTTTAAATGAAAACATGGGGCATTATTCTGCTAAAATAATCACTTCACTGACAATGGTATCGTCAAAGAATGACACATTTTGTAGATGAAAGAAATTACTGGAGCTAAATTCTGCTTATCAATCGCTTTACTATGAAGTTGTCTCGAGTCTTGCGCAGCACCGTCTAGTGGAGTGTGAATGGAGCGAGTCTAGAATAAAATAAATAAATAATACTGGACAATTCACACCGCATTATCTAGCCCCAAGTTAAGCAGAGCTTGTGTTATGGGTACTAGATAACTAATATACATAATACAATACATAGATAGATATTTTTTGTTGTACATAGAAAACGACCAGAACACCAGAAACAAATACCTGCAGATTGTATGAATATTTGTTCCAAGGCGGGAATCGAACCCGCAACCTCCTGCGTCGCAGGCGGACCTTCGCCCACCGCGCCACAGAGTCAGTCGTCGATTTATGTTTATGTAACGCTTTCCTATGACATACACGTCACTCAAGCATATCTATGACTGAGCAAGCTTTCATAATACGTGCCTTAGTGATTTGTACAATGTCAACCTAATGGATAGGTACTGGTGTTATCCAAGTTATTTTAGCCGCAACAAGAGAGATGCGGCAGTATTATAATTTTGGTTGGTTTTAGGTAGTAGGTTGTTTATAAAAATACGGGACTGATATACCGATTACTCAAAAGCCCCATAAATAATCACACTAATAATATAAAAAATGCGAAAGTTTAGATGTTTAAATGGATGGATGTTTGTTACTTCTTCACACAATAACAACTGAACGGATCGGACTGAAATTTTGCATACATGTAGTTCTAGACTGGGAATAGAACATAGGCTACGTTTTAAATGGTGCCCCTGGGATAGAAATAACATTTCAACATTTCCATAGTAATAATAACAAAATAAAATGCTTTGTTGAATAATGAAATAGCGTCAGTACAGAACTGACATTGCCAAACGCACTGTAATGCCTGCAATTGAAGTGAAATATTCATAGATATATAACAGTTAGCGAAGGGGCAAATAGGAAAAAATCCCGAAATCCCCTCGCGTCCAGCGATCCATTGTCAACACATCCGGCACTAGTTAGGAATTCGGGAAACATCGCAGCTAAATAATTGTTCTAGGATCGAGGGTTCCGTACTTTGAAAAATAAGGGTTGTTACAATTTTCATGTCTGTCATTGTATAACTATTTTCCTAGGTTATATTTTACACCACACAGCGAAAGTTTTTGTCCGTGAACGGCCACAGTCTAATTAGTACATTTTACAATATTTTACAAATGAAAACATCGAGTAATCCTTACAAAAATAACTGTTAATTACATAAATGCGAATAATGTAATCTAAATTTTTCAAGCGACATTGGATTTAACAAAATACTGTTTTTATAAATTATACAACTATTGACAACAATCTGCCATAACTTTAATTTTACACAAACAAATGTTTTCTCAGATAATAATTGGGCATATTGCTTTGAAAAAACTAAACACTAACTTAGAATTCCTTTTAAACTGTTTTTTCTTTAGTTCTAGTAGGTATTTCTCAAGTCGTGAGGTGACACAAGGATTAATGCGAAAATCTGTTTTCTAATAATAACTAAAGGAGAAAACATTATATTCCTATGAAAATAATACTAAATCGAATAAGAATTAAGCATCAACTTCTAAAATGTAATAAATCTAAGAACCAACATTGGGTCCATCCAGTTATAATTTTTTTCAACAATGTCGCAATAGCTATTCTAGTGATCGATACAGATTCGAACACTTATATTACCACATTCATGTAGCCTCAATAATAATAATAAACATTCATAGAACGAAACAATCTATTTAGAAATAACCTCGGAACCTACGGAACCCTAAAACAAACAAACGCCACATTTCTACAACGCGACAAACAATGCGTGAGTTGATGTTTTTAGCCGAGTGGAGGGAACCGGAGTTAGGAGCATTGTTATAGGGGGCCTCCCTATAACAATACAGGACACAGGACAGGTCTACATTTTAGATTCCTACTTTGATGGAAAAATTATGTCATTCTTATTAATAAGGATCATTTGAGCTACCTGTACGTAGTTTGCAACCGTCTGCAGTTAGCTCAATTGTAAACACTATTTTATCTTTCTAATAACTGTTTGTAAATTTTTTTGTTAATAAAGAGTTCTTTCTTATTAATGATATTAATAGTCTTCATTCGACATTATTACTAAACAAGGAATATCTTATCCAGATATAAATAATGTTAGTCTGATTCAGCTTCCGGTAATTTCCCAAATTCCATACCTGATCAGGGGCCACGGTAGTGAACCTGCCAAGTGTAGTAGACGGCGCCACCGGGGACCCTTTTTTCGAACCATCTCGAGGCACCTTTTAGCTATTGATTAAAATTCCCCAAACGAACATACCTGTAACAATAAAAAGTAGTATTTGAGCAATGTGAATAAAATGAAAACTGTTCATTTCATACAAATTCATACAAAACTCAGATAATATAACCTACAGATATAGATCGAGGCTGTCGGTACGGCACATGGCATAAACTGTCTTGAAGTAGTTCAAAAGCCTGTTCAGATCTACGCGTTATTCGCTACCCAGAGCGGTAGCGAAAGCCAAGAGGGTATATACTACATATTCCTCTCTTTTCATTTGTAGCGTTCTTAGCAAAACAGTCGTGGTCGCCATGACGAGTATTTGTATGGGCTGATATCGCTCGCCTCGATATATCGCCATCTCTCTGTTGGTGGTCATTCTATTGCATTTATGCAGTCGGCGGTATTTCTACTATTTACTATAATACCCCGTGGGATACCGCGCGAAATGTGCCATAGGTACATTATTGCCGCTCTGGTTAGCAAATAGTGCATAATGTTTAATCAAAACCAACATTAATATTCAGACATTATTATGCAAAGGGTTAATAGCATTTTAAATATTGCCAAAAAATATTTTAAGACCCACGAATTAGGAAAAACTACTGAAAATATGACTATTTGATACGGTAAAATACTCTGGTATAATGTTCCTGATGATGAGATGTAGTGCATGGGCATCGAGAGCAACATTGTTTTAGGACAAAATTGTTTCGAATGTTTTTATTTCACTTTTCTTTAAAAAACTCGCCCATTATGATTTTTTTTGGTAGACTAGTAGTATTTTCAAAAATAGTTTAAAGCGAATGCTATTCAAACAATTTTTCCTACCGCAAAACTGTGAACGACCTTCAACAGAAACGGTAGCTGCCCTGAATGACGAAACACTTTGTCCTGCCTAGACCACACTGTGCTATTCCACCATCCGTGCACTGTAATGTACCTACCGAACGTTTTGCACGTATCTGAATTTAAATGTGCCATTTTGCATTCAAATTAGAACAAATTCAGAACAAATTCGGAACATGGACTCAGAATATTTCATCATTTGTACGTACGTTTAAGTATTCATAATGGTATTGACTTTTGATTTCGTTAAATGGTTTTTAGGGTTCCGTAGCGGATTGGTACAAACCTTCGATAAAAGTAAAAAAGGGTACAAACATTATATTTTTGGTTGAGAGTTTTTTTGAAGACACACAAAGTTTTGTGAAACTACATAGATAATTATGCTTTTATTACTTACAATAGTGTACAAAAGGAACAGGCGGCCTTATCACTAAAAATAAAAAAATGCCCAAATTAATTGATTAATAAACCCTTTGCGTGCTTTTAAAGTCGCTGAGACTCTTCGGGGATTTTACTTGAAAAAAAAAGAATTTCTTTAGCCCTACTATGCCCACTGGTCAATCAATATAATATGTATTTTTATTTCTCGATGAGTCAGTTCTGATATAAAAACAATTAAACGAATAATAAAAATATGTAATTTTACAAATGAAATAAGTTCCCAAAAGGTTTCAATTTCGGCGGGAGTCGAACCCTCGCCCCACCCTCAGTACGGATACGGTTGGAACAGGTTTGGATAAACTTTTATGTTACCTCTGTAGGTAGAGCTACCGGCGCTACAGTCCGTAAGAGGTCCCAAAGATTTTGAACGGAATCGACTAAAATTTCGTGGCTTAGTTGGTTAGAGTCACACCAGTACTGAGGGTGGGGCGCGGCTTCGAGTCCCGCCGAAATTGAAATTTTTTGGGAACTTATTTCATTTCTTAGAGATACCCAGAGTGCGTAAGCACTACAACAAAAAACTTTAATTTTACAAATCCGTTTAAACCAACATTTTATCTCAATGCCTCTTAAAATAGCTTTCGTTTCCTCGCCCTCACTTGCGCATGTTTGCGTTCTAAAGTATACTCACGCATGTAGCTAAGAGGATTCTCTCTCCGGTTCTCATTTTAAATTCATTTAACTTTTATAAACTTTTCAAGGACCCACGACTACAGATTTTCCAAGATTTTTCGAGATATGTGGAATCCAAAGGGACCCTGTATTATTATGACAGAAATCTGATAATACTGCATTATTTCAAGACCAGTATCTCTGGTCTGTATTCGAAACTGAAGTAAAATTTTCTATTGATATTCTTTAATCTTTAAGTGCCACGTCACGCCACGTGCACAGCTGCACGAGCCTGCCAAGCGTGGAGATTGGGGATCGCAGGAGGCATTGGAGGTGTTAAATATTACTCAGAAGAAAGCTGCTGCCTTTTCTCTGGTAGGTTCTCTTAGTTGACTCTTACGACATCCACGGACTGAGTTGAAGGGGTCGATTCTTACGACGGGGTCTTCTGACGACCTCTGTGGTGCGGTGGGCGAACGTCCGCCTGCGACGCAGAAGGTTGCAAGTTCTCGATTCCCGCCTCGGGACAAATGTTTGTACAACCTGCAGATAATTGTTTCGGGTATTCTGGTCGTTTTCTATATACTATAATAAAAAAGATCTATAATTTTGTATTGAATAAAGTATATATTTATTATATAACATACCTATATCAGTTATCTAGTACCCATAACACAAGCTCTGCTTAGCTTGGGGCTAGATAATGCTGTGTGAATTTTCCAATAGTATTTATCCAGAATTATTATTATATTATTTATTTATTTTGTTTTCACACCACGACCGCCACTTGACTTAGTGAATTGAAATTGATATCGAATGAGTAAGTATTGCAAATACATCAGTAATCCAAACAAAGATAGATCTCAAATCATTTATCAGAAAGAACGATGAGTGCGCCCTCTATCGGTGCAGCGAATCCTTGGAGAAATATTTAGCCAATCTCATCCATCACAGGTTAGAGTTGCTACGCAGAAGAGGTGGCCGAATATCGGCTGATTTGGCCGAAACCGAATTGATATCAAACAATCAACAGTGGACTACTATAGGCTGTTGATGATGATGATGATGAATTGATGTCGGTGTATTCCGCTATTATTTTTCGAGCTGTAAAATGTATAATTGACGAAGTTTCTTTATAAATCTCTGAGTTTAACTGTCTCGTTTATACCTATAGCAGCAATTGATAAATGTGGTATGAGTAATACAGACCCTATTTTTTTGGAAAATATTCAGAAAATTATAGAATTTCATGTAAATACGATATTTATTATGTAATACAATATCTATTAATCTTTAAGACTGTTAGTGTAGATTTATTTGCACTTCGCACAGATTCGAGAGAAGATAGTTTGACTACTTGAAAACACGCTGCCGAAACTCCCCAATTTAGATGAATACGTAAGAAGTTTTCGGCCTTTTTATTGAAATGCCCGAATCCAACATCCATGCCCCTCCCTAAACTCAGCTAAAGGAATATTCCTAGGTCTTCAATAGAAGATTGATTGTACAAAGATACAAGTATCCACTAGGTAGATTTATGTTCCGCATTGAAAGGAGGGTTTCTTATGAATCGGCTTTCCCGGTGGTAATTTATTATTTTAATAAAATACTATTCTACAATGGTTGTGGGAAAAAGGTAATCGTGTATGAAAATGGTAATGTAATGGAATTATAATAGAGTCCTGTAGATATGCTTTATTTTGTAAGGCTGTGAGTGTATCTATGTAAATAATAATTCAGGCGCGAAATTATTTCGTATCCTTATCTTATATCCTATTCATTTCTACCCACCTGGTACTTTGTGTGATATAAACGTTGTTCAATATGACCCCTATGGAATTTAAATACTATTGTAAAGTACCTTAATATCCTATGCATTTCTACTTTCCTGGTACTTTGCGTGAGGTAAACTATTTAAAATCTCCTTCGGAAACATTAATGGTAAAAGGAAAATTTCAGCTTTAAATTTGATTTTCCGTGTTCAGACTAATTTGGGCCGAAGCCAGTGGGAGTGGGACGAACACGGAACACCTCAATTCTTCAAAATGCTTGTGCGGAAGAGCAAGACCAAATTGAAACAATAAAAATTAAAAAAAGTGACCCTTTCGGCACTTATTCAATTTTTCTTAAACTTGGAGAAATTCGTACCTTGTTCACATTTTTAGGCATTATGCCCACTTTTTTTTAAATTTTATTTTTAAAGTTTCTATTTTTGAAAAGCTAGCTATTAAGGAAAAAAGTATTTTATATAGAATAAGTTATTAATATGAGTTATTATTATTATTTATATAAATAGTCCGTTTCTCCTAAAGACCTGCTCGAGAATGTGCGGTTGGTAGAACTGGCAAAAACTAGTTTCACCTTAGAAATACAAAATTTCCACCCAAGTTTCATTTAAATAAGTTTACGCTAGTTCCGCATAAGATTCCTTGATACCAGCTGAAACAACATCAAACTACGGGTTTATTCTGAAGTTCTGCAGGAAAGATAACATGTTTTCTAAGAAAGCAGAGGCACGGTACTGAAACTTGGCAGAAGGTTCACTCTAAAGTCGCATGGACACCAAACTGATTGGTCCTCTGACAGAGCCCAATCAATCAATCAAATATTCTTTATTTCCATAGATACAAAAATGTTCACTTAGAAAAGGTCAAATTCTTAAAATAAAACAGTCACACGGAAATAAACTTGGTATCAGCAAGGTAGGTATTTAATTTTCTTTCAAAAGAAAACATCACAGCCACTAATGCGAGGCCTTTTGTGGCATTAACCTAAGCGTTTTACAAGAAGCATTTGCTCGCTGATAGTACATTAGTACAAGGAATTTTCAGAACGAAGTAATATCTACCTATTACAATATTTGACGCGCAGTGAAGCTTCTGTAAAACAGCATGGCCGCCATACTGTACGCGACAGTGTATGCTGTACGTTCCCGGAAACGGAAGCAGTCACGGAGATCTAGAATTTGATTCAACGGTGTCTGTCATGCACACGAAATGATTTTCACACTGGCAATAAAATGTTTTCATCCTCTCACGCTAAGGTTTCTTCGTGGACTATATATTTTGATGCAATTTTTTGCTGGTTGTTTTTTACGTGAAACGTCTTTCGTGTACTTAGTCAGTAGGTCACCATTCAATAAGGATAAAGTGAATTTTGCACTGGCAATAAAATTGTTTTTCGATTCCTCCTTGCTCTTCGAGGTTCTATCAATCCGTTTTTCTGTTCAACTAAAAGTACTTTATTTGTAAAAAAAATTGGTTTGTAAGTTTTGCCGCTAGTCCTTTCAAAAAGAATTGGATAAGTTCAGTAGCAAATAAGTGGCTTCACAGGAAAACAATGAACAGGAAATCCTTTTTTCTGCTCTATAATAAAAATGTAGTCTTGTCCTAATTCATAGTTTAAACTAAAACGACTACATCTTTTCAGTCTTTTTTGTGGCTTCACGGTGTTTAGCTACGCACTAAAAACGACATACAAATGAAACTACAGTGGAGTGCGCGAAAATCTAAAATCATGTCTATAAATCATGTCTTCTAAATTAAGTACTTACCTAAGAAAAACAAAAAAAACTAGATGTACTTTGTTTCTCCACTAAAAAATAGAACAAATATCAAAACGCAATCTATTTCGATAAACTTTTTGTATGTTTCTACATGATACTGTGTGAATAAAATTGTTCATCATTTAATTATTTACTAGCGGTCCGCCCTGACTTCGCACGGAAATCTTCTATAGCCTATGTTCATCAGGGATAATGTAGGATTCTAATGTGTTTCGGAGCCTATTCAATACAAACAAACAAACAAATCCTTTCCTCTTTATTATCTACCTCACACAATTCTAGACATCAACTGGAAGTTGGTCCAGTTTCAATCCGTCTGTCTAATGTTGATAATTTGAACGCAACCTACACCCCTGACATTAAAACCACCTCCCACTCCACCATGTCATTGACTGCTAATCCATATCAAATGCGAATATTTAGAAGTGGTCGTTAGTAGCACACACCGAGGTCTGGCAGACCCTTCATATACAGCAAGATGAGAACAGCTAGATCACTTCAACATGCGCAGGTACAACTCGGGTTAGGTTAGGGTACATCTCGCTCACGACAAAGTTTGCCTCTGGCACCTCTGGAAGATAATAAAATTTAAGGAAAAAAAATCGATTCTGAAGGTGAGGCGCGGGTTCGGATCTTACCGAAATGCATTTTTTTTGAGATATTATTAAAAGTTTTCGTAGGAGATTCAAATTGTTTTGTGGTCTTTATTTTTTCTGCGTTCAACAAAGAATTAAACTAACAGAAAAGTAACTAGGCACAAATAGTAAACTATACTATAGGTAGATACTGTTATACTATGAACCATCATAAACCAACTTTTGAGCATTGGGGAAAATATTAATTTCTAGTTCAAAATCCCCAAATTATTATTCATAAATTCTCTTTAAATACCAAAGATTGTTTCGTATGTTAAAAGAAAATGGTTTACGATTTGCAGCAAATTAATTATCCACTAGTTTAATCCCTTGTTCACTGCAAAATAGGTTAAAACCCACAAAAAACGGCAACCCGAAACGATCAACCTTAACATATAAAAACATCCAGTCTTAGATCCGCCATAACCAGCTCGTAAAACTTTTAGAACTCTACAATGACTTAACCCTCCACTGCCCGCTGGGTATAAATGACCCCTGCCATGAATAGTCTCCTATAAATACTCAATAGCTGGGTCATTTGTACCCCTTCTGTCTGATTCTGTGTAAGCACCGTTATTGTGGCCGGGTAATATTTTACCCCGATTTTTGTGAAGGGAAAACAATAGTATGAATAGGGATGAAAAAGGTTCGGTAGCCTTTATAAATAAGTTGCATGATTGGATGCGAGGCTTTTTGAATATTTGTGGGGAAAAATAAATAACGGTTAGGTAAGTACTTACTCATAGCTATGGTTTATACCGGTATATTCACTAGCTTACGCCAGCGTTCTTCCGAGATGAAAATAGCCCATGTCCGTCTCCGGGTTTCCATGTCTGTAGTTAACAAAATTCGCCATGTCCCAGTTCGATTTCAAAGAAAGAAAAGGTAACAGACGGACAGACAGACAGAAGGAATTACTTTCGAATTTATAATTTTTGGCATGACCTTTGTGAAAGCGCTATTTGATAACATTTTTCATCTTAATATTCATTAAAAAATGTATTGAACTCACTTCATGTGAGATTGTGAAAAGATAAACAAATATAATACGAATTAACTTCGTAGATTACTTATAATAAGTTGTCGACATACAAATTGAACTTTATGTAAGTTATAACATAGAAATTCTAATTCAAACTCTATTTCAGCACTAGATTGTGTCCCAAATCGCAAAGCAATCATACATTACAACACCCAATAGGCCAGAGCAATCAAAAGCAAAAAAATCCTCGAATCGAAATCCAAAACAAATAAAATATACCCTCTGGGGTAAATAATCATCCCCACAATAGGTGAAGGTATTGACCACGGAGTGTCTAGCTCTGGACTTGCCATTTCTAATTCGGAGTCAAGATAAAAAAAACCCACAAAAGCATAGTTGGAAATTTTTATGTCCATGTTGTCATATTATTGAGTGGACGTATTTGATAAAGCCTTTACAACGGGATATTCCCAACAATGATATGAGATTTCCAATATTTCGGGACAGTTTCATGCGCCATGACAGGACTGACGGTGATGATGGGTTCTTTTTTATAAATGTGTAGTTGGCGTAGTTTTTTCGCTATTTTAGAAATGAAACGCTTTACAACATTGTAGCGCTGAACGTGTGAGCTGAAGTTGTTGAGCGAGCTATGGAGAGAGCTATGCTCGGAGTTTCTCAGCTCTGAAGGATAGGATTCGCAACGAATACATCCGACAGAGAAGCAAAGTTAGCGACATAGCTCATAGGATTAGCAAGCTGAAGTGGCAGTGGGCCGGCCATATCTCGAGAAGAACCGACAACCGCTGGGGTAACCGTATTCTTAAGTGGAGACCATAACTCGGTAAACGTATTGTAGGACGCCCTTCGGCGAGGTAAGATGACGAACTTAAAAAGACTGCAGGCAGATGATGGATGCTTCAAACTGAAGACAGGGCGTTAAGGCGCTCATTACGGGAAGCCTATTACCAGCAGTGAACTAATTTAAGCTAATGATGATGACTGGACTTGTCCAGTCCAGTACTACAATAGGGAAGCTTTTACCGGAAAAACGATTTGATATCCGGCCTTGCTTCACTCTGTACCTATCAGATTCAATGAACATTCTAGTTGTACAAACAAGCAAAACCTTTTTACGTACCAACTTTTCAAAAAACCATGGAGCAATATTCATGAAAACAAAAGATGTTTTGAAAAAAACTGCTGAATAACACTTAGGAAAGCTTGGTGACAAAAGAAGCTTTTTTATATTTTCCTTGAGATTCTGTCGTCCAGTGACAATACAGTCCGAGATCTCTCTCCAGACGCTGAGTGGCTCTACCTGAATGGCACAAAACCTTTTCAGCGGAAAAGCTCATTTACAAACTAGAGTTGCAGTTTTTAATTTTATTTCTCAGTTTAGGGGAAGGGTTGGAATGGCTATTATGTCTGCGGAAATAGGATTCTTAGCCAATGGGAAAGGGCGTACTTAGCCAAAACAAATAAAAAGCGTAATGGTATATTATATCTCTTTTTATAGGTATATTTAACTTGCTCTATTAGTTAGTTAGTAATTTAAGTAGGTAAGTGTGGGACAAATCTAGCAGCTGAATTTTAGACTAGTTATCTTCTACCCATTGAGCTGAAATTGGGCATACCTGTGTAAATTCAGTGACAATCTTAAATGAAAGTAAAACAGGAAGATTAGGTACTACCACTTCTCGAAAGTGGAAGGCCCAAATTAGGTCTCATTAGGCCACCTCAGTCATAGTCGAATCGGTACCGCCGGCGGCGTTCGTGTTTCGCATGCTTGCTAGGTAGGTACGATTATTTTGAAATTTTGTTACCTATCTCCAGAACTACTGAGCAGATCACGATGAAAGGCGTCTATTTAGGACATAGCTTAGCTTAAATAATAGGCTACTTATTATTCCGAAAATGTGCGCGCGAAGCCGCGGGTAGAAGCTAGTTAGTATTAAAAGACACTCAACAAAATAAATAACAATCAAAAAATTTATGCCAACAATGAATAATGAAAAAATAGATTTATAAAAAATTAACGTTTCCTGTTATTTTCTTTTAAAAAAAGTAATGGTTCCCTTAGTAAAGTTTTTTTTTTTTTTAGTTACTAAATTTAATTATTGTGTAAGTACAAACTTGTACTTAAATATGTATAAAAAAGGTGACGTGTTATTCAAGAAATTGATGAAATAAATGATTACTGATTACTAAAATGATTATTACATTCAATTCTAATATTCATTTGCAATTATCCGGAGTCAATAACTATCTTAGCGAAATACTTCAGAGAATGAATTATTTCAATTGTGCAAAAAAATAAACAACAAAACCTATTTTTAGAACAATATAAAAAACAATGCGTAAAAATATTGAACTTCACAATGGCTCTCCAATTAGCTCGAATTCTGAATTCAAAATCTGAAAAAAATGGCGGCCATTTTAACCCGTAATATCTATGCTGGGTCCAAAGGGCCCTTGCTATTCACTGGGTCTCCACGCAAGGGTGCTCGGGACCCCGCCTCTATTATACACAAGTGCGGTTTACAATTTCAAGACCAAGAAAAATAAAAAAGGTGAGGTTAGGATTAATTGCGAGGTAATTTTAAAGATGGCGATGAGAAAGATGCAGTCTGCGAGTCGATTGTTTTTATTCTGGTAACAAAATGTATGAAAATTTAGGAGTCGATAGGTTGAGGCGGCACATGACCGCTGTTTGTGTCGTAGGTATGTATGTATGTATTTATTAGATTTTTTATTTATTTATTTACTTTACTTAGGTTTGCCGATCTTACGAGAGGAGGTCAAACGTAACGTTATATTAAGTAATTAACGAATCCGATTGCGGTATACAATACTGCCGTCTGTTAACTAGAAAGCCGTTAAGCCTCAACTGGCCTTTTTCGACTTTTTAATAGAAATGGATACAGTTTCAAATTCTCTATCTTTTCGTTTAACAACCATTCCGAAATTCCAAATAGTTCCAGAGATATAAAAACTTCGTAAGCCGTTAAGTGACAGAATTTTTGAGTTATCCTTAACTAGAAAGCAACTAATCCACAATACATCTCTAATACGTGGGTTAAAGTACCATAACTGCTCAGTGCGATAATATCGTTCTAGTCTCCTACTTAACTAAAAAGACGTTAACTGAATTTGCTTGGTTATATGGACGCAAAGCGACTTTAACGTCTTTATAGTTTAGTATTGTTCTAGACATTACATAAAAACTTTACTTATTTTGTCGTTATCCTCCCATAGTGCCCTTTTAGTTAAGCATAATTTTTTCTTTTCTTTTATCAATACTGTGATGGAAAAATATTTTTTGTATTTTTATTGATAACATAAAATAATTTTGAAGACATGCTTAGCTACATAGCAGTTAAGCCGCATTACTTAGCTAAAAGGCAGTTATCCGAAGCTCGCGCTTCGATTCTTAGTTTGGAGGGGCTAGCGGGGTGGGGCGGGTCATGTGATCTCATTTAGTAAGGCACAATTTATAAAATGATCAACAGTTTCTAAGGCAGTCTTAGTAGGTACATATCACAAATTGACATTTTGACAAATAGTTATTTAAGCCTTATACATAAAAGAGCGTACATAAACAAACTTATTACAACAAATTTGGCTTTGTTTTCAAATCACTACCCTGCCTCTCTTAGTATTGACATAGAGTTCCTATCATCGTATATTATTTGAAATCTACTACCTATAAAAACTTATAAAGCTTAATTTGATAAGCTTCATTTTTCGTAATAACTAGTTTTAAAAATGTTTACATCTTTCACATGAAGTAGAAATAAGGAAGTAATATAATGTACTCTAAAATCTTCATAACCATGCACATAATACCTATGCATAATTTAACAACTTATGAAAAAAAACATCTATTTTACCAAATAAAAAATGCAATATACCTATCAAGCTTGAATTAAGTAGGAACTTAGTTTCAGTCGTACGTACATTCTGGCACTTATTTAGACCGAGCATTAACTCGAGAGTTATTAGAGTTTTTGCTTGCATTTTCGTTTTCAATGATGGTCGGTAAGTTTTCCAAAACAGCATTTTATGTGTTGGAATAATTGGGGACACTTTTTGAATGATGTTGTCTTTTCGTTCTTTATCGATGCCTTTTGGTTGGGATCGAAATGTTAATGAAAATCTAGGCATTCTCAAAAACTTTTGTAGTCGTCTTCATCAAAATCATATTTGTACTGCAGATCATAGCTCGATCTGTTAACTATACGGCATTTCAAGACCGTACCTTAAAAACATTACTGAAGTTCGTTTTAACAGATCGAGCTATGATCTGCAGTACAAAAATGATTTTGATGAAGACGACTACAAAACTTTGAAATTTTTGAATGACAAGTTTTTGAGAATGCCGAGATTTTCATTAACATATCCATCCCAACCAAAAGGCATCGATAAAGAACGAAAAGACAACATCATTCAAAAACTGTCCCCAATTATTCCAACACATAAAATGCTGTTTTGGAAAACTTACCGACCATCATTGAAAACGAAAATGCAAGCAAAAACTCTAATAACTCTCGAGTTAATGCTCGGTCTAAATAAGTGCCAGAATGTACGTACGACTGAAACTAAGTTCCTACTTAATTCAAGCTTGATAGGTGTATTGCATTTTTTATTTGGTAAAATAGATGTTTTTTTTTCATAAGTTGTTAAATTATGCATAGGTATTATGTGCATGGTTATGAAGATTTTAGAGTAAATTATATTACTTCCTTATTTCTACTTCATGTGAAAGATGTAAACATTTTTAAAACTAGTTATTACGAAAAATGAAGCTTATCAAATTAAGCTTTATAAGTTTTTATAGGTAGTAGATTTCAAATAATATACGATGATAGGAACTCTATGTCAATACTAAGAGAGGCAGGGCAGTGATTTGAAAACAAAGCCAAATTTGTTGTAATAAGTTTGTTTATGTACGCTCTTATATGTATAAGGCTTAAATAACTATTTGTCAAAATGTCAATTTGTGATATGTACCTACTAAGACTGCCTTAGAAACTGTTCTTTAAGTATTAATACTTTAAAATATTATTATGAACGTTGATTATTTTATAAATTGTGCCTTACTAAATGAGATCTCATTAAAAGTTAATTAGTGTAGCATGATTAAATGCGACTTTTTACCTAGTAAGTAAGTAAACTTTTGGATTTGCATTAAAGATTTTCGAATAAACTTTTTACTTTTTAAGCATATTCCTTTAATTTCTCACTCTTTTCCTTAACAATGCTTTGCTATAAAGAAGTTAACGACAAGCGAACAGTGACTTGCGCTCTTTTAGATAATTAAAATAATTTACATCAACACAAAAAAATTAACTAAGGCAGTTAAGATCCCATAGCTGCTCATTCGTTAAGGGAGTGTATTTGTAAAGCAAGCAATGTCTTGGCTATAAAGTAGTTACATCACCTAACTTCTTTTTAGCTAAGTGTTTAGGAATAAAATTAACAATCATTACAATGATATACTTTTTATAGAAATTTCCTTAACTATAAAGCCGCTAGGGTTAGGTTAACGGCCGTTTAGAGCAGTATTTCGAGACACAAAATAAATGTCATGCTTAACTAAAACGCAAAAAGTCATTTTAAAAATTAGTGGAAAGGGTTTTTCATTCAATAGGATATAAAATAAGTTACACAAATAAATCTCAATCGATGTGTTCAACCATTATTAATCTATGTATCATAGTTATTAAGATACAGCAATTCTCACGTTTTTTGGCGATTTCTCGAAAACTACTTTTTGGGGTTAGCGGCTTTTTAGTTAACAGACGGCAGAATAACTGCGTTTATTTTTCCAAGACTGAAAAAGCTGCGGATATTGTTCACGCTCCTCCCTTTGTTATTCACGCACCGCAGTAGAAGACTATTTCGATAAAATAGTTGAAATCTTCACTTTGCTTTCAGTGAGCTGCGAAACCGTAGCCATGTGGTGCCGGCTTAGAATTTGCACCACCCCAACTCTTCCCGCGTGTGTAGTAAGAGGCGACTAAGGGACATATACCGGGGGCGGGCAGCAGCACCTCTTGCAGAATAGATCTACCATCGAACTGCGATCCCCAACCCGCATGCCCGGCCTGGGTATTATGGGCCCCTATGAGATAAAAGCCAATTAGGCGATTATTAGGGGGAGACCTGCATCGTGGACCATTATAGGATGTCGAGGTTAATGTGCGGTTGAGCTGCAACAAATTACGGAATAGTTACAAGCTCGTCATATCACCTCAATACCTGTTCGTATTGCTGTTACCGCAAGGAGAGACAATTTCTCATTTGAGAATAATTAACAAGTTAACAAGCAACTACAAAACGATTAACTAAGGTAAACCAAAGAAGCTCCACTTCCAAGAAAGCAATTATTAAGTTTATTTCAGAAAATCATAAGACACGGTATACGCAGTGCAAATAAAGCCGGTAAGTAATCTCCTTAAGATACGAGCGTTCGTAATGATCGTGGCAATTCAATTTCACAGCGACACAGAGGAATAGCAGTGAAATAACAGTGATTTTGTACGTTATTCGTGAATTCATGGGGCCGTGAAACGTGTGATTGGGAAGGAGTTTCGAGGATTGAATGGTTTCGTTGTGAAGTAATTTGGTAATTCTTTCTGATGTTTTAGGATGTTGACCTGGGTCTCTTCAAGAGTGAATCTTCTAAACCATATCCCTGAGACCTGCGTGATACATCGTCGGCCACAGCTTCACTTACCATCGGGGGAGATTGTGGTCAAACGATGACGGTCTATTCACGATACATAATAATAAGATTATTTTTTAAACCCGTCCCGTAATTTTACACCGTTATTAGGTATTGCGGATAAATACTAATCCCTCGGGAATAAAACATTTATACCACCTCGGAATCATTCATTTTCCATACAATAACTAAATAATTTTCAAGATCGGTCCATAATTGACGGAAAAATCGTCGAACACACATAAAAAACATATAAACAGGCGAAAATAGATCCTCCTCCTTTTTTTAAGTCGGTTAAAAAATAATAATTATGTGACGATGTTGCTAAAGATGTCCCACGAAGGTCTAGAAAGCCATTGAGACTTGTTTAGTAGACACCCAGTTTGTATAGAATTGGACTTCTGTAAAACTGTATAACATTGAGCGCGTGTGCCGCACCCGCTGGCGGCGGCGGCGGCGGTGCGTGGAACTCAGCGATCGTCTTGTGTGAATGAATGTAAAGCTGGAGATTATCTTCTGAGCTGCTTACACTGTGACTTATTTCCCAATTTCCAGGGAAAATATTAACTGTTGTTTTTCTGAGCCAAATCAGAATTTTGACAGGGAAATTGTTTTGTCAAAGTACTTGGATAAACAAAGAGAAATATATTACTTTCGGTATTTGATAAGCGATAATGCTATATAAGAGTTTTTAAAGTCAATTGGTACTAGCTGACTCCAAAGATTTTCTTATCATTTTCGATTTAGATAAATCACTACACGATAGAAATGAAATTATTTTATTTGTAGATACAATTTTATGTATACCTTAACAAAAAAGTACTAAGCCCTAAACAAAATTTTGACTGTAACACTAAAATCATAAAATTAATCTAAAACAAGAAACTCACTCAATAGTAGATTGTTTTACAAGGGACTAAACCATCCCATTATATACGAGGTTGTTATACTCCCGAGCGTAGCGAGGGAGGATGACAAGACCGAGTTATAATGGGTGGTTTTGGCCCGAGTAAAACACTCTACTTTTCACTTCGATTGCGAGAAAATAAAACAATTCAAAATTAGACAATTTTCAGAAATTTTATTAAAAATTAAATGTGCAGTTAGAGCAATTTTGAATGTTTAGTGATATGTTTTTCCCGGGCAATTTTATTTCGGTTCTCTGTGATTGGGATGTGTGTGTAATATTTTGAGTTGATTGTTGTGGAGTAAAAGTTGGAGAGACTCGACTCATGCTTGAGTTTCGTGCATTATTAAGATCTGAGTGCGGCTTCAGCTGAGTTGACATATTCATCCAAACGTTGAAACATTAGTGGGACGTAACTCCTGATAGGCTTTAACTATATTAAGGTATTCTCCACTGATGACAAATTTACGCTCTTTGTTTGTTTTCGTGTTCGGCAGACTCACAGCTTGTAGGTTTGTATCCGTTTCTACGTCTTCTAGCGTTATATTAGCAAGCTCTATTCCTCTGCATGCACCGCTGATTCCATAAATTAAAGCAACCTGTTGAACAAAAAAATAAGTGTGTTATTAATCGTAATAACCTAGGTACATAATTTAGGTATGTAGGTAGGTATCTATTTATTTAGTTTGAGTTGAGTACATAAGTAGTAGGTTACCTTTGTTGCCAAGTATTGTTTATTTGGAGCGTTATTTAAAAATGTTTCGATTTCTTGTGTCGTCAAGACTTTAGATTTTTTTGCCTTGTATCCAGTGGACAATTTCTTCAGTAAAGCCGTTAAATTTACATATTTTTTAATATCGACGTCGTGTCTCGTTTGTAAGGTCATTCTTAACATTGAATATGTGCTCCAAAGAGTCGACGATTTGAATTTTTTCGATAATTCATCAAAATAAGTGAGAAAAACCCCTTCTGTAAAAGAATCCACACGTTTCTCATCTCTCCATTTCATAAAATTTTCGTAACTCTTTAAATATATTCCACGTGATTTTGTCGGCAACAGATTCATAATTATTTCTTTGCCCTTTTCTTCCATTTGCATATTAGCATCTTCACTATCACTTGATGACATTTTTCACGTTCACAATTTGGAAGTAAAAGTCAGGAAGTTAAACGTAAAAGTTTGTGATTTGGAATGAAGAAAATTCTAGAGATTTAGCGCCAATACCATCTTTTTTTTTAAATCTCTATTTAACCCGCAACGAAAGAGTTCGCATTCTACCGTGAAGGGAAGAATCAACCTTCATAAAACATCACCAAGACGGTTCTATTTTCAAAAAAAAGGTTGACGGAGCACCAAGAAGTCGAGTTTTTATGTAAGAGAACGAATGCTTTGTACTGGCTGATGATTTTAGACAAAAATTAAAAAGAAAAATTACTTTTTAGCCCGAGGGATTAAACTCGAGTTTTAGGCCTGCTAAGCTAAACTATTATGATACACTTTTCGAGCAAGAGAAGTGAAAAATAAGTTTTATAATTATGAACGCCATCTAGACTCGCCGTCGGAACTAAACTTAGTAAACCAGCAATAAAGCTAATTCCGCTAAAACTTACCAAACAATAAAACCATTAGCGAGAGCACAACAGATTTATCATCAAACTCTGTTATGTTAAACTTGTTAATCGCAATGTACTGAACACCTACCGAATAAAGTACTTCTGAATATTGTAAAGTACATTAGAAGTTACGCAAAGTTTCAATTCGAAAGGGAAGTTGCGAGTTCCTGTAATTCTTGGAGTTTGTAATTGATGAATAACAGGTGTCTGTTTTGTGTTGGTTTGGTTTATTATAATAGAATAGAATTTATTTGAAATATTAAACTGAACTAAGGTGGCTCTTGGTTTCTCCTCTTCAGCACCCTTACGTCAACTGCTGGACATGACCTGCCTCCCCCAAACCACTCCACGGCTACTCGCCCATTTCGCAATACAAAAGTTACGTTAGTTAATTTATCTAGCCCCAAATTAAGCAGGGTTTGTGTTATAGTTACTAGATAATTGAAAACATAATACAATACAATACACAAATAGAGTTTTTTTTATACTTAGAAAACGACCAGAACACCCGGAGCAAATATTATCTGCAGATACTAAAAACAATCGATGTAAGTACTTATGTATTGTATTGTGTATACCTCAGTTATCTTGTACCCATAGCACACACGACACGGCCGAGGGGTCGATTCTTCCTAAAAAAAATACTTATATTCCTACTAGATATGTGCCTATAAGTCCGCCAGTGACGCGGGAGATTTCAGGTTTGATTCCCGCCTCTTGACAAATGTAGAGATCATTTATTCCGGGTGTTTTCTTTTATACTCGTTTTAATAAAATTCCATCAACCGTAACATATCGTTCATATTGGACAGAAACAAACATCCGTGGAATAAAAGTCAATTTAGCGAAAGTCGGTTAAACCGTCAGCCGCGTGACAGACAGCCGGCCCTCCCGGCATCGTCACAATGAATAACTTTGGTGTACAAATTACAATACAGTTTACTTGAATGCTGGGACTTTTATCTGGAATGTATAATTGTATTCATTTATACCGATTCATATTTCTCATTCAAATATAGATTTAAAAAACTGTTTGGTTCTTAAGGTGAATACTAACCCAAAGAATGAAATTTTGTCCCGCGCGCCTATATGCAGCAATGAGTGCTTGTTTTCGATTCAGCAGACCTTTATTGCCCTAATCAACCAAATAATACGACCCTCTGCGGTTAGGTGACGTGTGACTGGTCAGGTTTGTATCACAGATTCTGCAGGTGCAAATACGTTTTTACGTTTAAAAATGTTATTTTGACTGCTTTTCGAAGCTAATGCACCTCCAAGAAATAGGTATGAACTATGAGAATCACTATACTGAATTTGGAACTAGGTAATTGAATTTGAGATAAAAAGTGGGTTCTAAGCAACTCGCACTATAACTAACACTATAACAACTACACTATATTAAACGGCAAACGTTTGGGACCTCCAAAAAACCTTTTAAGAGATGTGTTACAGAATATATAAATTTCAAAGCTCCACAATCAATATTTTCGTCAGAAAACGGGTTCAAAAACATCTAATTTTCGTGTTTTTGCCTTAGTATACACCTTAAGTACTTCCTCTCAGTATCAGGTAAGGGCACTGTAAGGCGCTAAAATGGAAACGATATCTTTTATAGTTTTCGTAAAGGTACTCAACCTAAGGATTCTGATAGGAAGGAGGAAATGACAATAATCTTTGTGAAGAAAAGAGAAAGGAGGTTTTGTTTAAGATTATAATCTACAACTTAAAGGTCCCACTACACTGAAGTTGATCAGATATTCTCCTCGCCTTAGCGAGTGCAGTCACTGCTGGGCAAGAAGCCTCCTCTTAGGGTCTGACAACACCAATCGAACAATCGTCGATCGATTGGTGTGGGAACTATCGATAGAAGTCGACTAATCCATTCCACCATCGATCGACATTCGATCGAATGGTGTGATAACTCTCAAGCCCGTAATAAGAAAGCTTGCTCAGATCAATGCTTGAGTGTCGGTTATGCCATAGAAAAGCGTTACTCAAGCATCGATTGATGACTGAGTAAGCTTTTATACGAGCCTAAAACTGTAATTTGTTTTTACTTATGCAAATGCAAATGTTACTTTGTCTGTTAGACCTTTTCGCGCTAAAACGGCTGAATGAATCTAAGTTTACTGAAACATGGCAAAGAGATTGTATCTTATTTTATTTAGAAAAAAAAACGTACATATGCAAAAACCGCTGACAGAACCTCCTATTCCCCTAACTGTCAAAACACGTCAGCGATCATAAAATAATATAAAACAAGGTTAAGTGTAAGGAGGGGGTGTGTACTGAGCCGTGCATCCTGCGCGGTCACATCGACGGTTAAGTCGGCCTTACAGCGTACGACACGATGAAAAAGGTCGTTATTTAGTTGCATCGAGATTTTTTAATTGTTTATATGTTGGTCTGTTTTATGGCTTTGAACTAAGTATATCTTTTATTGTAATCTATAAATTTACAAACTATAATTGTCTATGAAATTCGTTTCTTCGTTTTTTGTTCTTTCAATAATCGTAAATAATCGCCTAAAGTATTTATTAGGGAATACGTAGACGAAATTTCATTGCAATATGTTAAATGGCATGCAAATGAAACTGATTTTCTAGTAGAAGTATCTTAGTAAAAAATAAGATTTAGAGAAAATATTTCGATTATTTGTAGGTATCGAGTCAAAAAAGTGAATCATGTTTCGACTCTCTTATCTTACTATCTGATAAGCCCTTTGATGCTTATTAAAAAATATTAAAAAATGTGTGTGTGTGTTTGTGTAGTGTAGTGTGTTTAATTGCCATAAAATTTATTCTCCATTCAGTCAAAACGTGGGTTTTGGGACTCCTTCTGCTTTTAGTAGGAACAGGTCCTTGGGCAAGTTTAAGTCTTTATTAAATTGTATGCTTTTAAAATAATTCGAAGATGTTGATCGATGACAATAACAACACTAATAAGTTTAATGTTGATTTTGATAGATTTAAAAAAATCGTATCGTAGACTATGAAACTCCTGCAAGGAGTGCGCGTTGGAGCGTGAATCCTGGCGTCAAGGCCAGCTCATCCTTTGTCATCAGACATCGTCTGTCCGTTTGTTTAGATACCAGCTCAATGGTTTCTGTCTCTATTTTGTTCTAGGTACAGATAAGCAGCTCTATGGTTTCGTGTCTATTATGTTCTATATTGCGAAGAGATAATTTGCTAAAGTATTGATAAAGCTCACGACGATAGTTATGGGTCTAAGTTACAATTTGACGAAATAAAAACAGATCTTAATTCGGGTATTATGTTATAGATTTTATGAAGTTTTTATCTGAATTAATCAGATCAAATTATCTTCACGCAGGTAAGAGCGTTGATTCACTATCAATTGTTTTTTTGACATGTTTTAATGACGACTATGGGAAGACCTAACGACAACCCGAAACACACAACGTTAATCGAAGTTTCGGAATCTGATACGTGCAAATGCTACCTATAATAATGATGCAAGTGAAATCATTGTTGTTTTTGCACGAAAACCAATCACAACTTCAATTTTCGTTTCCGAATAGGCCCCTAGGTTAGATGAGAATTTTGCACATCAGTGAGACAACATAAGCTACACGAAGTCTTTATTTTTGACGAAAATATACGCGTACCTAACTGCAACCAAAATAAAACCGGTCAAGTGCGAGTCGACGAAGGGTTCCGTAACGTTATCCATAAGAACGGCAAAAAAAACACGTTCGTTGTATGGGAGCCTCCTTAAATATTTACTTTATTCGGTTTAGTATACTTTTAGTATTTGTTGTTATAGCGGCAACAGAAATACATCATCAGTGAAAATTTCAACTGTCTAACTATCACGGTTCATGGACACGGACAGACGGACAGACGGACAGCGGAGTCTCAGTAATAGGGTCCCGGTTTTACCCTTTGGGTATGGAACCCTAAAAAGAGAACACAAAAACAATCGTAACGGAATAGTTTCAAAAAAGACAATCAACTTGGATACACCAATTTAAACTACAAAACCAGAATACCAAGCTCCTATTCCACTAAATTAATCACTTCACCATTACAATGGTATCTAAATTGAAGACGCATCAAGTGAAGACACATTTTGTCATTTTACCTTAGATGGGAGAAACTTCAGATGAAGGGAAGCGTGTCAAATGTGTCAAGGTTGAAACCTTTCGATCAATCTCTCCGTGCGAACAGCACGCACGATCTAGAGTTTCTTCAATCTATGCCGATTCTGCAACGGTACCATTGCCATAGTAGAGCGATTGGTGAGCGGAATTCGGTCCCAAGTAGTTATCTTGGTTATTATCTTCGAAAGTAAAAAAGTGTCCGATCCCTCGATTAAATCCCCCATGCAATTACACCATAGTAAATGATAGACTGAACTTGAGTCTTTTGGATTGTGTTTCCCACGGGGTCGCCTTCCCGGTTCTGCTTCGGTGGACCTCAGCACCCAGTTTGACCTCTGGTAACCTTTACTGACCCTACGAAAACAAGTTTTTTGTTAAAATGGAGGCAGTTTATGCCATGACGGTCACGGCGTAAGAATCGACCCCTACAACTCAGCCGTTGGATGTCGTAAAGCTCTTCACACATTAATCCAACACCGTTGCCGCACAGCACAAAAATGTGCATTCGAATATAGGCTTTAACTTCACTCAAACAATGGTGTGAGTGAAAAGTATGCGTGAACGTAATGTTTTGTTAGGATTTCCCGACAATAAACAGAGAGAGAAACTTAAAAAATTTGAAGAACTATTCCGAAATGCTTTAAGATATCTACTGAATACAAAATAAATCATACATCTGCAAAAAAAACGGACTTTCAAGTAAAAATTGAGCTTAAAAAACGGATTTTCAAGTAAAAATTGAGCTTAAAAAACGGATTTTCAAGTAAAAATTGAGCTTAAAAAAATCTCGAACTAGAATGAAATCGATATCGGATGTAGGTCAAAAACGAGCCTATACATCCCGCGTGCTATGGCTTCCTATCGAATTTCACACGCCTTATTTCAACTTGCATAGGGCTCATTTTAGTATCAACCAAGTTACCTTATACACAGTTAATATAATACTTACTATACCATTAGGTTTATCATCACAACAATCTAAGTTGAAGCTTAATCTGATGTAGTTAAGGTTGATTTTTTCCGACGCAATACTGTTCGGAAAAAATAGCCTAGCGAGAGTCAAAGTCTTTAACCCAAAGGGTTCCGTACTATAAAACGTCCAAATAAATCTGTTTAATGCCCCTGTATTTTTTTTCACATCTATAATTTCTTGTTACAGCGCTTAGATAAATAGTAAATTAAATGTAGACTGAAAATTTCAACAATCTACCTACCTACTCATTGAAGTGAGTGTAAAAATCTATGTAAACACTTATTAACCGACTTCAAAAAAGAGGAGATTCTCAATTCGGTTTTATGCTGTGTCCTGTAAGGTCTAAAGGAAATACTGCACTTTGAGTTATTTATTTTTATAACGGCTTATAAGATGCCCGGTGACAGTTAAACAGACAAACTGACGGACGGATGTTGGATGAACAGACGGACAACGGTGGCTTTGTAATTGGGTCCGTTGGCACCCTTCGGGTACGGAACCCTAATGGCAAGTGGTTTAATGTTCAGGGTTTGATATGACAGGTGTTATTGGATAAACCTTGTTACTAAAATATTTGAACCTTATTCCGTTTAACTTAAGGTTGAAAATGAACGATTTATCTCTAGAGCTTCTAAGGTTTCGGTGTACGACCTTTGAAGGTCAAAGTTCAAGTTGTGATTTTCTATAGTTGGTTTTTTTGAAGATATTTCTTAGAAAATTGGTCAATTACCTCTGAGTTAAAGGAAGGCTGACTTAATTTGTATATGTTGCCTGGAATAATCGCTTCTAAACGATAAGACCACCCAATCTAGGTACTAACGACATACATTATATTGTATTGTCTCTTTGTAAGTACTTATTATTTTTTGGTTGTTAATTAAAGGATTTCTTAAATAATCTTCCTACTACAATTACAAAACAATTATGACATGCCTTTTTAAAATTAAATTAGTCTCTCAAACATCATCATTATCAGCCTATATTAGTCCACTGCTGGACATAGGCCTCCCCTAATGAGCGCCATAGCGCCCTGTCTTCAGCTTGCCGCATCCAGCATCTACCAGCAGTCTTTCGCAAATCGTCATCTCACCTGACCGGAGGGCGTCCTACACTACGTTTGCCGAGTCTCAAACAACGGTTGTCGGTCTCAAACAAAATCTTCTCAAACTATGGTACCCCGATTTATTTAAATAAAATACTATAGATAGTATTTTATTTAAAAAATCGATCTATCTTTTAAAGTCTTTGAGAGTCCTCTACTCAAGACTCTCAGAAAATTCGCGGGAAATCCACAATAACAATATTACCAACTGCAAAATGCAAATTCATTCCGATTCCATTACATTTTCAACTTTATCCCTAATACAATACAGCTGCAATCTCTTTACCATTTCTATGCACCAGTTGGAACCTAGAGATGCTAGGCATATTCGGCTATTCGCATTCGGCCATTTTTTCAACATTCGGTATTCGGCTAAATGTTGCTAGTACACATATTAGGCTGAATAATAACAAATCCTGAAAAAGATACATTTAACTCTCAATGTTAACAAAGAAAAAGAAAATACCTACAAAATATGTACACATGAAATATTTGAGCTACATGCAGACTGTTTAAAACAATCTCGGCGCTTCGAGCGAAAACTAGGGCTAGATTATTCGACATTCGGCATTATCACTATTCTCTATTCTCTCGCATCGCTGATAATTTCATGCAATGTTTTGAGCTTTATTTCCAAAGCGGTACAGTTGAAAATCTCCGTTAAATTCAGCTACAGCCTGCAAAGTGCTTTAGATCTTCGACGTAAGAAGCAAAGGTTGAATATCGCTTGAGGATAATAGAGCGGAGGAAATCATTTTACTCGTCTCGTTTCTTCGGGGGCGTTGCAAGCGAGAATTGTCAAGTTGCCAACCAAATTGTGTTTTTGATACAGTTTTTTATTTTGTACATTGTAACGTCATAGAAAGGTACTTTTTTATTTTTTTTATAGTCAATAGGCCTTCGTTTGACCACAATCTCACCTGATGGAAAGTGAAGATGTGGCCGACGGTGTATCACGAAGGTCCAGAAGATATCTATTCACTCTTGACTTGAAGAGATCCAGATTGTAATTAAGCGGAAAAACAGTAGCAGGGAGCGTATTTCAAACCCCAGCGGTACGAATGATGAAGGTGGAAGAAAACCGCTTAGTGCGAGTGGACGGTATATCCACCAAGTAGGGGTGGTAATGCGCTGTGCGTCTGCTTGTCCTGGAGTGGAAGGGGGATGGTGGTATCAGGTCATGTAGTTCCTATAAAAAGAGCGAGAGACAAGCGAGTACTTTTTTGTCAAGTTTTTCTCAAAACTCTTTTTTTTAATCATTTAACCACACATTTGCTCTACTGAGATCCGCAATCCACCAAGCGTGGTGAATATTTTAAAACCCCTCCTGTATTACAGCTTCGGAAAGCCATCTCCAGCAGTAAACATGAGCATAAGAGGTTGCTTACCAAATAATAATATCACCCGACTTATCACCACAACAAAGTTTCTCGTTTGCACCAACCTTCATTTCTACGATTGGATTCCTAGTGCACTAGGAACATAATAGCTTTGGAATTTTGAATTCTATTACGCAGGTGTTTAAGCGTAATATCGTTGCAGCGAGAATTTGTAAACGTTTGCTGGCGTTGCGTCGTATTCGAAATTCGAATTTTGTGTAGTGCTTTTATGATGCCATTTTGAATTTGGAAAACGGTCCTTGGGGTAATGCGGACGAATAATTTTGAATCATCCATACTAATATTCCCAATTCGAAAGTAACTCTGTCTGTCTGTCTATTACCTTTTCACGCCTAAGCGGCTGAACCGATCTTAATGAAATTTGGCAGGGAGGTAAATGGTATCCCGGGGCCGGACATGGCTACCGAACCTTGAAAACCGCGTGCGAAGCCGCAAGGAACAGATAGTTTTAATAAAATCGTTTACATTCAATGGTGATTTTCATAATCACCATTAAATTATTTCACGTTAATGTACATATAAATAATTCGTAATTCATTAAAATTGCTTTAATCATTAAAACACCATTATGTGTTATTATGATAGGTACTTACTTAGTTTTCAGATGCCTAATTAAATTATGATCAAGCTAATAATTAATTTCTAGATAGGTACTTAGTTAGTGGAATAATGCCTGTGGGACATGATATTATGGTTTTAACCGAAAAGAGCTAAAATAATATTTAATTTCATCGGATGTTCGCCAAACTGACCTGATGGATGCAATGTTATGAGCTCAAATATTAACATAATAGGAACAGTAGGGTTGCCACCACTCTCACTAAACAGTTGTTGGTTTTACAAAATAGAATTAGGCTAGAACCTCGAGCGAAAGTTTTGAGAGTAGTTATTCATACTTTTGGGAGTAGTTGTTACCGGAAAAGTCAAATTATGAATGAAATCAATGAATGATAAACCACTTCCACCGAATGGGGTCAACAAACCGACAAAAACACTTCCTAATATGGTATGTAAATAAATAAAAAAAAAATACTTAAACATTTTTTTTTTGCCAATCTGTTAGAGCTGTCTCATGTATTATAAAACCAAATTGTCTTCAAATTTATTCGAATTATCTGACGACCAATGTGGCGCAGTGGGCGAAGGTCTGCTTGCGACGCAGGAGGTTGCGAGTTCGATTCCCACCTCGGGACAAATGTGTGTACGATCTGCAGATATTTGTTTAAGGTGTTCTGATCGTTTTTTTATACATAATAAAAAATATCTATCTATACATTCTATTATATTATGTATATCAGTTATCTAGTAGCCATAACACAAGCACTGCTTAGCTTGGGGCTAGATAATGCTGTGTGAATTATCCAGCAATATCTATTTATGTACAAAACTAATTCGTAAATAAATGGTACAACACTTCATAGTAACATTTTATCGCTTTGTTATTTTTTAAACTCAAATATTATTATTTTATGTTTTTCCGGACAACCCTGGTGCTTAGCCTACTTTTATGTTACCTAGTTAGCATCGCTTCGTCCGAAACGTCCAAACCGCTGAAAATATAAACGAAACGACGACGGTACCTACATTTACAGTCTCGCTCATAACATTGGATTATTGTACTGAATAAACTGTTTCCTATTTATTTTTATGTGCATTTACATATATCCAGTTGTAGTTGAATGCGGCTTACGCCCAGAAGTTTATATTTATTTGACCGTGTGCTTTTTTAAATTGTTAATAGGAGGTTTTTTGCTATAGTGCTTACCCGCACTTTGGGTATCTCTAAGAAATTAAATAGGTTCCCAAAAATTTTCGATTTCGGCGGGACTGGAACCCGCGCCCCACCCTCAGTACGGGTGTGCTCTAACCAACTAAGCCACGAAACCCTAGATCGGTCGGTAATTTTAGGGAACTTATTTCATTTGTTAATAGGAGGTTAAATAATTTGATTTTATCAACAGAAAATGCTAAATTAAATAAAACGCCTTTTCATCCGTTTCTAAGTTCTAAGTAAGCCTTAATTTAAAAAAAGAAACTTTTTTTTATCACGACGTAGGTACACTGGGTACTTTACTTACCTTAAAAGTTTCTTATGACTATTATTATTTGTTTACTTTTCTCCGTTACTGTGACACAAATGCTAGACAATAAAATACATTGCAACATTCACCATCAAGTTTTTGACATCGACTTAAAATTAAAAATTTCAACCATTAAAACCCTTTCACGCAACACCCAGATAACAAACCCATATTCCGTAGCAAGTGATAAAAGTACAGCCATGCACAAAACCGGAAGCGCCGGAAACGACGATAACTGTGTTGTTCGCGACTGTACAAGGGTTTAACGCTGCTGAAAGAATTAACAATGGTATTTTGTGGTTTTTTCGCTTCATTTTATGTTTGACACGTTTACAGAGACCTTGTGTGATGAACTGGTGGTTTGAATTGAAAACATGTGATTTGTGAGAATGTAGATGGATGGCTATCAGAAGATATTTATTGGTCACGTGTTTTTCTTTTGAAAAATTAAACAAAGAATGATGAAGATATCTAATTAAAGTTCCGCGAGACACTTTTAGCGACTTTGTGAGGTCACGCCCAAACTTTGACTGTATCTTGGTAATTTTCTAACTGATTGACAAATGAAAAATATGCGTCTAATATCTTCTAATAATCTAAGTGTCGTAGTTCAATGACAATTACAAGTTTTTAGTTTTTAGAAAACTGAACCTTAGGCCTAGATATTAGTTTTTATAGTTTTTAGAAAATTAAGCCCAAATGGCCTAGTTTTCATTTCCGTTTAGCACGTGGCGTCCGTGGCGTGGCGGGCAAAAATCCGCCTGTGATACAGGAGGTTGCGGGTTCGATTCCCGCCTTGGAGTAAATGCTTGTACGCTCTACAAATATTTGTTTCGGATGTTCCGGATATTTTCTAATTATAATATTCGTATAAAATTATAAATATACAAATTTAGTAGTATTTTGTAGTCTAAGTTACTCATAAGCATAACATAACACAAGCGCTGCTTAGCTTGGGGCGAGATGATGCTGTGTGAATGGTCCAGCACCATTTACTTATTTATCATTCTTTAAAATGCGATCAAATAATCAAAAAATAATTAAAAGCTACATAATGTAGATTTCAATCTCAGGGCACTAAACCAGTTAATTCCAATTATTTCTAGATCTAACCATAGAGCATTGACCTCACTGAACACATTGACCTCTCCTTATCTAGAAGTAAAGGCACACGTCCACCGCACCGGAAAATTAGAAGCGAATTCATTAGGCAAGTTCCATCGGGATAAGAGGAAGAACGGTAGTTTAGATGGCAGATTAGCATAGATTAGTGATTGATTATGCGGGTTAACTCCGGTTAAGCTTCGGTTAACCGAATAGATTGCGCGAACTTTGCTGAGTAATTAACTGTGTTTTTGGAAGCTTTTTCTATATATTTTCAACTGATACATATCAATACCAGTCGGACGGAAGCGTGCCCAAGACGCTGGCTGCATTGCCCCGCTGTCTAATGACACGATGGCGCCAAATAATAATGATACGCTCATATCCCTTGAGAGTAAGTATCCACCCAGTTGAGCTACCTGTAGATTGTTCGCAACAGTCTGCAGTTAGCTCAATTGTTTTCATTGTAAATACTAGTTTTAATTTGATTGTAATTTTCTTTGTTACTAAATTTATTTTTATTTTATTTTTTATTTATTTCTCAAAATATTATTTGTCCTGCGCACGGCTAGTCTCCGTTGAGACTGGCCGACGCGACGTGACGAAATTTGGCTAGGAAGACACCACCACTTAACCTAACATCACATTCAAATTGAAAAGCAAGTAGAACACGTGAAACTCGAATGTTGGTAAGTCGCAACTCCCATATCACAAGTCGATCAATCTAAACTTCGGGAAGTTATTCCGAGGAACAATGTCCTCACTAGGAGTAAAAACTAACATTCCACTTCTTTGGGGACCGTTGGGAAAGATTTTAACCTACTAAGGTTTCAAGAAATTAACTCGAAAGTAAATCACAGAACTACACATTAAATATAAATTGATTACAAAAATAATCGCTTCATAGTTTTTTTACGTCAAAACATCGTCGAAATAGTTCTGTTGGTAATGTTCGTGGATGATTTTTATTTTATTTTACTGCAGCAAAAAAAAATAGCAAATGAAAACTGTGGCAATCTTTACAGTTTTTGTAAATAAATACATAAATTAAATACAGTTTTTGTAAAATCGAGAGACAGCGTTTTTTAATAATTTTTAGCTCCCGCTGTGCCACTGCAGGGCAAAAGTTTTTTAGATACGAATTCCACCATCATACTACATTTTTTTGGGTAGGTACTTTATCTTTTTCTGACTGTTTGTGAATATTAAAATTTGAGAAACAGTTCTTAAAAGTACGCCTCCACGAGCATAATTTTTTATTTCATTGAACTTTTAGTACTTTTAGCTTTCTAGTAAGACCCTCACTTTATGGTCTGACGTCATAAAGTTTATAACCACCAGGGCATTGAGGCTAATCAATCACTACTTCATTTGTTGAATTCCGACATGTAGTTTCTGCGCTACGTGGGAATATGAAATCAGCTAGATACGAGCATGCCTAAATGGTCAATGACCAACCGTTCTACGACACTCTAACTCCCGAATACTCAAACGCATCTCAGATTTAAGCACGTCTTAAGTCGCAATTTTTTGACAGTTTTGAATGAAAATCTGTCAAAAATTCGTCTCTTGAGTCGTGCTTACATCTGAGTTGCGTTTGAGTATTCGGGGGTATGTGCCTTTTGTATGCCTAAAGCTCTACGCGGCTGTCAATACTAGGGTGCCACCTCATAATCGTCATCCGTTGGTAGTCGGGTAAAAAACAGCACCATAGTAAGGGCCCAGGTAGGTTACGCTTCGAAACTTTGATCCAAACCCGGGGTGGCTACAAATCACTACACTCTGAAGCGCCGTAAATTATGGGCACCCTGTGTACGCTGTACGCATGGGCGAAATTGGAACGTTTTGCATCACCTGAGGGTTTAATTTAGATTGTCTGTTGTACCTGGCCTTTTAGATTGCTTTTGTTTAAAGAGTACCTAATAGAGATATGTACTTTGTTAAAGTGAGTGCTAGCCAGATTCTACGGAATTTCCTACTCATAAGGCTCATAGACTAGCTTCAAAAATTAGCAAGCTGAAGTGGATGTGGGCCGGATAATATCTTGCGAAGAACTGACAAACGCTGGGTAAACGCACAAAACGAGGGTAAATGGGTTCTTGACTGGAAACCGCGCCTCGTCAGACGTATTGTAGACGCTTCCGGCCAGGTGGGATGACGATCTGCAGAAGACTGCAGGCTCGATGCAGCAAGCTGAAGACAGGGTGCTATGGCGCTCATTAATGTAGGCTTATGTCCGGTAGTAGATTAAGTGGACATCAGCCCACTTAGTACAACTAACCAACCAACTAACCTAACCTTGTTGATGATGTTGATTAACGGTTAGGTTTATAAAGTCTTAACCCACGGATTAGTAATAGAACTTTAGTGGCAATTACGCACTTATGAAAAAGACAGACTATACCTTGTCAATTTGGAGTAGAAGGAGCAGTTCACTCGTATGAAAATGGTGTCAATTATAGTGTATTATTTTCTTCATGTAACCTTAACCACAAAATTGACACTTTTTCTCGTCTTTTTTATTTTGATTGTCATTTATGTTCACACAATTTTATTAGGGTGTGCGATATCTGGCCAAGCATTAACATCATTTATGTAATCCTAATCACCTATGGAGTAAAAGGCTTTCTTGATAAGATTTAGTGTAATGTTTAAATTTACAAATAGGGAGCTCTGTAGCTTCAGATGGAAGCTTGTTATAGAGCGTATGCAATTTCCCATAAATGATTTCTCACCATTCGTAATTTATAAGATGAGATGTGTAGTTTGTTCTTGTTTCTTGTATTTCTGTTGTGAGCATCACAGTTTTTCAAAAAGCTTTATCTATTTTTGAGCGTATGTATTAGATTTTTATAGATGTATTGCAATATTACTATAAAAATATTTACATCTTTAAATAATATCCTCAAAGAGTAGCATGGCTTTAATAAATAGATTGCGTACAGTTCTTTTTTAAGAATATTTAAAGATAGTCTGGATGTCGGCTGCCCGTCCCCAAAGCAAAATACCATAAGACACACACATACCTACTAATGAAGTAACTAAGATCAAGATAATGTTATGTGGCGACTTTACTTCGTAAGTAGTTCCAACCTACTTCATTTTTGAGAACGTAATAAAAGAGGTAAGTTTTAGTGGAACTACGCTGTCACCGCTGGCTTTGCCTCCCTGTCTTCCCTTCCACACCTTGACGTTACGAAAAATTGTGTTACACAAATAAGCCCAGTTTCTGGTAAATAAAACTGGAACCAGAACCAGCTGTCAACCTTCCCGTCCAATAGTTGTCAAACCCGTCCACGGTCGAACATAGGCCGAGTTTATGGCTGGTAATCATTCAGAGGAGGGTTTGCATAAAAACCTATCGGCGGTGACAAATGGCACAAATGGGGGGTGTGAGGTCGGGGGCGCATAAATCAAGGGGGGGTAGCGTCAGCAGTCCGCACTTGGAATGTTTGGGAAAGGAAATCTAGGGAAAGTCTGGAGGATTTTTTGTATGGTTTGTTTTTTGCGTGTAGTGTGTACAATGGACGTCAGCAAAAATTTTTTACAGAAGATAGCGTGGACTTTCTTATGTGCCTTCTTCTTCAAAATTTACTATTACAATATGTTACTCGTTACAGATACTTCAACAGTTTAAGTTCATCTGTAACTTATCTGTTTGTAACAATATATTTGTGACATTGTGACCAAGTTTTACCTTCCTAGACACTTATTAACTTTATTCCTCTGTTGAGGTGAGATGCTGAAAGTTTTCGGTTCGATTCCAGCCACGAAATAATGTTTCAATCTATAAATAATTCTTCTTGTTCTTTTCAAGGACTAAATTGGAATAAATTAGTCGTTTGCTATGTATAATAAAAATAATATAATATATTAGTTACCTAGTACCCATAACACACCTAAGCTCTACTTTTGTGTATATGTATATTATTTATCACCACTACCATAATCAGCTTACCATCGCCACCGCTCCGAAGCCGCTATTTCCCAAACAGACCCAAAGAAAACTCCAAAAACAACTCAAAACTCCAAAACCCTATTACAATCTAATAAAACTTTGCAAGCTTCCTTATCTCAACCCATAAATCTACTCCATATTTACTAACGTAGTACGTTACTCGTAACGTACGTTACGTAGGTGTGATATACACCGGAAGTTGACACCACTTCCGTTATAACGTAACAGGTGCCGCCATTCCTGAGTGATCTAATAACAGGATTAATATTGCTAAAACAATTGTTTGGGAATTTGGGAATTGCGTTCGGCTTAGTGTTATCCTTAACATCGTCGATATTAACTCATTGACTTTGTGAATCTACCTACTTACCTTACCTTTTGCTATCTTGTTACTTGAAATCACATCACATTAATAAAAGTGCGAAAGTTTGTATATTTATTACCTTTTCTGAAGCCGCGGACAGAAACGAGTCATAATTAGAATTAATATATAAAAATTAATAAGACATACATACATAAGATTAGTTTATGTCCGCAGCTTCTCTCGCGTTGTTTAAGGTTATTTTTATCCCATGGGAATTGATTTATGTGATAAAAAGGAGCACATGATTCTGAAATTTCCGCTTGTTCCTTTCAGCAGTTTTGACGTGAAGAAGTAATAACAAACATCCATCTAAACAACCAAACCTTCGTATTTACAATATTAGTATTATTTAAGAGCAGCTCTTTTCTGCGCAATCAATGATGCAATTTCCTTTACGATTCTCGTTCTAATGCGGTTTTTTTTACTTCTTTACACGACATGACAGCGGTGGAGGTGATATCATACTAAAATTATAATGGATGACACTGATTAGATTACATTACATTACATTACATTACATCCATGAGTTACAAAGTCCAGTTTTATGATATGCCCAAGAGCAATATCACGATGGTCTTAAAATTTGCATAAATGCTTGCTCGTTTTAGGCGCTAAGCAATGCCGATACTTACCTCTGGACATTATGTCCCTAGATACTACAAAAGCTTAGTCTAATTCTAGGTGAAATCACAGGGGACTTAGTGCAAGCCAAGTCCTCTCTTAAGACGGTCCTACCTACAGTATGATAATAAAGTCCCTGAATAATTACAGGTTTCTATATATCTAACACCTCTGGGTAAAGTCGGTATTTTCTCTTATGTATTCCATCGTATGACGTCAGCATCATTAAAATACAATACGTATGGCAACATTGTTTCCATACGATTTAAGATATTAAAGGAATGGAGGAAATTAAAGGAAAACATAGTATTGACAGGATAACCGTCTGCGAAAAAGGTGCAAAAAAATATTAGTCAAACTACAAACTTAGCCATAGATAAGTTACTTTGTTTAAAAAAAAAAATTGTGCGATAAATGTGGATAACGATATTTTTTCCTTTTTAAAAATTTACTCCGAATACACATAAATTCCTAGATTTCATAAATACAGAGTTTTTTTGCCAAATGTTAGGTATTTATGTTTTGATCAAATCTACCTAATCGTTTGAGCAATCGAAGAAAACTAAATCCAAACAAAGCATTGATGTCAAACTATGCCAGAGACTTGGCATCCATCCTTCCGCCGTAAAAAATGTAGAGATCACGAGAAGAGCCAAGCCAGCCATTTTATTACCTTCGACTATAAGTTGGCAAATTACCTTCTTACACCTAGTCAAGGATAACTTTCGAGTTTTTCTTTGATGGTCGATATTTCTGAAACTAAATAGATTTGAAACTAATAATTTGAGGAGTCAGTTAACTATTGGAAGAATACTTAAAATATTTTTCAGGCCCTAGTTTTTATGTAGATATCGAAAAGGGTTTCCGGTGCCGGCCGTCTACTAGACTTGGCAGGGGTGGCCCCTATGGTGTTAGTCAAGGACCAAGAAGTCTTGTAAAAAGTTGGAAAGACTCGATTTGACATTGTTAGAATAAGACAGGCTATCAAAAGTGACTAGTGCAAAAAAGAGACAGATAACAAGAGACTGCTGATGGACGCGTTACAATGTTTTCCCTCACTAGTGGATATTTCTCGTAGAAATACAAGAGGCAACGTAATTGCGTTATTTAATTTTGGATCTAATTTCATTGCCTTTTCTTATTAGTCGCTACTACGGACAACCGAATTGTTTATTATTTCTTTATTTATTTGACCCAGTTCTGTAAGTGCTGTCTGGTAAGTTAGATGGTAACAAAATTATTTATGTTATCAAGAGTTAACATAAGGAGTAACTATCGGTAGACCGTACTATTAGGTCCAGAACAGTCTAGATTAAAGACTCAAGGTAGGTATATTGTTCAACGAGGTGAAAAAGTGCCCGATTTCTAGCGAGAGTGTCATTCATTGCGAGGTAAGAATCGCACTTTCTTCCAATTGAAACATAGTGCAATATATTTGTAATCGAAAACAAATAGTAGCACTAAGCTGCTCTGTCAGTGAATAAGAGCTTACGAAACAATAGTTATTAGGAGTTGTTTCGGGGACAACTGCGAGGTAATTGGTTTATCTATTATCTCTTGTTATTTCCTTATGGAGTACTATTTCATAAGTGGGAGACCAGCTGGTCGATTCATATCTCAGAAGTATTTCTATCTTATAAGATTCAAAATGTACTCGTGAGTGTATCTCATATAATTTTCGCCGTGTGTACATCATGTCTATTTTTAAGCTTACGCGATCTGAACACATAATTATTAATACTATTTAACGGGTATTTATCGCGTTTATTTACCTATTTTTCCCAACGTTTCGACAGGTTTACACACTGCCGTGGTCACGGGATGACTGGAGTACTGGAGCTACCGCCTCTCCGAAGCAGGGGCAACATTATTTGCAGCTACCCTCACTAAGTTTTCTAAACTAGGGATGTCCATCTGCACACTCGGACGACACACAACACTAACAGTGTCCGCGACGCACTGAGAAACCGGTCGACGATGAGTACATTTTGCTATAACTGGATTCCACGAGGCAGAGAGCTTGAAACCGTCTTCACGATTGAAATTAGGATATTTCTTAATTTCAATCGCTTCCCGAACCATTCTCTTGTAGTAATGCCTCTCATTACAGATGACCTGCGGTTTGTGTAATTCAATCCAGTGATTGGGTCCTGAGTCTACTACATGCTCAGCTATTGCCGACTTGTTTGTTTGTCGATTTTTTACCGCTGCTATGTGTTCCTTAACGCGTTCCGCGACCGTGCGTTTAGTCTGGCCTATGTAGGAACGACCGCAGCTGCAATCAATCTTGTAGACACCAGGTACTTGCAAGGGCACTACATCCTTAGGTGTTCGAAGTCGCTTCGCCATCTTAGTGAGTGGAGTGTAGATCGACTTAATCGAAAACTTCCTAAGAATATTTCCAATTTTGTCCGTCACTCCTTTCACATATGGCAGAAACGCCGGCTGTCTTGTCACTTCAACGTGTTTTTCTTTGCGCCTCCAATTGGGTTGCCATCTGATACTAGTCTTGTATCCATTCCGTTTCAGAACCTCCTGAACATGTTCCAACTCACTGTGTATGTGTTCAGGGTCACAGAGGGCATGAGCTCTGTTTACCAGAGAATATACTACTGACTCCAGATGTGATGGATGGTGGTGTGACGCAGCGTTGAGATATCTGTCCGTGTGTGTCGGTTTCCTGTAAACAGTGTGTGCTAAGGTCCCATCGGATTTGACTGTCACTTTTAAATCAAGGAAAGCCAACGATCTGTTCTCCTCCATTTCGTGTGTAAACCTGATCTTAGGATGTATGGAGTTCAGAAACTCTGTCAGCTGATTTACTTCCTGGTTACTTCCGTTGATTATACAAAAGATATCGTCAACATATCTCTTCCACAATTTTATACCAAAAGCTGCTAGGTCTATATTGGATTCAAAATGTTCCATCCAAATATTGGCAAGCACAGGCGCTACAGGACTACCCATCGCTACACCGTCTATCTGAAGGTAAATAAACGCGATAAATACCCGTTAAATAGTATTAATAATTATACATCATGTCTTCTTTATTTTTAACCGACTAAAAACAAAAGAGGAGGTGGTTCTATGTTCGACTGTAAGTATTAAAGGATTTCTCCGTCAATTATGGATCGATTTAGAATATTATTTCGCTGTTGTATAGAGAATGATCCTGAAGTGGTCTTAGGAAAACGTTATTCTCAAGTAATTTTTATTTCTCCCAAAGTACGTAATAAAACTGTGTAATCACTGGAATTTGAAGTCCGTAATTAGTTTTGTCAAAACAATAAATTTATATATGTAACTTATCAAAATGTATAGAACTAAAAAAATATTTTTTTACATTTTTCTTATTGTTTGATGAATTTGATATTTATTTAAAAATTGTAAATGTATCTTGTGTTGTAGTAGCAAATAAATGATATGTCTATGTCTATGAATAAATAAAATGGAATAAAATTAGATTAATGCAGGCGCAAACTTAATTATTACACAAAAAGATACATATTTTTTTGACATAAAATCTCCCCGCGACGCCGCGCTGCGTCTCGAGATGCCTCACGTCTCGTCGCGTCTCGCTGGGAGCTGGCACTTTCCAACAATCCTTGCAAATTACAATGTAAAATGTGCTATTAATTTATTAGGTCGCATAAATCCACGGCAATGAGGAATAGGCCTTATAATAACGATTTGATTCGATCTAAAGTGTGGGTGGTAGAATTTAGAACGTTTAAATCAATCGACAGATCAAGTAATTTTTTTAATAGTATTGTTTTATGTCCCTTGTATTATTTCGAACTGTATAGCTTATTTAGAACGGTGTTTTGTTTTAGAATGGGATAAAACAACCTACCTAAGTCAAGTAGGTAGGTCTCCTTTCTAAGTTGTAAGGTACACAAGAGCTTTCAAACTTAAACCGGACTGTGACAAAAAAGCTGGTTAAAAAAGTTTATAAAACAAAACAACTCTTCAGTAAGTTACATCTGGAGGGCGGTTGCACAACTTACAAACATTTGTCCCTCGGCGAGATTCAAACCCGCTATCTTTTCTAGTCTAAGGTACTACACAACTGCAGAACACTGAGCTTGTCATAAAATCAAAAGACATACACAATGTCACCTACCTACAAAATATCATTAAATGATATGTTATGAATGAAACACGAGTGATAATGATGTCCTCCGAGCCGAATTTCGGCCACGTCGGCCAATCTCAACCGGGACTAGCCAGGTGCGCAGGATATATCCAGTGCACAAGTGTACGCGCAGGTGCATTCTCTATTGCCTCACTCATAAAATACTCACTACTAAACGACACATAAGTATCTCGTCGAATGAGATTAATTAGGCTTTCCCAGCAAATCAGCGTGCATTTTGTAATCGGCCTGGCTGTTCAACAAACAGGCTGTTCTACGATCCAGCGGCGACATAATATATTACATGGATATAAAATTCTCACACATACGCTACAGTCATCTCATTAAGAATTTCGCCGATTCGACTTAATTGCAAGTCGCAATCAAAATAATCGTCAAATTACACTGACGGACAAAATAACTGTGCACTCTACAGCTGACATTTGCGCTTTGTATGAAAAGAACGTGATTAAAACTCACTGTAACTGTGATTTATTGTAATCACTGTGTTAAAACGTGAAAAGGAGCTGTTATTTGCCGCTCATTGGGTGCATTTTGATTTTGAATAAAAACAACAAAAAAAGAACCAATGAGCGACGACGATTAGTATGGCAGGTTTATCCTGGTAGGGTCGCCATGTAAGGATAGGCGTCGGAGGCGATTGAAACGAAAGAAATCCATCTGGATTTCTTCATCATCATCATCTGATGACTACTCTATATTAGGGAACGATATTTCTTATACCACAGATTAGGTAGTGCATACGTAATAGTTACTACTTACTACATCTCAATACAACACGAAAATCTAAATGTAAATTGACCACCTGACTAGTTGCAAGTTAAGGTATCAAGGTATTTACGGTAGATAATACAATAATAAAAGTACTTGACTGTCTTAATGGAGGTAAGTAGATGATTGCCTTAAAATAGTAGGTCATCGTCTAACATTTAAGTTGGTCCACTGCTGGATCTCCTAGTAAGCACCATAAAGCCCTGCCTTCAGCTTGCTGCATCCAGTACTTATCTGCTTGCAGTAAAGAGTAGGTACCATAAAATATTAAAAATAATGAGCCATAATGTAAAACTGGGACAGAATTTGACAAAACCCAAAGTTCGGAAGTTAAGTGAAAGAAATTGGGTGATAAAGTAATTTGGTCAACGATTAGGAGCTTCATAAGTTTTGATCTTCCGTCGTTATCATTATCATTATAACAGATCCTTAAAATGGTTACTTTTAGCTTTTTTAACAGTATCATGCCAACCTTAAAGGAAACCCTATAATTTGCATTGATTAATATTTTTAAAAAGACTTCGATATACGAATTTCAATAATACCGAAATCCAGCAGCAGATCCAGTAAAGCTCATTTTTCATTAACAGCCAATTAGAATGACAGAGCCTTGTCAGCGCCTTAATTATTCAGAGTTAATTCGGCGTGTGTTCGTTTTCGTGGCTCGAAGTGTAATTCTTGATTATTGACGTGCTTTAAGTAAATGAATTCGTACGTTTAAATGAATTCGTATGAATTAAATAAAATTGCGTTGTAATTAACTGAATTGCATACTGTCTTAATATGTACAGAGTTGATGAATTGGGAAAACGGGCACGCAAATGATGTGGTATAAGAAAATGATGTCTGATGAATGAGAACAATGATGTCAAAATGTATGAAATGAAAGCGAACGATGAAAAGGGAAAAATGATTAAATTGTAAGAATAAGATTTGTGATAAAAACTTCGATTGAAAAAATGGAAGTAACGCGCGGAATCGAATTTGCGGAGCCGCAACTCGAGGTCCGCGTGTCCGCGACAGTTCCGCATCTGTTCCGCATCTCCATCAAGGACAACGTCATTGCGAAACTCTTGCGGCACCGCACCTACGGTACCGCGGAAGTCTGACAGCGCTCTAAAGCTCTACTTACCTGCACCATAGTAGTTTTGACAGAATTTTGCCTTAAAGTTTTTTATAAAATGACACAATAGAAACTTTAATAGTAATCAATCACAATAACTTTGTGGTTTCAGAGCGGACATCACACAGTGCGGAATCTGGTGAAAACTTAAATAAGAATTTAAAATTCATTCATGAATTCATAATTTAATTTTGAATTCACATTTCACGATTACTCTAGCAGAAAACATGAATTTGCGAACCATTTCTACAGCAATTTAATTAAAAATCCTAAAGCAAACTAGGTGTTTACAGAGTTATAAAACTACACGGTTGGTGAAACACACCAGGTGTACAGCAATTTAATTAAAAATCCTAAAGCAAACTAGGTGTTTACAGAGTTATAAAACTACACGGTTGGTGAAACACACCAGGTGTACAGCAATTTAATTAAAAATCCTAAAGCAAACTAGGTGTTTACAGAGTTATAAAACTACACGGTTGGTGAAACACACCAGGTGCCCTATTCTGCTATCATCACGTAGAATCCTCAGATAAAAAAACCTCTGGAGACAACGTGCGCTGCTATTTGCACGGATAGATTAATAGAATGATTTTAAACTAGATACTCTGACTCTCTCTGTAGCTTTTTTCATCTCAGGTAGAATGCCGAAATGACGTACTATACATACTGTTACGATATCATTATCGTATTGCAGTGATTAGTTTAGCAGAATAAGGTCCCAGGATTTTCGTATTATCGCGTGTTGTTTTCGACGCAGGACACAAATTAACGACACCGACTGCAGTAGCGAAGGTTCATTTATTATTCAAGAAAACTGGAGTGCGTTCTGATGCAATTTACATCATAAATGATTTAGTATTTTCATAAAAATATTCCATTTGTACAGATATTGTATTTAATCACAATTGATCGTGGTTGTCGCCACGCTTACATTTTTTTATTCAATGTAAACAGTACGTACTTACCGATTAGTTTTGTGCGGGAATTTTGTGTTATTAATAAAATAGAGGAGAAACTAATAAATTAAATTGTTTTCAATAATCCTGGTAAAATTTTTCACTAAATACATCCACGCGCGGTTTCATGTACAAATAGTATAGATAGATAAATAATGACTTTATTTGCAACTTCAGATACACACATAAAAAATACAACAATTTTATAGTACACTAGTAAAAACAAGCAATAATAAAATATAGTTGACATAAAAAATAACAATAATTAAATCTAGGTAAGGTGTCTATGTGTGCTGCAGTATGTCAAAAAGGCCTTGGCTTAGTATGTACTATTTGTACATGAAACCGCGAGTTCCTTTTTGTGCAACTGAGGTTGCTCAACTGCAAATAGTTGCGGAACGGAGCTTCCCTTTTGTGCAATTCACACAGTCTGTTTTTTTTACTAATAAATTGTACTTACCTGGTTGGTTCATCATTAACATGAGCCTATAATATTCCACTGGACACACTTTTCAATTGCTACGAAGCAAAAAGCAAAAGCTCTTTCTCAAACTAATCTTAAGGTCCGTACACACACGTGTATAAAGGTCGTAGCCAACTCCCTCACCCTCGTCAAGCCAGCTGTCAGTATGTTAGATATTGCATAAGTATCTCTCGTTTCGATGATTCCTGCCCAAACTCGGATTATGGGATCCATCATTATTTTATGGGAAACTTTTATAACTTTTCGCATAAAAGTTTTTGCGGTAAACAATACAATATAAGTTTGTGGAGGGTTTTGATAGAGATGTAAAAGGTAGCTTTATATACTAGCCAAACTCGATGTGGCATCTTTGTAAACAAACGCCTATAATTAACCTAAACCTTACTTTGTTCTTTTTATACGGAATATACATTATACTTGTCAATTTAAGATCCTTCCTTACATAAATATTGCAGTTCGTCTATAATATCTGAATCTCACGCCAAGCAAGTTTTATTTTAGTTTTTTGAGTAGTGGTTTGTTTACAAACATTCCACACCGAATTTGCCTTGTGTATAGCCAGCGCCCGCGGCTTTTGCCCAATCGGTTAATTCGTTACCAAGCTAATATCGAATTTATACAATACAATACAAAAATGCTTTATTGTACACCATAAAATAACATTACAAAGAGACACCACATAAGATAAGTACAATGGGCGGCCGTATCGCTAAGAAGCGATCTCTTCCAGGCAACCTTTGGATGGAAAGAATTGTGAATTTAAAAAATTTATCATCATCATCAGCCTATGCTAATCCACAGCTGGACATAGGCCTCCCCTAATGAGCGCCATAGCGCCCTGTCTTCAGCTTGCCGCATCCAGCATCTGCTAGCAGTCTTTCGCAGATCGTCATCCCACCTGGCCGGAGGGCGACCTACACTATGTTAATTACCGAGTCGTGGTCTCCACTCAACTGATCCATATCAATACCAGTCACGCGCGTGCCCAAGACGCTGGCTGCATTACCCCACTGTATGGCAATGCTGATGTGCTGCGCCAGATACTCAGCAGCTCTCAGCTTAGCTATTTTGTATTTTCTTAGATGTAGTTCACGCTAGAATTGATTCATAAAACACATCAACATCAACATTTCCAACTCGGTTGGAGACTATCAAATTCCTTGAACTATTTCAAGAAACTTCGCTTAACCTATTATTTTAAAGTTTGAGAGGCTCTGTCCGTCCGAACGTCAATACAAGCTGTTTGAATACTTGGATAAATACAAAGTTTCCTAATTGAATTAATAATTTCAAGAAACTATTATTTTTAGCTCCACCATCACCATTGCGAGCTTTTTTATTCATTAGACAACAATCATTGCAATCCAAAAATCTAAAATTGTTATCTACAAAGCTCGTTATTGTAAACAGGTACCGTGCAAATGTTTTTTGGTAATTGATACAGAAATCTATTAGAAGGTAGGTGACAGTGACCTATAAACTTAATTTAATTTGGCGGAAATGTCACTTTTAATATCGCTTTTTGTGACGATTGATAAAACTGGTCACAAAGAGCGATAAGTTTTTTGAAAGGTTGTTCTGTAGACTTCATTTACGCACTTGGTCGTCGGTCGCCCGTACGACTCTACTTATATTTTGGTCGCCAAGGGACTAAATCGCCGGCAACCAGTCGACAGTGCGTAATGGGCGTAATGGCTCTTAGTCTACACAGGGAAGTGGCTGGTCCGCCGACAGATTGACGACACCCTATCGGCTGCCTACAATATTCATACACTGAAATGTCGCACTAACCCGCCGGCCGGCTTATGTCCTTGGAGGCCTTGGCGTGACTTTGGTGTGTAGACTCCATAAGACGCGCTCAGTTGATCAATAGGTACACACCCATTTTTGTAAAATGTCTCGATTAGGTGGTATATTTACTGCTAATAAACCACTTAAAACCTACAAAAATTTTATTGAAGCGAAACATGCAACGAGCTAAAAATGCACGTTAAATTTACATTATCCAGTAGCGCGCGTAACTTGACGAAAACGCTGGACGCAGTGGACGCCATATTGCTGTAGTCATGACGTCAGTTTGATGTGAGACCTGAACAAATGCGCTGATGACAGTTGATACATTTTAGTTTGCCTACACAACCGTATGAAGTAACAACAATGCGCCTACTTCATGGTGTTTAAAAACAGATTAAAAAAGCTGAAAACTTTGAGTTAAATTTAAAATTTTAAAATTTATTTTGTTAATTTATAAACTATAACTAACATTTTCTAACTGCTCTTTGCCTAAGATCTCAATAATATATTTTTAGATTTTTTCTCGTTTAAAGGAAAAGTAGCTGTTCCCCGCGGTTTCACCCGCGTTAAATTCGAATTTCACATTTCCAGGCCTAATTATTTCCCCTAAATCTCCCATGGGAGTTGGATGTTTTACCAGAACAAAAAGTTTAATCTCCATTTAGTAGTATGAGTGATACACTCATGAAAGCTGTGAATGCTGTGGGTACTCTATCCATCCAAGTTGGCTCTCAAAAGAGGTAACAACACAGGAGGAATAAATCAAACCTCCTTCTGTCAGACGGACATACACGGACTTAGCCGTTATCTGTCTACCCGGTAGAAAACTCGGACAATACATGATGAATGGCAACACGTGATTTATGATGAGGATTATAGATGCCGAAGTTTGATGTTTGGAAAAGTTTCTTTGGTAAAGATGTAAAAATAATGGTAAAAATAACTTATGCCTTCCCATTCTATTCCACTTTATTTACGTAAGTATAATTTATAAGACATGGAAGAACAGGACTTTGGAATTTTGCTCTACCATATCATTATGCCGAGTGGTTTCCGATTTAAAAAAATATTTATCTATATATATTATGTATATCAGTCATCTAGTACCCATAACATAAGCTCTGCTTAGCTTGGGGCTAGATAATGCTGTGTGAATTGTCAGGCATTAACTATTAATATTATTTTCCTAAAAGATTTGACGAACCTGCTCTAAGCTTATGTAATCCTGTCCGATTCTCAAAACACAATCAACTTTCAGTCAGTTCGACGAATTGACTTCAGTACAAAAGAAACAAATGGGAACTCAGCCACAGATACGTAACATCCTCGACTCAGCTCGTGTTATTATTAAACAATCCAAATTGAACCCATATCACAAAAACACCTTGACGAGTTCACCTACACTAAGTGACCAGCACATTTCACAAGTCCTAACACACACAAACACTTAGTACACCTATCAAAGTTCTCCCAATCACCCAAGCTGACACTGCGACAGGAGGTTGAGGGTTCGATTCCCGCCTCGGGACAAATGTTTGTACGATCTGTAGATATTTGTTCAGGGTGTTCTGGTCGTTTTATTATGTCTAGTAAAAATATCTATCTATGTATTGTATTACATTATGTATATCAGTTATCTAGTACTATAACACAAGCTCTGCTTAGCTTGGGGCTAGATAATGATGGGTGAATTGTTCAGCATTATTTATTTTATGTATCAATACCTGAGTACAGCTAGCTATGGAGACTCAGGTAATGATGCCATCCTCTTCATAGTTAATAGTTCTCTGTTCATAACATTTCAAGTTACAGATCGGGTAATATTATCTTAAACATAAGGATTACAACAAGATTAGTAAGTAACATGAAACTGCTTAGGTATAGGTAGTTCAATTAAATAAGATAACATCCAAATAAATAGGTACATTAATGAATACAGTAAAATTTCTGTCAAATTAGAAAATCACACATCAAAAGTTTTTTTTTTAATTACTAGCAATTTGTCTCTGCATTTTCGAAGAGTGAACGTGTATTTCTTTTAACTTTTACGGTGCCCAACGACTTAACAGCGAATCAAAAAAACTAGGTTAAAATACGTAAGAGGGTAATTTAGCCTCACTATAACTTTAAAACTAATTATGCAAAACAAACCATAAATAAGGTCTTTTGGCGCCGCGTCAGAATCACCCAGCCAAAAAAGTAATGGGTAATTTTATTACTCTCGTTGTATTTCAATGTAGTTAATTTTGTTCTCTAGTTGTAATTGGTCTAAGATTCCTAGTACTCTTAGAAGATGGTCAGCGGGGTAAACCGTCCTCCTACGGGGACGGTTGTCCCCGTTAGGTGACTGTTGTGCATGAATTGTGTTAGTCGTCATCGTCACCCTGTATCCCGCGGCAGTGGGATAATGTAGACACTTAAAAAACCAATAGCTAATAAACTACTCCCTGGAGTCAACAGTAGGTACATTGTCGCGCAGATTTTCGTTCTTACCTGAAACAACAAAAGCAATATGTAACATAGGTATATTTTTTGTTCGACTACGTACGAAAAGGCTCGAAAAAGATGGTTAAAATACGATTATTATTAAAGTCAAAAGCTTCAAGGCAATTCTTAAAAAATCATAGAAATCATCCGAAAAAGTAGCCATGGAAAAAAACATAACGAGCAATGGAATGAAACAGAAAAAAATATCTTAATAAATTTAGATAGAAAGGATCATCATCTACTGAGAATTGGGTCAATACCTAATTAACACCAAAGCATTTTGTGCTTGTCATGATTTTTCTAAAGAATTATGTTGTTTTTAAGCTTCATAGGACAAATACTAATCCGTCATGAAAAAAAATGGATTGAATTCGAGATCATTCAGTAAACAATGGTAAAATAATTGTTACAATTGATCCATAATAGACGGAGACATCGATGAAAATACATGAATAAACATACAGACGAAAAGAACCTCCTTATTCAAGTTTTAAAAAAGAGGGAAAAACATGAAAACAGCTACAAAATTGTAGGTGATACCAAAAAACCTAGAGGCAATTAGTCTATGATGTGATGATACAAAGTTCACCGGGTCATCTGGTTTTCAAATAAAAAAGCCTTGTTGTTACAAAACTGACACTCAGTCACTGGTATACCAGTGACTGAGTGTCTATAGAATGTTTAATTTGGCGTGTTTTATATAAGTAAAAACCCACTTCAAATTTCTAAATACTGAAAATCGGTTTGGAAGGAACACTTCGATAGCGCGATTAAGTGGCGACATCTAGTTAAAATTTGGTCTAATTTAGTTTGATGTGATGAGTAATGGATAAGACATGGATTAAACGGGTAACTATAATGCACGACCAAATAATGCAGGGCTATATAATGTATAATAATAATAATCCGTGTCAAATACAACGGTTCCAATTATAGTATTTGTACATGGATTATTGGGCTATGCATTATTTGGTCGTGCATTATAGTGACCCGATAAAACGAAGAATGAAAATCAATTTTCCGTCAAATTTGGACCTTTTGTTTTTGTATAAAGAATAATCCCGAGATAAAAATTGTATTCCCGAGAAATTCATATTTATCCTAAATAACATATGAAGTGTTAAAAAAAAGGGATTTATAATCTGGTTTTTAGTTTCTTCAAAACGTTCACATTTTTATTTGTAAAGTAGTGTTTAGAATTTATTGCCGACAACCTAGGTATCCTGTCTGAGTTCTTAAAAGGAAACCCTGAAATGATAGCAATTTTTAACAATTTATCATTACACCTTACGATAATCATACCAATGTGTAATTTATTGCTCTAGTTATAAGGCTTAAATCAGCTTTGAAATAAATCATTAGCACTCAAAGGAAACGGAATCGCAGTAAACACGCAAAAAATCAATTTAATACTGAACCCTAAAAAGGTTGAGCAGAAAATCAAACTTAAACGCAAGGCAATAAAGTTGAAAATGGAAAGGCAATTTTTGACCTTAATTCGCGTGACTTTCGTAATAGAAAATGTTATTAAACGCCTCGATAATTGACTCCAAATTCAATTTTACCTATTTCTTCGAACTATTCAAAAATTCAACATATTTCCAGCAAAAATATACCATAAAGTTATAGCAATACGGTTGAATTCATTTTCTTAGGTATTGTCAAGAAATAGAGAGGGGAAAATCCAAACGACAATTAATAAATATTTTCGAGGGTTTGTCAAATACAATTATATTTTTGTGATCTTTATGATAAATGGTCACTTTCAACAGTTGAGACTATCAAACAGATTTTACAAATTTAGAAAACGTCTTGTTATTGTTTAAGATTTAATTGGACGTAAACTGGAAAAAGCCAACGGAAATTGTTCAGTTCGAAATGTGATGCTATAGCAGCTATAAACTCAATTAAATCATTTATAAATTAAGTTGCCTATTAAAAGATATCAATTAAGTAACAGTTACAGCTAGGCGATGCCCTACAACTTCTTGACATATATGCTTAATAAGATTTAAATGCAGAAATAAATCAAAAATGATACCTTTACTTTTTTTTGTTTCTTAATATTCTTTTGACGTTTCGTTTCTCTTACAATGTCAGAATATAAAACGATCTCGCCAAATCTGATGATGATGGAAAAATGCACGTTCAACAGTCGACGTAGGTATGTATACTGAGGAGTAGGAATGATCTAGCTCTTCTCATTTCACTGTGCCTCTGACTGCAGTCAAATAATATGACAGACTGACGTTTAGTGGTCACGGTGATTATCCGGAAATATCCGGATTAATCAAACTACGGATTATCATCGATAATTGCGTTACATCACTATTTCTGATCGACTTTATTATAGAAAATAAACAACATTTTGTTTATTGATTCAACAAAACAGGTTGGTAATGAGCGGTTTTGCGGAGAGGTCAATTTTATTGTTCAATTTACATTATTACCTATTTGGTTCGATTTCATAAAGTTCATAAAGGTAATGGCAGTACCTATGATAATAGACATAATTTGGTCGACATTTAGTTTTTATTATAAAAAAGAAAAATTAAATAGTAACTAAGATAAAACACGAAATAGGCATGAAAACTGATTTCGAAGATCTACTCCGAGATGTTTTTAGACATCTACTGAATACAAAATACCTAAATCATATTTCAAAAGAGATGGATTTGAAGGGCAAATTGAGCTTTTAAAAATGCTACTATTTCAATTTCGCTCTAAAACGCCACAATATGGCGTCTGTCTATAATAATAATAATAATAATCACATTTATTTCAGACACATCACAACACAGTCCATATAACGAGTTACATACAACGAGAACAAAGAGAAAAACACATACTACAATAAAACACTAACAACCAATGTGAACTTTCGTCCAGTGCTGCATAAAAGGGGAGGCTGTATCCAGCCTTCCTGCAATGACCTGCAGGTAGCTGTTGGCGCTGCCGCGCACCCTGCGCATCAGCGACGCCGTTCTCTTGCGCAGGATCGCAGAGAACCCGTCGACCCGCGCCTCCGCGAACATGCCTGATGCGCTACAGAAGCGCGGCAACCCCATCAGCCACCTGAAGGCATTGTTATATTGGACGCGAAGGGCGTTCCAGGTCTTCTGCGTATGCTTGATCCATAGGCTGCACGTGTAGAAAGACTGGCAGTACGCTCTGAACAGTGTCGTCTTCACCTGCGCACTGCAACGCGCAAACCTACGGGCCAACATGTTAGCTCGGACCGTTAACGCCCTCCGCTCCCTCTCCATGTCTACGTCGTCCGTGAGTGCCTCGGTGACCCAGTGGCCCAAGTACTTAAATTCCGAAACTTGTTTCAGCTGATTGCCGTTGAGTGTAACTGATGGGACTGTGGCGTATGTTTTTGAACCTGCCTTGAAAACCATCAGTTCACTCTTGCCCGCGTTGTACTTGAGCCCATGGGCCTCCGCATAACACTCACAGATGCCTACCAGCCTTCTGAGGGCACTGATCGATGGGCTCAGCAGCACCATATCATCAGCATAGCTGATATTGTTGACGGTGACCCCGTCGACTGAACACCCCACCTGGGTGCTGCTGAGCTCACGGATCAGGCGATCTATGTATAGGCAGAAAAGCCTCGGTGAAGTCCCCCCCCCCTGCCTCACTCCGCACTCCAGCCTATACACATCCGATAATGATCCCGCCCAGCTTACATAGTTATCCTGATTGCCATACCAGTACTGAAAGAGCGAAATAAGCTCCGGAGGTAATTGGGTCTCAGTCGCGAGCTTCCGCCACAACCTGTCGTACGATACAAGATCAAAAGCTTTTGATAGATCTAAAAAGCAGGCGTAGACAGGTGTGCTTCTGCTCGTGTAGTATTGGACGGTGTGTTTGAGGGTTAATACTGCCGTTTCAGTTGACAGTCCGGCTCTAAAGCCGAACTGGGCATCATGCAGGTTGAGGTATTTCTCTACATGTTTATCAATCACACCGTCCAACACCTTAGCCATGACCGTGGCGAGTGATATCGGCCTGTAGTTGTTTAGGCTGGATGCATCACCAGTCTTGTTCTTGAGGATAGGAACAACCACAGTCCGCATCATCGCCGCCGGCAGGTACGAGTGCCCGACGCAGAGGGTGAAGAACATGGCGAGCACGCCCGGTAAGTGGAACCCCGCATACTTTAAGTGCTCAATGCTCAACGCGTCGTGTCCTGGGGACTTACCTCTCTTCATGCTCCTCACCACCCGCGCCACCTCCTTCGCTGTTATCTGCACAATAGGCTTGCCCCCGCGCACACCGTCCTGCTCCGCCCCCCCGGACGCTGGCCCCAACGGTGAGCGTACACAAAAATGCTCCTTAAACCGGTTGGCGATCTGAGCGGGATCACTAATGCCCTCAACACTCACTGGAACACTCGGCTTCGGGTTCAGCTTATTGGTTTGTTTCCAAAATTTTCCAAAGTCCTTGGATGTATGAAGTGATGCAATAATATCCATTTTTATCTGCGTCTGATTATTTTGACACCATTTGAGCTTCGATTTAAAATATGATCGAGAATTTTGCATATTCCTGTAAATGGGTCCAGTTGAAGGTTTCCCATACGAAACCCATTCCTGAAACCACAGCCGAGCATCCCTATGGGCTTCCTTAACATATTTATTCCAACCTACGACATGTACTTTTTTCTTTCTATTCCTAATGATAGCTATTTTATTATCACAACTCGAGGTGGAATTCCTTAATACTTCTACTATTTTACTATACAAATTATCCAATATCAGCTTATGTCCTACGTCATTACATGTACTATCACCACATTTTCTAAATTCCGATGGAAAACTTATCTCTCTCAACTTAGCTGTACACAGCTGAGTGTACTTTTTAATTTGCGCACTGTCCCTCTCTCCCCAAGTAACGGGATTGGGAACAAAATTATTTGGATTAAGTTTAGGCAGAACCATGTTTAAATTACATTCTATTTGTAGTGGAAAATGGTCAGACCACGAGATGTTATAATTTACTTTAATGTCAATAATAGTCTTTTTAGCGGCTTCCGTAGTAATTATGTGATCTAACCATGACCTAGTTCCATGCGCATCACTTATATACGTGTACGAGTCCGATAAACTTCCCAGGTATTCAATATCCGCACAAGTCCAACTTTGGTCACGACAAAAGTTTTCAAGTTGCTTACCGAACGAGGCACTCGGGTGAGCGTTAAAATCCCCCAATATAAACACTGAATCTACACAACAGCTTTCAATTACCGCACTAATCTCACTCAAGCACTCGGTAAACTCGGCTATATTGTCCGTAGAGTCAGTAGGCATATACACCGAAAACACTAACAGCTGACGATCTTCAAGCACAACTTTTATGGCCGCTACACGCACGCTCAAACAATGCACTACCGAGACCGAGCGAAACAGATTTTTGCGCCACAGTATAGCGACACCGCCGTACGGCCGCCCTCGCAGCATGCCCGTGGAAGTGTCCACCGCCGATTTGCCAGTGTAGGAGAAATTTTGGTCTATTGACCCCAGGTATCCAACGTCATGCGGCAACAACCACGTTTCCTGCAAGGCCACTATGTCAGCTGCTTGACACAGCGATCTTACACAGTCCACAGACCTCGTAACTGAGCGGCAATTGTAAGTAATAAAAGTTGTGTTACTTATTTTCTCGTTGACTGTGTCTCCCATTGATGATTATGTTTTTTCAAGTCAACAAACTTTCTAAAGGTAATTCCTTCAGGCCAAAGACTATCTTCTAAAAATAGCGATAACTTACTACAAGGTACATACATCTTATATGCATTGTATCGCTTTTGGACCTTTGTATTTATTTTGTGCAAAGATATCTTAACTTGCGTTTTTTGCGCTATGTATTCAATTATATCGCTCTCAGATGTACTTGTATCTACATTATTTATAAATAATGGAACCATAATGTCAGCGGCTTTGAACTTCTCATTAACTTTCGTAGGAGCTTTCCCTTCTGAAGTGCTAAAACGATTTTTTAGTCTTTTTCGCTGAGCTAGTATCCATTCTTCCTTGGGCCTTTCTTCCTTCCATTCCCCCTCCGCTTGTACCAATCCAGAGTAGGATTTAGGTACAGCCACTGTTGACGGCGATACTTCCTTAGAATGATGAGCGCTATGGCTTATTCCGGGTATCTCCTGACATAAAGTTTGTGCCGAAGTTCCCACTAATGACGGCCTTAGGGTTTCAGTAGGTACAGGCGAGGAAGAAAAGTTATCTGTTCGTCCGCGGGTAAACTGAGTGGACTTACGAGCATCACAATTCGCTATGGATATGGGAGGAATACAGGCATCATTACTACGTGACGAGTTATCAGGTGTTCGTTCATGCGTCATACTGCCTCCGTGGTCCGTTATGTGCGGTAGGCCGGAGGGCCCGCTGTCGATACAATAACTATCAGACATACCGCCACCTCCGCGATTTTTATTTACGTAGCACTCGTAATTGTTGACAATTGACGCTTGTTTGAGGTTATAGATATCACTTTTTACTTCTTCTAATTTTTCTATAGACACATAAGATTCCTTTATTGTTTTGAGGTCGTTTTGGATCACAAGTATATCTTTGAGTAATCTCGTCGCGTCAATGTGATCGAAACTAACGGGCGGTAGTTTCTGCAGCTCTTTAGCAACAAAAATAGGAACTTCTTCCGGGTCTGTCTGCTTGAAAATGCTAATAACATCAAAAAGATCCCGCTGCGCCTTCCCATCCCTCTTCCGAGTTTTCTTTCGTTGCGTTGTTGTTATAGACTCGAACAACAATGATTTCGCACGATCGATGTCCTCCGTGGAAAAAGAAGTGGTACAAATCTGCACTAGAGACTCCTCCGACATAACATCCAACTTATTTTGGATAAAGGCAAGAACCTCACAGATAACTATGTTGCAATTATTGCATTTCACTACTTTAGACGCCATCGCGCTTGATGTGTCACTAACGGTACGTACGCTCGCTTGCGCGTGCGGCTGCAGACTGATTAAGACTGGACTGGTCTATGACGTCACCGATGCACAAACATCACTGATACAAAAAGACTATATTAATATTGTCCAGAGAAGAAAGTCAGACATTACCATAGTTATTTTGTGCCTTTACATTACATTTTGTGACGGCATGACGTCATGAACCAGTATTCTCTGATTGGTGTTCAACGTGTATCGTGGCGGATTGCTTGGATTATTTGTAGTAGGCATCGATCAAAAATGTCCGGCTTTGCCGGCCCCCCTTAGATTCACAATGCGCACGCCACAACCTTCAGTAGCAAAAGAGAAACATTTTGACATGTTAGGAAAGCTTTTCAACTAGTGTCATTTTAGCGTTCAGACAAAAAGCATGGGTACAAAAAATGCAAGAATCACTCGTCCAAAGTGCTGAAAAAGGATGGAATTTCTTATTTTCAGTAAGTTTATATATATTTTTTACCCGTATATTGAGATGTGAGTCATAAATACTTGTGAAATCAGCATAAAATATTGTTGTTTGGTTTGCCTATGTTAAAATATTAATTTTGTTCTAAATTGATAAATGGAGAGGCTATTTCTTCTAATTTTTTTTTTCATTTATAGTATGTATTAATATATTTTTCATAAAAATAAGTTTAATATTACTAGTTGATGATTTTTAAAATAATTAGTTGGCTCGCCCTAAAATTTCATTTGCGTAGACTCTCTAATAAAAGAAAGACTAGGTTCTTACCTACCTACCAGAAGTATGAATTTATAAAACGTTTATTTTTTCCCGTAAAAAAAACTCGTGCAAAGCCGCAGACAGGAACCAGTTCTTTTTAATCTAGAGTGCCTGCCTGAAATTGTATTGTAAGTTTAAATTATTGTATGTCTGAAATGACCCTTTTGTATAAATACCTACTGTTGAGACACCAATTTATAGTTTCATCAATAAATGATTCGTTATCTTTACCTGAATTCTGTTAATTAATCCTTATAGAAAATAAACTGAGTAGGTAGGTATATAATTCTCAGGTAGGTACCTACCTACTTACAAAATAAAATAAAATGAATTCGACTCCACCAATCTCTTGTTCCGTATGGAAAAAACTTGTCAGGCTCTGCGCAAACTGTCTGCGTCAAAACAAAACGAACCCAATTTTGAGTGACATTTTTGTAAGGCTCTAGGTATCTACGGGGGAGGCCGCGAACTCCTTATTTTTGATCGAAGGTAGTAGGTAATAATTGTTATATAATTATATACAGGGTGGGGCAAATTTCTGGCCCCATAGGGTAGCTACCGTTCCTTTTGTAGTTAGAAGGTTTTGTTCTTAGGAACCTTCTATTTTATTTTGAAGAGAAAAATGTTGTCATTTTTATTTTTTTGAAAATAAGTACGGTTTGCCCAAAAAATGACATTTGTCAAAAAATATAAGTTGGTCTTAATCGACTCTATTTCTAACCAGGAACACTTTTCCCAAAGTAACTAACTAAATCAAATCGTAAGTTTTGGCAATAATTAAAAAAAACAATTCCCATACATTTTTCGAAAAAGCGGCCATTCGCCGCAACAAAGTCATGCATGCACCATTCGAACAAGGAATGCAATTTGTTCTTAATTCAAATTATTTATTGACAATTATTATTATTTTTTATTAAACCTTATCGGTAGAATAATATACCACCTCTTTGAATGACTATACGAACGAATATAAACGGATCCCCCAAAGTTATCGACATTTTAAGTCCGAAGAATTAGTATGCAAAAATGGGAATGGAACGGACATATCTCTAGATGGACCGACATGCGAAAACCGCTGGGGTAAACGTATTCTTGGTTGGACCAAGATCTGCGTCAGACTGATCTAGGAATGATTAGGGGAGTTCTTTGTCCACGAGTGGACTAATATGGGATGATGATGGAGATTACATACATACGTAGTTACTTATTTATTTTTCTGAAGTAGGTAGGAAGGATAGGTAATATAACCTGCAATTCGGTCTAACCTGACATCTAAAAATGACAAATGAACGCAAAGATATAGTAAATCCAGGATTTGCACCCTCCTTAGCTCACAGTCGGATAAAAACAGAAAATCCTTCACCAGAATAACCTTCATCCTCCCTCGTGATAAATGACGTCTCAACTTCAAACCTGAAATAGACTCTCAGTCTTAGAGATAACATTGAAAATCGAATGGCGATCACTTGAAGGAATAAAACCGGCCAAGAAAGAATTGAACTGGTGCTCAAAGGGTTCTGTATCCTACGAACTATATTGTACCATTGTACAGGTCGTATAGGTGTCGCTGAAGTGATATTATAGGAAAGTAAAAACCGACTAGTATCACGTTTCTTTTGAAGGTTATTTGTTCAAATGTTGTTGTAAAGTGACAATAGAAATATACACCTGACAAAATTTCGACTGTCTAGCTCTTATGGTAAGTGAGATATTGCTTGCTGAAACACAGACGGACGGACGGACAGCGGAGGTTTAGTTAAGTCCGATTCCCCTTTAAGTACGGAACCCTAAAATCGGAATCCTTGCAACCCTGTATTGATTAACGCTTGCAAATTAGTTTGAAGCTTCATGACTTTGGAATAAAGTTTATTTCAGCTTGAAAAGATCCACAAATATAAATTCAAACGCAAGAACGTTAACGTTATCGCTCGCAGAATAGAGTTGATTTTCGAACAGAATATCAAATAGGGTAGGGACAGTGACAGCGGGTAATTTATTAAAGTTTTTTTTTGTTTTAGGTTTAAGATTAGGGGCATCCCTAGGGACGTTTTTTCAAGTTCTTATTGAACAAGCGGGTAATTGGATTAGGCTGATTAGACATCTCACTGAGTTCCCGTAATTTCCCGGACGTTCGTTCTGTTCTGTTTCAAATTAGATTTTGTTTGTTGTCTGACTTTTTCGCATTTTCTGGAGCTTGAGAGTCTACTAATTTGATGCTAAAGGTCACGGACTGTGAATTAACTAACTTACAAATGGCTTTTAGGGAATTTACTTTGGTATTTTCGGCTGACCAAGGGAAATTGAAACCAAAGACTATAAACTTACACAGACTAATTTACTCAATGCCAGAATTTCATACGACTAACTACTGTAGCCACTACACTTTTCAAGTATCCTATGTCCGTCTCCGGGATACCATTTACCTTTCTGCCAAATTTCATTAAGATCTGTTGAGTCATTTAGGCGTGAAAAAGTAACAGACAGAGTTTCTTTCGAATTTATGAATTAGTATGGATACATAAGATTGATATAAACTTTAAAATAAGGTCAACCAAGGTTTTGGATAATTAACTTAAAATTCTATTGCACAGGTGAATTACCTATAGAAATTAAGTACATTTTACTTGTGTTAAATTAAGTAATTAGCTTAGCTACCTCTCGCATGGCGCCCTCACAGGGCTCATAACCTGATACCTACCTAGCCTATAAGTGAAATCTAATAAATCTCTCACATGTATTAGGATTGCATGAATAATAAAAACTTACTCGAATACATAAATTTCGTATACATAATTTTCATATTCTTCTTTCCATCCAAAGGTTGCCTGGATGAGATCTCTTCTAAGCAACAAAACCGCCCATTGTACATGTGTCACATGAAATGTATTTTGTATTGAATTGACAAATTTCGTTGTTGTTCAATAAAGTATCTAGCATTTGTATTGAATACCTACCTACTTGAAATGCGTCGATGTATAGTAGAGACGAAATGGAGGTGCACTTCAAATATCAGATTACAACCAAATAGTATAGTAGTGGTACACAAGTCAAAGGAGGGGGGATACGTCTTTGCCCAGCTGTGGAAAAGAAGGGAAGGTCTAAGACCTAAGTTGAAATTTAAACGAAGCGATCAACTAGTCTTTTGAAGAATTTAGTTGATTCCAAGATTATATTAATTTATGAACTTTACTATTCTCTGAACGGAATTTGAACATTAAACAGATTAAAAGAACAACGGATTTGATTAAAACATTTTAATATACGTCGATTAAACACGGACGAGGCTTAAACAGAATCTTTTTAATTATTATTGCCAAGTAGAAGAACAAAGCATTCCTATTATAGTTTTAGTAGAGCTTAACAAGGTGCCACGGAACACGTACACTAAGCCGAAAGTGGACAAAAAATTAAGGCAAACAAAATCAATAACATTTTGTTTCTTATTTGATAATAGTGACTATTTATAAAACTGTTTATGTATAAATTTGACTTGTCATAATAGTAGATAGGTAGGATAGGTAGGTAGTAGATCATAATAGATAAAGTATCTTCCCGACTTTCGTGATCCATCGTTGGCCACATCTTAAATTTCCATCATGCAGGTGAAATTTTGGTCAAACAAAAAAAACTGCTGGCTGGCATGATCACTCCAGAGAGCCAATGATCCTACCCAGCGTGGGGATTACGATTATGGTGATATCACCTGTTCGCTTTACGGATAGCTAGGGGTAACCGAGCTTCACTGTAGTTTATTCTATTTCTGCTTGACTAGATATTGTATTAAGTTAGGAGGACCTCATTCCTAATTAAATTTACTAATGTCAGCCGCCATTTTGTTTACGCACTGCCACAAAATGGCTATAATTGCTAATTTCGCAATAGACATTGCAAACAGTAGCTAAACTCCAATAATGTCTGTAATCTTATTTTTCCCTTTAATGTGTCCATTTGGCAACATTTTTGGAACAATTAACCCTTTTAAGTGCAAGTTAAGAAATTGGGTCAGTCGTTTTGGGTTGAATTTTACAACTGTTTTGCCAAACAGTTCTGGACTTTACTTTTAGGTAATTGGGGTTTATTTTGGTTGGGCCGGTCGGATGATTTTATGAAGAGTAGAAGAAACATGATATGAATTCAAATGAACCGGGATATTGGCCAAATTGGACCGGCCCTGTTATTTATAAACGTAGTCTTAGTAAAACGTGGGTCTCGCTGCTAGGGCTTGACTTTATTTATACCATTGTGGGTTCATAAACTGGCACCAAACAGACAAAACTTGCTCCAATTTAGTCTTTAAGTGCCCAGTCCTGAACTTTTCATGCGAACTTTTCATACAATCAGGCGAATAAAAAAACACTTATGACGGAATCACTCACACATTCGTCGCCCAAGTAGCCAAGGAGTGTACAAAACAATAAAAATAATTCACACAGCATTATCTAGTCCCAAGCTAAGCAGAGCTTGTGTTATGGATACTAGATAGGTAACTGATATACGTACATAATACAAGACAATACATAGAAGACATTTTTTAATGTTGCGTCCGGGCTCTCCTTCGGTCGAAAATATTAACGAAATGGTTTTATTGTCTTTGGACGAGACGTCTCATCGAAACGTCTGGACGAGTGTGTGATTCCGCCTTTATACCTATAGTTCTAATGGCGGAAAATTCACGCCATTTATTAGTATTAGTATAAATGGCGTGAATTTGTAACGGAGAGGAGCTAAGTTGTCAGTGGGATGTCATCATAACCAAAAGCGGTCTATGCCACTTTAATTCAGTGGTCGAATGTTAAAAAGCGCCCTCTATTAGTTTACTAACATCAAGAAAATGCCTCTGTTACTACATTTACTATAATTTTTCCTTTCCTTCATTACTCTTCTTAATTTACTACCTACAAAAAGGTTAAACTTACGCAAGCCTCAATTACATTGATTTCATACTCGTCAAGGAGAAAAAAGAGGGACAAATGAAACTTTTCAATTAATAATTAGATACCTATCTAAACAAATAGGGGACAAACAAGACACTTTAAACCAATCAACCCCCTCTTGAAAATGAATCCGAGACTGACAAACAGAAGCACCACTCGTAATTTGACTAAGTTGTAATAAAATCAGTGTAGGTACTTCCGCAACCCTTAAAATATTATTCTTTATCCACCCTGCCAATTTCAATTAACTCGGCTTATTAGGGGTAGCTCACCCCGTCTTTTCACGGCACAGTTAAGTGGGCCAACAGAAACAGAGTTTTTACACGACTGCCTTAAAAGGATCTAATGTTTTTAGGGTTCATGTAGGTAAGTTTAGTAGGATAAAAAATCAATAACACGTTGTTTCTTATTTCATAATAATTACTATTTATAACCTTGTTTATAGTATAAAATTTGTTTTGACTTGTCTAACTGCTTATTTTGTAAGCCTAAAGATATAAACGATATTGATATTTGTATGAGTTTCTTCATTGGAATAAAGAAACTCATATACTATACTAGTTTCTGTCCGTGGCTTCGCACGCGTTATTTATGGTTATATAAATCCCATGGGAACTGATTTATGGGATAGAAGGTATTCCAGGCTTAAAACTACCTATACGTAAAATTTCAACCCGATCCGTTCAGTAGTTTTGGCGTGGAGAAGTTACAAACATTCATCCAAACTTCCAAACTTTCGCATTTATTAGTGAAATAAGTGTGTTTGTGTGATAACATAAAATGCCTGAACAGATTTGGGTGATAATTATGGATAATAGGTATTGTAAGAACCGTAAAAGTCTTTGACCATCCCAAACGACACTGATTATAATTTATAGAAAAAAAACTTTTTTTTTAACGGCGAAACGGCTGCACATGTCAAAATAAAATTTAGCTGGGACTGTATTTCCACTGTATCGTGGGAGATTAAAAATGGCTACTTTTACAAAACAAAGCCGCCAACCGAGAGACAATCCACTTATTTTATATTCTTCAATGAAAAAAATTTATAGTACAATATTCTCTTTTGCATTTTAATGCAATTTTTATAAATCGTGAACGTCAAAGAAACTCATCAATTAGTAACGGTAATGCCTAAAAGCTCCAAATGTATTCAGTTCCCCCGAGGCTGTCACATTGAATGAACGACACCGAGCTGTCAAAATGAATGAACGAACGGACTGGGAGTGAATGATTGAATTATATTGATGTTGGCAATGGTTTTATTACTGGTGCCGAAGTAAATGGAGTTTAGGTACTCACCGAAGTTAGACAAGATTACAAAAAAACAATATTCATACATTGACTTATAAATAAAAATAAATAAAGTATTGTATATTCAATCTACACAGCATCATCTATAGCCCCAAAGTAAGCAGAGCTTGACTTATGTTAGTACTAGAAAATAATGTTGTTTGCTAAACATAGAAAACACCCAGAACACCCGGAAAACATATCTGCGGCTGGTACAAACACTTGTCCTGAAGCGGAAATCGAACTCACAACCTCCTGCGTCACAGGCAGCCCTTCCCCCACCATGCCACACAGAGGTGGTTATGTCGCACTAGCGGCTGTTAATATAAATTATGATTAATTTTTTTTTTTTATTATGTTAATATAATTGAGATTAAATGTTCTCTATCGTTAGACAAGCTTTGGTGGTGTAGTGGCTGGCTGACCTGTTGGAGGAGTCGAGTCTTGCTGCAGAAAAAAATATCTGTTGAAAAGTATGTTCTGTAACTTTTTCAGGACTATCTTATAACTAGGCAGATCTAAACACAGAGTCAGATTGTCCTCTTGGGAAGCAAAAGCTTTTTGAACAAGAAAATGCAAGCGAAGTCGGGCAACTAGTTCACTATTAAAAAGTGTGACACAGGTTTAAATAAATAGTGTCTGAGTAGGTAGTTTGGTATTTTTTTTACACAAAATCTTACATAGAAATAGAGGCATTTCATACGACACTTAATGTGAAAAAACCTTTTTACATAAAATATTAGGTTCAAAAATTCTCCAAATGAGAACTGCATCTTGGAACTTTGATTCAAACTTTGGCACTAAATAACAAGTTTTACGGACGCCGTCTACTAAAGCTAAATTTAATTTAATTGAATTTAAATTCATAATAATCTGTCAATCGATTCAATAATCATGATTAATCATCAATAATTATAAATTTAATCTTAATAAGGTAACAACTAATAAATAATCTATATAGAAGATTATGTATTATGCATTATTTGTTACATTACACTGAGTAAGTTAAGTTTAAGTAGGCATTTAGATTTATATTGAAAATGACAATATGACATCACAAAATAAACTATTTTCTCAAAGATATGACATTAAAAACTATTTATTTCATATTTGCTTTAGTGGACCATGTCCCTAACCCATTCAGATTTAAGAACCATACCAGAAAGTTTTAATTAGTTTTGTTTAAAACTATTTAAAATAAAGCCGGAATTAAAATCACCGAAAATTATGCCGAGTCGTAGAAAACCGGGTAAAAAGGCTCTATTTCATGTTTTGGACTTTTTGAGCTTAAATTAGTACAAGGTGCCCCACTACATAAAATATCTATCACCTTCTGATAAATTATTATAGCGACAGCGGAAGTGGAAGCAGTTTTTTGGCAGTTTTCATAGTAAATTTCTGAAAAACCATTAGCATCCGCTAGGTTCTATTTAATTGGTTATTACCTAATGAATGCACTTTACAGTTGTTTTTGCGCCGGGAGACGAAAGGGAGACCATTACAGGCTGTTGAGGTGAGGAGGAGGTGAGGACATGATGATGTGTGAAAATGTACCACTTTTTTTTTTTTTAATATTTGTTTCACGTATAAATAGCGTGGCAGTCATTCCTTTTGGGAAATAAAACTTTCTTTCTTCCACTCCGAAAATGCTTTTAGCCATTCCAAAAATAGTAAAAGCATTGTTTTTATAACGGCTGAACAATATGACGTAATAACTTGCAGAACAAAACGTCAGGTTTGTCGTAAAAACGGGATCGAACTAATAACTCCCGCTCGAGGCCCGCTCCTTAATTCTGGACCTTTTTACGACCTCGGGTTACGACGCCGCAGTGGGTGGAGCACGGCTAGGTTACTTTGTAGAGCTATGATAAAGATAAAAACAGACTGACCCGTTGCGTACGTTGCGTAGCGTGGGCTCAGTCTGTTTTTACCTTGCGTTATGAGATCTGTATGTTTGAATTTTTGTAAGAACAGATCGGCCGAGCTAGAGACACATTTAAGTTCCTTCAAATCAAATCAAATCGAAAATTCTTTATTTCCATAAATACAAAAATGTGCACTTAGAAAAAGTCAAATTCTAAAATAAGACACAGACACGGTAATAAAGTAATATTTTTGATTTGACGAAGAAACCTTTAGCGTGTTATTTGTTATTTTTCGAGTTGGAACAAAACCCGTTCCAAGCTTTTTTATCTTCAAGATAATCTGATATTTTGTAGTAAGTTTTTTTGCACAGAGAAATGGTTTTGACAATTCTTTTGAATTTATTTACTGATAGACTTTGTAACTCACAGGGAGTTTTGTTGTAGAAGCGTATACATTAATTTTGTGAAGCATGGTTGTACCTGGTGTATACATTAACTCGCTGTGCCCAGAGTTTATGTATATTTCGAGTGAATTTATTTTATGTATACCTATCGCTATTTTTAGCTTAGCTGATGCTTTTGTTATTTTTATGAGTGTACAACAAGTTTTCACAAATATATGTATTGACAACTTCGACACTTCCGACGTTTCTTACATTTCGTCGTGTACGTTTCGTGACGTGGGTGTCTCTGTCGTTCGCAGAAACTCTGTCGTTTTGGTCAGTTTGAAGCTATTTCATATCAGAGAGTGAGATAAAAGAGTGAAGTACCTACCAGTGTGTGCTTTCAGTGACGCACTATAATTTTGTCCATCGCTCTTGGTAAGTCGTTGTCGAGGCTGGCCGCCGCGCCGCGCGCCGTGGCCGAAAGTTTGATTAGTAGGTATTTTTTTTAAATATTTTTTACTTATTCAGCACTTTGGTGAAAACTGGCCTAATATACACGAAACTTAAGTATCGGTAGTTACGAGTTTTTTTTATCTGGCTATAGACAGAAACATCAATTTGATATGCAGGTAAAGATAAAATTCCTAGAACTTCAAAATGAGCCAGCAGCGGTTCCAAATTTAGCTGGAACTAAAGAAAACGCCTCGTCCTGTAAATTCAAATGAAGACTTGCGCAAATTGTAGCAGGATTATACATTGTTTATCTCAAGCCGTTGAGGTTGAGGTAGTTAAGGGTTAAAAATGTCTACGTTGCAAGGAGGGAGGGAAGGGAGGAAGCAACCAACAATACCTATCCTTTATTTTTTGACCTTCTGTGAAAGTAAATTACTTCCTATTTTCAACCGACTTTAAAAAAAGATGAATCGAACCCGCAACCTCTTGCGTCGCATGCGGACCTTCGCCCACCGCGCTACAGAGGTCGTCAACAACTAGTCATAGTTTTCACCACGACTCTTTGTTCAAAAACAAGCAATTATTCATTTGTCAGCCAAAACTCTGTTTTCGCTCGCAGTGTTTCCAAAAAATCGACCCCTTTACTTTGTCAATTTATTTTTCTAGCCTCCCTCGATCAAAGCCATTATTTCCTAACCCTAAAACAACAGTTTTTGCTTTCGCCAACTAAAGCTATTGTTACCCTACTTTGCCCATGGCAATGTAAATTTCTTGCGACGTAAAATATACTTTATGGAGTTCGGGTGGAAATTATAGTAAATTATTTAGTGCCTTACCATTAATAATTATATTTATTTATTTATAATACATAAAATTGTGTTATTGATTGATTTACTTACAGATTTATCTGCCAAGACAAAAATAATACCTACCTAAGAAATTCAATAAGTTACGCGCTATCATAACAGAAAGACTTAAAATGATAGCTGCCTTCCTATCCTACCTAGTTCTAGTTTTGATTTTAATTAAGACATTATTATAGGTATTCGTTCAAATAAATAAATATGCTGGACTATTCACTCAGCATCATCTAGCCTCAAACTAAGTAGAGCTTGTGCTATGTGCTCTGATATACTACCAACATAATATTACAACACATACTACAGATACGTTATCGATGTAGTTAAATATGCATAGATAACATCTACAACACACGAAATAAATATCAACAGATCGTACAACCATTGATGGAGTACCATTGTTTACGCGTTGGGATTATGGGCATTACCCCCCAGAAGATAAAAACCAAAAAGGCTATTATCAGGGGAAGGCCTGCGTCCAGCAGTGGACACAGAAATTGTTATAGAAAATACTTTTGTAATTTAAATTCAGAAGGTACCTAGATTTCTGTAACTTTAGTACAATAATAGGTTACACTTATATTTACTTTTAAACCAACGAACCGAAGTTTCCCAATCGGAACGTTCCGATAGCTAGTTCCGTATGAAATACCTTCAAAACTCCGCTGAAATCACAAAACTACGCTCGTAGTGAACTTACTACGTCGACGTTACTTTGCCATCTGGGTAAAGTTATCGTCAGCATTTCAGTAATTGTTCGGATTGGTGTTTTTGCACCGTCAATATTAGATGAAAGGAGTTTAGTTTAGGATGTGGATTGATGTAATTTTACATGGTTTCATGTTATTTCGCATACGTTTCAGTTTCTTGCCCCTAATTGGTGTAAACGCTTTTGTCCTAAGTTACAATTTTGTGTAAATGAAGAAGGCACGAGTTGGTGCTCCATTATTAGCTAGCTAAGCCTTTAGGATGAAAAGGAAAACTACCCAATTTGCACCAAAGCACTAAAAAAACCTACTCTCGGATTTCGGCGCTAATTGATACAGTGCTAATTGTCCAGCATTATTTATTAGAGTATTTATTATTATTATGAATGGTAGTAACAACGATTAACTCCACGTCCATATTAATGGCTTGGTGCTCAATAAATGATCACGGATGATAGTGTGGATACTTGCACGATGAATGTGATGACGAACTTGCCGGGCAGATGAACGAACTACGTGTACCGATCATTAGCGATAATGAAGAGGCGTGTATTTAAATATTACGAATTCAGGTCCATATTTGTAGATTAATTTCTTTCTGTGTGTGTCCTACTGTGCGGTATTGAACTGATGAAGCCCTTGAACGTCCGATCGTCTCTCAGAGAACACCAAAATAAAACACTTAACCTTCAGAAATGAAAACATTTTAAAACTAGTTAGGAAGTTTCACAAAACGAAGTTTAGTCGCTTATTGTCACGTTATGAATGATGGCATTAGATCGTGTGAAAGACCTCACGCAATCGTGTCACCAGCTGTCGCATTGTAGCACCGTAACAATGTGCAATATAAGTAGTTTACATAACAAGTAGAAATAATTCTACTTCAGAACCGTAAGCTCCTTTCAAACTTCTATACTACTTGGTTCTAGAATCTAAGTTATTTCATGTCAACAAAAGCATTTATGAAAGATACCTATTTTCACAATAATAAAAATAACAGAAACCAGCAAGGTAACCACTAAAAACAAGACCAAAAAATTAACGACTCACAATTGTCCACTCGCTGCTAAAAAGTACTACTTTGAGTTAGACAGACGAAACATAATTTTTTCAAATTATGAATGAAAGCCCGTATTACCAAAAATTTTGACTTTTTACTATTTGCTCCGAATGCTCCGATGATACCAGTGTCATAAAATATTTCTCACCAAAAATCATGTCAATCAATCATGTCCCCAAATAAACTCATCTCAATAACTTTATTTCTTTAGACTTACAAAGTAGGTAAGCACTTAGACAAGTATTTATTTTTACTTTATACAGGTTTATAAAATATTCTTTATAATATTACTTGTATATATAGCAAATAATTTATGATTATCTTCTCTAGAACTTCTTTGGTTTTATAGGTTATCCATTTCTACAAGAGACACACAAAAATATATTGTTTTCTAGAACATTAGGTAAGGTACCTAGCAAGTAAAAATAATATTACTCGTAACCGTAATCTCTTTTCGAGTCTCTGTTTTACGAAATATTACTTGTCATTATAATTTAGGTACCTACATAATAATGTGAAATACATAATCTTTATCTTAACCAATATTTTAATGGTTTCTTAATCCACATATTTACAAAAAATATATAGGATTCTGGAACATAGAAGTACAAACACAGTGAGTAAAAGTAATTTAACCTTAGAAACGCAAGTTCCTTTCAAATCTCGTAGTTGCAATAGCAAGGCGTTGAAAGGGTTTCTAATTCCTTTGATATTTAGCTTCTGTGATATTTCCAGTTAAAAATGTGAAAACTCCGGAAGAATTTAATTTTACATCTAAGTCGGGATTCTTGTAACACTGAATACCGTTTGTTAGGCGTGCGATTCAAAATGTATTCTTTTGAGGATCTTTAGGAATCTTTTGAGGGTATCTCTTGAATATAATTCGACGGAAGCTCTAGCGGTCTGTCGCCGGTAATTTTCGTCTTTGGAGCTTGCAATTAGAAATCTTTTCGTTGGAAAAAATATTTTCGTTCTAAATTGAAGCGGTCGGACTTTGTATTTTTTGGTTTTTTAGATCCAAAATTTAGGTAATGAATCTTCAAAAGTCTAATGGCTTGTACACACAAGAGTTGATAGGCCGCTTCATATTGACAAAACACTGTCCGCATGCTACAATATTTACACACTGCAATATCATACCAACCGCCGAATCAAGTGTATAGTTTTCTTCTTGTATTTATGATATGTACTGTACATTGACTCCATATAGGTACATAACTATAAGAGATTCATCAAGTAATATCTACATAGATTTTAATGCCTAAGTTCAGCATGAAGTTTGGTTGCCGAAAGCTTATAAACTTCTAACATTTGTGATTGCCCAATTTTCATAAGACTCCTTAACAACTTTTGTTTTAAACACTCAATCGGAAAGTTTGAATCTGACAGATGACGGCAAAGTAAGTAACAGTTCACTTCTAATATTGTCTGCCACGACACATGTCAGGGTTCTCAAGGGGTTATTAAGGGTAGAAACAGACTGAGCCCACGCCACGAAATATACAAACGTAGGTACGTTTGCGACGCATTATGAAACCTGGATGCTTGAATTTTTATATAAAAGATGGCCTAGAGACACCTTTGTCGTACGCCGCGTATTCCTACGTTTTCTACATTTCGTCGCGTAGGTACGTGGCGTCGGGTGGGCTCAGTCTGTTTCTAGCTTAATGGGTGTGACAGAATGACAGCTTATAAGGCTTATCATGAAAATTGGCATAGAATTTGCATGAGGTTTTACGTAGAAGTTTCTTCGTTTTTACGGTCTAACAACTGGGCAAAGCTGTGTCATTAGGTTTGACTGAATGGTTAAATATGTCATTAGTTTTCATTAGAAAATGTGAGTGGCGTGGCAGCTTGATAATGATTGATTGATGATGGCTTCAGGGTAACTTAGCAGTTAATGTTATGAAAATTATTATTAATAGGCAGATACATGTTACGTTTTCCAAATTAAATTTCATAAACATTGGAATGATTCATTGATACTACGAGTATAACCTGCGTACTAAAATAATGGGGCTGAAAATGACATCATTTATCATACAGCTCAGATCAGATTTGAACTGAGCTAAATCCCATTCTATAAGTACCTACGAATGTTCTATTTTAGGATGTTTTTGTAAGACTGTAGGACTGGTTTATATCCAAGTGCCATATTTTTTACAGAGAACTAAACTAAAATGAAAATAAATGGAAGCTCTAAATAAAATTTGCAAGACCTAAACGTCAGAATAAATCTGTTAATCTAGCGAAAACTCAAGAAAATTCTCTAGAAAATAGCCTCGTATTCTCGCAAACACAAGTTTATTTCCTTAAACAAAACAAACGTATCTTCAACCACACAGTTTTCATTCCAAACACGAATAAAATTCCTTTAAAACATTTCAAAGAGAAACCAACAAAGGTCCTTTGGGTGCAATTTTGTGACGCGGAGCTGTGTCCCACATCATCCATTTTACCGTGACCCCTGTGAGTACTCCTGTTGGACATGAACACACTGACTTACGGAGGCAGGACCGCTGGTTACGTGTCAATTTAAACTGGACGTGTCATGCCTAACCAATTTCACCTGAGCCCCAAAAAGTTAGAAAATCCAAGGTGGCAAAGTTCCGTCGTGGTTGGTTCTGCAAGTACTCAGATTTCTACGTGGCAAAGATCGACCTTACGGCATGTTATTGCAGTTATATTTCTTTGTAAGTATGTCGTTTGGTGTGATTTTTTTTGTTTTATATTGTGGGGTGTAAATCTGCGTAATTTCGTCATCTGAGCAAACTTGGAAGTTTTTATTTTATCTGTGGTCGGAATTCGGGCGTAAGCGTGGCTTCGGTCGCGAAGTTTGTTTTTGCCCTTTAATGGGGCAGTTTAAACTGTTAACACGTCTAACGGCGGGGGAAAACATTGTAGGTAAGAAAACTTGACGCAATTTGAACGAAACACGCTCAAATTGGAGAGAACTTTGAGCAAGAAAACTTTGAGTCAGAACCATCAGTCGATAATAATCTAATTATTGGTTAATAGAGTCTTATTATCAATAGAAATAATGAAATTTTATCATTATTATTGTTATTTTTAATATTATTGTTCTATATATTAGAGAGTATCAAAAATTTGGATATTTTTCTATTATTTTGCGGTCAGTCAGCCGTGTGGACACGCACGCACCAAAGGCACCAGAAAACGAGCGTTGCTCAACTGTTTGTGGAGCAACATTAAGCTGAGGCAAGACCTAATTGGTTCACTGTAACATTTAGGTTAGAGTTTAATTATAGTTATTTTTATGGATTTTATACTTTTTTTATGTAGGTACCTTTTGTGTGTGTGCCAATAAATTTATTTTCGCTCTTCTCTTCTTTTTTATCTGAAGATTTTTATGACCTTGTTTTTAATGAAGTAAAATATTACTTAATTATGAACTAACTCAAATTAATGGGATTAAGACTACTCACATACATATATTTTGTCATTCTCCCAAGAACAACTGATAGCATAATTTGAACCCTGTCTTCTTACATTTTCAGACCAATTTACGCTAACATCACCTCCATTATCACTAAACCTTCATTTTTCCCGCCAAACACCTCCCCAAGGGCAGGATTATTTATTCTATGTAGGTCCCAAAGATAACGCCGAGTTTTATTATGAAGCTATAACCGGTTATAACCAGTTATAAGCTGTTGTCGCTTTATGGCGCTGGGGCAAAGTTAGAGGTTACGGCGCAAAGTTAGGTGTGTGTGCTAACGTATAAAGAATTATCTTTTACGGCTCAGCAGGTTTCGTGGAAATATTTCGGGGAGCATTTGAGGTGTTAAGATTACGTGCGATTGGCATGAGATTTATCGTCTCTCGTACGGTTTTAAAATGTTCTTTCGTAATGTTGGTTGGTAGGTAAATAAATAATGAATAAATAATGCTGGATTATCCACACAGCATAATATCCCAGAAGTGAGCAGAGCTGGTGTTATGGGAAGGTACTGGATTACTTAATGTCATTATACGTAATATCTACATTAGATATATTATATTTCGTCAAAGTAGGTACATAGAAAACACCCCGAACACAAATATTATATCAGCCTATATTACATCAGCCTATATTAGTCACACTACGTTTGCCGAGTCGCGGTCTTCACTCAAGAACACGTGTACCCCAGCGGTTGTCGGCTCTTCTCGAGATTGAGCTGTCTGATAATAAGGTTTGGTAATCAAAGTAAATAGTACCTACCTACTTAATGATCTACTTACCATAATGAAGTACTTTGTACTAGTAAGGCAAACTGTTGTGTTCCCGAAATAAAGCGCGCTTCACACGCCGGGACGCGCAATGATAATAAACTTTATGTGCGTCAAAGTTTTAGGGGATTCTCACGCGAGTGAGTTATCGCTCAGGGTGAATTTTCGTTGAACAGGAAGCGGGCTCGATTTTATATATTTTCAATGGATGATTTTGGGTAATTATCTACCTGCTACGCGATTTGTTAGAGGAAAAAATATTCTAATAAAGTTACGGTTAATAAATAGGTAAAGTTACGGTTAATAATTAAACGAATGTTACCAGGCAATAGCAACAAGGCTTTTGTTTTAAATGGATTTAAAAGAATTACCGAAACACCGAAGAGACTATTAGTCGCTTCGTCGTTTCGGTAATTTGTCACAAAATGTCTTTTTATACATATATCTTTAGCCTAGCGTATTTTTATCGCCACGCGAGAAGTTGCCTCTTACAATATGCGAACGAAAAAAACAAAGCGTCAAGACAGTACTGGCAGCATTTGCAGCTCACTACAGACAGACAAACGCTCTTGCGAACAAGTTGAATTGGCATCATGAACCAAAATTTTTGTATTACAACACCTAAATCTAAACTTACGCGCAAAAAATAAGCATAAATTTTCTTATTTTTTAATGGTGAAATAACTTTAAGTGTGGAACTGAAGATTAGACTATTTTTATTACACGTGTTTCTTCCTAATTAGGGGTTTATATTGTACTTTCAGGGAAATTGCCCGGGAACATGAGTACGCTAATTTTGGCTCATCATTAAAATTTACCTTAACGTGTTATAGCCTCAGGTATGTATCGTGAGATGTTTGTATACTCTACATTTCTGTAGGTATTAAATACTATGTTTCTTGTCTCCTGGCATTGTTTCATATTCTTTCAGAAAACAACAAGAGACAGCAAGATAACCAATAGATACCTACCACTTCACAACGTACATTTGCATACGCGTAGAGAAAAAGGACTACACTAAATAAAAAATAAAAAATAGGCAATGGGAGTAGATTCAGCTTTGTGCTGCATGCAATGAGCCTGCGGCGCTGATTTTAAATCTACTGATCTATGATTTGAAATCTGTCTGTCAACAAAATCAAAAGTTACAGCGTTATGCCCATTCTTTTGAATTTTCCTAGTGAATCACATGCCCACAAAAGCTATAGGGTAGTTCTCGTTGACCCAGAATCATGAAAATTGGCAATAAGTATGGTCTTGAAGCACAAGTATAGGAAAACATCCGGAGTAAATTTGTTGTTGATTCACAAAAAAAAATTGATTCTCGCTATGGACCAAAAACCTTAGGATACTTCTTGTTGACCTAGAATCATGAAATATTGGAACAAAAAAAGGTCTTACAATTATATAATTAGTAGAATGTTTAGTTACGGAACCCTCGTTGCGCAATCGACTCGCAATTCCCCTGTTATCCCGCTTTTTCTTAAACAAAGTAAGCTTATTTCCTTCGGGATATCATTTAAATACTTGCCAGTTTTCATCAAGATCCGTTTTAGGCGTGAAAAGGTAACAGACAAAGACACTTTAAGACTAGCTTCTGCCCGGGGCTCCGCACGCGTTTCTTTGAAATAAAGTAGCATAGTGTTATGCCAATCCGTTCGGTAGTTCTGGAGTTGTCTTCGGACATACATCTGCACAACACATCCGCTTTATAATATTAGAAAGAATGGATTTATGTCCAACTAGCTGGTCAGGCAATCTCTGTTCCGCCTTTGAATCAGAGATGGCGTTACTTGCGAAAAATGTATGAGAAAACAATTTTCAAACGAATGAATCATATTTGACGACCTCTGTGGCGCGGTGGGCGAAGGTCTGCTTGCGATGCAGGAGGTTGCGGGTTCGATTCCCGCCTCGGGACAAATGTGTGTACGATCTGCAGATATATGTTCAGGGTGTTCTGGTCGTTTTCTATGTATAATAAAAAATATCTATCTATGTATTGTATTGTATTATGTATATCAGTTATCTAGTACCCATAACACAAGCTCTGCTTAGCTTGGGGCTAGATAATGCTGTGTGAATTGTCCAGCATTATTTATTTATTTATTTATTTATTTATTATATTTTAATGTGTGATCGCTAAGAGAAACGAAAATATACAAAAAACTGTCGTTCTATTGCTTACGTTTACTGAAATACAGAGCATTTTTGTTTAAAATGTCACTCTTATTTTGAAACTCTTAATTATTTTCTTAGTACACCTCTTCACCCTATATAAACAACAAACACTCCTCAAGTCTCTAGAACCAGTGGTTCGGGCTCTGCGTTGTCTCTCAGTTACTCCTTTATAATATATATTGACTAGCAGCGCCTCGCGGTTTCACCTGCGTAGTTCCCGTTCCCGTGGGAATTCCGGGATAAAATATAGCCTATGTCGCTCCCTGAAAAATGAGCTGTCTAATGGTGAAAGAATTTTTTAAAACGGTGTAGTAGTTTCGGAGCCTATTCATTATAAACAAATCTTTCTGCTTTTAATTTTATTATTAGTACTTACCTACCTTTAGATCAATTAATACAAATCTATCCCACGGGAACCATACATTTTACCGGGATAAAAAGTAGCCTATGTGCCAGACTATAATCTATCTCTGTGCCAAATTTCAACCAGATCCGTTCAGCCGTTCTGGCGTGATTGAGTAACAAACATCCATCCATCCATCCAAATGGTCACCATGTAAAAGTTTTTTAACCATGTGTGTTATATTTTTTTCCACGATATTTTAATTACTTCGACAGAAAATGACATAAATTTGGTACAGAGAGGTCGCTTCAAAATTCACTCCTTGAGTCGTGGTTTACGATGTTTTTCCTAACCATTTTGGGAAACTCATAAAAAATCCATTACTTCCAGAAATGTAACAAAATGGCCGCTGTTTTCTGTGCCGACGCACCACTTTATTATACCGCCGGTAATCTTTGCTAACACATAATTAATTATGGCGGCCTTATCGCTGAATACAGCTAATAATAAGTTCATGAGAGTAATAGCTTTTCTATTCTATTCAGGCTTAACCCTCGATCACTACCGTAGTAAAAGTACAGTTCACCTTCAGGACTGAAATGAAAATGTAACCTTGTAAGCAGTTATGATTTGTTTTTTAGTCATAAGGTACATGTTCCACTGTTGGACAAATCCTTATTTATCCTATAAAATAAAATGAAAGGTAGGAATGTATATTGTTTCGTTATAACATACATATAGGTAGGTATGTAATAAAACGTGGATTTGAGTAGCTAGTAATTAAAACAAACAAAAATAGAGTAGGCAGGCTCATCACAAAGAAGCGATACCGCATATACAACCTCAGTAAGTAAAACCATTCGAATCTTCTCAGAACTAAAAAAGCTTTACAAAACTTTTGATGGTTGATACAGAGATTCGAACCCGCTACCCCCAGACCACGATAGTCCCCACTGTGCCAGAAAAAGCGATTGAAAAGTCACATTTATAACAATTAAAATTCAATCCGTATTGATACGAGCTCTGTGTGAAATTACTTTTTGATTTATTGTGTTTGATTTGTTTCTCTTGGATTATTCAGATTGGTTGAGGTCGAAGCTTTTTCAAAACTGTTTGAGACATAAAATATTAAAATTTAATAAACCAGCGAAAAGCGAGTCGTTCTTTCAGAATCTTCAGGCCCAAGGGGCACCACATGCGAATATTGTTTTACCGCGCTAACCCAAAAGAGTGATGTAGTTTTGTAGGTAATGAATTTCTGTTCCGGTATACAATGATATCCGGTACAAAACCTTTTTTCGTGTAACACTGTAACTGCTCCGTCGTCGGAGAGGCGTATGTCGTCCGCCTCTGGTTCGAGAGGACGCAACTTCAAATCTACACATCGATCTTACTTCTTCACAATTCAATTATTATCGTCGTGGAGTAGTGCATCCCATCCAATGTCTATCAAAGACATAATAAAAATAATAATGCTGGACATTTCACACAGCATTATCTAGCCCCAAGCTAAGCAGAGCTTGTGTTATGAGTCTAGTACCAATAACTGATATACATAATACAATAGAATATACAGATAGATATTTTTTACTATACATAGAAAACGACCAGAACACCCGGAACAAATACCTGCATGTACCAAGGCAGGAATCGAACCCGAAACCTCCAGCGTCGCAGGCGGACCTTCGCCCACCGCGCCACAGAGGTCGTCATAATGTTCTGTGCACCAACCTACCGGAGGTGAGGTAGCTCGGCTCGACCGAAGCGACCGACCCGGCTACATTGAGATGAGGTATACCTCTTGCTGTGAGCACACGTATGTTTTTTGGACGCAGGCCACCTCCTGATAATCGCCTTATTGGCTTTTATCTCATGGGGGGCAATGCCCATAATCCTCACGCTGGGCATGCGGGTTGGGCATCGCCGCCGTTTGGATCTATTCTGCACAAGGCGCTGCTGCCCGCTCCCCGGTGTATGTCCCTTACTCTTCCGACACCCACGGGAAGAGTTGGGGTGGTGCTAATTCTAAGCCGGCACCACATGCCAGTTTCTTTATAGATTTTGCCAAGTAGTAAACATAATTATATTTGCCAGTGGAAACTCATTCGAAACTCCCTGTAATTTACGGACACCTAATTACGGAACTGTTTATGACGAACAAATTATTATGTTTAATTTAATCATAAATTATTAACTTTATACGATACTAGCCTCTGCCCGCGGCTTCTATGCAAACTTTCAAAAGTAATTTCTATCCCATGCGAACTGATTTAATATGGGATAAAAAGAAGCCAATGATTTATTCCAATCCTAGAACACCATCTATCTTAAACTTCAGCCCGATCCACAGCTATAATAATAACTAAGTTTAAGAAGACCCTATTCAAACTGTTTACTACACAAATAACAACAGCTTTTAGAAGTAGGTATCAACCAAAGCTTGCCTATTGTGAAACATTTTACTCAGTGGGGCAACTTTTCATACAGAATCATTATATTCATAACATGGTTATAGCAAGCTTAGAGCTAAGAGCTTTTTATAAAGAATATTCTAGATATAAAGTGGGTAATTCTAGTTACCTGGCTGATTATGGACCGCTTGAGTAAGAGAAGCTGATTTTGCGTAGAAATAAGTAAAGTAAATTGGATTATTCTGTGTCATCAGATCACAGACAAATATGAGGCTCATAATTCCATTAACATAATTATAGCAACAAATAGTTTCGTTTATAAAGTTATAGAAATAAATTCACTACAAGTCACCAAGTTACGACGTCCTTGTCGCAAACAAGTGAAGTATAAATATCATGCCGTCGGTAGAAAGTTAGAAAGTTCTTTTATCACTGAAAAACGCATACGAAGTCCAGAGCGGGAGCTGGTTTTCTCTTAAAGTCTTGAAATATTTATAATGAGTACAGAACCGACTCGGCCGGTCCGGAATCTGGCCATCGCGATGGCCAGATTCCGGACCGGCCGAGTCATCGCTGGAGGGTGAAATGCAATTTGTTTAATAATGTAATGGTAGGTACGTCTTTATTATAACCCGACTGTGCAAATTAGCGAGTAACTTCAGTACAGTTGAAAAATGAACTACCTACTTATTTTTGAGTTAGGCCCGTATTATGAAAGCTCGCTCAGTTATCAATCGATGCTTGAGTAACGCTTTTCTATGGCATAAACGTCACTCAAGCATAGATCTATAACAGAGCAAGGTTTTATAATACGGGCCTTAGACTGTTATAAATTTATTTTATTTGAGTTAAGTAGGTACCTACTATTAAATTACCTATACCTATTTATTTTCGTAAGTATCTAATACTTTCAATACCCATGGCCACTACACACATGTCCGTCTGCAGCGGCTCCTTCAGGTGTCACCGGAGGCTGGGCAGTGAATGCCTTAATTATTGGGGCATCATGTAGGGAGACGAGATATTCACCAAAATACAAAAAAGAGGATACGAAAACACAATAGGTGAGGAATTATTTCGTTATATTATATTCATTTATTATCTACTTCAGTTGACAACATCCATTTTGATGTTTAACCGACTTCGAAAAAAGAAAGGGACACGAATTTTCGGCTGTGCATGTTTTTAAATTTATTTTTGCCCATATCTCCGTAAACTGTGGACCGATGTTGATGGTTATGACGTAAACTGTGGACCGATGTTGATGGTTATGACGTAAACTGTGGACCGATGTTGATGGTTATGACGTAAACTGTGGACCGATGTTGATGGTTATGACGTAAACTGTGGACCGATGTTGATGGTTATGACGTAAACTGTGGACCGATGTTGATGGTTATGACGTAAACTGTGGACCGATGTTGATGGTTATGACGTAAACTGTGGACCGATGTTGATGGTTATGACGTAAACTGTGGACCGATGTTGATGGTTATGACGTAAACTGTGGACCGATGTTGATGGTTGTGACGTACTCAGTAAAACAATGCTTTTGCTGCATTTTCACGTATAAACCAATAATTAATATTAAAAAGAACCACGGACGAGAGTCAACTGACCTAGCAACATAACCGTACAAAAATAAGCCTTACAACAACAACTTACAGCACAATTTCGTAAAAGCCGCATTATTTTCTCCCACTTCCCATAAAAACTATCCTTAATGCAACGAACTAGGGTATATTTCTGTATGACCTCCATTTGTTAAGAAAATAGGTCTATAGTGTGGTAAGTTAAAGCTGGTGCGGCCTTTTTTATGTTCATTGAAGTAGGTAATTTATTTATGAGCACTAACAACAGAGGAAAAACATACACTATCCTATAAGGCATCAACAATTGTGATTCTCCAGTAATAGGTAGTTACAGTAAGGTGTTTTAAAAAAAACCGTCAATATTAATATTTTGCGGAGAGAACGGACGTCATGTCAAGCTATGCACGGCACGGTCTATACTGGATCCATGTTATGCCATTTTAATTTAACTCTTCCGTGCCAAATTGCTGCCTAGTCTGGTCAAACATTTTTTTTAAAAGGAAAACGCCTGATTCTATTCCGTTCCATTTTAATTTAGCCATACATTTAGCGCCTTGAAGCGCCCCTACCGGAAACTAAGAGCGATTAATTTTCATCGTCCTATTTTGCAATCAGACGAAAAATAATTCCTATGGTTCCATACGTAGGTGACAAGTGCACAGTAACAAGTAGAAGACAAGAGTGAAAAGGTATTTTATAGACCTTCGTGATAGATCGTCGGCCAAATCTTCGCTATCCACCATGTGAGATTGTGCTCAAATGATGGTCTATAGACTATTAAAAAAAAGGTACTCGATTGTAGTTTTCAAATGATTTCAAGTAGGTAATTTATTTTTTGTTGCAGTGCGACTGGTAACTTAGTTATACCGCGGTAGTAAGTAAACAATCACGTTCTCGGAAACATTTCCGATTTTTTATTGTGTTAAAACTTATACTACTTATTCTGTATACAAAAATTATAATATGACCTATGACCACTTAACTAGTCTCCGCTGACTCCGCTGGTCAACGTAGCGGAAATTCGGCTTGGAGGACATACTACAAAGAAAAAAAGACTCTCGCGCCAGCTCTGCTTGCGCTACCTTATTACGGGCTCTATGTAAGTGAATAAGGTTTATTTTGTAGGTACCTACTACATATATTGTTGGTGCTGGTGGGAACTCTATTGTTCAGTTAATTGCGTACACTGTCTCAAGACAGCTGATTGAAGGCAACTAGGTCACTCCGTGTCCTGGTCTCGGTGTACTTGATTGTCTAGAGTGGAGTCAGTGATGTAGTTATAACAGCACTTTAGGATTTCCACTGGAGAACTGGTGCGATTTCATTTCGCGAAGGTTATGGGCTTCAATTCTGGATGGGCAAGGTCATAAGTCTTAGGCCCGTATTATGAAAGCTTGCTCAGTCATTGACCGCTGCTTGAGTAACGATTTTGTATGGCATAAACGTCACTCAAGCATAGATCTATGACTGAGCAAGCTTTCATAATACGGGCCTTAGAGCCCACGTAGTGTGCATAATGGTAGTGATTCTGTAGTGTTTAATTAAGATGAGCTAGCTTACATTAGATTTTTAAATGTCGAATAGACGAAAGCTATTCTATGTTCGCAACATTAGTTTGACAAGTCTAATTTCAGATCAGGTCCTAAACTACCTAACTTAGATAAATGAGATTGCTTACCCTACCCTGACTACCCTATTCTGTTGAATCACGTTTTGGCTTTTTAGCCAAAATGTCAACATGTTTTATGTCAATTTCTGAAGTTAACCCGCATTTTGCTTCTTGTGCAATAAATATTTACCTATCATATTGTGATAAGACTTCATCTTATCTTAGGGCCGTATTTATAAAATGCATTTATTTGTTAACAGATAATTAGACACGTAAATATTTTTGAGTTATTTTTGTATTTGCCTAGTTTGTTTTTCTACTCGAGATCCAATAAAGTTAATATTCATCTTTATTAACAAATACATTTACAATCAAATAATAAAAACGAATTAGAACTAGTATTTACAATTGAAACAACTGAGCTAACGCAGACTGTTGCAAACAATCCACTTAACTTTATGATCGATATCAAAACCAGTCGGCGCGTGCCCAAGACGCTGGCTGCATTGCCCCGCTGTATGGCAAGGCTGATGCGCTGTGCCAGATACTCACCAATAAAGTGATTTTTTTACTTTCTATGTAGGTATCTAAAAGTCAACCATTTTCACTGAATACCTAGGTTCTATAGTGGAACAATTTTGACAATGACGTATCCAGTCGGAGTTCTGTCAGATCTTACAAAAATATAGCATTTTTATTTGACTTGTACTCTCCGTTAGTTATTTGAAATTATCTTGATCTTCCTACTTCTCAAACTATAAATTGGCGTGTTTTAATTAACTACAAAACGACTCCCAATCCCTAAATACTGAATATAGGTTTCGAAGGAACACTTCGAAATAATTTATATAATAAGTCATTAATTTACGGAGAAATCGATGAATATACATAAAAATATACATAAGTCGAACATAGAAACTCCTGAAGTCGGTAGAAAACAAAATATAGTACATAAAAAAGAGGCGGTTCCCGATAGTTACCGATTTAACGATTTATGTTTCTAAAACCTCAAGACGCATGTTCAAGTTAGAAGTTAATTAGCTGTTCTAGTTTGACTGTATTTATATAAATATTTATCAAAGTTACGTGAAGAAGGTCCCGAATTTACGGAATAAAATGTATATTGTTACAATCAAGGTCGACTCGGCGAAAATGTCAACGTTTGTTGTTTTATTTTTAAAAGTAAGCACCTACCTTTATACTTATATTTAATACTCGTTTGTGCCTCACCCTCCTGAGAATCACATCAGCCTGTTTGCTCAAAATAATCACTCTGTAAGTACAGTCGGATAAACTAAAATGTATCGTAGATATTTTTCCACCTTTATCTTATTAAATTCTGATTCAAAAACCTGGATATTTTGTATACAAAGGGGTGACGATACCCAAGGAATATTGGCGGAAATGTTGTATGCCATTAGTACTTATGATCGAAGCAAGGCAGAAGCTCGAATCTATTTTTAGTTCTGAAAATCTTATTTAATCATTATTATTGATCTTTCGTTTGTTTTCGAGTTCAAATATTATAATTGAAATATAATTTTTGGCTTCACAATGCGAGATTATGCGCTGTTGAAGTTTGTGTTTTAGTTTTTAGTGATAACCTACTTAGAATAATGTCTAGTTACTCTAAGATAACCTAGATGTAAGCTTGTTGTTATTATGTTATTGGCATCAGTTTTTGTTAAGTTTTCGTTTATAAAATGTATTTGTTGACATAAAATTATATACCTATTGGATTATAAATCGGAGTTAAAGTGAAAAACCGGCCAATTGCGAGTCCACACGAAGGATTTCGTACCATTATCTATAAAAACCGGGCAAGTGCGAGTCAGACTCGGGCACGAAGGGTTCCGTACGGGAGCCCCCCTTAAATATTTATTTTTAAAGTGAATTATAATATACACAACAGAACTACCCACACATCGCGGGTAAAAACATTGGATACAACTGGGCACCCTTACTGATGATCGTGCTACATCAATAACCGTTCTAAATAAATAAGACAAGCTTTATGATGTAAATATCTTATTAGATAGAACCGACTGTACCAGAACGATTAGAGTAAATAAATAAATACGTCCCCTTTAAAAGAACGTAACGAAGTGATTCAGAGCCACAATGCCGAGTAACGAACGTCGTCGTTCAATAAGAGGGAGCGAAGGTGGAGACTGCTATATTTGCAATAATTCGCTAAATGTTGCGTAATGTTGCTAAATAGAGAAGTGTAACCAGCGTCTGCCCACGGCTTTGCCCAGTGTTTTCCTTGATAATAAATGCATAACATGTAAACGCTAACTCTATCTCTTAAATTTAATCATGATCCGATCAGCTGCAGCGTACAATACTTTGGCTGTCAACTAGGCCTAGATCACAGTATTCATGAGATTCCCCGTATTAAAAACTCCATTTACATTTTTTGTTGCTTTACTGTGAAAACACGATTAAGAAATAAAAAATGGCCAAGTGCGAGTCAGACTCGCGCACGAAGGGTTCCGTACCATTATCTATAAAAACGGCAAAAAAAATCACGTTTCTTGTATGGGAGCCCCCCTTAAATATTTACTTTATTCTGTTTTTAGAAGGCAAGGTATTTGTTGTTATATAGACAACAGAAATACATCGTTTGTGAAAATGTCAACTGTCTACCTATCACGGTTCATGAGATAGAGCCTGGTGAAAGACAGACAGACGGAGAGACAGACGGAGAGCGGAGTCTTAGTAATAGGGTCCCGTTTTTCCCTTTGGGTACGGACCCCTAAAAAATACTACAAACAAATCATGAAAGTGCACTGTTTTACACATAACTTGGTCGAGATCTCGGAAACCCTGCGGTATATTAAAGTTACTTGTGTTTTAATCCCTAGTTTTTTACTCGTTATTGGGAACTAAGAAATGAGTAAAAATCTAGGAACTAAGCCACTTTCTTTAGAACTATGCCAGCTTCTTAGTTGCTTCGTTTTCTTGTAAATAAACATTAACTCAATTTTTGCTCTGACGCTTTTTCAAAAACGTATGCTCTGTCCCGCTCCTATGAATTCGAAATCCAATGCCTATCCTTTTCACAAAATGGCGTGCACTGTACCCTCTTAATTACATCGACAGATATACAGACAAAGTTTCTTAGCGTTTATAATATTATTGGAAGCACTTCTGTTTGTACTTGTTTAAATTGTTATAGGTCATGTACATAAAATAAGGTTCGATTTTCAGCTTCTAAAATGGATATTCCTTTTCCTTACCCTTGTTTTAATATCTGATACATACAAATTGCTTCAATACAAAACGCCCTCTCTCATGAAAACATACACAAAGAAAACAAATTATTTTCACAACGACTCCATTTCGTTCCCAGAAACCCTGTGATGTGGAATCAATGACTTTTACCGAATTTAAGCTTCTCTGCCTCCTTATGTTGGAATGGTACAAAATACAGACTTTATGCTAAGTTTTTAAAGAAAACATCATATTAAAATTCACTTTATTCAAGGATAATCCCCCTCGTTTCAATTCAATTCACTTCATGTAGACTATCTGACACACGGGGAACTCTAGTTTAGGAGTCAGGGCTTCATTTTATAAGTCGCACATTTTGTCTGCTTTCAATATTATAAAGAGGAAAGATTTGTTTGTTTGAATTGAATAGGCTCCGAAACTACAGTACGGATTTGAAAATTCTTTCACCATTAGAATCCTACATTATCCCTGATGAACAAAGGCTACAGCATATACCCGTGCGAAGCCGGGGCGGACCGCTAGTTAAACTTAAAATAACATTACAGATGTTGCGGGTTGCCGGTTGCGGGTTCGAATTCTTTCTTGATACAAATGTTTGTATTTTGTCTGGGTGTTTTCTATGCATATTAAAAATATTTTTCTATATTTAATATTGTTTTAAGTAATTCTACCCCTTTTCTGGTACACATACAGCAAGATCTGCTAAGCGCGGGGCTAGGTAACGCCCTGTGAATTAACCAGAATTAGTATTTTTTTGTTTGAAGATGAAAAATGATTTGCGATAATCCTTGTACCACACCCTCGTGACACACAAAATGAGCAGAACTCGAAATGCTTTGTCTCACAAAACGTTTCATTTAAATGAACCTTGTATAATGAATTCTAGCATGATTCTCTATTACAAAATTTATGTCCAGTGCGTATGTGACTTTAGAAAAGTAAGAGCATTATATTAATTTATTAAACCAAATTAAATACCCAATTCAGCGATCACATTGGGACAGAAGATAAAAAATTGTTTTCGACGCATAACACATTTCACAAATTATATTAAACTAGCGGCCTGCCCCGGCTTCGCACGGTTAGATTCAATCGCCTACGTTCATCAGGGACAATGTATTAGGATTCTAATGGTGATAGAACTTTTCAGATCGGTCCAGTAGTTTCAGAGCCTATTCAATTCAAACAAACAAACAAATCTTTCCCCATTAAAATATTAGTGTAGAAGGAAAAAAATTGGAACTAAAATTTAATTTTTAAATTACTGGTTTGCGAAGATAGGTAAAAAATATGATTAAAGGTATTTAAAATTCAACTAGGTTAATAACAAGTAATCTACAGGTAGCTCAACTGATCTAAATCAATACCAGTCGCGCGCGTCCCCGCGACGCTGGCTGCATTGCCCCGCTGTATGGCGATGCTGATGCGCTGCGCCAGATACTCACCAGCTCTCAGGGTTTCATTACATTTCTTATAGTAACTTCCCAAGATATTAATAATAAAACAATTACTAGAAGCTGGCATATCGAGTGACTCGTGCTTGGGCGCTACGAATTTCCTTTTGTAGCTCAAGACCACGTTCAATTTTATAGTATTTTGGAGCTTTTCTCTGTAATGAGGACGGTATACCTACTTATGGTCGAATTCAAAGACCTACGTTATTACACATTGTACAATTCAATATTGTAGAAAGATACTCTAAAGACTGGAAGACTGGATATCGTCTTAAGCTTTTCTAAGAGAATAAAAAGTTTGTAAGGAAAACGCGTATTACGATTAGATATGTACTATTATGGTACTTATAAAGCACCCGGAACAGAGATCTGCAGATCGTAAAAACATTTGACTCGAGGTCGGTATCGAACTGGCAACCTACGTCGCAAGCGGACCTTCGTCCGCTACACCACAAAAGTCGTTTATCGTATAAATAAGTACAACACTTTTCAAAATAAACTGTTAACCTTTCACCTATTGAATATTAAATAAACTTTCAGTCACTAACTAAACACAAATGAATTATGCACCGCGACTTTCCTCTTGAAACATTCAGTCCATTGGTGAAAACTTTATGATAATCTGCTCAGCAGTTTTTAAGTTTTGCGCGTTCAGACAGACGGACAGACAGACTGATGGACAAATAGACAGACGGACGCACGCGGCGGGGGACATATACCTACCTTGACGTATCACGTTTGTCTTATTTATTCGTGACCGTAAATTTGGTTTGAATAGGTAGGTAAGTAAAAACAATTTGAAAATTTAATTTATTAATTATTTATCTACTTAAAACTGAACGATTATTCTCACATGCAAAGTAGGAAGTTATTTTGGTTCAGTTAGTTTGTTATAAACAGTGGAAGTATATGGTCGTGAGAATCCTCTATTTAATAAAATAAATAATCAATTTTAATTTAAGTTAAAAAATTGACATTGAAACTAATTCATCAAAGGTAAGTGCCATAACGGGTCAATCAGAGATGAAATTGTTGTTAAGGTTAAGCAATTAATTTAGCGACACTCGGCCCCTCCTTAAAGACATAATTTAATTATTATAACGTCATCTAGTGACATTGTGGTCAAGGTAGATCAGTCTACACAACACCGCAAACACATCATAGGCCTCCCGTACTGAGTCCCTAACGTGGGTACTGTATGAAAGAAGGACGAGCAACGAACAACGAGATGGATTGTATCACACAGCGTAACATGATACATGCTCGCTGTGGATAGTACATTACGCTTCGTAACATCGTTCGGTACCCACCTTTAGAGGCATGTCTTCAGGTAACGTATTCAGTATGTGGTAGTTTTCACAACTTACGCGCCAGTGGGGAATAAGCATTGTTTGTGAAGTAGAAATGGCTTAGTTAACGATTATTTTATTTATTCAAGCTTAATAATTAACTTACAGACTACTTAATCTAAAACGTTAACTATCTATAATACAAAACAATTAATTACAATGATGTGGTGTGTAAAGAAAATGTCTACGATTTTCTGGAACATTTGGCTTCCGGTTGGTCCCTTTTCATCGTCCAGCAGTAGTCAGCCAACATCCTTGGACTCCATCTACCTTGGTAACGCTTCTTCATCTTTGAAATGTCCTGACGGAACCTTTCACCATGCTCATCACTTACGGTCCCTTCTGGGAAAAATCCAGACGAGTCCAGAAAATGAATCTTATGCGACATATTACAACCTAAAGCTTCATAATGTCAATAGAAGTTCGTGTATAAATTTTTATAGTTCTCACTCTTAAGGTTACCGTAAAATTAAAATACTCGTGATAGCACTTCAAAATTCAGAAAAATTTCGCCATCGATTTGAAAGTCAGTTCACCACAAGTATTACAAAAAGAGTTAGGATCGTTAATACACTTTCTCGACATACTTGCAGAAGCACAGAAGTTCATTCAATCCAAAACAATTAAAATTATTTACGAAAACAAAATACCTACCTATATAGCACGCTTTTAACAGCAGTTTAGACGTGCGTTTGTCGCACACAAGAAAACTGAGGGTGATTGAAACAAAATAAGTGCGATTTCGTAATGAGGGTAGGTAGTCAAAACACAATCACCCATCAGAGTTCGTGTGGCATGACCATTGTTAACCAGTGTTATAGGAGGTTCCATGTTCGGCTGTACAAGTATGTTTTATGTACCTTTGTTCACCGATTTCTCTGTCAATTGTGGACCGTTTTTAATAGGTAATTCATTTAGTTTTTATAGGTAATGAAAATTCAATTTCGGTTTTTAGATTTTGTATAAACAACATTACACCTGTGATACAACATTAACATGTCGTCGTTTTGTCCAGGTGAGTGTGACCTACAGAGCAAACGAGGCGGCGGACAGTACCTAACTAGTGGCAAAGCATGGCAGGATACTCAGCGGCAGTTGCCGGGGCGCTCGAGGCTGCGCAGATGATTCTGCTGTCGCTACAAAATGGTTTGGCTCCTACGGCGTATTTGTGTCCGCAGAGTGTTAGCGTCGAAACTATCGGTGAGTAGGTTTGTAACATACATGGGCCGTACTGAAGAGATACGAGTAGCATAAAATAGTAGTCAGCACGACCACGTGCTGTCGAATTTTTTTCCGTAGCTTACCAAAGCTTGACGAAAAAAAATTACAAAAATCCACTGAGAGCTCCAGAAATACGTTTTCCACAATATGCTCCCCATCGGTACTTTAAGATTAACACCGGTAACTATTCAATCGTAATCCATGTTTTTGGATGTAGGCACGGTCAGCATTAGGTACTTAACTTTTACTAGCTTCTGCCTCGGATTTGCACGCACCTTACCGGAATAAAAAATAGCCCTATGTCCGTCCTGGGACACCTTCCACCTCCCTGACAAATTTCATTTAGTTATCATCCACATAGTCATCCGTTCTGCCGTTTACGTGTGAAAAGGATAAACAGATACACAGACATACTTACTTTCGAATTTATTTTACTATAGTATGGATAGGAGTCCATCAGCTCATGGATATTTTGTCCTTATTTCCAGCATCTACCCCCTGGGACTACATCATAGCAGGCGGCGGACAGGCAGGCTCCGTGGTCGCGGGGAGGTTGGCGGAGACTGGGGCTCAGGTGCTGGTGTTAGAGGAAGGGGGATGTCCACCGCTCGAGTCCATTGTAAGTATCACTAAAAGGATTGTGAAAGAACGGAAACGGAGGACCATGCTATGGCAACATCTGCTGAACTATCAAACTCATATTATATATGAAAGGAGTCGAGACCCTAGGTCCGTGGGTTAATTAGAGAGGCCGGGTTTAAAAAAAATTACGTCTGATCGAAGCGACGAGTGGCCCAAGAGCTGGTGATGGCCATGTGGCGCATCAGCATTACCATACAGCGGGGCAATGCAGCCAGTGTCTTGGGGATGCGTGCAACTAGTATTGATATGGAACAGTTGAGCTACCTGTAGATTGTATGCAACAGTCTGCAGTTAGCTTAATTGTTTCAATTGTAAATACTAGTTCTAATTTCTTTCTATTATTTGATTGTAATTTTTTTTGTTTATTGTTGAATGGATCAGATTGTCCCGAATATAGTATGTGTGCAATTTATTATATTTTATGTTCAGTTTGTTGTTAAAGTTGTTCTAACTTACGCTGCTTGGGTAGACCATCTAAGGCACGTTTCTAGTCTTAGACGTCATACTATCAGAAACTATTTTCACCTTAACCTACACTAGTATTGTGTTATTATTCCAGTGGGCCGGCTACTTCCCCGTCCTGCCAGGCTCTGCCTACGACCGAGCCATGGACTTGTTCGACGATGGTTACGCCAACCAGAACCAGAAGCACCAGAGAGTCATCACACAAGGCAAAATGCTCGGAGGCTCAGGCGCAATCAACCATCAAATCTACGTCCCTCCAAATAAGGCTGATTATGACTTCTGGGCTGCAGCTGCTAACGACCCAACCTGGGCGTTCCCTGACTTTGGTTATTACTTTGCTAAAGGAGAGGAGTTGAGAGATGCAGGAATAGGTAAACAGAACACATCAGTACACGGACATTGTGGACCATCCATTGTTAGTAAAGAAGAGAATGTGCTGACTGGAGATATGATAAAAGCTCACGTGGAAGCAGGGTTCCCGTATTTAGAAGATGCGTTTGGTAGATGTGTGGTCGAACCAGCGTTTTCAATCGGTAATGGCATGAGGCAGTCAGGAAACGTCGCCTATATCGGCAAAGCTGCTAACAAACAAAACGTGAAGTTCCTAACTGGCGCCGTGGTTTCAAAGATTCTCTTTAACGGGACTAAAGCTATAGGAGTAGAGTTTAGCTACCAAAACGCGCTGTATAGAGTAAATGCATCGAAGAAGATCATAGTTTCAACTGGAGCGATCAAAACGCCACAGCTATTAATGCTTTCAGGGATCGGGAATAAGACAACACTTGCTAAGTTCGGTATCAATACTGTAGTAGATAATCCAGAAGTAGGTAAAAATCTAGCAGACCATGTTGCGGCTCTTTTTGCTATATCATTGAATAAAAGTACAAAGGACCCAGTTGCTACTGATCCAAAACGCGTATCAGCTACAGTCATAAACGTATATGACGCTCTCAACAAAAGCCAAAACCAACCTGAAAAACAAGACATTATACTTCAATTTGGCTCAAAGTCATTAAATATGCTGCAATTCTGCACCAATATCTTCAAATATAATGATGCAATCTGCGACGCCTGGCACGAAAGCAATTTCGAAAGGGACTTTATCCTTGGAATCACTAATTTATTGCATCCGAAATCTACAGGTTGTATAGAACTTAACAATACAAATATATTAGATCAGCCTATAATAAAACTGGGACATTTCAGCAATAGCGATGACTTAGACCACTTCGCTAATCTTATGGTACAGTACTTGCAAGATCTTCTAAATACTCCTACATTAAAAAACTTGGAAGCCGAGTTCATTGACCTTGATTTCTGTAAAAACCATGAGAAATTTTCTTTTGATTATTGGAAGTGTTATCTTCTAGAGTTTTCATCAACCCTTTGGCATTATGGAGGAACCTGTGCTATGGGCAAGGTTGTAGATGGGAATTTGGATGTGATGGGTGCAGAGAATCTGAAGGTTGTAGATGCTAGTGTTATACCGTACCTTGTAACGTAATAGAATGTCTCTCTACGCACAAGTTATTAAAGTAACGTAAGAGACTGAAGGTCTCTTACGTACTATAGTTCGTAACGCAGGAGACTAAAGAGCTCCTACGTACAGCCTAATAAAGATCCTATTAGTTTCAGAAAAGAAAAGGCTTTAAGATTGTTACAGGATTTATTTTAAAAGATGGAATTACAAATGAGATGAGTCTTAGCCTAACCTTATTTTTAGAATTGAGGGATCCGGAATTAGAAGTTGGTCAGCGATGATGAAGTACTGAATGGAGCTGTTATTGACTGAGGCCGGAACTGCTTGGAGCCGGATCTGCTGCAGCTGGAAGGCCGTGGGTTATTGAATTTAACTGTAAAGAAATCGGGTGTGAGTAGGTTTACGAGTTCCCACAGCAGGCTCTCCGGAAAAGATCTGGGCTTTCAGGTGGACCCAGGAGTCAGGGTCTAGGCTCCGTCTTCTACAGCAGGTGTAGTAGTGGACCCAGAAGACGGGTGTTAGGCTCCGTCCTCTTCAGCGGAAGTGGAACCAAGGTCTTCCGGTGGGTCCAGGAGACGGGTGGTAGGCCCCGTCCTCGTCACCAAAGGTTCAGAGAATCTTTTAGGGTGTCCAGGTTTGCTTTAAGACTTTCTTCAAGACTTTCTTTAAGAGTTTAGAGCATGGTAGCTGATGAAGATTAGTTAAGTACTTAATGACTTTCCTGGTTGAAGTCCGGGAGTCAACTAAATTGTAGGGCGACTCGAGCACCTTATATATGCTCGAGCGTTCAAATTCCGAAGTTCCAAAACAATAGTTCGAATACTCACTGACTAATGTTTTTTACTAAGGTTTTACTAAAAAAAACATAGAGAAACATCAACGAGACCTTATTGATAAAAAGTTTCCGTGCGAAATGTATACAACCTGACCACATTCCTCTATGAACCAAGACATTTTGACACCTTGTTTACAAAAATATGACAATCTGTCAAAATGTAATTACGACAATTTCATGTTGAAATCGTAAGAAAATTTAATAATAAATAGTGAATTTCGCATCAGAAAAATCAGAACTGTTCAACAAGCTCAAGATATTTTTAAGATAGAAATTTGGATTTAATGGTCTAAATGCTCAATTACCAGCTCTGGAATAGTATTTAATGATAAAACCAACACGGAAACTTTCATTATAAAGTAAGTAATCTTATTATAATGTGCAAGAAATAGAATATATCCACAGATTGAAAATAAACATTGGCATGAACCAATTCATAAAATCACATTAGATGAGATAATTCTAAGAATAGGTAGTAGAAAAACAAGAAATCTAAGTATTATTATATTTACAGACTGAAAAGCACCTTTTCAAGTGATAAGAATGATATATAATATCTATTCTCACGAAATCAACAATGAACAACAAAGGTACATAATTAATAACATTACATTTCCCCCAAAACCCGAAAAAAAAAAATTGACGCAGTAAACATTTTTTTGTTAGGAATAAGTCCTTGCCTTATCATACATCATCCATACATTCACCAACCACTCACATTATTACACACATAGGGGTTGTGGTTCACATTTAATGACCACTACTCCACAAGAACTATATTCAATTAATTATTTAACGAAGGCTTTTTTTTTTTAATTAGGTGTCGTAACCCGCACCTGTTTGAAGACCCATTATAAAAAGGAGAAGCAAATACTCGTATCCCGAGCGTTTTAGACAACTCGTAGTTAAGAAAGTTTAAAGAGAACGTTTTATTCAAGAAAAAGTTTAAAGAAGAGTTTGAGTAGACTCTTTTTCAAGGAAAACGCTTTAAGAAGAGTTAAAGAAGACTCTTTATTCAAGGAAAACGCTTTAAGAAGAGTTTAAGAAGACTCTATAATCAAGGAAAACGTTTTAAGAAGAGTTTAAGAAGACTCTTTATTCAAGGAAAACGCTTTAAGAAGAGTTTAATATTTGTCACAATAGGCTTATTTAACGAGTTTGTGCAAACCGCTCGACACAATAGGCTTATTTAACGAGTTTGTGCAAACCGCTCGACACAATAGGCTTATTTAACGAGTTTGAGCAAACCGCTCGACACAATAGGCTTACTTAACGAGTTTGAGCAAACCGCTGGACACAATAGGCTTATTTAACGAGTTTGAGCAAACCGCTCGACACAATAGGCTTATTTAACGAGTTTGAGCAAACCGCTCGACACAATAGGCTTATTTAACGAGTTTGAGCAAACCGCTCGACACAATAGGCTTATTTAACGAGTTTGTGTAACCGCCCGTTTATTAAAAAAAAATAGCCAAATTGTATAGTTTTGTGGAGTTTACAATATATACCTAAAAACTTAAAATTAAAAAATAATAATAAAATTTACATTATTTATACACTATTTACAATATTAGGTTTTAAAGTCTTTTATGTGCCATTTCCCTCTAGAACTATTAGGATCTTCCAGGATATATACTAGGGGGGAAAGTTTTTGAACGATAGTGCATTTAATGAATCTTGGGTTTAGTTTACTACTGACATACGCACCAGCGTTACTCTGAGTGTAATTCTTACGCCAGACAATATCGCCTACATTAAATTCTTTAAATGTGTGCCTCAAATTATAATGAGCAGTGTTTTTAGTATGTGCTGTGTATAGAGCTACCTGAACTTTATCGAAGATGGTTGACAATAACCCGATATTAGTCGCATATACATCTCGCGGAAGAAAGGTGATGTCATCAATATTTGTGCATGTAGTATAAAGAGAACCGTCAGGAATTACTTCCCGGCCAAAGACGAGAAAGGAAGGGGAGAATCCTGTCGTAGAGTTCGTAGAACTGTTTAAGGCTAGTTGTATTTTATGTAAATATAAGTCCCATGACCTGTGATCCTCGCCGACTAGTTGTGCTAAAGCGGTAATTATAGTCCGATTATATCTTTCAGTAGGATTCACTTGTGGGCAATATCTAGGAGAATAAGAGACAAACGGGACTTTATATTTGTTAAGTAGTCTTTGGAATTCGTTTGATTGAAATTGAGACCCATTATCCATTATAATGGTTTGAGGAACACCGTGCACAAGAAACACGGAGTTTTCTAAGAGAATAATAATATTAGTAGCAGTAGCGCGTTTAATAGGGAAAATTAGACAATATTTAGAAAAACAACAGGTAACTACAAGGATATATTGATTACGTTGTCTAGTCATTGGTAAGGGACCCATCAAGTCCAATGATATAGTTTGAAAAGGTCTTGAACAGATTTTAGGTTTACCCATAAGACCGTAAGGTGAGTGATTAGAGTGTTTATAAGAGAGGCAAATTTCACAAGTAGAGCAAAATTTTGCTATGTCCGTAAACATGCCGGACCAGTAATAAGTCAGTGACAACTTCTTATATGTCTTAAAAATTCCAATATGGGGATTATCTATATCGCCATGGCAAGATTTAATAAGATCTAATCTTTGAAATGGAGGTGGAACTTCCTTCCATACAAAATCTAGGTTAAAGTTATCAGATGTTGAAGAGTATTTATAAAGTTTAGTGTTAAGAATTTTGTAGTTAGGATAGGCATCTGGATTATCTCGACAATTGGTAAAAAGTTTATTGAATCGATGTAATTGAGATTCATCAGTTCTGTTTATGGGCTCAGTAAAACCTAAAACAGCTATTTCTGGAGTTTTAAGCCGAGAAAGTAAATCTGGCACTACATTATCTTTGCCTTTTTTGTGTTTAAGAACAAAATTAAAACAAGATAACCGTAAGGTCCAACGAGCTAGTCTTCCAGAAGGATTCGAAAGATTTTGAAACCATCGTAAGGCTGCATGGTCAGTATAAACAGTAAATTCTTTACCATTGTCAATATAACAACGCCAGTGTTCAAGTGCGGCTATAACAGCCAGTGTTTCGCGTTCAGTAGTAGAATAGTTTTGCTCATGTTTATTGAGAGATTTACTCATATAAGCTATGACTACTTCTTTGTCGTTTTGATTTTGAGTAAGCATGGCACCAATACCAAAGTTAGAAGCGTCACAATGAACGGAAAAAGGGAGATTGAAGTCAGGGCAAGCTAGAATTGGAGTTGAGATTAAATATTCTTTTAGCTTAATAAAAGCTACATCAGCATCATCATTCCAAGCAAACTTAGGAGAGTTTTTCCCTGCAGACGTCAGTTTACTAAGGGGTGAAGCTATAGAGCTAAAGTTAGGTATAAAACGACGAAACCAACTACAGGTACCCAAGAATTTCCTGACCTCTTTTTTAGAAGTAGGAATAGGATATTGTAAAATAGCCTGTATTTTACTGGGGTCAGCCCGAAGACCTTGTTTATCTACAATATAACCAAGATATTTAATTTCTTCACGGAAAAATAGACTCTTTTCAAAGTTTATAGTGAGAGAAGCAAAAGAAAGTTTTTGAAGAACTTTAAGTAGTAGTGAGATGTGTTCTTCAAAAGTTTCACTTATAATAACTATGTCGTCCAAGTAACAAAATACTTTATTGTCAAAATCAGGGGTAAATAAGGTGTCCATGAGTCGTTGTTGAGTCGCGGGAGCATTAGTAAGCCCGAAAGGCATAACAGTAAACCTATACATTCCTCTACCGGGGACATAGAATGCTGTTTTGTCCCTATCTTCCATATTTAAAGGGATCTCCCAAAAGGCTTTAGCGATGTCTATGCTAGATAGGTATTTAGCATTTTTAAGATTGTCAAGTATTTCAGAAATAAAAGGAAGGCTATAAGCATCTTTGCGAGTTATTGCATTAAGTTTCCTACTATCGACACAGAAACGCCACTCTCCGTTCTTTTTGGGAGTTATTAGAACTGGGGACAACCAAGGGCTCTCGCACTTTTCAATTACTTTGAGATCCAACATTTTGTCCACTTCGTCGATAAGGGCCTTTTGTTTTATTGGTGAAAGGCGGTAACAGTGCTGTTTAATAGGTAAACTGTTACCGGTATCTATGCGATGACATACTAGGTTGGTACGGCCTAGGATACCTTTATTTTCAAAAGAAATATCTTTAAAACGTTGAATTATATCTAGAGCGATATCCTTTTGAGTATCCGCAAGGTGGTCGTAAGAGAAAACTTTATTATCTATAGTACAAACAGTAGGGCATTTAGATGCATGGTTAAGTTCAGAATTAAATATTTTAGGGGTTAATTCGAAACATTTCCAAAAATCCCATCCAAGTATTAGAGAAGGGTAAATATCAGGAAAAACATAAGCTTTGAGAATATGTGTCTGATTATTAAAAGTTATAGGTAAGTTGAAGTAACCAAAAGACATTGTTTTTTGTTTATTTGCAACCATGACAAAGTTAGTAGACTTAAATAACTTGAGACCCAGCTCTTCAAAGATTTTATGAGAGTTGTTTCCTAAAATAGTGATACAACTACCACTATCTAATAATCCTGAGAAAGATACGTTGTTGATAGTTACATTTATAAAAGGTCGATTGTGGTCTATTTCGTTATCATAATATACAGAAGTTGATTTATAAGAAATCATAAAATTTCGAATAGTTTGTAACCATTGGGTCCAATCAGCTAAGTCGAAGTTATTTAAGTCAGTTTTCAGTTTTTTGAAGGTTGAGTTTCTAGAGTAGATGAGCAATTAGGACAATTAGAGATTTTAACACCTTTAAGACCACATTTAAAACATATTAAGTATCTAGGTTTTTTACAGTTGGTTAAGGTATGTCCTTGTATGCGACAGCGATAGCAATAGCTATTATTAGAATTGTGATTTGAATCATTAGCGATTGCATTAGTATATTTAGATGTCTGGAAATTTTTTGAACTAGAAGGTTTATATGAAAATTCCGCAGAACAAGGCTCGGTTGACTTTGGCTCTCTAAAATCCTTGCTCTTTTCCGTTACTCGCTCGTGAGCTTGGCAAGCTGTTATCAGCGAGTCAATAGAGTTGACATCTCTTAAGGCAATGAAAACTGAATAACATGGCCTAACATTATGGAGCAGAATTTCTAGTTGTTCTCCTTCATTTAATTTTTTTGAAAGTCTATTAAACATTCCAAACATGATCGCTACGTATACTATTATCGATTCTGTTTCACCTTGTGTCCTATCTTTGATTGCCTGTAGAAGTTTATAGTCATAGTCATGTATGCTAAAGTCCCTTATAAGAGATTTATGAATGTCTGCCCATGTAAGAGTTGGATTACGGTTATGTAGGAACCGAAACCAATGGAGTGCATCTCCTGTAAAAATTTCGAAAGCATGTTTATAAAGTGAAATATCGGAAATGCTTCTCGAAATTCTTAATTCATAAATTTTTTGAAGGAAAGTCCTGGGACATGTTTTTCCGTCATAGGAAATTTTTTTAAGTTCTCTAAGAGCATCATTCCCAATGGGGAGATCTTGTGTTTGAGGAGCGGGAAGAGACATATGATCTTGTGAGCGTCTAGGAGATAGAGATCTATGGGACAACAGTTGGTCTGTAGGTCTAGGAGATAAAAACTTTACAGGGGAATCATGAATTTCAACCAGGACTTCGTCTGTGCCTGAGGATTTAAGATTATCCCTAAGCTTTTCGAATCTCTTATTAAGGATATAGAATCGAGACCTAATGGTGGAGCATATTTCTGCTACAAGTGGTGTTGCATGAATTCGTTCCAGTCGGTAATGTAAATGATTCATAAAAGCTTCTATCTTTTTAAGGGTGGTAATATTGCCTGTTGATTCGATAGCAGTAATTTTAGTTTCTAGGTAGTTAAGTGTACTATCTGTTTGTGATAAGTCATCCTTAGGAGGGATTGGTGAAGTTATAATGTGTTCTGGTGTAATATGGCTTAGTAGTGCCATTTGCTCCTTTAAAGCTGCAACGCTATCTGTAGGTCTACCTGACCGAATAATTATTTCATATTCTAGTTCAGGTTTGTTAAGTAAACTATATTTTATATCTTTAGACATATTGGAAGCTGTTTAAAGTCCTATGTTCTCGAGTTATTTAAGTTAAGATTCTAAGCTAAGTAGATAGCTATAATAAAGTTAAGTTAAAATCTTTTTTTTTTTAAAGTTAAAAATGTAAGTTTCCAGTTAAGTTAAAGATAAGTTTAAAGTTTTAAGTAAAGTAAATAAATATGAGCATAAAGCTGTAAAGTAAGAGGTTAGTAAAATAAACTACCAAATTATTAAATGCACTATGAATACTAATGAAACTAAGTAGGGGTCAAAAAAAAATTTAAATATTAAAGGATAAAGAGGAGATCGAGGTTAAAAGTTATTCAAATAGTGTCCAAAGGGGTTAAAAGTTTCTAGGAGAGTGAGCTAGTTTTATTAGAATTTAGAGAAAAAAATTAGAGAATTTAAGGGGAGGGGTTCTAGTTTATCTGGGCGCCAAACTGTAACGTAATAGAATGTCTCTCTACGCACAAGTTATTAAAGTAACGTAAGAGACTGAAGGTCTCTTACGTACTATAGTTCGTAACGCAGGAGACTAAAGAGCTCCTACGTACAGCCTAATAAAGATCCTATTAGTTTCAGAAAAGAAAAGGCTTTAAGATTGTTACAGGATTTATTTTAAAAGATGGAATTACAAATGAGATGAGTCTTAGCCTAACCTTATTTTTAGAATTGAGGGATCCGGAATTAGAAGTTGGTCAGCGATGATGAAGTACTGAATGGAGCTGTTATTGACTGAGGCCGGAACTGCTTGGAGCCGGATCTGCTGCAGCTGGAAGGCCGTGGGTTATTGAATTTAACTGTAAAGAAATCGGGTGTGAGTAGGTTTACGAGTTCCCACAGCAGGCTCTCCGGAAAAGATCTGGGCTTTCAGGTGGACCCAGGAGTCAGGGTCTAGGCTCCGTCTTCTACAGCAGGTGTAGTAGTGGACCCAGAAGACGGGTGTTAGGCTCCGTCCTCTTCAGCGGAAGTGGAACCAAGGTCTTCCGGTGGGTCCAGGAGACGGGTGGTAGGCCCCGTCCTCGTCACCAAAGGTTCAGAGAATCTTTTAGGGTGTCCAGGTTTGCTTTAAGACTTTCTTCAAGACTTTCTTTAAGAGTTTAGAGCATGGTAGCTGATGAAGATTAGTTAAGTACTTAATGACTTTCCTGGTTGAAGTCCGGGAGTCAACTAAATTGTAGGGCGACTCGAGCACCTTATATATGCTCGAGCGTTCAAATTCCGAAGTTCCAAAACAATAGTTCGAATACTCACTGACTAATGTTTTTTACTAAGGTTTTACTAAAAAAAACATAGAGAAACATCAACGAGACCTTATTGATAAAAAGTTTCCGTGCGAAATGTATACAACCTGACCACATTCCTCTATGAACCAAGACATTTTGACACCTTGTTTACAAAAATATGACAGTCTGTCAAAATGTAATTACGACAATTTCATGTTGAAATCGTAAGAAAATTTAATAATAAATAGTGAATTTCGCATCAGAAAAATCAGAACTGTTCAACAAGCTCAAGATATTTTTAAGATAGAAATTTGGATTTAATGGTCTAAATGCTCAATTACCAGCTCTGGAATAGTATTTAATGATAAAACCAACACGGAAACTTTCATTATAAAGTAAGTAATCTTATTATAATGTGCAAGAAATAGAATATATCCACAGATTGAAAATAAACATTGGCATGAACCAATTCATAAAATCACATTAGATGAGATAATTCTAAGAATAGGTAGTAGAAAAACAAGAAATCTAAGTATTATTATATTTACAGACTGAAAAGCACCTTTTCAAGTGATAAGAATGATATATAATATCTATTCTCACGAAATCAACAATGAACAACAAAGGTACATAATTAATAACATTACAACCTTCCGTCAGGCAATATTGGGTCTAGTGTACAAGCGTTGGCGGAGAAGGGGGCTGACATCATCAAGAGAGAAGACGGATATTCAACGGAGGCGAATGTTTGTTATTAAGATGTTTTGATCTTCTGTGTAATGATCTGTTCAACATTCACTTTCTGGCCGAATCATGGTAAGTCTTGACTCGCTGGTTGTCAGATGTAATATTAAATGACAAACTACTTTTGTGATGACTTGGCGAACAGCAAACCATTCGGTTTGATTTTATTGAAAAATACTGTTTAAGTTTTACTATAAAAACTATTGTAGTTTGACGAATTCATTACGGATGTAAGCGGGTTAGCTACGAATCTTATTTGTGTTGAAAGAACAACAACGTTTCATCCCTTAACGAGGAACTTCTTCAGGGTGAGTGCGGTTCTAGGCGCGCGCGTTCCGCGTCCCTCCGAGCACAAACACAAACGTTGGTGTTCTTCCAACACAAAAAAGGTTCGTAGTTAACCCGCTTACATCCATAATGAACTGTTTAAGTTGTTTTCATTTTAGAATCGTGCTTTAGATTAATAAAGAGCTTAAAACATTTTGTTATTGTGGTGGTTTTCTTTGAAAGATACTTGGCATTTAAATTTCTGTTCTTTGTTTCCTTTTATCTAAAATGACGTAATACTAAATCAATTAAAATTTAACCACTCATTCTTTTAACCACATTATCTTTTAGAAAATTACCAGCTATAATCTTATGTAACGCTGCTACGTCAACAAAAACCTTCTAGCTTTTTATCCAGGCTATCAATTTAATGTATTTACTGAAGTTCTCAGATTCTCACATAATATCAATAATTTCACAGTCTGCAGCGCGCTCCCATGACGTACGTCACACGCCACTGGTCGTCCATAAGTGACTGCTCATTAATAGGTGAGCAACTCATGTTCGTAATAACATTAAATTAACAATTGTTTTTAGTAGATCTACGCGTGGAGCTACTTTGTTTCAAAGTTTGAAAGCAATTGGATATTATTGATTACCCAAAAGTAAAGTACCTACCTACAAGTACCTATTATTTTAAGTGAAACACTATAAAAAAATGTGTTTGTTTGCAAATGTTAGGAACGAAACTTTTATTAATTTCGAGCAGCTTTTAATATTTTTTTTATAATATACGATTTGCGAAACGGAGTGTTGGAAGACCATCAAGTCGCAGAGAGTCCATGGATAGACGCGGCTCTTATGTCCTACAGTGGACGTGTGTTGGCTGATATTATGGTGATGATGATACCATATGTGCTAGCACTTTAATTTACACTCGTTATTTTCAAGTAAATCGATATTCTATTCTTCTCATTTAATAAAAATTAGCCTATTCAATCACATAAATTGCTTTTTTAATGATCCGCTATCAATTTCTACTTACGATTGAGCACAGCAGTTGCCCATCTACTTCTGAAAGAACCATAATTACCTTCACTTGCAAAAACTAAAGAACCGCTGGTTCAACGAACTGAAACGGACCTAAGGTTAGAAGAGAGTTTGAAAAACAATAGCGACGATTTTCCCACGGACTTTGTTCCTATTCTAGGTACTTACCAATGAATTTCCGACTCTATGACTAGTGTCTTAAAGGTATATGTTGTTTTGATCATACCTGAAAAGAAACAACGTTAAATTAGACCTTGTGAGTTAAGTAATAAGGCTTTTTGATAGTTTCGTGTTAGGAAGGAATAATATGCTGGTTCTCATAAGTGTAACGAAGCTCGCGTCAACATGACTGGTTTATTTCTTATTATCACTGATGGAATACATTTTATTGTTTCTGTACTGTATTTAAACGTGTTGTTTGCGGCCTAAGAAGTGCCTCTTCCAGCTCAGCCCGTGGATGATGTAAACAACTACTCAGGGAACCTACATAAATGCATGTCCGTCTATATAATTTGCATGTTCTAGTCTTTTCTAAACAAAACTTTTGCTGATCATAGCAGTGTAGTAAAATACTGTCGAGCTTCTTAAAATATCTCAGACATAATAATCTCGATTTGTCATCTCCTTGTCAAGATCCAGTTTTCCATTCTCGTCCAAATAAATCAAACAGGAAAAGATTACGAAATTGTAGCGAAACACGAAATAAACGAATGTCCCATCCAAACGGCCTAAACAAAAGGACATGTCAAAATATTTGACTTATAAAAAGTCCAATAAAAAGTAAAGGAGATCACGTAGAGGCGATATTTCAGATATTGGATAAAACGTAGAACGTATACGTAGCAATGGGACTACGTGATTCAGTTACTACGGGATTCGAAGGAGACTGAATTGGCTATTAAAATGTTTAAAATTTAAGACGTTATTTTAACTAAATTCAAAATTTCAACTTTCTGAACACAGTAAATTAACAGTCAACCAAAGCATAATACAATACATCGAAACCAATAGACTACTTGTGATATTGCATTATTTACATCGTCAAAGTTTGTGTTTTGTCGTTTCATTTTGAAAATTAATGAAGTATCACCCGCAAACTAATACAATCTCGTGATTATTCTTAACAAGATGAGGCAGGTCGTTGATATAAACTAAAAATAGGAAAAGACCGAGGATAGAACCCTGCGGTACACCCATTGTAACTACAAACCCCAAAGACCGTGTCCCATTAATGTCAACTCTTTGTATCCTATCAATCTAGTTAGTTGTAAGATTTCCAAGCAACATCCGAAATATATGTATGCTCAACATACACGTGAGCAACAGACATTTGGAGAATTTTTAAGGCTGCCAGATCCTCGGAGGGCAACGAGTTGGTTTCTATGTCCATCGAGTCTTAGTTGGTATTATTGCTGAAGTTTTCTTTTTCATGTTGTTGTTTTTCACAAAAATGCCATACACATACATAGACATAGAAAACAACTCGTTGCCCTCCAAGGATCTGGCAGTCTTAAAAATTCTCCAAGCTAAAAGACATAAGTAGAATCCCTGAGCTGGTGACTCGGTACTCAGGCAAAGATCGACAGCTGACTCACTACACTATAATTATTATTTAAAACTTTATTCAGCAAAACCTGTGCTTTGTTATGAAATTATTACAAAATAATGATGTAAATCCTTTCAATTTCAAGACAAATAATGTACGTAGTATGAATGTACGTAGTATGAATGTACGTAGTATGAATGTACGTAGTATGAATGTACGTAGTATGAATGTACGTAGTATGAATGTACGTAGTATGAATGAATACACGTAAAAGAACACGAATTTGAAGAAAAAAGGTTTTTATGCAAACCAAAAAAAACGATATTTTAAAAATCGTGGAACAATGACCCCCTTAATGTCCAGCTTTAGGCATAGTACCCCCTTTCCGTGGCAACCTGTATAAATAATACCGAATGAATTGACCAGCAGGGGCAGAGTTATGTCGGCATTTCATTTAAGTACCTACTTATTATTACATCCATCCTATGGATGGATAAATCTCAGAAAGTCGGATTTGAATTTACCCAAAAATATCGGAAATTTCGGGTTAGACTTTCAAGAATTTTACTTCGCGTTCCAAAGCTCCTATAAATCCGAAATTCAGCTACTTCCTACTAACAGTTAGGCCATGTATACACTAACCGTTTCGAAGCGCGCGTTTTTCTTATTTTATGTAAAAGTTAAGAAGTAGGTAAGTGAGATAACGGATAGATGGACAATATTGAGTTCACTCATTTATCCAATACAGCTTAAAAACGTGCATACGAATATGGATTTAAACTTGTTATCTGTAGATACATTCTACAGTGACAAAATGGTTTCCCACAAGCTTCAAACGAGAACTTGGTCCGCGAGCTGTGCGTCATCTGATGCCGTCAATTCTAACTAATTTTATAAATGTGGGAAGTGTGTTTGTTTGTTTGTCCTTCCTTCACGCCCTAACTAAGCAACCAATCGATTTGATTTTTAGCATAGAGTTAGTCGAAATAATGGAGAGTAACATAGGCTTTTTGTCCTAAGTAAAACATCATTTACCATGGGAGATTTACGGGAATACGTAAAAAGACCTATTTATCCGCCTAGAAATGTCAAATTCGAACTTAATGCGTGAAACCGCGGGGAACAGCTAGTATGAAATACATATAACTTTTACGAGTTGAACCTCATAATTCAATGCACCATTTTGTGCTGCGTGTTGTTAGTACGCCTCTAATCTGTACGTATACATGGATCTGAAGGCAGTCGCTATAATTTGTTCTAAATTGTATTAGACTTTATATCTAGACTCTAGATTCTTCTGTCTAATTTACTTTGACTTAGCCCATCCCAAAAATTTAGGTAGACAATACAAATTAGGTTCTAAATCGAAGAGCCAAAGATTAAATTTCGATTGCCTTGATCCTATAATGCCCGATACTAGTTTATTTTGAATCTTATTTTATGGGACACAAGATTGGTTTCCTGATGGCAGTAAATCGCTTTGTATCCCGTAAATTGGGTCACGTCTTATACTGCGACTGCTAGCTAGAACGACCGTGAAAATAGTTTGACAGAATATTGTGAACTTTATTCAGTTTGCAGTAAGGATGGCATTCGCGAGGTTCGTGAAAGTATGCCATGAGTCCTGAAAGCTTGCACTAAAATTTAAATGCATTTTATGCAGTTTAATAGAAATACTTTATGAGTATTTTGCTTATAAACATGAGGGTTATACTAATGTATTACTAATATTATAAAATATTTGTAAGTTTGGATGCATGTTTGTTACCTCTACACTAAAGCGACTAAACGAATCGTGCTTAAATTTTGAGTGGATGTTGGTCTAGAACTAGAAAAACGATAGAAATAATATTAAAAGTTTCATAGATGTTTTTATAGATATTTATTGTCTTATTTATTTATTAGGAAGACAACGCGTGCGAAGCTGCGGGAAGAAACTAGTTAGTTAGATACAATAAACACCTGGAACAAACATTTGTAGTTATAATTTTTTTGGGTCGTGGCGGGAATCGTTTCAGCAACCTACTACTGTTCAGCCAAACCTTCCTGCTCCGCCAAAGAGGTTCTCGACACGACCTGTCTCACTCCTTAGATTGTATTGTAGTAAGAAAAAATAATGCAACTGTTAGAAGCGACCTTCTCACGCACTGGGGTAATTTATTTACTAGTTCCCGTTGATTTATTTCGTGGAAAATTACATTTGTCCGACGTTTATAGGGTTCCGTAACATAAAGTTACGAACGGGACCCTATCAGTAAGCCTACATCACAGCCACCGCCGCGCCACCGCCGTCTGTTTGTCTGATAATAATAATAATCTTTATTTCAGTCAAGTAAGTCCATAGTTTTACATTAGATATTTATAGAAATAACATATTTGACGATTTGCTTCTCTTAATGTAGTTCTCTTTTTTCTCATCTCTTTTGTAGCGAGTGCTATTTTTCAGCGAAGGCGTGTTATTATGTGCTATTGTGGAAGTGGTTTTCCAAGGTGAAATCTAAAAAAACCATAATACCGTCACAGGAAACCGTAAAAACTTAATTTATTACTACTATTATAACGTTTAATTTGTGTGCACGCGCTAAGGGTTCCGTAAAACAAAATCTCATTGTATTGTTAGTCTCGCGTCTTACTCCTCCTGTGTACTATAATTCTTCTCATATGCATGAGAAGGGAACAGGAGGAGTGAGACGCAGTCCAAAGCGACAGGAGATTCCCAGTTAATGGGTTATTCTGGCCTAACAATAGAATGAGATTAATGTTTTACGGAACCCTTAGCGCCCGTTTCTGTCACGTCCTTGACCGCTTTTTGGGAATTTATTTAGGTTGTTGCTTTGTCTTTCCCAGATTTAGTGGAAACGGGAAAAATGGAGAAAGTTTGTCTGTTTGTCTAGAGACAAGAGGCTGGTTGTATGTGTTATTTAGACGTTGTTGTTCGAAAAGCTTTTATGTACCGGAACATGGCTGAGTATAAATATTTGTCCCTATTAAAAATTATATAATTAGATCATTGATTTTTCACGGCAATGTTTAAAATAGGTAGGTATCGAAAAAAAAACTCTTTATATAAAACAGATAAATTTTTATGGAAGTAAACTCATTCAAGCTACGCGTACCACTTATTTTACAATAAAAGTGTGAGAATTGAATTAAAAAAAAGCTACAGCGAAGTCCGACTTACAGAACTATGACATTAGTTACAGTTGAAACTTCAGGAAGTAAGAGTTAGAGAAGTGCAGGCGACACTTTCAGGAGAGTTTCAGCGAATTTACAAAGCGCGCTGCAGAAGTTCCTTGTAACGTTACAACTACTCGAATTTACTTCTGCTATGTGTTAACGAAACTTAGTTATTTCATTATTTCATTGGTAGACTTCTCGGTGACTTTGTGAGAAGAAAACCAACTTTTAAGAGCAATTTTAATACCTACTAGTCTACAAATTCAATCTCCTTCCGACTTCTGACCCACGTTAATCGTCTGAAATTCAAATCCAAATAATACTGCATGCCAAAAGGATGAACCTACGTATATGTTATATTATCAGGTAAGGCATCCATAACACACGCTTGAACACACGTGAAAATTTCTAGCATTTTATTTCACTGTCATGAAAACGAAATAAAATACCTAGCACATACACCCAGCATTGCTACCGCATGGCAGAACAATATGCATTAAAATACCTAGCACATACACCCAGCATTGCTACCGCATGGCAGAACAATATGCATTAAAATACCTAGCACATACACCCAGCATTGCTACCGCATGGCAGAACAATATGCATTAAAATACCTAGCACATACACCCAGCATTGCTACCGCATGGCAGAACAATATGCATTAAAATATAGACATAATGTAAGCTCGTCATCTTTCGATAGGACATTTTACTGTGACATTACGTAGTTGCTTACCCCAAGCTTCAAGCGATAGGCTTGCGCATTTCACCGTCTGCTTTTTTAACGTTTTGCCGCTACTGTAAAATGCAACCTCAACAGCCTATAATGGTCCACTGCAACCCCTGCTAATCGCATTATTGGCTTTTATCTCATAGGAAGGTAATGCCTATAATCCCCAGGCTGGGCATGCGGGTTGGGGATCGCAGTTCGGTGGTAGATCTATTCTGCAAGAGGCGCTGCTGCCCGCCCCCCCGGTGTATGTCCCTTAGTCGCCACTTACTACACCTACGAGATGAGTTGGGGGGTGGTGCTAATTCAAAACCGGGCACCACACACTCGGCCAAATGTTTTCAAACGTTACGAATTTAAGCTCATAGTAAAATGCACATTTGGTGTTCCACGGCAGTGATATTCTTCTGTGTTAAGCTAGCCTTTTTAAAATAGGTTTTTTTTATAAAATTCACGTGATTACGCTTTGTTACATTGTCACTGACTAGGATGATAACAATTTGCAACTTATATTCAATGTAGACAAATAGCCTAACTAAGGTAATGTAGGAACTATGACACCTTATTTTAAAAAATAGTTTCTACATATTCAAAACTATTTATTTATTGAATGCTAGCTGCTGCCCGCGACTTTGCACGTGCTTTTCAAGTAGCCTATGTCCCCGGACACGTCATTTACGTCCCTGCCTTCATTAAGATCCGTTATACCGTTTAGGAGTAAAAAGGTAACAGACAGACAGATTTACTTTCTTATTTATAATATTAAGTATTAAATTCAGCCTGATCCTGTTAGAAATGTTGTCATGTAGAGTTATCAGATGTTGTCAGGTAGAGTCATCACATTTTCTCATTTTTTTCGAAATGTAAGTGTGATAGAAAATTCAGCCATCAACCCGGCATTTCCAAATTACAATATTCGTTCCCTGACACACACTGTCGTCTCCATGATCCATCAATCCACTATAATTCTCATCCGATCCATTATATTCTCATCCGATACATTATTCACAATTATGGTCCGAGCCTCTTATAACGAGGTTATACTTCATTTGTGCCCTCACTAGATTATTGTACGCTGTTGGGGGTCCAGGGTCTTTATACCATACTATACGATTTATAAATATAAATGCTCTTCCTCTGGTAGGTTGGCACTGTGAGGCGACATCTAACGGGCTGAGCTGCTGGCCACGTTACGGCCAAAAATTCAAAACATAAATCGTATCGTGTATTGTAAAAACCTCTCTGCACAAAAAGCAGACCCCTATCTCCCCTAACTGCAATGATTCATTTCGACACGTTACGTCGGGTTTAATCTCTTCATCCTCCCCTTATTGTTTACGATGCTATACCTACAGGTTTCACCTACCTACTTACCATAAAATATACTACGTTTTTAACTTTAATATCAGAATAATCATTGTTTCCTTAATATTGTACGGAATGTTTAAACTAAGAATTACTAATAATTTTACAGGGTTCATAAAATTACTCTCTGGGTATTGTATTAAAACAAAAAAACCTGCGTTCAGAAGTAAAATATAATTGGGTGTTGAGGAAAAGCAGTGGGTATTGTAGTATGTGACGCGCGGACCGAGAGCTGGTGAGTCTCTGGCACATGCATCAGCATTGCAAAGCATAACTGAACGTTTAAGATTTTATTTCTGAAATGCATTACTTAACACTTGATTTGTAACGCAAATTAGTTGCTACTGAGTTTGCTACCGTGTTTCAAAACGTATGATATTTTATACAAAATGGCTACAATGTAACTTTTATGGTAAAAATAATATGTTATTCTGGCTAGTTCAGCTAACTACGTCCACTGCTGGACTTGTATCAGCATCCCATAATCCCCACGCTTGACCGACAGATTGGTGATCTGATCTCAGTTGAGATGTTGTTAATCTCACTAATATTATAAACGTGAAAGTTTAGATGGATGGATGGATAGATAGATGGATGGATGTTTGTTCCTTTATCACGGCAGAACGGCTGAACGGATCTGGTTGAAATTTGGCACAGAGATAGATTATAGTCTGGAATAGGACATAGGCTACTTTTTATCCCGGAATTCTTACGGGAACGGGAACTACGCGGGTGAAACCGCAAAGCGCTGCTAGTAATACATATTAGTAGTTCTACAAACAGTAGACCTCGCGAGCACTTACTTTTTTTCCAACAATTAATAATTAGTAGTTTGATATAATAATCTTCGAAATAAAATCTCATAAAACAGAGATGTTCAGTAAAATTGATTTCTTACCTGCGCAAACTGCAAGCATACGAAGACGAAACATGTGGCCGGACTATTACCTATGTAACAGCTAATATTAATTCAATCAGGAATCTTCCTTCAGTACTTATACCTCCTATACCCATAAAAGATTACCTGATATTCAATTTAGGTACAATGTGTATCAATCCAAGCTACACTCAATTTTCCAATTTCGTCTTATTCTGAGCACAATTTCTCGGTAAGGGAAGGACGATTCAGAATTAAAATTTCCTTGATCCCTTTTTAAACGAAAATTGATTAATATCTAAAAGAATTTTCAGAAATTGATAAAGTGGGTTTTCCAAGAACGTAATCTTCTTTCCGGGTTATGTAGGTAGGTATTTTAAAGTGGGATTTTTTTATTTTGTTGCTGTGTAAAATCGAGTAGAGGAAGATATTGTACACCTCGGCTCAGCTGTGGGAAAATACCAGAGGACAGTAACCGTTAACATAAATATATTAGACTAGCTGTTGCCTGCAGCTTCGCACGCGCTTTTCAAGTAGCCTATGTCCGTCCCTGGATTACAATTTGCCTCTATACCAAATTTCATTATGATTCGTTCACCCGTTTAGGCGTAAAAAGGTAACATACAGAGAGACAGACAGAGTTACTTTTGAATTTATAATAATTAGTATGGATAGGTACTAAATCATTATGTAGTGTTTTGTAGAATGAGCTAAGTAAATGGGAATAGACTAGCCAACGTCGATGTGAAATGTTAGTAAACAATTCACCCATACTACTTGTCGATTTGAGATCCTTCCTTCAATAAATATTGCTTACAATTATATCTGAAACACTACGCCAAGCAAGTGAGTTTTAGTTTTTTGTGTCGTGATTTGTTTACAAATTTATTCTACACCGAGAGTGTGTAGGTAGGTACTTTTCGTTCTTGGGTCATATTGTTACTGACTAACGGTAACTAAAACACAAGCTCTGCTTACTTTGGGGCTTAAATTAAGTTATATGATTAATGAATTAAAAAGGTTAGTTCAGAATTGTTAACCAGGGCAAGTCGGTAGACTCCTTCACATAGGGTACTTTTTACCCAGGAATCCCCACGGGAACGGGAACAACGCGGGTGAAACCGTGAGGCACTGCTAGTAAATAATAAATAAATAAATGAAATAAGAGTAATTTATTTCAAGTGAAGTGATAAAAAAAATAAGTACCCATATCAAATTAAAAAGTAACCAAATAAATAGAAGAAGTTAAAAAAAAAATAACATGATTAACAAAAAAGCCGGGAAAAGTCGTGCCGTGCGAAGCCACGGGTAGAAGCTAGTACACAATAAAGTACAGTCAGCGAGAAAATAGTCCCCTTTCGTGTCATTATCCCCTACACCAACAAGTACAACTCTCCCCCAACTTGGAGATTACACTCAATCAAATCAAATTGTCTCAGTCTGCTGCGCGGGACTCGAACCCGCACCCGAGGGTTGCTCAGGCTACAATACCGAATTGCACAGGGTGTTTTAAATAGACAAGCTTGGAGGAAAAAAATAGCGGGCTCTTTACTTATACATATAATAGTAGATTATACACTAAGGGGATAAAGCACTGTTTTATGTCACGGGAGCGAATTGAATCCCGAACGTAACGAAGGACTCATAATTTAACTCCTGAGCGTAGCGAGGGAGTTATAAGTTAATTCCTGAGCGAAGCGAGGGAATTAAGACTGAGTCCTGAGTGCAGTGAGGGGTTCAACCGCCCAAGACTAAAACAGTCTTATCCCCGAGGTGTATACTCTACTTTTCACACCTTATGCGAGACAAAAAAACAGGCTCAGTAGATAAATAATGTTTTCCTTTGACTTCTCTGGCAGCAGATTGTTGACAATGCCTATGGCATCTAATTTGATAAACTCAGGAGTCAAAACACTTTCATCACTCGACATTTTCAATATTATTTTTGAAATTAAATCTTCTATAGGCACCTACAAGAACTCGATTTGTTCGTCACGCGTGAACAAATGAAGGCGCGCGACGTTCCAAATTCGAAAGCACAAGCCGTGGTCCTAGATTCGAAATTCGAATTTCGAACACCGCGCTCCTCCGGACCGGGGTTCACACGTAGGCAAACTTCATTTATTTTGTCAAATCAAGTAGGCCATGGCCTAGGACAAATTGTGTTTAGCAAAATTAAACTTTATGCATATAGTAATAAGAATTATGAAAAGTGAAATCATATTATTAACCAGCGGGTTATAATGAAATTCAGTACAACATTATAACCCGGCTAATACCAAGGGATTTAATGTCTTGCTTTCGGTAGGGTTTACATGACCTATAATTCGGCATTGTCGAGCATGTGGTTTGAAAAAGCTTTAATACATTCAATGTCCAGACACTGGCCGGCTGCTACAAGCGGGTGCTAATAGCCGTGCGTCGTGGTCACTCAAATACCGAATGATTTGCGAAATAATATCCTAGACGTTCTCTAATAAAAATAACGAAAGAAATTCTCTCTATGTGAAAGTATTATTTGTACAAACATTTGCGTACAACATACTTTGTTTTACTTTACTCAGTAAAAAAAACACTAAAACTATAATAAACCTTCTAATAGAAGAGTCAATGTTTTTACTGATATGATCCAAATAAATCTTTTTCTATTTAAAATTCCAAATTCAAAGTGCTTTATTTCCTATAGACCTTACAGGACTTGGACACGTCACAAAACTCAGATTACATAAGTAAAAATAGGAAATAAAGTGATCACTTTAATTTTTTGTCCACTTCAATCTTATTAAGGTAAAGTAAAGAAGCGAACAAGAAACCTTTACCATGTTAGAATGTTAGTTTTCGAGTTGGAGAAAAACTCGTCCCAAGCTTTTTTATCCTCTAGATAATCTGATATTTTATAGTACCTAGGCCTTTTTACAAAGGATGTGTTTAACAATTTGTTTGAAATTATTTATAAACAATTTTTGCAACTCACTTGGAGTTTTGTTGTAGAAGCGTATACATTGCCCTTTAAAAGATACCTTGTGTAACCTAGTTGTGGGCACAGCGAGTTTATTCTTATTTCTAGTATTAAATTTATGTATATCGCAATTTTTAGGGAACCCATTGATATTCTTATGATTATACAACAAGTTTTCGTAAATATATTGACATGGTACTGTCATTATGTTTATTTCTTTGAATTTATCACGCAGGGTGGCATTTCTTAAGGTATAAATTTTTTCTAAGTCACAAAGAAATGTAAGCCTACTTCGTTTTGTGGGTCTTACATAAAATATTGATCTCCAACATTCATTCAACAATCAGCAAAACTATTTTTACTTTTTATTGCGAACGAAAAATCAACCAGAGCTCTCGGAAAAAAATACCAACCACGATTTAGCCGTACAATTTCAATCACCCTTTATTGTCTGTCTACACTACACCTTGTACAGTCTGAATACATGGCCGCTATTATGTTACTTTTATATCACGCGTGACAAGAATACACAATTTGGGTCATTTTAGCCATGTTAGCACATCGTGAAACTTTCACCAAATTACGTTTTGCAACGTGTTAACGTGGACGTGTTTAGTCAATAAGACTTATTAAAGGCACTAGTTTTTGCTGTCGGTTTTAGTTGTGAAGAAAAATGTCGAGCCAAATGTTCTACCGATTTCCCGATGACCTGTGATATACGTAGGTACCTGACCTGTCACAAAGAAGAAAAAGATGAAGATGGGTTTTACATCTTATGTCATTTTTCATTTATTTATTCTTCAATGCACGAAAAAAATATTCATTTACCATTATCCATTACAATCATTTAACTAGAATAATTATGGCAAAGGCGGGCTTAACCCTAAGACGAGTTTTCTTCCAGCAAACCTCATTCGGAGAGAGAGACAGAGTTATAAAAGTGGGTACGATAAAAATAATAGTAATTTTTCTCACATAATTTTTCTTGCATTATTTAATTTTCTCGTCACGGGAGATATATTTACATGTACTCAGAATCAATTTAATTATTAACAGTCGTAAACATAAAACACTTACGGCAACCACAATGGTTACTGCGCCGTGATTGGTCGAGACGATACAATGGCGGTTTTGCACTTGACAAGTGGATAAAGTCGATTTTGGACCTCACTCAACATTTTGCTTGTTATTTTCTAAAGGATAGAGGCGGTTTTGGTGCTGGCTCTCAATGAAAAATCTTTGAGGAATTAATCAAAGTGTTGCATGATTATAAGACACATTTTTTTTTTGGATATGGTATGTTTTAGTCTACATCCAGTAAAAACTTAAAACCACATAAACAAGGCACAGTTGGTCGATTCAGATGTAACCGTGAGTGTATCACTCGTACTATTTTGGCCGCTCTTTGGTTGTCTTTCTATTATTTTATTTGTAATCAAAATGCAGCCATATCTGAGCAGTGCGCAGCGATGAAAATCCATACTACTATTATAAATTTCAAAAACTCTGTCTGTTACTGTTGTCTGTCTGTCTGTTACTTTTTCAAGCCTAAATGGCTGAACGGATCTTAATAGCAGAGAGGTAAATGATATCTCGGAAACGGACATAGGGTACTTGAAGCCGTGTGCAAAGCCACGGGCAGTAGCTAGTATTATATAAGGGCTCTTTTCCTATCATGTGATTTTTTTTGTGGTGATCACAATAGGTCTATCGTGGCCGCAGTCACATAAAAGCACCCAAAGCACATAAAAAAATCATGTGATTTCTGCTTGCGGACTGCCATACCAACAGGAAAAGAGCCCTAAGCATGTGTGATATTCTGAATACATGTACATCGACCAGCTGATAGATATTATTGGTGGATTCCATATAACAAGATGTTGAACCTCATCCACTGACGGATTAGTGTAAAAATTCGATTCTAATCCATTATTGGATTAGAATCGAATGTCACATGACTCATGTGCCTGTAGTTCCTACTTAGTACCTACCAGAATCCTTTAAAAAAGAAAAGCGTTTGTTTTCGGAAAAATATTTGTACAACGACTAGCTTAAAACTATATTTCGTTCATACAGTCAAATATTTAAATTACCCCACGGCAACGGATAGCTAACGTTACAGATACCGGTATTTTTAGTTATTTAATACCGGTTGCATAACTCAACTCCCAGAAGTGGGAGTAATACTGTCTTTATGCTTTATCTACGTACATTTTTATCTTGCAAAAAGCATAATAAATCTTCAGTAGCTGCCTCCCCCCTCCCCCCGTGGGTGATAGGGATATCCTTAGCGACATAACGCGTCGCTTAGCGTTTTTGTGCGTGACCCCAGCCACTTGTTTTATTTTGGATGATTCTTCGCATTCTACGCATTCCTATTGAAAATGGTTTGTTTTTAACCGAATTCAAGAAAGGGTGGAGGTTCTGTGTTCGGCTGTATGTATTTTTATGTATTTTCGTTGATTTCTCGGTCAACTATGGACTGGTTTGGAAAATTCGCTAGGTAATCATCTCGAGGTAGTCTTCTAAAAATGTTATTTATTTCGAGGAATAAGTATTTGTATCGAAAAACTTAAAACAACAGTGTTAGGAATTCGAAGTCAGTTTTGAGTTTTTTCAAAACAATCAAATTACTAATCGTATTCACCGGGTTTTTGAGTTCTTTTTTTTTAATTTAGTAACGATCAAAACGAAAAAAATAGAATGAAAAATCTTACAATAACTCGAAAGAATTTCTTAATTTTAATTTCGTTATGAAATGAAGTTCGAAGTATCTTCCAATGAAGTGTCTCTCTTTTTTTTAATAGTTTATAGACCTTCGTTTGATCAGAATCTCACCTGAAGGTGAAGATGTGGCCGACGATGTATCACGAAGGTCTAGAAGATACCTATTCACTCTTGTCTTGGAGAGAGCCAGGTTGTAATTAACAGAAAAAACAGCAGCAGGGAGCGAGTTCCAAGCCCCAGCGGTACGATACGAATGATGAAGGTGGAAAAAAACCGTTTAGTGAGAGTGGACGGTACATCCACCAAGTAGGGTTCTGTTCCGTGAACATAATGTCTTCATCTTTACTAGCTTATTTTTGATCTCCAAGTAGATTTATTTATTTCTTTTCTTACAAGTACAAACCGGCCCCGCCAACCGCCATGTTCAAAAGCTTTACGATAATGTTATAAAGGGCACTGCAGGCATTCAACTTTATTCCTCAAATATAACAATAAAGTGTCCGCGTTCACACGGAGATGTACGGCGCATGGCGGAGTCAACGACGCGCGCTAACTCGGCTGACTGTCACACTGTAGTGTAACGGGTTTTACAATTTACGGTCTAGCACATTGTTTAATTTTATTCATAATCGCCCCGCACAATGGAAGTTATCTTAAGTTTGGATAGAGGACAAGAAAAAAAATCTACCTGTGATTGTATTGCATGTATATGTATAACAGTCAACTAGTACCCATAAAACGAACTCTGCTTAGCTTGGGGCTGTGAGGATTGTCCAGCATTATATTATTTTCTATATCTCAGAAACCGCGATGGGTTCATAGAACTTTTTTAGTTTGTAAGATTTTTTTCCACTATCTATAAGAATTTCTCATTGTGCGCCTCGATATCGGAAAAAAATTATGATAGAGTCAAAAATAAACACAAAATCTTCCAACCCCTTTGAGGATTTGGTGTGCTCAGTGAAAAGTGTGGGTAAGTACCTACACTAAGTTAAACTACAAACAATGTACCCAGCAATGGGGAAGACGCTGTCTTCTGTAACACAGTTTTTTTTTAAAGCTAAAACAGAAGGCAGCTGCGCAGAACTTTGTTATATTTTTGTGTTTTTCAAAATAAACATTTTCATTTCCATTTAAGTAATGTACAGATGGGTATTTAATGCTTGTGATTAAAAAAAATATTATGAAAGTCATGCATATTTAATGTGTCCGAAGAATGACTAAATTCAGCCCGACGTGCTAGAAACCGATTTAATTTTAATTTCCATAGGTAGGTACCGATATTTTAAATTTATATTATTCAAACATTTTTGGGTTCCATTTTCATCTAGGTCCCTCTCTATCTAGTTTTAGTTCTTATAGTACCTAACATTTTCAATGCGATTTGCGATTTTTCAATGCTAACTTGAGCCATTCAGTTCAAGTAAGGTCTTGCATGATATACAATAAAAAGTCGCAGGGCACGCTTGTATGCGAGAAGCACAGTAAAGGTGAGCAGTAGTAGTTAAACAGTTCCCGCAATGCTTTCGATTTATAACTAGTGTTAAGTGCACAATTAGTTATTTTAAAAGGCAGTTAGGTATTGTGTACTCACGTTACAAAACAGTGTAAACTCTCCCAAGGACCCCATCCAAAGCATTATCATATACAAAACGCTGCGATTCGCGACACTCCACTCTCCATCCAACGTTCGACACACATCGACGGCGCACTTCCCCACAAGCTCTCTACTCCCATACACAACGCGTAATGTACGAGGCACTGGCAAAGTGCCGTTTTGTTTTAGATTCACATGATTGATGTATTTCTTTATGGAGGTAGTTGATGGTGCGATGGTAAGATTGTGGCGGATGGTGTTTTGAAGGATTGTTTGGTTTTGGATCAAATGGTTTGGTTTTCAGGGTATTTTCCGGTCAGGAAGTACTCAATGAGATTGATAATAGGTAAAATGCAGTAAGTATTTACTCTGTGAGGCTATTATTTAATTAGTTATCCATTTAAACACGGAAAAGCTTCTCTGAAGTACGATTTACAATACCTCGGGACATCGAGGACTCCTAGGGAGGCATGCACCGGCGTCAGCGATCTGCTGGCCTTCCTGGAAGACATCGGGTGAGACTAGCAGCCCCCTACCCGACACGCGAAAAGGACCCACCTGTGACCTATTTGTGGAAATCAAACCATTCCAGTAACAAGCATGGTTAAAGAAAACGGCTAGTAGAATTGGGCCCCAGGAAAACCCGCAAAGAAAGCTAGTGAGCAATAAACGCGTGATATGAATGACCTAGATTCCCTACGCCGTAACAACGTACACGTAACTCGATAACGTGAAGTAAACTCCATAAGTTAATCAGAGAACACAAACATTCGAGTACAGACGAAATGAATTCCGGAGTCAATGCGAGACGAATCGTTTAGCTGCTAGAGATGGGAGCAGATCGATAGATATCGATGAATTGACGATACAGTTTGACTTAAACCGTTTCGAAACGATTTTGTTTCAACATAGCAATAGACACTCTCGTTTGAGTCTTTTTTGTAACAAAAACTAAATATATCATTTTCTTCGTGAGTAAAAAGAATATCGACGTAACTTCTTCGTATTACTAGTCGTATAAGCAATGGCATAATATAAACATGACATTATAAGCAATTATGCATGTCGTTATAAGCAATTATGCATAAAATATTATTTTATCAATAAAATGACTACTTGACTCTATAAAACCCAGGGCCGAGCAAAACAGAGGGCCTACTCCCAATAGTGGGAAACCACTATAAATTTTGGATTTACATGTATTGACTGTAAATGATGACGATGATGACTCAGTCGTTTTGTTTCGTAGAAAATGGGGCATTGTTAATAATGAAAATAAGTGATAAATAAAGCAATTTAAAATTACTACGAAATGTTCCGAGGACTGGCAGTAATTGAAACAAACGGGCTTTTGAACCGAAAATTCTATGAAAATCATAATTTAATTAGGGAACCTTGGAAAATAATTACCTATGTGAATTGTTGTTTATAAGAGTTTTCTATAAATACCTGCCTACTTAAAAACTCATTTGACAGCACTAAAAATTACAACATCCTAATTATATAGTTTGTAAAGAAAATAACGATACATTTGTCGTACTTTCAAATTAGGTAGTTTAGTTTTCTTAACAACCAAATCAACACCACCATGTATCAATAATTCATAGTTATTATATTTTCCTTCAATTACTTAATAGTTTCTCCTAATTCACCAAGTATTTTTACGATATTATCTCCCCAAAGAGAATGAAGCACACACAAAGTCTTCGCAAGTCCAAACAGAATTACGAGAACCTTGTAGACGTAAGGAACATGAGGGCTTAACCTTGTTAGTCTGCTGCAGACGATAACGTACCTTCGCTGCTAATGAATAATGCACAAAATTAATATCTCCTTTGTGGGTGTGAATCTCTTAAGAGCATTTTGAATACTGTATTATTGAAACTAGTGCCTGTTCTTGAGCTCTTTTGTGTGCTTTGATTAGTATACTGAAGTAGGTAGTCATTTTACTAAGATCTTTAGGTACATTTTACCGCAAGGCGCAGATTTAAAATATGGATGATGATAAATTTGTTGGTTCAAAATAATAGCGATTGCAACGGTCTTAAAAATATTATTAAAGTTTCAATCATGTTCTGCTCTATCTAAAAGATCAGCACCTTCTAACCGTCATGATTTATGTATGAAAAATTCATATAAATAAATAAAGGCAGATAATGATAGAAATGTCTCCCTTGTTGAGGGAGGCATGTATACCAGTAGTTGAGTGTGCTGATGAGATCGAATATTAATTCCTTTATTTATGCTATAGATAGACTATCGATAAAAACAAAAGCATTTTATCGATATTTTCCCATCCCTAATGGAAGGAAGTGCCTCCGTTTCCTCCCCACGATGGATCTATCTGGATACATTAACGTTATCGGTTAATGACCTCTCGATAACTGTTAGTATAGCCTTTCTACATCCCTATGTAATTTATCATGGTGACTTACAAGACTGCCTATCAGTAGGTTGTACTGGAACATAGGGTAGAACTTTTTTCTCCTCTACGTAAAACATTAAAGCAAAGAGGTAGGAAGCGAAAAAAAACAATACCTGGCTTTCGCTAGCGATAAAATGCATTTCGAAGGCGTACCTCTAACTTGTTCTTAATAAGCTTCAAGTAGTTTTTGTCACAAATAATATTATGATTAATTGTTATAATTATGATACAAATAAAGTTTTGAGAGTAATGAATAAAAGAGCTGCTATAAAAATATCACCTTATAATATAATAAGGATCTCACCTCGTTTATTAGAATAACATCGGACCAAATTCGCTTTTCACACATATATGTTTTATTCTGATAATTCGGGTAGGTAGGTAATTTTCAACGTCTCCTGTGACGTTCCTATTCCCATCGTCTCACATGAGACGTTGCCTATTCTCAAAATCTCACGAAAAGTCAGAGAGCTTCTTATTACAGCTCACAACATCTATTCTATTGTTCTTGTTTTTCAAGAATGGAATTTGTTTTACAATTCAGGAACGTTGATAGCGTACAAGAATATTCTGTAAACTGTAAGTGCTGCTGTGTGCAAGGGGCAGCTGAAAGTCCCTCGTAGGGGCTGTTTCCAAAAGACAAAGTTAATCCAAAATAAATTCGCAACTATCGTCAGCCCTCTTCCATCAATCTTGAGGATTAAAAGCTTCGAGGCAGTGCAATAAATACCACTTAGCTATCAAGTGCTTTCGATTACTATATCTGTGAGGACCCCATGGCATTATGGGCTGAGGGGTCGAGAGGACGGTGGAGGTGGTTTGGAATTGCTTACGTTTGGGGATAATACCATAAGGATTTTGCGAACGCATAATGGATCAGTGTTGAGTTCAAATGCGAATAAGGGAGTACACACACACACACACACACTACAAAATGTTTTGTATTTGGGGTGTGATCTGGATGTTTGTAAAGATGAACGATACCGCGGCGCAGCCGAAGAATCGACCCTCCAACTCAGTCCGTGGATGTCGTAAAAAACGAGTAAAGGAAGCTACCAGAGGATGGGCAGCAGATTCCTTCCGTGTTTTTTAAACACGTCACCATCACCAATAAGTCCGCCAAACCCCCCAAACAAGGGTGTTTTACACACCACCCTTGGCAGGAGAAACTGTGATCGCAGTGAAAGTGTTAAAATACTCAGAAGGAAGCTGCTGTCCTTACTCTGGTAGCTTCTGTTAGTCGACTCTGAGTTGAAGGGGTCGGTCGTTTCGAATCGAAGCTCTACGACGTAGAGCCTCTACGTCGTAGAGCCTCTACGAAAGCCTACGTAACATTTGATATGACTTTAACTAAGCCGCGACTGCCAGGGCGACATTTTCCTACCTAGAAATAGAATTCTTAGAGACAAAAAACCTGCACTTATGCTATTGATAAATACAGACTGTCTTATCGAAATAAAAAAACTATATTTAATCGGTCAACATAAACCGGAACCCTTAGACCAGACAAACAGCTCCACGCTCAAAGCTGTGACTTATTTTCAGAACGTTCGCCATTTTTCATAGAACAGTGTTTTGTAGGTACTATTCATGAAAGCTGAAGCTCCACAATGCTTTGCTGACAATAGAGTCAAATGGGCTATTGTACGGGATCGAGGGATCCTTGCCTTGTTATCATTGTGATTAGCTGTATTGACGTAGTGGTGGTGAGGTCCCGTTGGTCGATTCACATGTATTCGTGAGCTCATACCATTCCCGGAATTCATTGGTTCATTTTTTTGTTATTTATTCGTAATGAAAATAAGCGGCAAAAATTAAATTCAACTGAAACAAACCTAATGCATACCTACTCAAGTCCAATACCACCGTTGCAACTGAACACGTTCAATAAGAGATAAAATGTTTCTTTGTTTATATTGAATAGGCTCCGAAACTACTAGACCGATTTGAAAAATTTTCACCATTAGAATCCTATTACGCTATCCCCGTCTAAGATATTTGGTACTCAGGAATACTAAATTATACAAACCCTAACCTAATCAAGCCAACAACTAACTAAATTAAACCCAACAACTAAACTTTTCTAAATTTCCCTACAAAAATGTAAGCCTCCGCAGAAATTGTAAATTCTCTCTTTACCCTCCAATTTAGGGTGACCTCGGGTCAAACCGACCGCAGGCTTCTCTTCAATGCTTGGGGTTTCGGTACATACCTACAATAATACATATTGTTACAACAGCTACTAAAGCCATCATCAACAAATGATGTTTACAACTCTCAACACACAATCATCCAAAACTCTCGTTTTGGATGATTGTGTTCATTGTAGGAAAAAGCTCTAATCGACAACTAATGAACTGTGGCGCAGCAGGTGAAAGTCCGCCTGCGACGGAGGAGGTTGCGAGTTCGATTCCCGGACAAATGTCTGCGAATATTCTTTCCGGGTGTTCTGGATATTTTTTGTGAACATAAAATGAATAATTGAAATCGGTTTGGTACTAACGTAGTATATAGGTTGTTTTACTAAAAATTATGGTGAACAACCGAAATAAAGAAAATTGAATTTAATTTAAAATCTATCTATGCAGTATGTTATTGATCATAATATTTATATAGATATCCAGTAGGTACCCATAACACAAGCTCTGCTTAGCTTGGGGCTAGATAACGGTGTCCAGTATTATTTGTTGTTTTATTATAACTACAAGTCTGTCTAAAATCTGTTGTTGATTTTAGTGGAATAGTTTTTTTATTTGAGTGCAGAAAGTGGTTTTAAACTAGTTTATGAGCAATGTTTACAAACATTATATGTTCAGTTCTGCCGGTGTATATTTATAATACCTATTGCTGAAATACCAGTAGTGGTTACAACGCACGAGATCAAGGGTGAGTCCACACTACCTTACATCCAACAGCGAAGGACGACCTCTGTGGCATAGTGTGGGAAAGTCTGACAGAGCCGCAGAAGGTAGCGGATTTGAGTCTCGCTACATAATAGAACTAAGATGGGATACATTAGATAAAGTTACATTGCCGTTTTCGAAAACTATCACACTCGATTACGGAAAACCATGCTCATTGCTCAGGTATTTGAACGTCTCGTCTACGTCACATTTTTTATACGTAGTATTTTGAACCGACGAAACGAAAAACAAAAGAGGTAGTTATGTGGTCGGCTGTATGTATGTTTTTGTATGTCCGTCGATTTCTCCGTCAATTACTAACCGGTTTGTTTTTTTGTCGCTATTGTACGGAGAATGGTCCCGAGGTGGTCCATCAACATTATACCTGAGGTATGTAGAAGTAACTCGTCCCTAAAAACTTTAAAAATTGTTTAATACTAAAAATAAATAATATAGTTTTTTCAAAACAATGAATTTATTTTCGACTAGTGGTCCGCCCCGGCTTTATATGGGTAGATTTTAACGCCTATGTTCATCAGGGATAGTGTAATAGGATTCTAATGGTGAAAGAATATTTCAAATCCGTCCAGTAGTTATGGTGTAATCCTCGCGCGACCAGAATCCTGAGTTCAGTTACTCGACAGTATCGAGACGTCATCGAACGTTCCATGTCTGTATGGGATTGTTAAAGCGCGTCTATCGTGCGGACATACAACTACGCAAATCACATTTAGAAAAAAGAAAGACCGTATTTGCGGATATCTATTAATACTATACTCGATAAAGTTATAACGTCATCGAGATGTTTTATTATTGTATACAAAATGAGATTCTTTCAGGGCTACTCAGGGGAAGTCTGAAACCGTGAGAGTTATTGAAAAGTCATGCTAGGAGTCACGTGATCGATTTTGATAAAAATAAGTTCTACATCAATAAAAGTCAAAAAAATATATTAGTTTTTCGGGTAAAGTAAGTTTAAGAAAAATAATATTTTTGGTTCTTTTTTCGATAAAAATAAATGAATGTATTAAGACGGCTATGTTTGGAAAAATGAAAATTTATAAATTCAACTTCAGTATCATAACTCGATCTTGTCATCCTCCCTCGTTACGCTCGACACTATAATAACCTTGTATATAATGGGGTAGTTTAGCCCCTTGTAAAAAATATACTATTATTGTGCTCTGTATCAACTTTACCAAAATTTTGGATTTCCAGTTAGTTTGGTATTTCATAGTATTGTTTTAGATATCTGTAATATTTGGCAGGTATTTTAATATGCTGCGTAAAAAAATATCCCTTGTGTTTTCAATTTGCTCGCGAAAATTTAGTTTTCAGCACCTCATTTCATATTTCAGCGTGAAAAAACATTGGTGCCCGACGGGATCCGAACCCGCGTGTGTTTCTACTAAAACTTGAATTTTAAACAAAAGGGTCTACCATAAAACTTGTACATAAAGAACTTTTTTTCTGTAGGAACATGTCCAATGCGCGTAGTAAACCAGTCCACGTTGGACTAGGGAGGAGACGCAGGCACATTGAAACCACTCCGAAAAATATTTCGTATACATTCCACTACTCTTAAATAATTTAGAGTCATCACCTACATCCGACAAACAAATCACATGCATAGATAAAGTCCGAATTTGAGACCGAAAAATTAGTAAGCTGGCAAAGATGAACACCTGAATGTAAGAACTTACTAGAAGCCATTTTTAGGATTTGCCTAGGATTTCAAATAAAAAACAAGGTCCCTTGGAATGAAATAAGCTGATAATGATAAAATCCTAAAATATATTAAAAGGTATTATAGATTTGACATACTTACCTTGCATATGCCTACCCCTCTTGTGAATAATGTAATCAAAAAATGCATCTTAGGGGTTGCAAAGTAGGGGTTGTAATTTACGAAGGGTATCTGACGACGAAGAGAACCCTCGCTTTAACAACTCCGAAACATAAGAATAGAATTGAATAGAAAATGTATCGAATCCCTTAATTTTACAATGTATTTAAGTTTACGCGATAGTGATCTCATTTCTGTGACGGTCGCGACGTAAGAATCGACCGCTTCAACTCGGTCCGTGGATGTCGTAAGAGTTTAATCTTTCTAAGCGAACCTACTATAAGAAGGGCTGCAGCTTCCTCCTGAGTTCTTTTAACACCTCTACTGCGATCACCAATCCGCCTGACTAGCGTGGTGATGATGGCAAAACCCCCTCGTTTGAGGGAAGCATGTTAAGCAGTGGACGTACAGTGTGTGCTGATGTGGTAATAAATTCCGAAATTACTCCGAAAATGTCTCTCTTCCCCCAGCACTAGATGGCGTGGCGTGTCCCGTAAATCTGGGGCGGCCGACCACGTCGCTTGTTTAGAGAGGTCCCTGATAAATATTGATTAAAAATGGCCTTTGTGTGCTTTTGTTATTGAAAATGGCCGGTCCCCTTTATTTAGTGGGTTAATAAAGATTAAATACGATTTGGAAATGATACTGGACGTAATATTATACCAACACTTTCACTGCCCAGCTGCGGCGCAAGGGCAGCAGCGCGGCTAGAACACTGCTAGAACCACATGTGCGTCATGGGAAATGAATGTGTTAAAGGCTGCCATTACACACGTGCACATTTGACTGGTTTTCCGTAACACTAGGTAAATGCCAACACGAAGTAGGTTTGTTGTTAACCCGCTTACATTCATAACGAATTAGTAAACTAGGAAAGTTTTTATAGTAAAAAAATGCCTGTTATTGTTGAATAGGTACCGAAACACACATAGGTACGCTAGTTCATACAGAAGTAGAGCCGAGCCGCCGACCGCTATCTTTACAGTTACAAAAAAGCCTACCGACATTTTCAAAAACCTTTTCGATTTACGACAAAGGATTTTTATTTATTTCGTGTCAACGCATTTCAGAAATACCGAAAACTGTAAAACTAGTTTCAAAAACACTGCAGCAATATTGCTCTACGTCCAAAATGGTATGCAAACTCGTTCATAACCAGTAACGTACCTACGTAACTACGTTAGACCCGTCACATGGACGTAGCCGGACTCACTCTGTTACGACGCACGTAAAAATACGTTGTGGTAGGATCATGGGTGAAAATCAACAGGAAAACAGAAAGGAAATATTTAATAGAATAGAATAACCATCCATTCACAGAAAATATGTAAAAAATATAACAATGGCGAGTCTACTCGACGTTAGTAACCAGACGTGATGGTGACGTCACATATAGCATATGTACATATTGTTTAAAATTATTACTATTTTTGAAATTGGACAATGCCCCTTACAGGAGTTTTTTTTTTTATTTCTATGATATTGTGATATATTTTTTGTTTATCAATTTTTATTTTATTAAATTGTATTTGAGTAGCTTTCTTTTAGTTTAGTTTATTATGACATGAAAGCAGCTTTGATGACATTTGTTGTCATGTATCATCTTAATTTTATTAATTTATGACATTATTTCAAATAATTTTCGTAATTTTTATAAACACTAGGCCTTTTTACAGCAAACTCTTATACTTAAATTTTTATTTTATTGTACCTTCATTAGAAACGATTTAAGTTCTGTTTTACTTGCTTCGTAAAATCCCATAAGGTGTTTCCTTTAGCAATATTATTAACTTGTGTAGGTACCTACGATATGTATTAGACCTACATTGTTTAGTTATAACGACATCAAATGTATATGTAATACCTACACGGTGGAAATAAATGAAATTAAATAAAATATTTGTATAGGATTTGCGACAGTTCCCTGTCCGCACGATAGAGGCGCTGTACCTAAATCTATGGAAAAATGAGACGTCACGAGTACTATTACTGAATCAGTAGCATCAGTAGTATTAATGAAATACTAAGAACCAATAATTTTGGACTGCTGTTTGATAGATCACTGATACTTTTAAATAGAACCCTTCATTTTGATGTTCATAGTTATCGATTTTAAATAATCAACTTTTTCGAAAACGTCCGGGCGTGCGTTTTCAGTATACAAAAGGGGCGGGTTTTTGACAGGTTAAAAAAAATGTTGCTTACCTATTGGAAATGATCCATTGAAAACAGTTATTATTAAAGGTGCTAACGCTTCCGCTGTCTACACAAACGTAGCTTTAGAATGACCAACCTACGTGATTACCTTACGTTATTACTTAATGCTAAAACTCTTCGGTAAACGTTGTCATCAAGAAAGGTCTCTCTCAGTCACCCTGACTCAGTCCCAACGGCAGAATACCTGAAAAAACAAATTAGGGAATTCCATTTCCTTGTATCCCATTCGGAAAAGGGCAGAATTTGCCCACCGGGTGATTCGCGGAAAACGGCCACAATCGAAACAACATTTGCCCTCAAACGGAGAGGAATTTGGGTAAATTCAATAATAAGATGCCATATGAATCGGCTGCGATTGCTCGATTGCTAGGAATTACGAGGGGAGCGTCGGCAAAATACAAACAACAAAGATATTCTACAGTATTTTGACTTTTGTGTTTTGTTGACATCATAACTTAACATTAAAAGTACTTAAGTTAATTTCAAATTCTTAAAATACCCGTATTTCAAATACGGGTATTTTAAGAATTTGTAACTACTCTGAAAATATTTCTTAAAAGGTTATTCTATAAACTTGTACGTTTTATTGATATTGCAAGAACCATGAATTTGAAGTACCGGCATTAATTGTCAGTTCCCAGAATACTCGTATTTATTCGAAACACGCGGATGACTTTCATGCTTGTTTTATTTTGTACATCTTATAACTTTGACTTTTTGTGTCGAAACTAATGACATTCTATACAATTATCATTTTTCTATTCTTAGCCTACTAGAGCCGGGTTTGTGTATGTGTAACTAAGTTTGAGTTTCGATACATTGTTGGCCAAGCCTGTATCTAGCCTAGTGAATGGAGTTCCATTGGCCGCCTCTATGTAGATAGGATATGCCATTCTTAAAAGATTAAACGAAAACAGTTTTCTGGCGATTCCAATCTGCGTCGAATAGAAAACCATGCATTTTCTGCGATGTTTTTCGTTTTCGAAGAGAGTATAATCACTATTTGGCTTGGTTAAAATAAAAAAATCTAAAAGCTAATCTAATTAAGTTGTTAAATAATTGACCGTCATATTCAGTTACCGTAGTTTAATACGTAGTTATACTTTACTATAAACATAATTATGTCGTAGTTAACCCGCTCCCGTTGGTAATGAACCTAGGTATACGTATCATTAAAAACTACCAAGTCAAATTAAATCAAAGTGGCTTACTACTTTTCTTACTACTTACTAGCCACTTTGATTTGATACCATACCATACCACATACTGGGTATTAAGAGAACGCAGGTATGCATATAGCGACAACGAGATATATCATGAAATGGCTAAATGTATTAAAATGCAAACTACTGTACCTAATTAATTCTACACTGCAAAGTATGCGAAGCATGTACTGTACACTCCATCGCTCAACATTCACCTAAACAAAATATTTACCTAATTAACGTTGGTTTTGCAAACGCTACCTCACCTATGGAAATTGCAAAGTAAAATTGGGTAGTCATTCCATAAATTGCATTTGACCCCACTTTCCCCACCCCCCGAGTTTATATTAAATCTGGCAATATTCGCCATAAGGTCATTATGGCCCGTGTGCCGAATTCGCCCCATTTTGATGATTTAAATATCGCCTCCGGTAGAGCTTTACATTAAATGTGGCTCAATTCGAAAATGATTTTACATAAATTGGAGGCACTTCGGCCATTACGATATTGCCTATTTTGGGTACTTAGTTAATTGGATGGCTACTTATCTCAATAAATAGAGAATATAGTTTATCAAATGGGTTGTGTACGGGTTGCATTTTACCATTTTATATCATCATCATCATATCAGCCCACGCACGTCCATAGCTGGACATAGGCCTCCCCATACGACGACGATACAAATAGCGGTCCAAAGCCGCCTCCATCTATCGACTCTTTCCGACCGCGAAAAGGTGTTGGGAAACCATCAACTCGATGGACTGAGGACATTTTATTTACAATCCAAAAGAGATACAAATTTATTATACTAGCGAGACCGGACCGTGCTCTAACTGAAATGTGCAACTGGTTAGTTAGATCAACTGTACGTAAGTTTAACCCCAAGTTATGTTCGGTTGCGGCGTAAGAATCGACTCCTCCAACTTAGTCCGTGGATGTCTTAAGAGCCGACTAAGGGAACCTGACAGAAGAAGGACACCAGCATCTCACGCATGACTATTCCCAGCGTCTCACGTGAAACGTTGCCTTTTCCCAGTGTCTTATGAAATCTTTCACGAGAGTACGAGAGAGCATCGTTTTAACAATGGATTATCTTAATTTACCCAAGTAGCAAAATAGATCCAATAACTGTCTTCAAGACTACAGTTCAACACTCCAATAACATTCTACTAGTATACTACAACGCTGGATTTGGGCGCATTTATTGGAGCACAAGTTCTTGTTATGCTCCCGCAATGAGCTAACAGAATGCTAATAAGTCTAATTACTGTCCTGCACCAGTATCTGGAAGCACTAAAGCTCCTTTAGTTGCCTTGACGAAGATTACTACTGGTAAAAGTACTCCTGTTGTTATCTACTTCTAGTTCGTTTCAAGTGTAATTATGCTATTAACGTACTTTTTTTTCAATAATTTGTAACATATTGTACAAGCTGGCTGGGCAGGCCAATTCTTTTTTGTTGCTGATTTGTGTGCAGTGTTTACAACGTAAGTAATTTTAGTTATTGTTTCATGTAGTATTTATTTCAATGAAAAAAGCTTAGCTAGAATACAATTTAACGTGTGGCAAATCTATATTTACTGTAATAGTGTACAGTGTTAAGGCTAATTTTTTAACGCGCTTACATAAATTGATTATTAAGCCATTTAGTGTAAAAATATTATCAAGCACATAATTATTGTTTTTTGATCATTCGCCATGTTTCAAAATATGCTCTGTATCAAGACATTTATAAGACCGTAATAGGTAAAACTACGCTAGATTTACTCTTAGTTAAGATTAACTCGCCACCATGTTGAATCAAATTAGAGTTCCTCAATTGATGTCTGAAACCCTGCAACGGCTAAACATTTTTTATATAATTTGTTTTCTTTATCATATGTGTTAAAAAAAAGAAAGAGTTAGATTTTCTGACTCGGCCATGTATCCATAAAAATCACACTAATGGCTCTGAAAGGTTTTAATTATTACGCTGTCCAATAAATCATTTTCATATTTACAGAATGATCGCGTTCGTTGATGTGGACTATTTTTTGACTATAAATGAGTTGCGCCAACTTATAGGTACCTACTTACAAATTCGCAATGGCCTAGCCGTGCACCCACTTTGTTTTATATGCTAGCTGCAAGGGATGTGGATTATTGCTTTCTACTAACAATTTTTAACTAAAGACCTTTTCACTTCGTATGCTCTTATGAAAAAATAAAGTTTTTATTGAACCTTAAAATGTTATGGTGACCCAACTGTTCTTTGTACAGCATAATTATATGATCATTACATTGAACATGAATGTGTTGTTTGTCATAAACAATTATTCTTTAATTAAATATTGATTTAACATTATTAATATGGGTAGGTAATATTAGTCCGCTTTGAATTATAACAATTTTGCTGCCGCTGCACTGTTTCGATTCGTAAGGGAAGGGGTAGGGGAGGAGGGCACGGGCGGGGATGCGAGAGACGGTTAGTTAGTAGTTTAGTAGTTGTTATATTGTGAAAAAGTTAATATTGTGAATGTAAACTAATCAAACTATTAATAATCGATAGAAAAATTGTCAACGTTGCTTTGTATTTTAACTGATTACTGGTATTTTGGTAGTAGGTACATATTTGTTGTGAAACTGAGTAATAACTTTGGTTATAGGTCTCCTGGCGTCGTTCGAAAAAGAAAACAGAGATGCCTTTTAAAATTGTGGAGACAATAGAAAAAGGCAACACTGTATTGTCTTGCGTCCAACAACAATGGGAACGGGATGGAACTTTATACTGGCCCCGAAAACAACACTACAGGTTGCAACGGGATGAAACAAGCCAACCAGATGATAATTGACAACAGTTTAATTGTATTTTGAAAAGGCAGAACATTAAATCACTTTCGAATTGTACGGAACCCTCCAATAAATTGCTGGTTCCTGCTTTTTCAGAACTTGCTTCAGATGATAGCTTTTGCGTTACCGATTCTGCGTGTCTTTTATTTACAGTTCTTCTATAAGCTCCACTTCTTTTGAAACGTTTCCATTCTTGTAAATCCATTGTAAATAATATTTGCAGTGTCTCAAACCGAGCGACATGTAAAACTGGTAAACAGCCTATATAGTATTAGCCTAGTGCTTTAAAAGATTATTTACTCTTACAGAATCTTCTAAGTGTCTTTATTAAGACTACATCGCCCTCATACTTATAATGATCTCAGCTAAATATATGCTAAAATCTGGGAATCTTACACAATGCTATTATAAAACTAAATTGCTGCATATTTGTAATGATCTCAGACAAGTATATTATAAATTCTGAAAATCTTACACAATGCTTTTATAAGACTATAATTTTCGTAGGACTATTTAAACTTTGTCAATACACTTATGAGATTACATGTCTTGTAATTATCCTATAAAATAGTGTACTACTAAACTACAAGGTTGTTTTATTAGTGAATTTGCTCTAGAGAGTAAAAATGCTTGCGCAGTGCTATTATAAGCAAAGATGTCTTAACAAAAACCATTAAAAGAACATTTTTAGTCTAATTTTACCTATTGTATTTTATTATAGGATTTCCTTGCTAGTTGGGTATTTTTCAATATGACTTAAAAGATACAGTAGATAGGTATATAATAGTGACAGAAATCCATGACGTACAGGATATTTAAATTCCTTATTCAAGCTTTCAGAAATAAAAACATTTTCTCTTCCACAACATTTAGAAACCATAAAACAATAAATAATTTCAAACAAAACATTCTAAACTCACAAAAGGCGACCGGAATCGAACCCGCAACCTTTGTAAACAAGCTGACACTTCCGCCTTCTATTAAATTCGCGCCATTAAGGCCCAGGCCGTTTTGCGAAATAATTTAAATATGCCCAGGAATTGCTTATTTTGCCCATTAAATCAGGTTAGGATGATAAAAATCTGTTTATACGAGTAACGATAGAAGGGAATTCTATTTATTTTATTTATAAGTCGTCGCCCAGCAGTGGGGCATTATAATAAAAATAATGAGGTAAGATTAATATCGTTTATTTTGGTACCTACTTAAGTTATTTATGACATTATTTGTGTGTAAATATCTCGTTATTAATATACGTAGTAATAAAAACAAATATTTTTTTGTGCATAAGAGTAGGTACTAAACTAAAAACTATTTTTCTTAAGCCGTTGCCCTCAAAATTCTAATCTAGCTTTAAATTAAGACTTTAGTCTTGATTTTAGATAAGGTTCTAAGAATTCTAGGATTATATTTAGATTAGGTGTGGATTTAGCCTTTTTTGTCAAATTCCGTTGCACATAGAGATAGAAAAGGAACAGAGTGGACGAACAATAGAGCTACGGGCTAGCAGACAGCTCAGCCCAACAAAAAATTGATACGATGCGTTGCTAGAGAGGGCCAACATTTGAACTCCAAAGTATTTTTAATACTTTGGAGTTTTTTAGTTTGACTGTTTGGTATTTAATCCATACAATAAATAGAGTATCAATACTGTTATGAACCAAATTTTGGGTCATTTGGTACGACATCATCATCAACATCCATTACTGATTTTTTTTAATACAATTATATTTTTTTGTATATATTTAGGGGCAGTTTGAATAGGTACAAAATCAAAAAATATTTTGTTTAGAAGATCACCATAGAAATCCATACCATGTAAAACTTCCGTCCGTCCGTCTTCGACGTGTCTGTCTTTAAACTATCTATGACTAACGCCTCTGCGCAGACTAAAGAAATATTAATTTGGCATAGATATAGACTGAACATAAACTTATACAAATCATCATCAACTTGTACAGTACTAGCGGTCCGCCCCGGCTTTGCACAATTATATTATTTCGCCTATGTTCATCGGGTTAATGTAGGATTCTAATGGTGAAAGAATTTTTCTAATCGTTCCTGTAGTTTCGGAGCCTATTCAATCCAAACAAACGAACAAATCTTTCCTCTTTATAATATTAGTCTAGAAAAGCGCTAAGATAGTAGGTTGCCTATATTTTATGAGGAAAAAATACAACCGAATTGAGAGCCTCCTTTATGAATTTAAATACCACCCTTCACCACCACCACCCAAACCGTTCACAGGATCTCGTCTAAAAATGTTTTTCTCGAGACGGGAAACAAACCCACATCCTGCATCTCAACCGAACGCCATGTTTGAGGTATCCGGTCCTATCCGGTTCTCTCCAGATTTCAGACAACTCTACGTTTGCTATCCTTGCGGTTGTACTTTTATTCGGTTGGTTTTTGTCCGAATGCTGGAATTGAATATCGGACCGGGACACTACAATGTCACTGTAGAATTTTGCACAGGTGAGGTCGGAATGGCTGCTTTAATTTAAAAATCTCCAACGTGGTCAAAAAACCTATAGTTCCTTCTTTTCAATTGGATTTATTATAAATACCCAAAGTTAGATGTAAGAGATTGTGGTCAAACGAAGGTCTATTGACTGTATTAAAAGCAAGAATAAATATGCCAAAAAGCGTATATTTTGGAGTTTTGTGAAAGGCATACTTACAACAGAAATGACAACTCATCGTCTATCAAAAACAGTTCTTTTGTATGTAGCGACTCATTTTACGTGACTCACAACTCAAAAAATTTCTCTGTTTCCGCCTTAGTCATAAAATACCAAAACAATTCTATCTAGATTATTTTCTTTTAAGCAGATTTACAAACGACCAAACAGTCAATCACAAAATTTACTTACCCCAGTCAAAAGTGTCTTGTCACAACAGGAGTTACTATGTTATCTACTACGTACTCAAACAAACAGATTTTGCTAACTGATAGAGTCACTGAAAACATAACCATGTACTGTACAAACGCACGAGCCAAGACAAGCTACTTAGCCAAGTGTCAATATTATGCTTATGAACCGTGGCGGTCCTTAAAAGCCTTCGTGACGTCACATCCGGCTGATTGTGTCGACAGCTGACACGCGACGTAGGCTTAGCATTTGCTCACGAGAGGTCAAAGGTCGGAAAGGTCATGGTTATCGAGGGTAAGGTCAATTATATGCGAAGAATTTATCCTTATTCTGCAATGAAATTGTTTTTCTATTATTCCACATACAAATAAAAGTAGGTACGAACTTTGAATTAATTTTGTAAATATTTTGTAAAACGTTTTCAAAATTCAAAATTCAATAACTTTATTTCTTTAGGCTTACAAAATAAGCACTTAGACAAGTCAAATTTTATAGATAAACAGCTTAATAATAGTAATTATTATCAAATAAGAAACAAAATGTTATTGATTTTGTTCGCTTCAATTTTTTGTCCACTAAACAAACAAGAACTTATATTGGTCATCTAATATTATCTGACATATCCAAATGCTTATCGAAGTCAATTCATGAAGTAATCCACACTATCCGATAACCGTGTCCTAAATAACCCAACGTCTGAAACGTTTCCCACAATAACCCAAAGTCAAAAGTTGCCAGCTACAATAATTAGACTGCAGAGCCGGCGGAACCTCGTTGTACGCACGTGTAGAGCACGGCTCACTGTCATTCGTTTTGCTCACTTCTGCATCACACCGGTCAGACGTAGCCGAGGGATGAATGGCAAGGTCACTATACAAGTTATGTCATTGTCGAATTTTAAAACTTCTGCTATTTCATACCTAAGTAATAGTAGTTTATGCAACTGTGCATAATGGAGGGCATTACAACACAAGTGTGGGTTTAAGAAACGAGCCGAAGGCGAGTTTCTTAATAGCATCACACGAGTGTTGTAATGCCTAATTATGTACAGTTGCATACACTACTTTATCTACCCAAATATCATAAGGGCTCTATGATGGGTTCAGGAACCATAGGGAAATGACCAGCATTGTTACCAGTGTAATGCAATAAAAAATAAATTGAACACATACAGAAGCAAATTATTTATTATAGTAATGATAGTTAACATTGACAGTTGTTCTGAGTCACTATCATTCATTTTCGACAGAAATAAAGAATTTATTCAACTTATCAGAAAAATTGTCTACTCGTAACTGGAAATAAAAAGCTAACGAACAAATGACAGCTCGAAATGGCGGTGTTTCGAATATCTGTATTTTTTTTAATCATAGACAAACGAACAAAGTCACTATTCTTGTGTCACTCGAGATCAAAATGTCGTGCGATTTATAGTTAGAATGTAGATACTAGTATAGCAAACTCACTTGAATTTGACACCTATTCCAAATTTAAACTCTATAACCTACGGTTTTCAGTAGGTTATGAGTTCATTACAGTTCCGTTTATTTCTGTTGGTTGGTAATGCTGGTCATTGCCTATGGTTTTTGAACGCATTAGAGAGGGTTTATGATATTTGGGTAGATAAAAAACATTACCTATCTTAGAACATAATACTGAGTTTAAACATTTTATTGGCGTAGTTTAGAAACTCAAACTCTATGTATAAGCATTTTTACATAAATATCCCGATGTAGTAAGAAACAGAAGTCATCGACCTCAATTGATGCCAGAAGACAAGACGAATGAATAGCTACAATACCGGAGACTTGTCAATTATTATTGTTCCGATACTTAGATAATAGTGCGCAAAAACTTTCCAGTAACGGTGTGGCGTTCTGAGACAACAATGAATGGGAAACTTTCTCACATTCGTGTGAGGAAGTGTATGCTTATGTGACTGCTGGTGATTAGGTAAAACAATAGGTACTAACGAATTCACTGCCCAGACTTGGCGATGTGATCCGAAGGGGCGCGCCGCTGCCGCCTGACGAAGCTGGAGATGGGCATGTTCAAATTATAAGTTCCTTCATGGCCTACGAAAGTGTTAACAGAGCAATTGAATGTTTTTCAATTTATTGAAAATGAAAAGGTTTATAGTTTTAATCCCAATCTAAAGTAAAGACAAAGATATTTTTTTACCCAAAAACAAAACACAAGAACTTTATGAAAAGCAAGGAAACTAGAAAAATACAACAATAAATAAGGCGAAAACTAACATTAATATAATATAGTAAGTACTTAAATCTAACAACTGCTAAGCATAGGGTGAAATGGCTCCCTCCCTTAGCATTTTGCAGTGTTAAACAATCGCCCAATTCTGCGCTGGTTTTCAGTTAGGACCCTTGCGAAGTGACGGCACTAGTACCTAGTGGGAACAATAGTACTATTATTAGTTTAGAAAAAAAGGCATCATGACACGAGACGATAGGTAATTACAGGTAAATCATACTTACTAGATGAAAAAAAGATAAAGAAATCATGCGTAGGTATTATGCAAAAAAAATATAAACTGCCGGAACTACAACAATTTGTTGTTATAGTTTATTGACTATTTTTAGTCCGTTATTACCGTATATACCGCTACTCAACTAATTATTGCAAATCACCCTAAATATAGTAAAATAGTACTAGTTCTATTTTGCAAGCAGCTGCAAGAACAATAAATACTTTGTAAACCATTTGAACTTGCACTTAAAATTAAGTATTTCTCTATTTTATAACACTAAAACATTTATCCCTGATTGCGTCACGTCTCGCCGTCAAATAACGCGTCTTTAATTTTAGTTTTTAATATTGTATGTATGTTAGTTTTATGGTATATATTACTATGGACCGTAGAATAAGTTAAAATAAGATCTGTAACTGTTCTATAGTCTGAAATAAATTATTATTATTATTAAACTCTCTACGAACCGCTCATAGACCATTGTAAGAGACAATATCCCAGCTGTACCGCCACAAGCTGTGGTCAGTTCTGCATACAAGGTCCGTCAGTGGATTGTGGTATGCAGTATGGATGAAGGATGTTTCTGAATGAAAATGGATACGGAGTGCAAGAATAACAAGGTTTTTTTTTGTTATAGTGCTTACCCGCACTTTGGGTATCCACACACCACCGGCACTATAGTCCGTAAGAGGTCCCAAACAGTTTCGGTTGAACCGACTAAGGGTTTCGTGGCTTAGTGGTTAGAGCACACCCGTACTTAGGGTGGGGCGCGGGTTCGAGTCCCGCCGAAACCGAAATTTTTTGGGAACTTGTTTCATTTCTTAGTAACACACTCTATATTGCATTGTGTGCTTTTTGGTTGAGTTGTATCTTGAAGAGATAGCTTTAGTTATTTGGCCTAAAAAGGTACGGTACCTATTTAGGTACCGCACCTATTACATTCAATACTTGATGGCGTGCGAGTTGAGTGAACTACCTAGGTACCATATTTATGCTACCTAGATAGTTCACTCTTTACTCGCACGCGGTTTTTTGTGCATTTACACGGTAAAGAAAACAAAAACAAACTTAAAAAATACCGTCGAAGAATTATCTGTTAGGGATTTAAGTGCGTAAGTCTTCGATCAAAAATAAGTAGTTCGCGGCCTCCGGCAAAGCCGAATTTTTGATCGAAGGCGTAAGTAAATAAAATTTAGCAAAGCTACTGCGCTCCAGCGGAAAACCTCTTTGAACTAAGGTAGAGTTCGTATCTAAGTGACTTTATGAAAGTTGAGTTTGAAATGTTATCGAGGTGTCGTGTCGTTTTCTTTATGTTATTTAATAGTTTGATTATACTGACAAGATGACGCTTTTGGTTGAAAATTAAATAGCATACACCCTACACAGGTTGACATGACAGCCTACCACAACCTTTTTTCTTCCTCGATCGATCCCCGCCGTCTATTTGAGGTCTAAGGTAAATAGGTTTTTTATGTTTTTAAAACGACTAATTAAAGAAAAACATATTGTTCCTAAAGACTGAAACTATCGCCTATCGCTTTGGCGTAGAGCTGTCAAAAAAATGTTGTTTAAATGAGATAGACCATGTAATAGTTTGTCACGCTACCTCACTGCGAAATATTTAAATGTTCAACATAGGGGTTCCTTCTTACTTTGTAAAATGCTTTTAGGTATCGTCGTTATGAATAATATCCCTCAAAATTAACAAAAAACCTTACCTTTATCGCAAAATGCCTCCGGCAGCCCGAAGATTGCCAAGATGGCGACCGCTACGACTACTAGCGCCATCTCTGAACCACTGTCAGAGTCACACCATCACACACTGCACTAACGCTTGTACACGGTTTCACTCACTACACTGTAGTCGCTAGTTCATCACGAGTCGTTTGTCGTTGGCTGGAAACAAAGAGAAATAGGTTATTATAAAATCTAAATTCATTTTCAGCCTATTAAAAAAGCCTTATAAAGGTGGTCGCTCAACAACACGGCACCGGACCATTCTGTATCTCATGTCATAATTATAACCATTTGCGGGTACGAGTACCTTAACCATAGGCTAGTGACTAGTGCGAGGGTAGCGTAAGGGTGACTCTACCGCTGCAACCGGTCAAAAATGACGATGGTTCAAAGTTAAATTATGTTACTTCAAAGTTAAATTTTCGTCAGGTGTTTTCAAATTTTCGCTAAATTTATTTGCAATCTTAAATGAGGGATTACTGTGTATTGTGAGTAAATGTGTACCTAATGTTTATTTTATAACTAAGCACATACAACTTGGTGTTATTTAATGTATTAAGTTACTAATAACTCAACTGCAAACTAAAACTTCGGTCTCCGAAAATAACTACCGACACCCCACCCAACTCTAGTCCGGTCAGACATCCATTTATAACAGTACATTGTTCAAACGGAGCTCGGGATCCGTTTAATTATTATTTGGATAATGGAATCTCACGTTTGACTACTTTACTAACTAACTAAAACTTTGCAGAGTTGCTGATTTGAAATACTAGAGGGCAGTGCTAAATTCGAATTAAAATTAAAGGAAATTCAGATTTTATTGGGGTTGAGTAGATACCTCAATATTTTATTTCTAGATTTCTATAACTTCATTTCTTTAGGCTTATAACATATGCATGTAAACAAGCCAAATTTTATACTCTGTAGTTGGGATTATCCGATGAAGTACCGTACTTACCTATTTCTAGCAATTTTTATGTTTATTTTGTCTTGAAAGCGTGATGGCCGAGAAAATGTTTGAAAAGTACCTAGATTATGGGGAAATATTTTGTATCCTGTGTAACTTGGAAGAGTCAATAGAGACTGATCTTGTGAGTTATCACAATATTAAACTTTTTAAAATAATAAAACATGTTATATTTTATCGGAGTAGGTTCATTAATTGTTAACTGCGGGCGTATTTAGGTAATGCAAGATGGAAATACAGCTCTAAAACACAGACCCAGGCTAGGGCTTCTAATTACACGAATCGCAATTATTATTATTATTAATTGAACCTATATGTTTTTGTAGACACCAAAGATACATCAAAGATTAGTAAGATGCCATTTCATAATATCATCACTTCACCATTCCCATACATTTTATACACATTTCATCATGCTTAAAATTTCGTGCTTTGACCATTGTGACAACTTCCGTTCCGTACCCTAAGTATATGCTCACTTGAAATTAGAGTTGTTTAAGCTAAGCACTTAGGTATTTGCTTGTGATTATAAAAAGCATTAACAATGAGGAAAAACTAAAGCTTATAAAGTAGAGGTATTCATCACTACAACTAGTGTACGAGCTGTGCCCTCACAGGGCGTATTTATAACCGTCGCTGACCGATGTGTGGTATTTCAGTTCGCGGAACTACGCGAATACTAACTATAACTACTTGTAGTAACGGAGCGCTGCCGACTCAGATTAATATTAAAGGCTAAAAATTAGGAAAAGCTGAAAAATTATGGTTCCTGAATGTAGAAGTTAAGATTATTTTCTTCCGAAACAGACGTATGTAGGTAGTATTTTTGTTCACTCGTTGATCAACATAAATATTTTATAGGTAACTGCTAAATACGAGTTCGTAAGCTCTCGGGAAATTAAACCGTTCAGGAAACAAATGTTAAAAGCTTTTGAAAAATCTAAACGAGCCTATCATTTTCCGTGTTCGGACTACTTTGGACCGAGGCGAGTGGGACGAACCCGGAACACCTCTACTGTACCAAACAAATGGCTCAAGAGTTCGCAATTTAACGAAAACAATCGAACTACCTTTGCTATATTTCTTGAACACCGAAGCCACATGATAGGCAGCAGTCACAGGCGCCGGCTACAGTGCCACCGCGTCACTGGCGCCGGGAGTCGACCTTGGGCATGTGGGGTGACGCATCGCTTAAGCATTGATTTTATATTGAAGAAGAGTCAAATTAAACTCTTAATTTCTTATTAATATACTAACTTATGCCCGCGTCTTCGCACGCGTTCTTTCTATGGGAACGTGTAAAGGATATTTCTGTCCCATTGGAACTGATTTATGGGATAAAAGTATTTTATCAAGTCTATACCATAGATATACAAAGATGTTATTTAAAATTTCATACCGATCCGTTCAGCAGTTCTGGCATGAAAAAGTAACAAACATCCATCCATCCATCCAAACTTTCGCATTATACCGATTAAACAAATAATAATAAGGTCTAGTTCGGGAGTCTATGAATTAATTTAGTTAGATTATTGTAATCTCCACTTGTGTCAAACGTTCACTTCACTATTATTTGCCTAACAAGACGTACCTATTAAAATCAGAATCACTTTCACTTTTGGGAGTCTTAACAAATAAGAGACACAAAACAGCCGCCTCGTCCGATCTCGATATTACGTAAATTATAACTGGCATTCCTTAAATTAAAGTAAATCAAGCAAGATGCTTAGAGGAACCAGAAGGTAGCTTTTGCGTTTCCCAACAATGTGATTTTATATATATGTACTCACACATACCCAGTTATGTATGCAACACTGTATAACCAGGCCATGAATGACCCAAATTCTCGTATTTAAATGTAGATTATGATTCTCCGCTATTCATAGACTGAACAACTTACCAGCTGTCCCGCCCGGGTTCACTCGCTCGGATTGAAGGAATTACTGTATTTTGTAGGTTTGTTCAATGAACACGATGAGATTGTGGGCGATTCGTGGATGACCGCTTTTGGTTTCAAAGGTAAAATTAAATGATCTTTGGATATAATGACTTTGTTTAGTTAATGTTTAGTTTATTTAAGCCAAGAGCGAGGAATCATACCGCATACAAATGTTTGCAAGTGGTTTCTGTTCATTATTATCACTAGTTTTCTATTGAATATTTCGATCTTTAGGCTAAGTATAGTGATTGTTGTGTACATAGTACATAGGGTAGAATGTACACACAAATGACATAAAAGTGATATTGAGTCTTTATTCATTGCGTAAAATACATAATAAGATTAAATTCTGCGTTAAAGAATTATAAATTACATTTTATTTTAATAATATGTATATTAAAAATCTGTACAGACGATGAGGGCTGCCGTTTTATATTGAAAGACAGAAAAGAGAAGGCAGACCTACGTCCAGAAGAGTCAACTAAATGTTGATAATTTTTAACTATTTTTTCTGCGCCTCTCTTGATCTGGGAATAAATAAATGAACACGCTATTGTATTATGAAACATTAAAACAATAAATAAAAAAAATATAGTACAAAAGGTGACCTTATCGCTGAAAGCAATTTCTCTCAAGCAACTTTAGGATGTAGAAAAATATAACAATAGAATGTAATAGAAAAATATATAAGAAAAAGAGGTTGGTAGTGCACAGCTTTGGCTTGAGCTTGGGTTAGTTTCTGTGATATCAATCGAGGTCGAGCGAGTCCCCAGGAACCTTGACTAAGCTAATAGACAGGGTGTCAAATCACTCATCGTAAACGTCATTAGTGACCCAAGATATTACGCCTCAATAGAACATAGTCACTATCGCAAATGTGAGATGTTCTAGAGAAAGTGTAAAGTGTCAGTATTTGCTGAATGCACAAAAGCAGCTCATATCCGCGTCGGCCGGAGGCGATCACTTTTGTAAGTACGGACGCGACTGCATTAATGTTCTTTATTGGACTTGAAGCTTTCGGTAGGTACCTACTACGGGTAAAACAGAGTCGGTATTCGGTATCACTTAAATAATAGTGGACAGTCTGCAGTTAGCTCATTTATTTCAATTGTAAATACTAGTTTTAATTTAGTTATATTATTTGATTGTAATTTTCTTTGTTAACTAAGTTTATTTTATTTATAATTAATAAGTAGTGCTCGGTGATTCGTAAACGGTTTTACTATAAAGAAGTCCTTTATGATAATTTTAGGTAAAATTAAGCATAAGTTCAAAAACTTTATTTAAAAGTAAATAGATTTTATGTGATTTCAGATCTAGTACAACATCTATGCAAAATAATAGCTCGATCTGTTCAGCAGTTTTGATAGTTATAAATTAGGAAATTAAACAAACTCGACCTACAGTAAATCTGATGTTCATTAAAACTTATTACTAAAACCCCACTTGCACAAGGAATTTTAAACGTACACTTGTATTTACCTAAACTTGACGTATGTGGTGTTTTTCTATTTGTATAGGTTGACAACTCACTAATTAAATTATCAGTTTAGAAGTATTACAAGTAATTTCACCAATCAAAACGGTCCTTTTTTGATCGTTTATCGTGTAAGTATTTAAATTACTTGCTACCTATGTCTCAGGTTTAAATGTTAATAAAAATATATATAAATATTTATAAACGCCTTAAGATTAAGTCTCACATGCTTTCCTAACCAGGTATGGCCGCAGATAATAGAAATGAGACAACTAACACATCATCATCATCATCATGATGATGATGTGAAACTAACACATAATGGTGAACAATTCTCATAACTTCATTTCATTTTAATATTTCAAAAGTTCATAATATGTAACATATGAAAAAGTTCATACGTTACTTTTCATATGAACTTTTCAAATATTAAAATTTGTGTCGAACGCTTTATTATAAGTCTTACTTATTATCTTATATGTTCTATTTCAACTGTTTCGAAGCAGTGAATTGTAGTCGCATTATACGTAGAGATATAAGTCGCGTCTGCCGCAATGTTGCCAGCTTCGCAGATAATAAAAGCGCCACCACAAACCCGAGATATGAACTCCCTTTGTGTCTCTATAGAGGGATTAAAAAGGCGCTTGAATGCTGATAATTTGTACACAGCCTGTATACTGCGGATTAAAAATTATAAATGTGCGCGTTTTCAGGGTGGGAGCTGGCAATACTTACGTAAACGCTGGTAATTAGTGAATTAAATGGAATTACTTATTTTATCTCGTTGCGTCCTTGGAATATTCTAGACCTTATTTAATTTAAGAGGTTTTAAGGTACACCTTAAATTTTTGTGAAAAGTGGTATATTAATATTTATGTTATACCTTTAATGTATCTTTTAAAGTAAAACTTAATTGTTTTACCCCATTCAATAATGTCACTTAATTAGTTTGTGAGGTATTGTATATTTGAGCTTGGGGCTAGATAGTGCTGTATGGATAGTCCAGCATTATTTATTTCTTTGTTACAATATTTTCAAACTGAATGGAAGTTCGGGGCACGTGAGACGAAAAAATCCTTACAGGAAAGAAACTTGCACGGACGGAGAGATAATAGAGAGAGAGAGGTAGAGGGAGATAGAGGTTCTAGATGGGTTTCAACCGCGACACTTTTGACCTGCGTCCTTCTGTAGTTTCTTTACGACTAAAGTAGAATACATTAACGTGTGACGCCTGCCTGGGACGATAACATTGTCATAATAAAAACCAGCCAAGAACGAGTCGGCCTCGCACACGAAGGGTTCCGTACCGTTATCTTTTTATTTTATTCTGTTCTTTATTAGGTATTTGTTGTTATAGCGGAAACAGAATAAATATAAATAAATTTTATTAGTTTATTCGATTTTTGGTTAGTCGATTAGATTAGCAAAATAGGGCTCAAAAAAGTTAGGTTCGAATTTTCACACAGTGGCCTGAGGACGGGCGACGACATCGAGGCAGGCCTTGGAGACGCTTGCGAGACGATGTCGACACATTCCGGATAGATTGGTGGGACCTGGCCAACGAACGTACAGGAAGAGTTTGGGGGAGACCTTAGCCTAGCAAAGGAACGACATCGATTTAAAAAAACAACTTTATGTTTCTATTGTTATTTGATGCAATATAAATTTTGAGTTATTTAAATTGAGTAAAATTTTCAAAAAGTCATATAAACCGCGTAAGAACACCATCCTTTCTTGAAGACGGTTAAAAGCTGGCAACAGTGACAGTTGGCAAGTCAACGACGCCACATTATACCTTTATACCTATCGTATGTTGCCATATTAACGTGGCCAGCCAAGCGTGAGGGTGGGAACCCAAGCAGGTACAGGTGATGCCAAAAGTTATTAGGGAAAGAATTGAGTTAATAATTATAATGCAAAAAAATCCACACAACATCTCCTAGACACAATTAATAAATAATTAGTATTTTGATCTTATCTTATAATTTCACTGGAAACCAATGAAATTTTAAAAAACTGTTTTTAACTACATAGTGATTTTACAACACGGTTCTTGATTCTAGATTATATTTTGGAAACAAAATGGTTAAAAAGCCAATAGAATAATGGTGGTAAATATTTTAGGACATGTAGGTACAATAATTGTATCATTGAAGCAAATCGAGAAAACTCGTTAGAATTTTTAGTTTTGAAAGTTTTCGTTGATCCGTTTCTCGTCCATTTTCAAGCAGAAATTTTAATTTTCTGCATGAAGTTTTCAGTGATGACCTTACCGTTACTGTGGTGTTCTGTTATTGTTATCAGTTTTCATTAAATAAACATTCATAAAATATCTTTACTGGCATAAACAATCTTGGATTCTAGAATGGATTAAGAGACACCTACCTAGTACCTACAAATAAGTTTGTCGTCAACAGTCAAAAATATCTAACCTATATTCCTTAATGGTGTTTGTTATTTTTTCTTCATCGAAGTTTGATTTATCATTTTGATGATATTTAACTTCGATTATGAAAACAAACTTTTGTGTTCAAAGGAGGTCAGGAATACCGTAAATGTTTGAAGAGTTTTATCATTGGCTGTACTTTTACTTACTCATTGACTTTGAAACTAAAGAGGCTAAGTCAGGTGGAGAGCATATGGAGTAAGAGGGTTTTACCCTTAAGTTAACTTTGCATGTACCAATAATAATAATTACACTAATATTAAAAACGCGAAAGTTTGGATGTTTGTACGTCTTTACGCCAATAATATGGATGTGCGATTACGGTAAAATATCCCATTTAATGGATCGCCATCCGGGGAGACTTATAAGCCATTTCGGTTTTCACATGGTGCAAAAACAAATACATACGAATTTCTGGAACGATGGACATGGAGCTGACCGACAACGAACCTGTCAACGTCAAAATATAACAAAATATAAGTATTATCAAAGTAAATTGTAATGTTACATTTTTATTTTATATTAAGTTATAGGTTTAAAGATACTTGACGTTAAACCTCATACTTATATTACTCACACTTGACCTTGTTTTGCTTGACTAAGTTTTATTACTGTAATTTATTTACTGTTTCTAACTTTTAAATCAGACTTGCTGTAATGGAGCAAGAGAAAAGGTCCAGTGTTAGTCATCTGACAATTGGTTTTACCTTAGGTTAGGTAGATGTACCTATCTTGAAATTCCGTCGTCGATTGGCTCCATCCGGACAGAAAGTTGTAAGTATGTATTTTTTTGGTTTTATTGGCAAACGAAATCGTCTAAAATGACCATTTTCCTCGGATGGCCCATGTAATGAGAATGAGAGATTTTAGCGCACAGCTGATCGGACTGAAATTTCGCACTGAGGTAGTTCGAGGCCTGGCTATACGTTTTTTTATCCCAGAAAAAGATAGATACAAACATTGATTTTTTTGAAAACGCTTCAAGCCAAAGGCTCATTACCTAACTTAGCGGCAATATTAGTTTGAGTGATACACTTACAAAAACTCTGAATCGACCAGCTGGAGCTGGCCTCTATCTCTGGAACCGTGGTGTAGCTAGTTCAATTTGTACTTTTTATTTTTGTACATAATTTTACGGAGCTTTTTATTTTTATCTAGCACGAAACCCTTAGTGAGTGTGTCCGACTCCCATTTAGCCAGTTCTATTATTCGTTTAGTTACCAAACCCTAAAGATATATTGGCTACAACGACCACCAAATCACAAACAACCAGCTAGTTTCAACTGCACCTATAAATAGTAACGTAGCCTGAATCGGTCTAAGTTCGCCTTTATTGCTATTGTGATGGCTGTTTCGTGGATCCTGACCTTGGGCTGGAGGTCGCGGGTTCGAATTCCAGTTTCAGGGGAATAAACAAACTATTGTTGGTAGATAGTGAGATAAAGTATCTACCAAGTTCTTTGTAAAAAGAAAAGTTTAGTAAAGGAGCGCATGCCCCAGCACTCCGGGCTCAGCAGTTTCTGTAGGTTAATGTTTTTGCATTATTCATAACTTTTGAGTCGTACAATTGGTTTTCAAGCATTTTTATTTTTTCAGTTTGAGTTTTTCATTAGTTATAACTCTCATGTTAAAAGTCACACTACAAATCATTTTAAGAATAGGTTCCTCACTTTCTAGAAATCTGTAAAAATGTAATAAAGCAATTTTATTTTCCAGAAATATAGCTCCAAACTTCATAAAGAGGTAATCAGAATGCTGGCTTCTATTTCGGCCAACGAATTAGCATTGCCATTCAACGTGGCAATGCTTCCAGCATTCTCAGTGATTATTGAACACCCCCTGGTTTAGGACTGGATATAATTATGTGTGCTTAAGAGTCAACCTTGTTTGCCACCTTGTTTACTTGTTAGTTTTTGGTGGTTGGTATAAAAAAAAACTACATGTAAAGTATACATAGGCTTAAGTTAAACATCGTTTATTGATAATGTATGTAACACAGATATCGCTATTACGAGTAATTGATGCTAAATACATATTTCCGTACATTTGTGATGCAAATAGCTATGCAAACTAAACGTCAGTTATGTCTGACTGACGCTCGCCCGTGCCTAAACGCCATGTTAACTGCGAATAAACAAACAAAACCGACCCAATTCTCATTGAAACAAGGTCGAAACTATCATGTGCAGAATTCCCGAAGTAATTTCAGCAGGGAGAGGTGGGGAAAACGTGAACGCAGTATATATTTTTTTTTATTTAAAATGGACTACTTACAACTAATTATCAAAGACGGCGAACAGCACTTAAGACATTGCTCTGTGTGGTGGGCCCAGACGTCACTCATTTTGACTTGATGGTAATTTCATATTCCCCGGGGGCAGGCAGCTGCGTTCCCTCTGAACAGAATTCATCTACTGCCGAACTGCGATCCCCAATCTTACGCAGATTCGTGGGGATAGTGGCACTTTCCCCTAATGATACCAGTCAATACGGCACTTATTAGGGAAAGACTGTGTCCAACTGTGGACCAATAAAGGCTGTTAATGCGTTGATTCCTTAAACTTTGGTTTTATTTAAAGTTTTCCTTACGTGTTTGCTATTACCCCACTTTCCCCTAATTGCCAAAGAAATTTAAACCCTAACGCGCAGTGATAAAACTGAATGTGGATAAAGATTTGCGGTAACGCGTTGTCCGATTTAATTTCGGAAACGACGCGTAAAGTCAACTCTAATCCATTGCAATAGGGTTGATAATGGAACGAGATTGGATGGAAGTTTTGACAAAGTGCCAAATGGAGCGGAGCTTTTTCATTTTGCATTAAAATTATATTTTGTGTTCTATCAGTTTGTTTGGGATTACAAATTGTGTTTTGAGTTACCCGACTGCGGAGAGAGAGGATAACAATTGATTAAATCACTGAGCGAATTCCTAGACTTCCATACATAGATATAAAATGCAAATATAGCCCTGCCTCTATGACTATAAGGTCATAGAAACTGGGTTAAACAAGTTCTATGCTCTATGACTAAGGTCATAGAACATAGAACTTTGTTAACTCAAAATGGAGATTTGCGTCATGGGCACTGACGTTGATAAAACGTGCACGTGTTTAATAAAAGGCGAACGCGTTCAATTAAAAAACTGACAATGGTCCTTTACTGCTGAACGGATCTTTATGAAATTGACTTGGAGATATCCCGAAGAAGGAAACGCTACTCTTTATCCTGGAAAAGAGCGCGTGAAGTCGCGTGCTAAAGCCTGTAAAGTATTATGTAGTAAAGTGTTGTTTACCTCACCAGCTGACTGTACGAACGAGACAAAAGCTTTCTTGACAAATAGCGTTTTTACCTAATTTAACAAAGAATCAGTTCAAAAGAAAGTTAATTTCGCCTCCAATCTGATATCAAATGCAAAAGTAAAATTGAACCCTTTGAATAGAACTTTCAAAGAATTTCCAATATAACTGTAATACATAAATTCTTATCTCCCATTGAGCGAATGAAATAAATGACCGCGCGGGACTCGAACCTGTGACCTTAGTCTGTACCTCGTTGTGAGGTACGGTGCTACACAATTCAGAAGCTCCTTCAGAGTAAAATCTTATAAAGTACCTGAGGAATTCATGTTTTCTCTGAAATATGTTAAACACACGATAACCTGTGTAAATTACGATGTCTTATATATAAATTAACTGTTTGATTTGATTTTATAGCCCTTTGTATAAACTGTACTTTAAAGCAAAGAATATAATAAACTAAAATTTTTTTTAAAATAGAGTGGGAGAAAACCACTCGATGGACCGACGACATAGTAGCAGTCGTGGGGAGTCGATGGATAGAGGCGGCTCACGACAGCTATTTTGTCACTTCGTTTGGTGGAGGCTTAGGTTCAGCTGTGGGCATATAAGGGCTGATGATGATGTTAATGCCTCCGGCAGGACCTTCGGATGGAAATGTTCGTTTGGGGGCATATCGAGTATTTTGAGTAATCAAAGGCACTGTGCCTTTGATTCGTGTCGAACTGTACTCAAAACAATAATGTGACAAATATTTTACTTGAACCTCACCGACATCTAAGTTCATGAAAAGTTATATTTCAGGCAATATCTCTTGTTCCTAATCGATTTATGGAACGGAGACGGACATAGGCTACTTGACAAGCGCGTGCGAAGACGGACATGATAGGCTACTTGACAAGCGCGTGCGAAGACGGACATAGGCTACTTGACAAGCGCGTGCGAAGCCACGGGCAGCAGCTAGTATAGAATAAATAATAATTGTTCGTCTTTATAACATTCTTAATAAAATGTTATCTACTTGACTGAACAATCCGCTTAGCATAAGGTCCCCCATATGCCTTATATCGATGCTTTTAACCCTCAACCACCGACTCAAATATTCACGCAGCAATTTGTTTAATGCGTTAAGCGCTTTGAAACTATTGCATGCCCTTATTAATGCAATTGTTATCCTTAGGGTGGAAAGGGTTAAAAGGGAAAACATGTTTTAATTATTTGTTAATCTGTCAGTTCGTTATTTATTCATGTTATTTATTAAGGGGTTGACATTTTAAACGTTTAATATTCCGAGTTGATTGAATTCTGTTCAAAGTTTAGGAGTTTTCGGTCAAGACAAGGTAAGTATTTACCCGACTGTAAAAAAGGATGATAATATTATTGATGTGTATGTGCATAGGTAGGTACGTGTTAGTTACGTCGGCTGTCGGTGCAGCCCAAACCACAAAGCTGGAGACACATTTGCCGCTCCGCACGCATCGAACGTGTTGAATAAATCTGATACGATAGGCCTGTTCAGACTAACGCGGTATTTGCTACAAAGAGCGGTAGCAAAACCCGAGAGTGTATGCTCTACCTAATACTACTGTCGTCGCTAATATCCTTGATGGAATACCGTAGAAAGCGCAAAAACAAGCGCGAAACCCAAGCAGAACTTACTCGTATCTACCGTAGTATTGAATATCGGATACCGCGTTAATCAAAACGGGAGCATGGCTATGTAAAGTGTTAAAAATCCTTATTCTCGTTCACACAAACAAATTGACACAAATTAATAAAGCAATGTTCCTATTTATCTTTTTATTATTTAGATTTTTTTTATATAAGCTTGTTCTACATAATTACTTGGTTTAAGCGATTTGTTTACCAACCTACATTGAAATATTTAGGAATCATAGTCAGTGTTGCCAGCGTGCGATATTATTTATTTAGCGAACGGAAGCAATAACTCAGGTGCGTGAGCTTCAACCGATTGCAGAGCAGATGGTTCGGAGATCCGCTTTTATGTCTGCTGTCGTAAATTAACATGTAATTTGACAGGTTGATTCATCATCATCAACAACACCTAGTTGACTCACTTTTTGGGTGATGATGAAGGTCTTGGGGCCAAACGCTCGCTTGAGTGAGGTTGTGGCCCAGAACCGAAAAAGCCGAATTTCAGCCACAGAGGTCAGTCTCAACAGAGACTACCCGTGTGCGCCAGACATATAATAATGCACAAGTGTGTGCGCAAACACAGATGCACTCTTTATTACCTCAATCTCTTCCGATGCGACCACGACCTCAATCAATCAATCAAATTTTTTTTATTTCCATAAATACAAAAATGTGCACTTAGATAAGGTCAAATCCTTAGAATAAAACACGGACACGGAAAAAGAGTGATATTTTTGATTTCTGTCACTCAGCATTACATAACGAGATGTAGACTAAAGTAAAGAAGCGATGATGAAACCTTTAGCCTGTTAATTGTTGTTTTTCGAGTTGGAGCAAAACCCGTCCCAAGCTTTTTTATCTTCTGGATAATCTGATACCGACCTGGTACTGAGCAGCGGAAGACTTGGGAGAGATGATGACCTATCTTCCGAATCGGTTATGACGTAGCGGATCGAACACGCGGGCCTTGACTGGGAGTGCAGGTTTAAATCCAGCGCAGTTTGTTTACGTAGTGACGTACTGGATCTCTCCATACATACATGGCACATATATGTGTGGAGCGATCTACACAGGACAGGCGTGTCCAAAGACATTTTGACCACAAAACGTCGGCGTCGGGCGCATCATACTGGGCCGAATTCTGCTAATCAATAGCATTTTTTAGTTTACTATGACAATGGTACCAATGGACAATGTGGACCAAGGTTATCGAGCTCAAAGGATTAGCAAGCTGAAGTGGCAGTGGGCTGGCCATATCTCGAGAAGAACCGACAACCGCTGGGGTAAACGTGTTCTTGAGTGGAGATCGCGACTCGGCAAACGTAGTGTAGGACGCCCTCCGACCAGGTGGAATGACGATTTGCGAAAGACTGCAGGTAGATGCTGGATGCGGCAAGCTGAAGAAAGGGCGCTATGGTGCTCATAAGGGGAGGCCTATGTCCACCAGCGGACTAATATACGCTGATAATGATGAAAATGACAATAGTATCGTCGCAGACTCGTCCATAGATGTAAGAAAGTCTAGATAGTGCGTGCGGTGCTATTCGCACGGAGATATTGATACAATGGTTTCAACCTGAATACTTATGACACGCGTCCCACCATCTGCAATTTCTTTAGGATATTAAAATAAGGTATACCTACTACATAATATCAGAAAACAAAACATCTTCTGTTATTTCAATTGAATACGCCATTGAAAATCCACACCTTACTATCTAGCTCAAAGTTTGCAAAGCTTGGGCTAAGCGTGTTAGATAGGTTAGGGTTACCATTAACACTTACATTGCCCGCGTGACACACATAGACGCTTTCCTCCAGCTACTACTTTGGCGCGCCTAAGTTTTTTTTGTATTACCCTGTAGAAATAACCTGGCCCCGAAAAGTATTATTAGACTTTTTCACCGCGGCGGGAATCGAATCCACATCATTCTGGATTTGGGTTTAACATGACTGCGCCACTGACATCGTCATCAATCAGCAACCAATTACATCACACGTATATTAAAAATGCGAAAATTTGGATGTTTAGATGTTTGTATGTATGGATGGATGTTTGTTACCTCTTCACGCCAAAACTACTGAAAGGATTGGGCTGAAATTTTGCATACAGGTAGTTCTAGGCCTGAAATAAAACATAGGTTTCTTTTATCCCATGGGATATAAATAACCTGAAACAACACGAGCGAAGCCGCGGAGAGAAACGAGTAATCTATGTGATATACCTAAGGGCTCAAATTATGATGATGGCGTCTAATGTCGATAGAAAGTAATCTTTGAATAAACCCTATTTTAATCCCGAAGCTGCACCCTAAGTAGCTTAGCTCCAATAAAGCATAGAGCTACTAACGCGCAGAGCGACCATGCATCGTGGCAACCTGCCAGAATGTACCTACTACTTCCATTGATTACTCATATTTTCAATCACGTATTTAGTATGTAGGTCGCCATGATGTCATTTAAGACTTCCCTTGACGAACCGTGTTGTTGTTAAGGAAAATTTTGGTCGGAAAATTGTAATAGAGCTTTTGAATTTGACAAATACAGTGGTTTTACAAATATTTTTTTAAAGTTGTAGTCGGGCGTTTTTTATCCAACGATATCAAAATGATTTGCATTTATTTTGTGGTCTAACTATGACAGAAGCTATAAAACTTTGATTATGTCGTATATTATTTAGATTTTGGGCTCGGTGCGCAAAATCCAGTATTTTATTTCGCTATACCTTACACAATTTATTAAAACTCCCAAAGTTTTGTGACAACGGAAATATCAAAGTAAATTTCTCCGAAATATAATTCAATTTGCCTCCTACGTATTATAAAGGTATATCCTATCTCTGTACTCAGAAATCTATTACGATTCCTGAAAACGATGATTTGCTACAACGTTTTGTTATACATAACACATTTTGTCATGTCTTTTAACAATCTATATTTCCAGCTCTATGACATAATGTCGTGTTCTATTTTAAGTGCACTCTACTTGATTGACATAAAGTCTATATTGGATCGCGGTGATGTTGGATGGTTTATACCAAATGTATCGAGATGAATAATAAATTATGACGGAATATTTTGGTAGTTTTCTTCATATTTTTGGGTCAAGTTCGTGCGCGGGCCTCGGCCCGTGAATCCACCTCGGTGAATTTGAACGATGATTTATTGAATAAGGCGTCGGGTAACGACAATGAGTATTTCATAAGGTAATGCGCTCTGGAAATAATGTAACTAGGTAATTTTTGGTAAAAAAACAAAGTATTGTAAGGTTGTTAAGTTCTAATCGATTCTTAACGCTATTATTGTAACCGGCTTAACTACGAACGAACGTTGTATCAAAAAGTTGTCGTTCTAAATTGTTTTTATAGTAAAACTAGCTTCTAACCGCGGCTTTTCCAGCGTTTTTCCGGGATAAAAAGTAGCCTATGTCCGCGTCGGGATACCATCTACCTCTCTGCTAAATTTCAGTTCTAAGTGTTCTCATGAAGGTACTTTTGCTGAGCTATCGTCTCAATACTTTTTGACGATTTGATAAATTTCCTTTTCGAGAAAAATGCTGATATATATATATATAAGTATGCATTCATTCCATAAATAGGTAATAAGCTCATATAAGTAAATAAGAATTTCCCTCTTGAATAACATTAAAATTAACCAAATTGGATACACATTATTGTAAAAGCGTTTTATTTAGTTTTAAAATAGAGTGTTGCCATGTTGACATCAGCACTTCATGTCAGCACTTTTAGTAGGCGTCATGTAAATCTGTCTCAATCCGTAAAATGACGGTGTTATAAATAAATAGTTTTGGACATTACACACGACATCATCATCAGCACAAATACGTCCACCGCTGGACATATCTCGCAAAGAACCGACAACCGCTGGGGTAAACGTGTTTTAGTGGAGACCGCGACTCTGCAAACGTAGTGTAAGACGCCCTCCGACCAGGTGAAATGACCTGCGAAAGACTGCTGGCAGATGCTGGATGCGGCAAGCTGAAGACAGGGCGCTATGGCGCTCATTAGGGAAGGCCTATGTCCAGCTGTGCACTAATATAAGACTGTCGATGATGATTCTGAAATGTCACAAAGGCTATCACATCATGCAATGCATATTATAACATAGTATAAGGCATTGTTTCTATAGAGACGTTTTAAGGTTAATTTTATTACAAAAAGTAGCCTATGAATTTATTTTAGAACCAGTATCTATGCGAAGTTCAGGCCGATCCGAGTTACGTGGTTGTTGCGAAAAGAAGTAACAAACATATCAAATAAATATCAAATATCAAAGTGCTTTATTTCCCTTAGACCTTACAGGACTCTTGGACACGTCACAACGTCATACAAATTACATACGTAAAACTAGGAAATAAAGTGATCACTTTGATTTTTTGTTCACTTCAATCTTTTTAAGGTAAAGTAAAAACCAACAGCAATCCGACCAAACTCTCACAGTCTTAATATTATTGGGATTTGTACTATATTCTATAGAACCAATCATTTCATGGTTGTGTATTGTGGGGTTTCAGCAATTTGTGTCAATACCGGAATGAAATCAACAAAATGATAGCTATCCGACATAATGAATTGATTTCGGAGAAATTATTCTTACATTCCATTACAACTGAGGTTTACCATGAAAAGCCAATGGAACCCTAAAGTGTTGTTTCTATGAATAGGTCAGAAATCAGAGTCGTCAATTTGCCCGTTAGCAAGAACTATGAAGTATAGTCGCGAGTGAAATGATTGGTTGGCAAACGAACTGAATTCCTGAAATAGTGTTAGACGGTGATTTCTGAAACAGTTTTGATTATTCGGTTGCCTAGATTTACATTATTTATTGCTAACGGTTATTACGTGTCATAAAATACAAACTTAAATAGTTTTTATGTAGGTATCAATCGAGCATGACGAATTAATAAAGTATACAGCAGTTTATTTGGAGTGGGACAATATTTTTGAATAAAAAAGTTGGTTCTCTCTTGATTTACATTGAGTTTTGCGGTTTTTGGTAGGTCTCCTATAATTTTGAATGACATCGGATTCAAATGTAAAGGTATTGTACCTTTTGTTTTCTATCACGTACATTTATAGGTATTGTACCTGCCTCGTTGTACCTACAAAAAAAAAACATTGTTATCAGTTGATACTTATTCTGTTAGTGTGCACACTGAAACATCCTTTTTAGAGCCACGTAGACTGCACAACTATACATGTATTACTTGTTACTAACTTATCTTGTGTTATCATTATCACATGTCATGTTGGATGTCCTTCTGTACCTAATATATAAATAAATATGCAAAAAAATCACATCCGCGCCAGTGAGAAAACCTATTTCAAAAACGTCTTAGATAGCGATTAGATCCGTTCTTAAATGTGATCTTGACTCATGGAGACTCAAATGCAATTCTTATGTATGTTCTTATCTATATCTCGATTTGACAGTTTTCAATGAAAACCTGTCAAAAATTAGTCACTTAGACGTGCGTTTCGACGGTTTAATCTATAGTTCAATTTAAAATACACAATTTGAACCCAATTCCCGAGCATATGCCCCTCGTCCGGTGTAGGTGAGCCGGCCGCGGCTCGTCTCCACACAACTCATGATATCACAACTAGAAATACATGAATGAGTCGAGTGCGACATTGAGGTTATTCGCGACGCGGATCTCGCGGCGTCTCGCGGACGAGACTGCATGAGCTTTCTTGAATATATCAATTAGGACATTACGAACTATACAGAATACAACAAATTAGAGCTACTGATGTTTACAAATGAAACAGTTGAGCTAACTGCAGACAGTTACAAGCAACCTAGAGGTTGTGCTGATGCGCTGCGCCAGATTCTCACCAGCTCTCGGGTCGCTTCGACTAGATGATCAGATAATTGATTGAAATTCTCGGAGGGCCTTGGTACCCCAGGGACCTAGGGTTTCGACTCCAAGGGGAGCGTAGGCTTTGTCGAGACCTCCATATTTACGTGGAATATTAACTGAACTAAATAGCCTTGGTAGATTTTTAAATAGCCTTAGCTTTTTAAACATTATCCAGTAATATTTTAATGGTCTCATTTTTAGAACAGAGTTTATTTCTGAATTCAGTTCGGATCAAGTCGACTGTTTATGTTATGTTTTGTCTATAATCTCCGTTCAAAGTGTTCTAAGCTTTGTATAAGAATGCAGCCCTAAATAGATGAACGAAAGAATCCGGTTAGATTATTATAATCCAAGGATATAATAGGTACCTATAGCACGCGCTTGATAACTATGGGATTTAACAATTTTCAGCTAAAACAAACGCGGTCGCACATTTACAAGGTTGCATCACTTTTTCGTAATGCACGGATTATAGCTAAGTTGCTAAGATAGTGTTTAATATACTAAAGAAAGAAGGAATAATAATAATAATGCTTCATCACGACACGCGGGTTAACTACGAACCTTATTTGTCTTGGAAGAATACCCACGTTTCATCCCTGAACGAGGGACTTTTTCAGGGAATGAAACTTTATTCGAAGGTAATACGATAATGTTCGATTTCCATCATGAATTAGGTGAATAATAGATAATTATGTATACTTAAGAAGTGGACATTTTTAGCCGTTATCTAACTTTCCCACTGCTGGGCAAAAGTCTCCCTTTACTCCTTCCCGCGCAGTAACACAGTAATTACATATGCACGCACAGTACTAACATATTTATGTATGAATGTAATTTCGTGTATTTTTTTTGTTATTTTATTAATTTTACGAAATTTTAACTGTGAAATTCCCCCAATCCTATGTAAAATAAATGGAAAATTATATTATTTGCATATTTTCTGAATGAAACCCAAAATCGTCAAGCTGGAATCGTAAACTGGACCATTTCCCGTGAAACTCTGCATTTCGCACATCTCATTTACTGCAGTCCATTAATGTAATAGCGTTTTAATTTAAAATACAGATGACACAATGTGGTACTTACAGAAGGACCACTTACTAAATGCAAGATTTGTGTAAGAGATTCACTGGGAAAAAGGAACCGATTAATAGTATTATATTTATTTGAGTATTGAGTAGGTATACAAGTTTTCGTAAACGTACTAGCTTTTTTTCGCAGCTTCGCTCACGCTTTTCGGGGATAAAAATTACCCTATGTACATGGGATACCATCTATCCCAAGTATCTTGTCAAATTTTATTAGGTTCCTTTCAGCCGTTTAGGCGTTGAAAGGAGACAGACAGACAGAATTACTTTTGCATTAATTTCCATAACTATTTGTTATTTTCTTTTATTTTCTGTGTGACACATATACACGTAATCAAAGTCATGGATGGAAATATTAAAAACTTACTTTTGTAGCCAGAATATGTAAAGTTTTCCTTCTGTTTCCACGTATACCGTAGAAATGCTTTCGAATTCTAGGCTAGGTCAAGTACTGGCTCTAATACTAAGTGCATACCTAACCTATGTAGGGATACAGGGTGTTCCATACGCGGTCAAACGACCATGTAGGGTGTACAACGTGCGTCAGTTTCAGTTGAACCCTTTATTATGCGATTATTTGTTTCGTTTCGAGGCTAAAATGATCGCGGTTCTCGGAAAATACTCGGTTTTTAAAAGTTAAGATTAAACGAAATGTTTTTTTTTGTTTCCATCTCTTGGATATTTTATATATTGAGTAGGTGAGAGCTGATGTTGTCCATAAATTTGGACCATTTCCGATGGAAACCTTTCTCATAGAAGCCTCATAAAAATACTCTACTGAGAACTTTGAAAATTAGTACGTAGTACGTAGTACGTAGTAGTAGTAGTAGAAAATTCGTTGAAATTAGTTAGAAAAGTAGACCTTGATCAGGGCTTAAGCGAGTCAACCGTACTCAACAAAACCAAGCCCTGATCAAGCTCCCAACGAGTGTAGGGGTTAAAGAGCAAACATTACAATTATATGGACTCAAAACAAACAAAAAATGGTAGAACATAAATCCCATCGTTGTATTTTATACGACTTTTTGTCTATTGGATGTTGGAACCCCTCAATACCAATAGCCACTTGAATTGATCATCTACGAATGGAACACCCTGTATCCGCTGGTACTGTACTAGTAGGTACTCGGTCGGTATTTGTGAATATTCAAAGAGAGTTCTAGAACAGTCCGAGCAAATTCTGTTTTGCGGGTTTTAGAGTGTAGAGTGGGAACTGGTCAAGTGGGAGGCGGTGTGGCTTCTGTGCATGAAATAGGCACTGTTACCCCGAGTGCGAGGGTGTACGCACTATAATAAAGGAAAGGAGGAGGGTAGACTAGCCCTCTGTGAACAATTACGGTCCCGTATTTTACATCCATTAAAATTCGAAGATGGCCCATAAAGCCACGGAAACTATAGTGCGCGAGCTGCAAAAGTACGTAGCAGACCTGACAAAAAGAATCTGTGATTTAGAGTGCAAACTAACGGAGCAAAATGCGATAATTACGACACAGAGTGAGTCTATCATAAAACTCAAGTCAGCTGTTGAGGGTACCTCGAAAACTCAGCTGACTAAGGTCGACGCACCAGCTGTTCCAGTAAACACGACACAGGCAAGACCTATGAGACAAGCTAGATTGAAAGCCGCTGCAGCAAAGACTGCCAAAGTTCCTGACGGTAAGCGCGCAAGTAGCTCGTCGTCATCAACAACCCATTCTGACGTCACACGCCCTGTGCAGAAAGAGGTGCCAAGTGTGGCCACTAAACCTACGACTACGGAGACCTGTGATAATCTAACGATCGACAAACCAGTCGAAAAAATATTAAATGACGATAGAGATGATGAATGGAAGAAAGTGACTCATAAACGCAGTACAAAAAAACGCAAGATTGTGACAGGAACTGGAAATCAAAATGATGATTTGCAAACAGTAGAACGAGTAAGGTACCTACAAGCTTGGTCCTTAAAACCAGAAACAACTGAAGAAAATGTTCTAAAGTATGTCAACTCAATTGAAACCTGCGAGCATTATACGGTTCATAGAAGGACAATAAAAACTGACAAACATGCTTCGTTCGTTATCGGATTCCCCGAGAGTCTATACGAAACACTCAGCTCGCCAAGTTCGTGGCCACCGGGGGTGAAGCTGTCGGACTGGTTTCTCGTCCGCCCCCGTGCCCCGCGGGGGGACCTGTCTTCGGGAGCCGCGGCCGCTGCGAGCCGCTCCGCGCCGTCAGTCAGTAGCGCCGAGCGCCTGCGCAGGGACAGCGCCTCATAAAGTATGTGTATCGAATGACCTAGGACTAACGGTTTGTCTACAAAACATAGCGTCTATTGATAAAAAGACTCAGAAACTGGAAGTGTTATTGTCAAGTTCGTTAGCGTGTGAAGTAATCGCCATAACTGAGCACTGGCTTAGCGCAGCAAAAATTAAATGTGTAACTTTAGCCGGTTATAAATTAGCGTCATATTTTTGTAGGAAAAATATATCTCACGGCGGATCGTGTCTGTTTGTGAAAGACACTATAAAATGTACGGAAAATATGGACTTGTGTAAACTCTCAGTGGAACAGTACTGCGAGATTTGTGCTATAGATGTAGTGGATTTCAACTTGACAATAATATGTGTTTACAGGACAAATCTCGTCAGCGCTAATGAGTTCCTACCTCACTTAGAAGTACTGTTAACAAAGATCGGTGCTTTAAGCCTCGATTGCATTATAGTGGGTGATTTTAATATTAATTATTTAGATCAATTTAACTGTGACAGGAAGCGACTGTCTGATATGCTGTCATCCCACAGTATGTCCAATGCCGTTGACTTCCCTACCAGAATAACACAGTTAACGTCAACTTGCCTAGATCATCTTTATACTAACTTACCACTGGAAACTGTGTCGACATCTCCGGTGACCACAAACCTTAGCGACCACTTACGGGTCCGTGCGAAGATTTATTGTGGCAAAAGTAAGTCAAATAAAGAATCGAAGCTAGTTAGAGACTTTTCAGCCATGAATAGAAATAACTTTATTTCATCTCTATTGAGTATAGACTGGGAAATGATTAAGCAGCGCAAGCAATCAATGGAATCCCTGTCTTTGTCTATTGTTAATATTATTATTAATCAGCTTGACATCTGCTTTCCATTGAAGAAAGCCAACTATTTGACTACTCCATCGTGGGTTACAGATGAAATTAATGACTTTAGGGTATTATTATTTAATTTGACTGACATTTGCAATAAATTTAATAAAAATGATTCTATACATATATTATTGAATGACATAAATATAAAATATGATGATTTGATTGGATTTAGAAAACATGAATACTATTCAGATATAATACTAAAAAGTAAAAACAAGTGTAAAACAATGTGGCAGGTCGTAAATTCTGAAAGGGGAAAACACAATACATGTTCTATTGATTTTACGGACATCATTATTAATTCTGACGGCCAAAAATTTCAGTCGAAGCAGCAGGCTGTGGACTCGATGAACGCCAGGTATATAGGCGCAGCCTCGGCGTGCGGAGCACCCGCGGCTGATACGCGTAGTGTGCAGGCTGCCTTACGGTCAGCGCGCCCGCCGGCCGACCGTTCGCTACGGTTTGTACCGTTTACTGCGGGTGAGATACACCACATCATTACGAATCGGATACCTCCAAAGCCCTCTAAAGATGCGTATGGTATCTCTATGAAAATTATGGCAATGGCGGCCGGTCCGATGGCACCGATCCTGGCTGGCCTCTTCAATGAGTGCCTGCGCGCTGGTGAATTCCCGACTTGCCTTAAGTTGAGCAAAGTATCGCCTATTTACAAAGGAAAGGGTAGTAGGACCAGCATGGACTCGTATAGACCAGTATCTGTAATACCTGTAATAGCCAAAGTCATGGAGAATGGATTATGCTCTCGGCTAACAACTTACTTGGTCGAAACTGAGGGAATATCCGACAGGCAATATGCGTATCGTAAGGGCCGATCGACAACATCGTTGGCGCGGGAGGTTGTACAGAACGTCGTGGAGGCTAGAGAGAGGAAACAGCAGGTCGCTCTGATCTGCTGCGACCTCTCGAAGGCGTTTGACGTGGCAGACCACGCGGTGCTCACGGCCAAGCTGGAACACTACGGGGTGAGAGGTACTGCGCTCACACTACTATCTAGCATGCTGAGATGTAGGTCTCAGGTAGTTGTGGGAGAAAATGGAAACACCAAATCCTGTCCTTTAACTACGACGATGGGCGTAGCGCAGGGGTCTGCAGTTTCCAATATCTTGTTTACAATGCTGCTGAATGATCTTCCAGAGGCGGTGAGTACTGCGGAGGTATTTATGTACGCGGACGATGTGGTCGCCGTCGTGTCTGGTGCAACAATGGACACCCTAGAGCGTAAACTGAACCTCACAGCAACCAACCTTGCCGAGTGGTTCAAAGCAAACGGGCTTGTCTTAAACACCTCGAAAACGCACTTCATGCACATCTGCCTGTCCGGACGTCCTCCTCGTGCCCTATCGGTTGTCGCTGGCGGGACGCTTATCGATCAGGTTGAGAAGACCACATTCTTAGGTTTTGAGCTTGACAGAGGTCTCACGTGGGAGTCCCACATCGATAAAGTATGTGGAAAGCTTGGTGGAGCTTGCTACGCACTAAGCCGTCTAGCGAGATTCCTGCCAAAGCACGTGGTATGCTCCTGCTACTATGCGACAGTCCACTCATTACTGCAGTACGGAGCCGAACTGTGGGGGCGTGCGGCCGACTGGCAGCGCGCTTTCCGCATGCAGAAGCGCGCTATACGTGCAATGGTGAAGATCCCACAGGACGTCTCTGCGAAACCTCACTTTAAAGAACTGGAAATCCTTACCCTCCCAGGCATTGTGATATTCCAGGTTGCTGTGTACGTGAGGAGTCACTTGGAACTGTTCAGCAGGAATTGTGACACTCATAAATATAATACTCGGCAAGCTGAGAATCTCACCACCCTGCCTCGTACTCTCGCGAAGTCGGGGAAGTTAACGCGCATAATGGGACCGACAGTGTACAACAGTCTTCCTGATATTGTAACAAAAGCAACTAGCCTAACATCATTTAAGAAAAAACTCAAAAAGTGGCTCACTGACAACAGCTTTTACAGCTACGAGGAGTTCTTAGCTTGTAAAAGTGACGCATTACCTATTGTTGTGTAAGTAGATTAAGGCGTTATTAATTAAGTTATCTACCTAATTCAATTTAGATTTAACTTGTCATTTTGAAATGTATCTAAATGTTTACATTAGATTCTTTTTTTTAATTACTAAATTTAACTATTGTGTAAGTACAAACTTGTACTTAAATATGTATAAAAAAGGTGACGTGTTATTCAAGAAATTGATGAAATAAATGATTACTGATTACTGATTACGGAAACCTTAGGTTCTTTGGGCTTCATCATCACCATCAGCCTATATTAGTCCACAGCTGGACATAGGCCTCACCTAATGAACGCCATAGCGCCCTGTCTTCAGCTTGTCGCATCCAGCATCTGCCAGCAGCCTTTCGCAAATTGTCATCCCACCTGGTCGGGGGCGTCCTACACTACGTTTGCTGAGTCGCGGTCTTTACTTAAGAACACGTTTACCCCAGCGGTTATCGGTTCTTCGCGAGATACGGCCGGTCCACTGCCACTTCAGCTTGCTAATTCTTTGGGCTTGTTTCTTTTATATTTTTTTAGTTTCCACTAAACTTGAATGGGAAACATGGTTAATTTAAAGCTGCAGAAAATAATCGAAAATGAACACCTGGAAATCATAATATCTGCAGATCGTGCAAGCATTTCGTCCCGAGGCGAACCTGCAACCGCGTTGCATACTGGCCTTGAACCGCTATGCCTCTGAGGTCGTCAAGAAATTATTTCATTAATTATTTCATAACTAGCTTTAGCCCGCAGCTTTGCTAGCTCTTTTTAATTAGTCTGTGTCCGACCCCGGGATATTATTTACTTCTCTGACAAAATCCATTCAGTCGTTAAGGCATAAAAAAGTAACAGACAGGCAGACATACAAAACAGAGTTTTGAATTTATGTTATCAATATGATAGCACGATTAACGGATTAACGTATAATTAATTAAGTATCTAAATTCATTTTTTTCACTAATAGTTTTGATTGAACTAAGCAAATAATTATTAATTTCATTTAGATTTCAACCACACAGGATATATTTTGTAACCATCAGTTCTTCACCAAACTAGGACCTCTAAATAGCATCTTGTCGTTAACAATAACATTAAAATATTTAATTTCGTTTCGTTACCAAGCCAATGCACTTTAGTAGAGGGTGTATAAAAACCGTTATTAAATCACGCGTCACCTGTGGCCGTGCAACAACGCCAGGAGCCGTGACACCGATAACGTATACGTCAATTAGTACGTAATAACACGTCAAATAATCATGGCACAGTGCGACACACAATAAACAGAAGGGAACAATCGTCGGCAAGATCCTCCTTGTTTGGTCCTTCTTTGGGGGTGTGTCCAGCGGTGGACATGCCATTATAAGAACTGAAGAAGAGAAATCTTTTAAAATAAAGTATAGTGGTGCTAGTTACATCTTTAATATATAACTCAAGAACGACTGGAGCGTTTGAATGATCTTTGATTTATGTCCCGAGCAGCAGAATAACTAATTAAAAATATGAAAAATCCACGAGGGAGAAAATTATGAACAAAATTATTTTCTTATACATTTTTCGTATGTAACGCCATCTATGATTCAAAGGTGGAACGAAGTGTGCCGAACCAGCAGCTAGTAAAATATAAGTATAATTTGTATACCTCAAATACACAATTCAATGTTTCATTACAACACATTTATTAATTAAATTTTTTGGAACTTTGTTAATTATGTTTACTAAAGTATTCAATAATTTATCAGTAGAAATGAAATAACTTGAACCATGTTGATTAGAATTTATAAGAATATTTTGACATGACGTGATATACGATAATTTTATCCAGAAAATAAGAAGTAGGATAAGCTTCTCTCCGTCCGGAACAACTACTGCCGGGGTCGGAAACATAGGTGGTCGTGCCGCAGTCTCGTGCGGCGGCGGCGCGGTCCATGTCACCCATACCTTGAGTCCTCAACGCATTCATCGCTCACCTGGAGGAAGCCGATGTTTGGCTTGTTCGCTGACAGGTGAACTAATAATTATTAGGTATTTTTTGTTTTGTGAACCTCATAATTAATTTAATTTTTCTTTGGTGTTTATAAATTTTACTGACATTTTATATGACTATTGTACATTTGTAACTGTAAGGAAATTTCTTTTCTTTTAGTTTAATGTACTTAATTGGTATTATTTAAATAAATAAATAAACGTTGAACCTTTGCTATTTTGTAAAAATTCTATTATATCCGAATAGGATAAAATTGTGTATACTTACTATAATTTTATTAAAAATCTTTATTAAACCTATGACTTACGCAATTTTACAATAAAATTATTTTTACTCTTAATTCAGTCACAGCAAGGGCAGCAGCTTCCTTCTCTATATTTTCACTGCGATCACCAATTCATCTGCCAAGCGTGGTAGATTAAGCCGTCCCCCCCTTCCTTATTTATGGAGGCAAATTCAGCAGTGGACCTAAATAATGTGTGAAGAGAATTGTGTTTGTATAACCTTCCCTTCTGTATGCTATGCATGGCTCGTCCCCGTGCCGGCGTGGCCGCACGTAATATGCGGTTTTCCGTGTCAAAGCATTTCAATGAAATCACCAATTAATAATTTCTAAAGCAATTGTTGTTTAATTTAAACTTAAATCAAAAACTAATTACAACTTTAAACCCAGCTTTGCTCTTGTTGTCGAGTTTTGTTGACACTGAGTCTGTTTAATCGGAGCTTAGATAACTCTAGTTAGAGAATTTGTCTAGAAATATAATCTATCCACGTTCACAATTTTCTGCAAACAAGATAAACAATCCCGCTGAACTATATTCTTCAGTTGAGCTGTCTCTAGATTGTCTGTAATCGTAAATACTAGTTTGACTTTGTTTACATGCTTTAGTTGTATCTTTGTTTGTAACACAATTTAAAGTATGTTAAGTTTTGAGATTCTTTCTTCAATAAATATTGTTAACGGTTGTATCTGTGTATCGACATAAGCATGTGAATTTTAATTATTTTTGTTTGGATTTATTGACATAATTTGCGGCTAACTCTAAGCTCGACCATACTAAATCAAAACCTCGTGATGTCCACTGCTGAGCGTAAACATGCATCCCGCAAACAAATGGGGTCTGGCTATAACCCCCACGCTTAGCAGGAGTATAAGTTACCGCAGCGGAAGTGTTAAAGTACATAGAAGGAAACTGCCCTTCCTCTGGCAGAGTTCCCTCAGTCGGTTCTTACGACATCCACGGACTAAGTTGCAGGGGTCGATTCTTACTACCGACAGTACTACTTGAGCCATAAATATTCAAGCTAATTTTTCAAATATTCGGCCCGTCAAACCGATACCTACTAAAGTAACTTTCAATAAGTTAAAGCTCCGAATAATTCCAAACCTCAAAAACTCAGAAGTCTAACGACTTTTTTCTTTCAATAATTTAGGGATCCTTGGGAATGGGAATACATGATTTAAAAGACGAGAAAACTATAACGATAGTAACTTAACTAGCTTACTTTCAAGTTAGGTGTAGTAATTTTAGACGTATTGGGTTGTGGTACGAGACGGCTTGGGGTGAAATTGATGATGATGGTGGAACAGAACCTAATTACGGAAATCCGTTCAGTTGTTCTGGCGGTGGCGTGATGAAGTAACATATTATATCCAAACATCTGAACAGCCAAACTTTTTGTCGTTGTAGTAAACTATTTTCATTTAGCCCAATTAAATACTCAAAGATTCGATGCTAAACATTTTAATTGTATAAATATACTCGCAACCTATAATTATTATTTACCATCGCTAAACAGTCATTTTAAATTCACTTGACGTCAATTTTATTGTTTACTTTGTTTTACTTATTTCATTTCAAAATAAAAAAAAATTTCTTCTATTATCTTCATTCACCTTTCTGTTATCTAATTTTACTGTTTTATGTAAAATGTACCGCTGTTAAATTTCTTAAAATATTACCTATTGGGTATAATAGACAACTACGGAACCCTCGCCGCGTTACTCACTCATCTCCAATTTCCTTTCAATAGGTATTTCGCTAAAACTTCAATGTTACGGTACATTACTCATTAAATTTTCAAAAGACCAAAGTTTCAAAGTATTTTTTCAACTTTCCGCAACTTTTGTATAATTCCCACATCAATATTATCGGAGGCTATTGGGCCGTGTTGGGCCATTGGGGAGTTTTGTTCGGCTTTTTGGGTAAATTTTAATGTTTTGGGAAATTCTTGGAGGGTAGAGTATGGACGATAAACAACAAGTACAGTCGACTTCAAAACTTTTAGACGTTCATAAAGGATTCAGATCGTTTGGTAACTCGACAAAATGACAGGTTATGTATGAAAACATCTGCTGTATTTTTACCCGACTACCAACAGGGGAGGGTTATGATTTACCGTTATTTTATTGGTACTCGACTTTCATTCGTCTATCGTCCGTTTTCGATGATTAATTCGAACCGTTTTCGCTACTCGTGTGCAATTATATATGGGTGATGTTTTTGTAAATAGCGATTACCTTGCCGTTATCTCTTTATTTTCTGTTATGTTTATCACTTTTATTACGCCTCCATTCATAAAGACATTTGTTTACATAAAATATCTTGGGCTATAAAACCAAGTACAGCTACGTCTAGTATAGCAAAATTTTTTTTATAGAAGTTGTTTAAGAAAGTTCGATTGTTTTATAATTTTTTTCGCACCTACTGGTTCGATTTTGTTTTTTTTTTCACTAATTATGTAGTATTTTTATTCTGAAATCGTAGGTTGCGGTTAGCTGTAGGTTATACAGGTTCTTTAAACTACATACCGGCTGAAGTTTACTGGTTCATACAGTCGCTGTGCACAGTCATATTCAAACAGTTACTTTATTTTTCAGGGACCTAATCGAATGATTGATTTGCGTAGAAAATAGGGGAGACGAGGCTTACAACAATCCAGCAGTGGGCTTGACAGGGTTTACCTACTCCTATGGGCTGTATGAAAAAATAAGCAAACAGTAAGTTAATAGAAAAGCTAACAAAGCACCCTCCATTAAGCTCAAATACATTTCCAAACCGCCGTGAGCCATACATCAGACATGTTATCAGAAATTGACACAAAACGCTCCGCCATTATGAATAACATTAGCATAATGTACGACTTATCTTCGCGATTGTACCTTGATATAAACATGCTTACGAAGGAGCTTCGATAGGAACCATTCGTTTTGATTAATAACATTTTTTCGCAAACTATTTTTACATTTTAGAATGGCTTCATGATGTACTTATCGCTTCGACCAGACGCTCAGAATGGGTAGATTTATACCTTAAAATTAATTTCATAAAAGACAGTGTAGTTGGATTATCCATTTGTAACGACATATAACTTTGACAACTTTTTTAACCCCTAGGTTTTTTTGGGTGGTTTTGGAAATGTTACCTCTTTAAAGGTAACGTGGTGGTCATGTAAGTCAATTTAACATTTTGTTTCACCAAAAGTTAAAGCTTAAATATCAAAAGCCTTTTCAGGAAGAAACGTGAGTTTTTAAAAATCCATAAACATATCAGAGCTTCCGCAGAATATAAAAGCACTTCGTTAGCACATAATGTTTGTTAGTGCAAGCCTCCCACCGCAACCGCAACCGCCGACCACTAAATAAAACTAAAAAGATTTATTTTCCCTCGGGCACCGGCCAGCGAATATTCAATATCATTGGTACATCTCTACCTGTAGAAACGAGGTGTTGGGTTACTTACAGCCAGGGGCGTAAGTCGCTGAACACGTGTTGTCGACTTGTCAACATTATTATGATACATGTCAATATGATTATGGCTGTAGATTGGTGTGGTGTGTGGGCAGGTACTTAGTACTTTCTTCTTACTTTGATTGTGTGTAGTTTTGGTACGATTTAATTTGTTTTAGATTCTTCGTGTAATAATTTATATGAGTATATGTATTAATACATATATATAATATATTGTATAAGTCATCTCATAAAACATTTTTTAAACCTGTTTATGGCCTGATAAATTTTCTACACAGAATCTCAGTGGCTCGCTCATACAAATATCTTTTCGCCGCTCATCATAAGCACACATTTGTCTAATTCCCAGCAATGGGCGTACATATGTGATTCCTTCCCCGAACTAAGGAGTGCTGTCATAATCCCCTTGCTTGTCAGGCAGATTGGTGATAGCGGCGAAGGATGGATGCACAGAAGCAAGCTGCTGCTCTTCCTCGGGTAGGTTCCTTTACTCAGCTCTTACGACATCCACGGACTGAGTTAGAGGGGTCGATAACGCCGCGACCCCACGGCCCCACGGACCTAACGGCTTATTCAATACTCGTTGTTTTTTTCTGCGCACGTTCAAAATGCAGTGGCCAATAAAATAGTCACTTACATAATGCCATACATAGATCTGCTCAACGGTATGTCTTTCCTTATCTTCGACCATTTAACCATATTAACTTTGATACAACAGTCGCAAGCCACTTATTCCATAAACTGCTGAACATATATTAAGTCGTTTTGGAAAACAATTGATGTGTAGCGACTGTGGTTGCTGACTGTACAACGTTAGGTATACCTAGCTTGTAGGTGGTGTTAGATGATCTTAGAGTCAATGAGGTTGGGTGTGATAGAGCAAGGAGAAAGGTTAATCATTCGCAAAAAAAAAACATTGATCTCAATAAACTTCTTTCGTAAAGGTGAAAAACAATTGCCTTAAACCAATGTAATGGATGATTCATATTTAAACAATTGATAATACCTTAGAATGTAGAGTTTTTTTTAAAAAGCCTGTTAAGGAGATCTAGGTTCTGTTCACGGCTTGGCCCACGCTTTTGAAGCCCGTTCCCGGGATCGAGTCCTATCCCATGTCCGTCCCCGGGATACTATTTACCTTCCTGCCAAATTTTATCAAGATCCGTTTAGCCATTCAAGAGTGAAAAGGTTACAGACAGACAGTTTAAAAATTATAATGTAAGTATGGATATGAATTAAAATAAAATAAACCTTTAGGAAAGAACCATCCATTTGAACACAATCTTACACTATTTATAAGTAATAACCTAAATCTCTATTCTGATAAGTTTTCATAATAGAGCCTTACCTAGGTTTAACGATCTACAAAGAAAGAAATATCTCACTAGATCCATTATGGATCTGGACATAGATCTACTGAGATTGAAGGAATTATTAACACTTACCTCCAGGGATATCATATTTGAGTCGTCGAAGCCCAAACCAGTCGAATGAATTCCCAACATCATTAAAAATACCGGCCGGCTAAACAAATTTTCATGAAATACAAATTTTGTGCCTAATTAACATTTCATAGCCGGTCTGCAATGAAAATGGAACTTACTTTGGCTAAATAATTTATAGTAATGTTTTGTAGAACAATTTCAAAAACCCATTTGAAATGTTAGTGCTATAACGGAATAGGTAAATTATGTTTTGATAACACGACATGTCCTGTTTTAAACAAACACGAACATTAAAACCAGAAATAATACTTTATATTCTGATTATTATATAACTAGCGTCCGCCTGCGGCCTCTCTGTTTCTGGGATAAAAAGCTTGCAATTTAATTTGACAAATCGGAGTGTTGGGAGACTCAATGGACTGACGCCTTTGTTGCGATCGCAGGACCGCGAATGGCCTCATATAGTATTGGGGAGGCCTATGTCCAGCAGTGGACGTGTGTGGGCTCATGTGAAGAATTCAGGTCAGAGCTACCTATGTGCAATATTTCAGTCCGATCGGTTTTGCCGTGAAGAGGAAGCAACATCCAAACAACTAACTTGAACATCCAAACGTCTAAACTTTCGCATTTACAATATTTTGTGTAGGTGATTAAAATGTCAATAATAAATCAGATATGGATCGGTTGAGCTAACTATGTACAGTTAGCTGTTTGCAACAGTCTGCAGTTACCTCAGTTGTTTCAATTGTTGGTAAATACTAGTTGTAATTTGTTTCTATTATTTGTTTGTAATTTTCTTTTTCGCATTTCTTTGATAATAAAGATTATAAATTAAAATTATTACGTACATAAAGTTTTCAGTTCTTGGAATGTACTCGTAACGAAAATAACGTTAAATTTTCCTAAAACATTGTACTAGACGCTTATTGAATATCAAATCAGAATAGAAACATCAAAAGCGTTTGAAAAATACGACAGCTCGACATTTTAATTACAAAAATGTAATGTCACTGAATTCTGAATTAAATGTTTTGTAAATGGAACTTAATTTTTAAATGAAATTGTTTTAATTAGAGAATCAGTAATTACTGTTCGTCCTAAGCAAACAGCAGTCGATGCGATTGCTTTATTTAAAATGTATCTCGTTTTTCTCTTTGCGGGCAAACGTTTTACTTGTAACAGGCACATCGTCGGGGACACTGACTCACTACTTTATTCTTCTTTTAATTTGTTTGATCAAGGATTTTGGTGAATCAAATTAAAAAAAACATCAAATTATTTATTGCAAAGTTGGTGTCTTGTACAGACCTGCATCACCTTCTTCGCCATCCTATGTAATTATCACTGCTTTTAAATATAGTGGGACAATAGTAAGCCCTCGGAAATAAAATTTACATTTGATTAGCCCGGTTTTGTTTTCTATACAAAACAAAAAGAATCACCAATATCGGCCTACAATAGTTGATGGCGACATCGGCGAAACTTACAAAAGAAACATACGTACAGTCGAACATAGGAACTCACCCTTTTTTTAGAAGTTGGTTAAAAAGAACATTACGCAAAATTTTCAAAATTTCGTCCGATCCTTTTTTAAAAAGGAATAGTTTCCTTACTTTACAATTATAACAACATCATACATTTTGTAGTTTCCACGAAAACTCCCTTCATTTAGATTGTCCGGTGGTTTTCATGACCTTTTCCATTTACTTTTGTTGCTCAAAGTTTTCATAGCCCGAGGAAGCTTGTACGTCCTTCCTGTCAAATTATTTTCTAAAAGTTATATAATTTAGGAAAACCTAACTTGAATTATTGAATCGTGATGATAAGGGAAATGAAATTACATTGTTTACTTTATATTTACGTTATTTTATAATAACTAATAAAATACCTTAATGTACTAAAAGGAATGTTAAATCGTTTGAACATGAAAAATGTATGTTTGTAACCAACTGACATTTAGAGCTTTCAGAGCTTTCGCGAGGTTAAAATTAGAACGATGAACAAATCCGCCCAACACAACATAACCCCAGAGGACAGCAATTTGAATTTGGAATAAAAAAGAAATCTAGCAAAGATCATCAATCTATTCCGAATCGAGGTCGCACGAAAAGTCACATGAATAAAAAAACTAAAATAACTCACGTTGACGTAATGTTCCGAACCGCACCAGCACTATTATTTACATCCTTTGCACAACACTATTTCACATAATAATGCCACTGTTTTTTCGGAACACGCGTAGGTATCGGATTTGAAAATGGCGCCGTGCGTGCGACCGCTCGCGCGCACTGCCCGAGACTGACTGAGCCCCGGCAGGGTGGGGGTGTGTGGGTGGCTGTAGGGGTAGTTGCCTCCGTGTGTGAGTGCTCTTCAGGTCACCAGAATTCGGTGAAGACAGCTCTAGAGTGGCATGCCCTATTTCTGCTACTCACTGAGCTTTTTTAGCTTTAGCTTGAGCTTTCCTAGAATTTGATTTCAATGTTGTCGGAATTCCATCGGTACCAAGGCATAGGTACCTTCGGTTTATCCTTTCGGTTTGGGTATTTGGAGATGGAAAGCATTCGAATGTCGCGTAATTGAGTTGAATCTGGAACGAGTGGGAATCTTGAGAGCAATGATGCTCGTAGCGAGTTATTTTAGAATATTCAATTAAATTCGCGCTTCGGCAAATACTTATCATTACTGAGAATAGCTTTCCCGAATTAGAATCTGAATTATTATTATCTATAATTTTAATATGGATATACAGACAAATAATAGATTCAGGCGTTACTTTGCGGAAATCTATTGCAAAATATAAGGATGAAAATATTTAGTAACAATTCCGCGAAAAAAACCTTCTCCGATAAGTTCTAACAATATGTAGTCCGCGTTGTAGAAAAAAAAACGACGCCAACTACAAAAATACCTAACAAACAAAGAAAGACGTCTTGCTTTGATAGGTATTTTTTCATTTTGTGCCAGGTGCGCAGGACATATAGTTCACAAGTGTGTGCAAAAACACAGGTGCTCTGTTTATTCACTTACTCACATAATCCGATGGGACAACAGTCCGACACGACCAGGAAGAGGTCGGGCGCAGGACCAACGGCATTGCGTGTTTTCCGAGCTTCTGCTCTAGATAATTAGTTGTCGAAAGGAAATATCGACAAATTAGCGAAAAATATTGTTTTGTTAAGCCCATAATTAAGTCATGGGATATCTTACTGATAAAAAACCAGAGCTTCCTCATTACTCTGCCTCAAAGAACAGCGACCGCATGTTTAGACTAACCAGCGCAGCGCGACTTCTCCCCTGCTAAACAGGATTCACTGTCTCTTTAGCGGAAACTTTCATAGATTATTACATTATGGCACGATCTAAACATAAATATTAATTCATTTTCTTTAAATAAAGTAGAATAAGTTACCCGCTGTAACATTAGCTATCCAGTGTCACAATGCCAGTGAAAATCCCGTCAAAATCGGTTCAGCTGTTTCAAAGATTACCCGAATCAAACAAAGACACAGACAACCTTTTTAATTATTGGTGTTTTGTTAAAGGTAGATAGATATAAGTAGTTTAACTTTAAATATCCAGGAAACTATTATTTTATCATAGTAAACATACATTTTAATGTCAATATTTACTATAGATTATTGTAGCACAATTTTTTTTTATATATTAGCATATATGAAAAATTTAATAAAAATTGATTGACTTTTAATATTATTAAAATTTTCAAAGTATTTTTGAATAAAGTATTTGGACTCCAAAGGATTTGTTTTACAACTTTGCTACATTGAAATACAGATTATAACCAACATTTGCTATTCCTGAGTACCTACATTACTTAAGCTGAAGACAGGGCGCTATGGCGCTCATTCGGGCAGGCCTATGTCCATCGGTGGACTAGCATAGGCTGATGATGGTAATGATGAAATACATTACTATTTCGTTCAGTGTTAGTGGTTTAGACAGATCCGTCGAGCTGCGGTGTCGACAAATGGATGCGTCAATCACACAACCACATCTGTAGGTTGTTTGTAGAGCTCTATCTCATCTATAACTGTGTAGCTTGTCGCGACGTAAGAATTCACCCCTCTAACTCAGTCAGTGGATATCGTATGAGCCGGAAGAACTTTCTTTTATGTGTTTTTAACCGGCTTCGAAACAGGAGGTTGTAGGATATATGTATATGGTAACATGTTAAGCCGTAAGTACCTATGTATAGAAAAAAAAAAAGTATGTATACTTTTTAATTATAATATTTTTTAATGTAGGTTCATCCAGGACCGATTGATTGTTTTACAATCATCCGAGACTGCATTCACCATCCCTCTAATGTAACCTAGTTATTGTAACCTATAAAGAACTTGAAACGTAGGGTGCAGCTAACGTCTGTTCTGTGCTCTTGTACTGTACCTACTCTATGGTCCTTGCGGCTTGTGTTTTGTTTTCTTTGATTGGGAATTGACGGTTCTTTTATATTTTCAACAATAGGCACAGAAATGGTGATCGACCTTTCTACGTACAAAAAGCTCTATGGCCTTGTTTTTTACTACAAAAAGTTTCAAAGTTTGAAGTGAGTAGTGTCTATATTGATAAAAGTTTGTATTACTTTGAATACTTATGTAGGTTTTTCATGTTTTTGGTATCCATGATAATGATTAAGTTAAAACTTTGCTTTTAGCAAAAGATGTTGCAAAACAATGTCTTTGCATTTAAAAACTAACATCTAAATTTAATAGATTTCCCAGGAGTATCAAAATAGAGAAATTCTAATCCAGAAACGATTATCTATTCCCGTTTTTATCTCTTCACAGTTGACCGCACGCGCCCGACATCTGTGCCCTTGGAGTCTCAGAGAGGTGGCAGCAAGCTATGGCTCAGGGTAGAGTGAACGCCGCATTATTTAATTTTCGTTATGATTATTAGAGCTCAGTAACGACTAAATGATCACTTACAAACTGTTCTGGATGATGATGATGTCTTCCTTGCCTTTCATGCGCGGTGGCCAGTTCACCTTGTACGGTTCCTGAGATACAGCTTGATGACAGCCGGACGAACAGACAGCAGATACTTAGTAATATATAAATAAGTTTCAGACTTCATAGGTCCAGGAACAGGATACCGTTGGAACCCTTTGGGTAGAACACCCTAAAAACAACAAAATGGGAATTTCCCTTGTTCCACGAACATGTTTTTTTTCTAGTTGAAATATTTGTACGGACTCAAGCGCGCCGTGCCGGTACCGGTACCTACACGAGAAACATTGATACCAATCGAAAACGTCCTCTAGACGCTGCCCCGCTGTATGTCAATATGAATATAGCTAGGTAAATATTTATATAGGGAATCAAGTAAGAACTAGAGATAACTGCAGGCTGTAAACAATCTAGAGGTATCGCAATTGATGCATATTTGAATACCAATCGGAAGCGTCCCCAAAACACTGTCTGCATTGCCCCGCTGCATGATGGCGCGGTATGGTTGTTTGTTCATACCTGAGCTGTTGAACCCTCGTGTACACTACTCCTCTACGTCCTTCCAACGGCTCCCGACACCTGTCGACTCCCGACATGCGACTGCAGGTGCTCGCGAGACAGAGGTGGTCTGTCTCTTTCTAGCACGGCTAAAGACACCTTGCTTGCTTTTGGTATTCGTCAAAGTTTAAATAATCTTGTGAAATGACATGGCCGATTTTTTTTAATATACATACATCTTTGAAACAATCATGATTATTGATCATTAAAATTATGTTTTATGTATTTTTTATGTATAAGTCAAACATTATACATAAGCTCAACTGATCCATATCAATACCAGTCGCGCGCGTGCCCAAGACGCTGGCTGCATTGCCTCGCTGTATGGCGATGCTGATGCGCTGCGCCAGATACTCACCAGCTCTCGGGTCAAGCGTCGCACAGACCAGACGCTCAGATAATTTTTAAAAACCCGGAGAGCCTCGGTACCCCATGGACCGGGTCTCGACTCTTAGGGCAGCAAATGCTATTTTAGATACTTCATCATATTAGCCCATACACGTCCACGGCTGGACATAGGCCTCCCCCATACGACACCACAAAGAGCGGTCCTGAGCCGCCTCCATCCATCGACTCCCTGCGACCGCTCTACAATGTCGTCAGTCCATCGAGTTGATGGTCTCCCAACACTCCTTATTTTAGATACTTACGGGTAAATGATTTGAAATTTCAATATACAATCCATAAAAGATAGGTTCGATATACCAATGGGTAACCTTTCAACCTACAGCACGGATGTTTTCGACTGGTCTGCAAAACTATCTAGCAGTGTGGCCTTGCCAGTGCCTGTGCCAGTGCCTGTGCCAGTGCCTATGCCAGTGCCTGTGCCAGTGCCTGTGCCAGTGCCTGTGCCAGTGCTAGTGCCAGTGCCCGTGTGTGCTCAGTCATATTTAACGAGGTTATTAAATAAAATCTTATAGTTTGTTTACTGTACAACTATTTCTGTCTTTAGGTATAAGGTCATTGCTTCAAATTCCATCATCCCGGAATTCAACGTATTAATATAAATTCTTATAAATTGTAACTCTGTAATTGTCTGTCTATCTGTCTGTCCCTTTCAAGCCTAAACGTCTTAACAGATCTTAATGAAATTTGGCAGGGAGGTAAATGGAATCCTGGAGACGGACATGGGATACTTCAACAATTCGTGCGGAGCCGCGGTAAGTAGCTAGTATTGCGTATGTTTAAGTAGATATTGGATCCAAATATTTGTCATTAAAAAGAAATACCCTAAAGGTACATGTTTGTACTAAATAATTAAGATTTAAGGTCTCTGTTTTTGTTGAATCAGTTGAGCTAGGTACCTGTTGATCGTAATTGTTTTATTGTTGCATTTATTTTTCTTGTGTGTAATTTCATATTTTGTATATTTTAAGATTGTAATGGTTAGTTATTAACTTATTATTAGATAGAAACGTCACAACTAATACACCTACTATATAATAATAATAACAAAAAATATATTTTCTAAAAGTCTAAGCCGTCATCAGAAGGCAGAGTGCCCAGAATGCTGGCAGCATTGCCACGTTGAACGGCAATGCTGATTCGTTGAACGTAATAAAAGTCAGCATTCCGATCACCTGTGGACTCTATGAGAAGCTTGTTTTATTAATGTAATGAACATAGTAGGCACAACGTTTTGTAGATGGTGGTGATCTTTGTGATCTAGTGAAAATAAATACTTTTAATTTAAATAAAATGTCATGCAAATAATTTTATTGTTTTGAAAAACGAATAATCGACTTAAGTAACTGTAGATTATAAGGATGAAAATATTTAGTAACAATTCCGCGAAAAAACCTTCTCCGATAAGTTCTAACGAAATGTGAAAAACGACGCCAACTACAAAATGAAAAATACCTAATATTTTGTAATGGATTTCCGCAAAGTAATGCCTGAATCTATTATTTACCTATAGATTGTTTGCAACAGTCTGCAATCAGCTGGATTGTTTCAATTGTAAATACTAGTTTTAATTTAATTCTATTTGATTGTAATTTTCTTTAAAGACTTATATAACTGAATGCAAGCTTTAATTGAACTTGTCCTGTTAGGCGTGGAACAAATCTCGCAACTGAATTTTAGACCGGTTATCCTCAACTGATGGAGCTGAAAAATGGCATTCTTATGTTATGTGATGTGATGGTACCATCGAGCTGGTCTGATCATGGAGACATGAGGTGGTCACAGGAACTCCTGAACGAAACGACTGAACCCCATCGAGATTGGGTTCTTTGGATATTTCATCCCGAGCACTTTGCTCCTAGATCATTGTAAAAGCTTGTATCAACATATAAAAAAAACTTCTAGCTTCTGAATGCGTGTTTTTCCTGGACAAAAAGAAATATGTGTCGCTTCCCAGAATTCCATTTGGTAGAGTAGGTAATCTATCTTCTTCTCTCCCAAATCCATGAGGCGTCGTCGTTCAGCTGTTTTGAGCAGGCAGATACAGATACTTTCGTATTTCAGAATGACTCTAGAAAAGTAAATAAAAAAAACAAAATAAATAAAATGCTGTTTTTCTGAAGCGTATTCCATGAAAACGATCTCGTAATCACATGAATTGAAAAACACTAAAAACGGTATCTACAGCTTCACTTACGTATTTCAGAATGGCTCTATAAAAGTCATCATCAGGCCGTTGACCCCCACTGCTGGGTATAGGCCTCCTCTTTTACGCGCCAGTTAACTCGGTCCTAGCCCAAGTAGCATTTTACTCCATTTAAGAGTACACATTTAGTTCCCATGTGTACTTGAAGCATTACTACAGTTCACACGTGATGTACAAGCTGCATTATTGCGATATATAACACCTATAGCTGTCTAAGGGACTTATAGGAGTGTAGAGTTATACTTTTATACGATTGTTGGTGTTATAATACTCTAACAACTATCCTTTAGTCAGCCGTCTGACTAAGAGCATTACAGGAGGGTAGAGATACGGCAACCGCTGTTTAACGGCCTACTTGTGCGATGTTATAGAGCTAGCATTTTAATAGAGCACACGTGGTCATTTATAAAGCCAAAGGCTGTTATGTTTACTCGTTTTAGACTATTATACAGCTAGTAGCTGTAGTAGGACTTGTTTGTGATCATAAAATAACCTTCTATTACTATCTGTACAGAAGTGTTTAAATGGTTCACATGTGCACTGTAGGCTGTTAAAAGGAGTATATGTGTTGTCCATTAACATCAATAGCTGTTTATTTGTCCACAAGTACTACTCTTATTTGCTGTAAGCTGAACATGACTGTGAATGTGATATTCTATTACACTTATCCCACAAGCTGTGTTTATTACGTCGCGTGCATAAATTGTGAAAATGGACAGAAAATCTTGGAAAGTAAGAGCGAGAACCGGGGGAATAAGGAGAAAAATTTCAAAAGAATATTCGAAAATGAACAGTCGATTGACAACGACGCCCGAAAATGAGCCCGTCGATACGGCTTCAACAAGTGCGACAGCAACAGTTGTTCATGGTGGTTCTGTACATGATGCAGAGGAAAATGTGCCTGAACCTGAAAGTTCCCTTCAAAATATACAGATATCAGAGTGTGGTGATTGCAGTTCTAGTACTGAACCATATTTTGCAGAATTTTAACAGATAAATATCAGAAATAACAGTTATTTATTTATCACTAAATAAAAGGAATAATATTAGGTTATTTATCTGATTAATTCTGCAAAATATGGTTACACTATTACACTTGCCGACTCGGCGCTTACGGTGCTGACAGGTGTATGTTCACCTTTAAAATATTGTAAACAGTGTTTGTTACTATGGCTGAGTGACAACTATTATTTTCTGTCCTTTTCTGTCGCAGGGCATAATGTTGTCCCTCTTTATGTAGTTTGTTTACATTCTTTTAAATACCTCCTTGAACAGAGTAGTGTTTTTTGTAAGTGTAAATACTCTGAAACCAAACTGTGTGTCTTACACGAAATTAAAAAGTATTTTTTGTTAGATTGTTACAAAATTTTTAGGTACTTTAGGTATTCATACTTGACTTAGTACCTGGGCTAGGCGATTTAACGGACAATAATTATTATTGCTTTGCCAAAAAAGGGCAAACAGAAGAATTATCGATGTCGTAACAATAGGTAGGTATAAGTAACAGTATTTAAAAAACAAATTTGTAAATTTTTCTGAATAAAGGCTTGAAATGAAATGAATTATTATTGCGGATCTCTAAAATTGCAGTATATTGAAAGACGAATACGATGGTACACAATTGACCTAAACTACATCTTAAAGCTGTACATAAGTTCACATTCGAATAAATTTATAGCCATTGGCTCTGTAGTGGTACAAATGTGGGACTTCATATAGATAACAGCATTCTAACAGAACACATGTGAACCTATATACCGCTAACCGCATTAAATTGGAGTTATAACAGTTCACATAGTCGTATTTCATTTCCACCATTTTGTTCTCGTGACCTAAAATGTTTACCAAATAAATCTCCAATATTATCATGCAGATTTATCACAAAATACGCAGATAGAGCGATTGAGTTTTGTTTCATGTTATATTTAATTACCGCAGTTTAATTATAATGCCAATATAATATCAAAAACTGAAAATTGTAGATTTCCTCTCAGCCGGTTTTAAATATTTAAAAATGAATATCGCGTTTTTACAGAGGCGCGTGAATATTTTAGCTGTAAATATGTATACATTTCACGAAAAAGTTGCATTCCCATGGCATTAACAGCTAATTACCGCGTGTTATCATAAACTTTTATCCAATTGATATCCGCCGGAGTTTGTATTTCATGATGGCAAACACAAAACCAATCTAATGAGTAATTCATAAAATAAAGAAATAATTTAGTACACACGTGATTTTAGGGTAGCAGTGGAGTACGTTTGTGGGATGTTATAACTGTGAAGGCTGTATATTGAGCCACTTGTTACTCTTTATTACACTCATGTACTTTGTATGGTTCACACTGCGTCCCATATAGTGCCGTAAGTCAGCCTTAAGTCCCATGTTACTACTTAAACAGCTATTATAATGCTATTATACAGCTAATGTACAGCTATAGTGAACTTAAGGCTGTCTAATTTGTGCCCAAACTGGCTGTATAAGAGCATTATAGCAAGCTATACAGCTCTTATACAGCTGACTTACACAGCTTGTGGAGTACATGTGAACCACTAGACATCTTTTATAGAACCCCGAATGCTACTTGGGAGTCCATATAAAAGTCGATAAAAAAAAACTTTTGCCTTCAAAGTGCAATTCCACGAAATCGAAACCCCTATCACTGGCATAAATAAACAAAACTAAAAACCTATACCACTAAAACATCTCTATCTCTAAATGTTGCCATTGTCCTTTTCCCCAATGCCCCCCTCCCCCTCCCCACCACCCGGTTATTAACCAATCAGCATCCACTTACGGAAGTTAAAGAATATGCAGATTGAAACAAAAAGCGATAATCGTTGATTTCTGTCCGCGCATGAATATTCATCGCGGCGGGACATCGCACCGCAGGCGACGCTGCTGGGTACCCGCTACCCAGCAAGTGAGTACCTATACAAGTGAGTGAAACCATGTACCTGCTATAAGCCAAACTTGATCTAGAATGTGTGTAAACATCCACCACACAAACAATTAAAATCGCTTGCTTGGCGTCCGGTTTCAGATATCGTAAAATTGTAAGCAATATTTATTGAAAGGAAGATCTCGAACGACTCGTTATGTAAATTGCGTTAAAAAGACGCGACAACAGAGTGAATTATAGGTGGTTTATTTATAAATATACTGTAGGTATTGTGTAGGTAGAGGTTGGACAGTATACCTACCTACCTACTCCTACCATTAGGCCCTCCCCTCCTGATTGTATGGGCTACTCAAACTCTACACTGAGCATCACACAAGATTCGATTTTGAGCATTTGCTGCAGAGGAATCAGTTGTTTTTTAACCGATTTCGAAAAAAGAAGGAGTTTCTTTGTTCGTCTTTATGTATTTATTTATGTAAGTTCTGATTTTGAAAATTCTTTCGGTTCTGTATAGAGATAGTCCTTTAACAATTTACTAACGAGGGATTTGTTTTTAACCCGCAAAACTTGAAATCAGTGAATATAATATACACCTAAATCTTTGTGTTAATTTTAAATTACTATCTATGAAGCAATAAACACATATAATTTTAAATGTTTTTTCATAACATTTAATTACTAACATAGCATATTAATGTGAGACAAAGTGTGAATCATGTTAAATTACATGAGAGAATGCTCGCGGTGAGGAAGCCCCGAGTTAATAAGGTGGTTCGAAACGGGTTGGCGCGAGGTTCAAATTCTTTTTTGGGGTTTTTAATTTTTTCTGCGTTCTACAAGCAATAAAACTAGCGGAAAAATAATTGGCCGCAAATCGTTAACAATTTTCTATGAACTCATGATAAAATCATTTGTGTTTTGGGAGCATTTGGGAAAATGTTGATTTTTGGCACAGAAAATCTCATATTTTCCCAAATGGTCCAAAAATACCAGTGGGCAAACTGAATACAGGCATTGTTTGTAACAGGCACACAGGCATTGTTTGTTGTGTGTTGTTGTTGTTAAATGAGCGCTATGGCGCTCATTTAACTGTTACAAACAATCTAGAGGTAGCTCAACTGATCCATATCAATACCAATCAAGAGCACTCCTAAGATGTGGGCAAGTAAGCGAAGCTTGTGCAACTAGATAACTGATATTTTTTTATTGAAAAAACAAATATTTGAAATGGACAAATATTTATAATTGAAAGAAATGAGAAAGGCCTTTATCAGAAGTAAAAAAAATTTGACAAAAAAGTGCTTCTTCATTTTTGCGCTCAAATTCTTCTTTTACGATTGCGAGATAATTATTAAGTGCTACTTAATAATTAATTCTTTTACGATTGCGAGATAATTATTAAGTGCTACTTAATAATTATCTCGCAATCGTAAAAGAAGAATTTGAGCGCAAAAATGAAGAAGCACTTTTTTGTCAAATTTTTTTTACTTCTGGGTAAAGGCCTTTCTCATTTCTTTCAATTATAAATATTTGTCCATACAAATACTTGTATGATGTGCAAATATTTGTTTTTTCAATAAAAAAATATCAGTTATCTAGTTGCACAAGCTTCGCTTACTTGCGGCTACATGATGCTGAGGTTATCGTCCAGCATTATTTACCTATTGATTTCTCATTACTTTTTTGATAGGTAACGCATGTACCATCTCTTGCATAAGAAAAACTTAAATCGTACTATTATTGGTACGAACCTCCGGTTTTAAACAAATCCTCTGTCACCAAAGGCTTTTGTTAAGGTGTACCAGTAAACTATTACTAGAATTCCCACACAATTTGCCAAAATACCACAAACTAATGACAAAGGCTGTGCGCACACGCCTCTCTCCTCGTCAGCGAATCACTGGCCAGCGTTTAGCGCAGGTGGCTTGTGATTGGTCCATTATGGAGGCTTCTTTTAATCGTACAAACCAAAGTGCAAACATTCACAGCTCAAGACTTGTGTCTCTGATCTTTTTACTAGAGTTTTCATCCAATCGCATCACACTAATATAAAAATGCGAATGTTTGGATGGTATATATGTTTATCTACCCAAATATCATAAACCCTCTCTAATGCGTTCAAAAACCATAGGCAATGACCAGCATTACCAACCAACAGAAATAAACGGAACTGTAATGAACTCATAACCTACTGAAAACCGTAGGTTATAGAGTTTAAATTAGGAATAGGTGTCAAATTCAAGTGAGTGCTATACTAGTATCTACATTCTACCTATAAATCGCACGACATTTTGATCTCGAGTGAGATGAGACAAGAATAGTGACTTTGTTCGTTTGTCTATGATTTAAAAAAAAATACAGATATTCGAAACGCCGCGCCGCCATTTCGAGCTGTCATTTGTTCGTTAGCTTTTTATTTCCAGTTACGAGTAGACAAATTTTCTGATAAGTTGAATAAGTTCTTTATTTCTGTCGAAAATGAGTGATAGTGACTCAGAGCAACTGTCAATGTTAACTACCATTACTATAATAAATAATTTGCTTCTGTATGTGTTCAATTTATTTTTTACTGCATTACACTGGTAACAATGCTGGTCATTTACCTATGGTTCCTGAACCCATCATAGAGCCCTTATGATATTTGGGTAGATAAAGTAGTGTATGCAACTGTACATAATTAGGCATTACAACACTCGTGTGATGCTATTAAGAAACTCGCCTTCGGCTCGTTTCTTAAACCCACACTTGTGTTGTAATGCCCTCCATTATGCACAGTTGCATAAACTACTATTTTTACGTCTTCACACCCACACTACAGAATGGATCGGGCTGTTTTTTTTTAGATGTAGGTCTAGACCATAAAACAAAGGCTACTACAACTACACATACATTTTATCCATAGAATCCTAGAACCATGGTATATAAATAAAAAATAACCTTTAGGTATAGTTTTTCATAGAAAAGACTCATGCGAATCCGCGGTCACAAACTAGTACCTACTAGATAGCAGATTTCAGGTTTTTAGGCGTTACCTACTAATGTTCGTTACCTACTAATGTTCGTTGCTGTTGAAATTTTCTCCTTCTCTTTTTGATTCACTAATCAGTGAAGTGAAGTGAAGTGAAGTGAAGTGAAGTGAAGTGAAGTGAAGTGAAGTGGAAGATCAGAGAAACTCTTAGTTTTTTTTTTAATATTCAATTCGAAGTTACACTTTTAGTTTTTAATTTTTACTTTTCAATACCTTGATTGCGCGTAGCTTTTTTTTTACCTAGATCTCACTAATAATTAAATAACTAAAAATTAATATAAATTAGAACGGGCTTTAAAGCTAAAGCTAATGGAAAAAAGTCGAAAAATCTAAGAAAAAATTCCTGAAAACAGCCGAGTGGCTTCTTGGGGTTAAAAAAGCGTCTAAGCTATTGTATTGTATTCCAAACGCCCAGATACCACATGGCACACAGTCTGCCGAACACCCTGTATAGACAGGGCTAATGATAATGAATAGATACAGATAAAATATTAGGCTGAACAAGAGAATCCGCGGGAAAACATTGTCTTCCTTCTCTATTTCTGTCCACCTAGATGGAAAACATATTGAAATGGAATCTCGTTATTACAGCTTAGACGAGCGTAAAAATAATGGCACCTCTCCTACCTCATATATTATCTACAACATGCTTGTTAAAACTTTGCCTAACTCGCTCCTGACGCAGGGTTACAATAACCCTCGGTTACTGACACAAACACCAAGTATAACACGCGGCTTTGCACGCGCTATTTCTGTATAAAAATTTGGTGTATGTACTATCATCAAAATGATGCGATACTAACGGTAAAAGATTAAGCGGATACCCAGAGACTGCCGAAAAACATGGCCTGAAAAAGCCCAGAACAGATAGGAATGGAACAACTTTGAGGAAGCCTGTACCTTGCCAATTCTGCTAACCAATCGCTTTCATATGACAATGGCATGGTCGCAGAATCGTGCACAGATGAAAGAAACTCTAGATAGTGCGTGAGGTACTATTTGCACGGAGAGATTGATTCTAATGGTTTCAACCTAGACACCGGTCACGCGTCCTTCCATCTGTAGTTTTCATTAAAGGTAATATAAGAAGATGTAATTCTGGGACGATACCATTGTTAAGGTGAACCGGTTGATTCAGTGGAATCCGGCCCCAAAATGGTTTAAGCATTACGTACATGTCAATTTTCAGTTTAGTAACAGACCAAACAAATTTACCTACTTTTGCACTAATATGAAAGCTGATATAAGTACATGTTTGTTTATGTCAAAACAACTACTACTATACTTACATATATTTTCGAAATAGAGACGCCATCAAAAAAACTTACATTAAAAATTTTATGTAGGTACCTAACTGGAAAATAACGCAACCGAGATTTGTTGGTAAATTTTGTCGACAGGTTATTATGAAGTTGATTGCCAAAGGGCTAAGAGAGAGTAGGGCATTGTTGATGACGTTCGCTTTTGCAAAATGTTCATAAATTAATGTATAATACAGTCTACAGGGCTTAAAGTTGCGCGCGGTTTCCCGGCATTTTTTTATAAATGCCGTGAAACCGCGCGCAACCTGGTGGGCGGCAGCTAGTCAACATTTATAGTATAGGGGTCCATTCACACAGCGGATCTGTTTTTACAGGGCCGTTTTTTACGGATTTTTCAGTACTGGAAACAATCGTTAACTGTATCCGGAATAGTTACTGTAGGGTGTGTGAACTCGCCCCTGCAACGAGATACGCCATCACGGAAAAAAACTGATGCTGTGTGCGTATTTAAGCGCGTAGTGTGTATTTAAGTACCTAAAAGGGTATTCTTGCGAACTATTCGTCCGATTCAGATATTATTTCTCTAAGAAGAACTTTAATCATTACAATTCGATCTAAGCGAAGAGATTGCCATTTTTACCCAACGTCAAAAAAGAAATAGGTTCTCTATATACGGCTGTTTGCATGCCATGGAGTGAGCGTAGCAAACGAAGTTCTCACTAGCAGTTCTGATTTGGCTGGAGATGGTGAAATAGTCACTTCGAGCATGACTGTCCAACTGTTGATAGGTACGATTCGCGTGAAATGTGTGTGTTTTATCCCGCAAAACTAGAAAAACAGTTTAGAACTCAGGGATGCGATGTCCATTTTTAGATATTTCACAACATTCAAATAATCTATTCCAATCTTAATCTATACGCGACTCATAGCGGTAATAATCTTGAGTTCTTTCAGGTACCAACCACGTGAGTGAAGCCACGCGTGGGCTGCAGCTAGCCACAGATTACAAGAAAGTAACTTCTGCCCACAATATTTCTGTCCCAAGTTCTTTGAAGATATGTTCACAAAAATATAGATAAATATCAAACATCCGAGTTGGTCCAAAAGTTTCCAATTATGTGCACCAGAGGTCCTCCAAGATTTACCTTTGACTTTTATAAGCCTGGCCCGAGTTCCGGGACCAAAGGGGTGCAAATTTGTTTTGAATATTTTGTTTATTTTACGCAACGAAAAACTTCTGTAACCTTATATAAGGTTGCTGTGACTATCTACTTCGATTCCGGAAAAGGGAATGGGTAAGCCCCTTCCTTTACTTCTCTACTATCTTACTAATATTATAAAGGCGTAAGTTTGTGCATGGAACCGTTGTACTCTGACCAGGGTCAACGACAAAACTACTGAAAAACGTTTACTTGGGCCACGTTCACTTACATTTACAACAGGCCGCATGTTCGCAAAAAGAGTTGTACATTAGAGAGATCAACTAGCTATCAGGAGGCTGAAGAGGGCATAGCCCCCGTAAGAGAAAAAACGGGTGGTAGAGAGCAACCACTGGCGGGTGCCAGTGGTTGCTCTCAACCCCCCGTTTTTTAAAAGAACTAGAACTAGCTAGGAATCACCCTACCACTACAAAGTCTACAAGCCACCACAAGGAGTAACCTCATAAGGCCAGTTTTAGTTATTTTCCAGTACTTGTTCACAAGAACCGCCAAAGGATAGTTTTGTTTATACGCCAGTGGTTGCGTAGATCGATGACTGAACAAACTTTCATAATGCGCGCCAGAGAAAACACCCAGAGCCCCCAGAACATGTATCTGTCATACGTTACACTTCACACTAATAATTATAAATGCACGAGTTTGGATGTTTGGATGGATGTTTGTTACCTATACACGCCTTAACGACTAAACCGACCAGGCTGAAATTTTATATACATAAATCGTAGCTCTTGCTTTGCTTTTGATTTGATTCGTCCCGAGGCGAGAATCGAACCCGCAACCTCCTGCGTCACAGGCGGACCTTCACCGCTGCCCCACAGAGGTCGACAGAAAAAAACAAATGTGATTGAATTGTTTCAGTTAGGTTGAACCAAGTGTGAGACAATCCCAATTCCTTATCAATGCCAGCAGTAAGGGCTATCAGCCCTTTCCAATCCCGCCGGCAATCACAGCTTCATGAAAGTCAGATCGGTGCAGTAAAAACCGCTCTAAACCGGTTTCACGACTCTATCTGTCTCGCTCGCACGTGTTGATACTGTATAATGTAGAGATATCACGTACGGATGATTTTGTTGCTACGATTAAACCATCTTGAAACTGAAATGCTTTAAAAAATGAAAGGTCAAGTGCGAGTCAGACTTGCGACTTGGTTCCGTATAATTATAAGACCTAGAACTTTGATGAATATCAATATAATAATATGTAATACAGCTAGCGTCTTGGGCACGCTTCCGACTGGTATTGATATGGATCAGTTGAGCTACTTGTAGATTGTTTGCAACAGTCTGCAGTTAGCTCAATTGTTTCAATTGTAAATACTAGTTTTAATTTAATTCTATTATTTGATTGTATTTTTTTTTGTATATAATAATAAAAACAAATTACATTATTAACAATAAAAATAAGTTCAACAGGAAGTACCTATAGGTTTTGGTCTCAGACTAAGTAAGAAATCTACTTAGTCTGAGGTTTTGGTCCCTTGCGAGAATCAAATAATATGAATTGTTATTTTGACTAGTGCTATAAGACTTCTCTTCCTCTTTGCCAAATTTCATGGATATGTACATATATGTTCAAGGGAATCACTGCACACTAAATGTTAGATTTAGTGTGCAGTGATTCCCTTGAACCATTCAAAATACAAAAGGTCCTGGCTGTACCGTTTGATTGCGTCGACTACAAGTTGTACTTATGTCACGGCTCCAAGTGCTTACGGACAGTATTTGATGCTAATTGCAACTCGATACGCATTTGTGTTTGTTTTGTCATTTTTACGCGAAAGCTTTCATCAAAATATGAATAGGCTAGGTACGTTATTATTACATGTTATTTTAGTTGTTCAGTACTATCAACTACTTTTAGTTGTTCAGTACTATCAACTACTTTTAGTTGTTCAGTACTATCAACTACTTTTAGTTGTTCAGTACTATCAACTACTTTTAGTTGTTCAGTACTATCAACTACTTTTATACCAAAAAATGTGTAAAGCCGTATTGGTGGTAATTTTTTTCCGCCTGCGAAGCAGGCTGCTGGTTCGATTCCCGCCTTGGGACAAATGTTTGTACGATCTGCAGATATTTGTTCCGGGTGTTCTGGTTGCTTTCTATGTACCTATAATAAAAAAAAATCTGTCTGTGTATTCTGTATATCAGTTATCTAGTAGGTACCCATAACACAAGCTCTCCTTAGCTTGGGGCTAGATAATGCTGTGCGAATTGTCCAACATTAAAACTAAAAAATAAAGAAACTTTATGTAATCTCTATCAAATGAATTTCGTCAAACACCAGACTGATTCGAAACCTGTTCAACCCAAAAACATTGCTCATATCATTTCAAAGGGCTGAAATCATCTGACCGAATACGCAAGTACCAGATAATATGTAGATCTAGTTAGAAAAGTTTGTCTGTATTGTTTAAGGGCTGCTTGACAGGAGGGCAGAGGCGGTCAAGCGCGAGTACGTCCGATTGAACGGGTTGGAGTGGAACCTTTTCTATAGGACTCTATAAATAACTGTAGAGCTTGTGTCACCTTTGAACTTAAATGTTATGGAAGCACCCATAATAACATATTCAAATTTTATTATGCATAATGGTTTTCAAAATCGCAGGTCCATACATTCCGGATTAGAGAAATAACCAAACATCCATCCAGTACTGGATATCCTATGACTCTGATCCATCCCAACTTTCGATATCATGTTTTATATTATCGATTTACTGTCTTAGCGGTTTTTAATTTCAAAGTAAAAACGGCTCGGCAAACGTAGTGTAGAACGCCTCCTCACGAGGAGGGATGACAACCTGCGAACGTGCACAGGCAGATGCTGGATGCTTGATTGATTTGATTACTTGTCCAGCTATGAGAATCAAACCAGCAACTGCCAGCATCTCTGTCACCCACTACACAACGGCAAACCAATCTTAATTTTAACACATTTAATGACTGAAATGTTATTTAAGTTAGTTAAATCCTACAACCCAAGTCCAAGTGAGTTGTAGACACGTAAGTCCGAGGAGTGACGTCACGCCATGACGTGAGACGTAGACGTGACGTAGGCCTTTGTACCGGCGGCGCTCAGACTGACATGACCGCCTGTCGAGTGCGAGAGCCTGGATATGTAGCTTTGAAATAATTTACAGATAAGTAAGTAATGGTTATGCCAATCATGTGATGTAAATGTTAGTGCTTTTAATTGTACCATCATAATTTCTGGCGGCTGGCAGCTACACGAAAACAAAACGGTGACATCGCTGTGTTCATTATTTGTTTGCTATTTTTAGAGAACCCTAGTGTCTAGGTAAACCTACCTAAGGATTTATGGTACTTTTAACCAAAAACATGTAATATTTTTGTCAATAAACGTGACGTACTTGTAACGTTGTAAATATCATCTATATGTGTAAAGCCCGTGTTATACAACAAGACATAGTCAGTCATGTATTTGCTGCTGCAGTACAAAACATACATAAAAATATAGTTTGAAAATATTCGCATGTTAGTCAATTGTACTGAACGGTCGTTTTCCTACTTAGGGGACCTAATCTACCTATCAGAAGATAGGTACCCTAAAAAAGTAACAGTTCAACATCGAGAAAGAAAACAGAAGACTCTGCAAACGTAGTGTAGGACGCCCTCAGGCCAGGTGGAATGACGAGTTGCGAAAGACGCTATGGCGCTATGGCGCGAGTTAGGGGAGGCCTAGGGTCTCTAAAATAGGGTTATGATCATGATGACTGCATTTGAAGGTATTTGCATTATAAACAACCACAGCCTGTCGGTTAGGTATTGCTGCAGGCATGTGGTTAGGTAATAACGTAGCTAATACCTACGTAATTCCACGGAATCTAGGTATTCGGGTACAGGTGTACTAGTAGGTATACCTACAGTGTTAGAGTGCGGCGACGCGGCCGCAGCCCCTATCACTGTTTAATTATTGAAATGTCCTAGTGTTGTGATTATGTACATGAAATTACTCGTGAATGAATCGATAAAATTATTGGACTTCATGCTAGCTGTCAAACCCTACCAAGGTGCATATTCCATCATCAATTCGTATCATCAATGATTATCAATGGTGTTTTTCCCCATTGGTTGATTATCAATGGGGAAAATCCCATTGTAATTGTGTCGATGATAGAGACATTTACTGTAGTAGTCATGTCATGTAGACGAGTCCAAATATCATAAAACTCATAAAAAACACACACGTTACAAACAAACTTAACAAGGAGATTTATTCACGGTTAGCATTCATATTTGTTCACAAAATGCTCGGAAAAGACATCAGCGTATCGATTCTCGTTTACAGCCACAAATTATTGTTAAAAGTCACTATCATAGCTTGATTTGCTTAGCCGCACGTTCGCATTTCTGTACGTATGGAAAACATGAGTCATTGATGACCGACCTTGGTTATCGATAGATATTTCATCGATATCTGACACTATAATTTCAGGAGCGTCCCCCCCTCCCTAGTCCACCTGCAACCAACGCTGCAAATAACGGCTTTCAAATAACGCAGCGAATACACGCAACTAAATATGGGCACTGTGTAGGGTGGCGTCACCCGCGACCGGACACCCGCGACCGGACATTCGCGACCGGACACCCGCGACCGGACACCCGCAACCGGACACCTGGTAACATGCGATCGATCATACTAGGAATTACACTGATTACTTTTATTATAGGTACGGCCAGAAGATAGAAGGGTTGAAGCTAGAATAATTAGCACGTAACCCGTATAATCATGATATTTCAAGGCTTACCGAAATAGAAAACTCAAAAATGTTGTATAATCTCACTTTATGAAGGTGCCAGTTGATGTTTTATATTAAAGTTTAAACTATAAAAGTGAATTATTACCCCTTTACCATGTTAGGCTGTTAGTTTTTTAGCAAAACTCGTCCCAAGTGTTTTTATCCTCTAGCTAGATAATCTGATATTTTGTAGTAAGCCTTATTTATTACAAATGATATCGTCAACAAATTGGTGTAATTTATTTATTGATAACTATGCAACTATTATGGCATAAACATAGAGAGGCGAGACCCAGCAGTGGGTCGACAAGGGCTGATGATGATGATGATGATGCAACTGAGTTTTTGCATTATGTTTTGTTTTATTAGTTAGTATACCTACTTACTCAAGTACCTTATTATATTAAGTAGGTTACTTAGTTAGGATTTTTTTGATTGACCCATACAATCTATATACTGGTCATTTATAGGTAGGTAATATTTGAATGAAATTTCAGAAACGATTGGAATAATTACAAAAAAATACTTATTGAGTATCTACTTCTTTTATTTTCATTTGCGTATTGTAGGCACGCATATGGTGAGCCCCCGCGGCGGACATGTTAAAAATTGTGACCCGGTCCATTTCCGGTTGCATTACCCTAAGCGCCGCCATATTTGCGAAGCGTGTTTAGCATTCGTTTATTGTTAACAACCGACCGTTTGACGAGTCTCATCAAAATTAGCACAGAATTTGATTCCGAACTATTTGGTTAGATGATCGAAAACCAATGGAATAATAAATTATGTTAATTCAATCTTGTTTCAGTCACAAATAATGCATTGCAGAGATACAAAGCTGTTACATTTCACATTAGTTTATAACTAAATTAAATAAATGTGTACTTTGTCCACCGCATGGATCTAGCCTGAACCTAAGTTTGTACGAGGGATAACCTGTTTAGGTGAGTATGAGAGAGTACACACCATCATTAGATCCTATTTAAGTTTTCACTAGTTTTCTATCCTGAAGTTTTATTGTTTTGTATCATAGATAGTTAACGTTTTGGACCAAGTAGTCTGTAAGTTAATTATTAAGCTTGAAATAAATAAATAAATAAATTATCAGGCGTTGTGAAACGAAAATTAATATTATTTGATAGGGGTTGTTCCCAACATCTCATGAAAAGTCTTCCCAACGTCTCATGTGAGACGTTGCCTATTCTCAGCGTCTCACGAGAAGTCTGCGAGTCAAGAGAACTTCTTCATATAATCTACAACATCTATTGATCATGATTTTCAAGGATATCCATTAACAGTTGAGCGAAATCTAGATTGTTTGCAACAGTCTGCAGTTAGCTCATAAATAAGCATTGAAAAAAAATGTAAATCGACTTCGAATCCCTTTTTAAACTGTTTTTCAATTTAAGTTTTGCAGGACAAAAATGTAGTAATAATAATCATACATTTATTTCAGGCAACGTTAGTCTAGTACAGGATGTAAAATACTTAAAAACTACGGCCCATATAATATATATACCTTATTCTAACATACATAAAACATATACCTATTTAATCCCTCGAATATACCTATGAAACATTTATGGGACCATTTTGGAATTATCCTCTATGCAAAGACAAAATCGGAAAAAATAAATACATACAACCGAATATAGAAACTGCTCCTTTTCTCGAAGTCAGTTTAAAATTCACAGAAGCAATCGTCTGTCCTTCCTCTGGTAGGTTCCTATAATCAACTCTCTCTTACGACATCCTGCGGGCTGAGCTGGAGGGGTCGATTCTTACGCCACGACCACAATGGCCATGGCTGTACTACATAAATAAAAAAAAGCGTTAATTCAATACGTTTATTTCAGCTTGATCAGATACATATCTTAGCCAAATATTTATTAAAACATTTAAAATTAAAAGGACACAATCTAAGTGAGTTTATAAAGGCATGACACTATAATGTGCGCGTCAAGTGCTTCATGAAGGAGCAGTTCGTCTCCAAGGTTTTTTCGCTCTGGGTATCTCTAAGAAATGAAATAAGTTCCCAAAAATGTTCAATTTCGGCGGGACTTGAACCTGTTTAGATAAACTTCAATGTCTCCCACTCCTGTCTATAGTTGGAGCTAACGGCGCTAGAGTCCGTTAAAAGTACAGAGATTTTCGAGTCGGCGAGTACTGTATTCGTGGCTTAGTTAGATCCACACCCTTACTGAGGGTGGGGCACGGGTTCAAGTAACGCCGAAATGCAAAAATTTTGGGAACTGATTTCATTTCTTACAGTCCGTCTCCACCCTTCCAGGTATAAGCTTCAGATAGCTACTGGTGCCGCCCCTCACGCAGCGCTTCAGGGGAGGCCGTTCTGTTGGGGAAAATTGCGAAGAACTCATCAAAGCGCGACATGAACATACGTGAGTTTAAAATTGTGTGCGTTATATTTTTTTTGGTAATGTAATAGGTACATAACATTAACCCATTTACGAGTCAAAAAAAAGAATCCATGCATGCATATACTATAGCACCGAGGTCGCTGCAATCGCATGTTGGATGCAGACAGGACGCTATGGCGAGAGTTAGTGGAAGCCACCGTCCAGCAGTAGACTCACATAGGGGGTGTTGATAGAAATGAGGTGAATATTTTTAAACTTACGCGATCTGAACACATGTTTATAAATACTATTTAACGGGTATTTATCGCGTTTAATTACCTTATTTTCCCGACGTTTCGACAGGTTTACACACTGCCGTGGTCACGGGATGACTGGCGTACTCGAGCTGCCGCCTCTGCGAAGCGGGGTCAACATTTCTTGAAACTACCCTCACTTAGTTTTCGACAGTAGGGATGACGCTCGGACGACACACAACACTAACAGTGTCCGCGACGCACTGAGTAACCGGACTACGACGAGTACACTTGGCTATTACTGGTTTCCACGAGGCAGAGAGTTTGAAACCGTCTTCACGATTGAAATTAGGATATTTCCTAATTTCAATCGCTTCCCGAACCATTCTCTTGTAGTAATGCTCTCATTACAAATAACTTGCGGTTTGTGCAATTCAATCCAGTGATTGGGTCCCGAGTCTACTACGTGCTCAGCTATTGCCGACTTGTTGACCTGTCGATTTTTGACCGCTGCTATATGTTCCTTAACACGTGATTGAAATTAGGAAATATCCTAATTTCAATCGTGAAGACGGTTTCAAACTCTCTGCCTCGTGGAATCCAGTAATAGCCAAGTGTACTCGTCGTAGTCCGGTTACTCAGTGCGTCGCGGACACTGTTAGTGTTGTGTGTCGTCCGAGCGTCATCCCTACTGTCGAAAACTAAGTGAGGGTAGTTTCAAGAAATGTTGACCCCGCTTCGCAGAGGCGGCAGCTCGAGTACGCCAGTCATCCCGTGACCACGGCAGTGTGTAAACCTGTCGAAACGTCGGGAAAATAAGGTAATTAAACGCGATAAATACCCGTTAAATAGTATTTAGAAATGAGGTGGTCGTATAATAAACCCCCAAGATATTTTATACCGAAACCCAAATTAATTGAAAAAACACGCTCGCTTCCACAACATTTTCCGCGGCCGTCCGCGCGAAATAAAATAAAAAACATTTTGTTTTTAATTTATTATCAGAATTCAATAGAGGGTTAATACCTTTTGTTTTTAATTCGAAGGTTTGATTTAATAGGTCGCCCCCTGGGGCAGAGGGTTGTGGGCAGTGCGGGAATTGGACGACCTTCGTAGCGTAGTGCCGCATGCCGTATCGACTGACAAACAGGATGTTGCAAGTTCAGTTCTGATCTGTAAAACATTATGTCTTTATTAAAAGGCATTCCTAAAGTACCTACAGCCGAACATAGAACCTCCTCTTTTTTCGAATTCTCGCAATGCTTCAGCATTGGGCCATTGGCGTCTGGGGGACGCTTCCGGATGGTAATGGATCAGTTGAGCAAACTCTAGATTGTTCGCAACTGTCTGCAGTTAGCTCAACTGTTTCAATTGATAATATACTAGCTATATGCTAAACTTGGAAGATGGTGTTGTCAATAAATATTATTGTATTGTATTGTTTCTATGCGCATGGTAAGCGTGTTTTTTTTTTAATTTTAAGTACCTATATTGTAACTACAACCCACACACCAAATACCAACCTAATGTACTAGTTTTAAGATTTTGTTTAACTGTGTAATTGGTTGTAGTTAAAAATAAATGTATTTTCTTTCTTTCTTTCTTTCTATACCTACGTAGCTCTGGATGGTAGGTACCTGTGCACACATCGTACTCGTTCATTCTACACCAACCTCCAGTACGGACGCCAGACATCAATTCTTATATATAATTGCATTGAGAACGCGAGGGCGCGGTAATTTCCCGATTGACTTATTGAATTGTTCGTTCGTTCGTTCGTTTGTTTGTTGTGAGCGACAATCGACGAATATCGGAAATTGAGTAATAGGAGGCGCACTTTGTTTGTACTGGAGCACGGACAGTTGGGACTTGCCACTTTTCTCATAATCTCCACAACAAAAAGATAACTCAATCAGCTCTGCTACCTCAAAACTTCTTTCAGGGTGAATTGCCTAGATGGCGTCGTCGTCCAATCTGGGCAATTCACCCTGGAAGAAATCTGGACGTCACCTATTAAAGACTAAACACACAGATGCCTTCGTTTACTCTCCAATTAAATTATACCATTAAATTTTTATTAATAAATAAACGATACAACAGTCTCAAACGGGCTTTCCTTGGAACTTGGCTTTAATGTCATATGAGATCGTTTATAATTTATATCTCAGAGGTCAGAGGCGGCCTTTCCACTGAACGGCGGCGGTTGCACATTTTTATATAGGTAAGAACCTACTTCGATGGAAATATTAGCGCTTGCAAGCAAAGTTTTTTTTTATACTAGTACCTATGTTTAATGGATGAAATACTTTTGTCGTTTAATGCACAGTACCTATCAGCCCGTAGTCAGGAAGTTAGCGGTGTTACATCCCCGTACCTCGGACAACACGGTAAGATGTTGCTCCTGCGCCTAACCTACCTACTTTTCGGTCGTATCTGTCTGCCAAACTATCGGATTATGAAAGGGAATCGAAAGTGCAGCTGTATTTGCGCGCACATTATGTGTACTATACCATAATACATCGGGTGCACAACTGCACATGGCGAGTCTTCGCTGAGACTGGCTGCCGTGACCGAATCTCAGCTAAGAGGCCATCCTACTCTCGCTCGTTCTATGTCTACCCAAAAGGCATCCAGAATATAATTTTCGAAATCACGAACGTGAAATTCAGATTTAGTGAGTAGGTTTTGTGCCAAGTCCCTAGTTCCCTGCTCCCAGCGCAGTCTTTGTCCGCGCGACGCGTCGGCAGAGGAAATGAAAAATTCCGAGAGTGAGTTGTTTATATTAACTCGGAATAAAGGCGCCATTTGTCTCGTGCAGAGCCATTCGTCAAGGACGAACAAGGACGGAAACAGAGACAGATTGTTGTTCTAGACTTTAGTTTCGTAAAGGCACATGTCCTCATAGAAAAAGATAATTAGTCCCATGTTTGTAGTTTGTGACGTTACTATCCAAGACCATACTGTCAAAGATAATATTTCTCTATTTATTTTATTTATTTATTTATTAAATATAATAACTAACACGATTTACAAAACCAATTACATTAGTTACTTAAAATTAAGACACATTATTTATAATTATCTAACAAGTTAAAATTTTACAAAATAAATCAAAATAGAATATTAAAAATTAAATAGTTTAGGCAAATAAATTAATTGGTATATAAAAAAATAAAAATAAATAGGATTTCAAAATATTACAATGGCTTAAACTAATACTAACTAAAATAACCAATCGAACATGCATCCTTTCATTCATCCCTCTCGCAAAACCTCAGGCATACTAACATAAAACTCTTCCATTCATCTGCGAAGATATCACAGTCTGGGTTTTGGTCAAGGAGTCTGTTGAGCCCAGCGAGGGTGCGAGGCAGTGGAGAGTTGGCACGAGAGACGGTTCTACAGTAGGGCACAGAGAAAAGTCTGTGGCTTCTGCTGCGAACGTAGTTATCGGGGAGGTAGAGCCGAAACAGAAGGTTGTGCAGATCAGGAACGTCGATCATACCACGAAGCACCTTGCACATTGTTGCTGTCTGATCGTACGCTCTTCTGGTCTGTAGGGAGTTGTATCCAAGACACCCTTGGAGAAACTTAGTTGGGTACATATATGGGTAATACCCAAATTCTCTTTTATACTGAGATCTGAGAAACGCCTTCTGTACCTTCTCCAGCAACAGTGCATACGTACTTTCGTGCGGGTTCCAGACGGAACTGCTTGACTCTAGCTTGCTCCGCACTAGAGCCCCGAACAGAAGCCGCACAACACTGTCACTGCGAAAGTCTCGGGCGTTTCTCAGAACAAAGCCAAGTCTTTGAAAAGACTGCTTGGCGACCGTAATTATGTGGTCGTGAAATGTGAGTTTTCGGTCAAAAGTTACTCCTAAATCCTTGATTACCGTTACTCTGGAGATCATGTTGCCATGAATCGAGTAATCAAAGCATAACGGGTTTTTCTTTCGACCGAAAGTCATCACGGAGCATTTGGAGGGGTTAAACTCCATCTTGTTGTCATGACACCATTGACATACTGCGTTAACATCGGCTTGAAGCGCCTCACAATCCGCCGTGGAACGTATGACAGTGTAGAGTTTCAAGTCGTCGGCGTACAGCAGACACTCCGCGTGCTCTACAGCGTCCGGTAGGTCATTTATCATTAAAATAAAAAGTAAGGGACCCAAGATAGACCCCTGACTTACACCTGACCGCGTGTGATAGGGTGCAGACTCATAGATTCCAAGTTTAACATACTGCTGGCGATCGCGCAGATAGTCGGCGAGAAGTCTGAGGAGATCGGGTGTGAAGCCTATGGCGCTTAGTTTGGTCAGCAGTATGTCGTTATTGACCCTATCAAACGCTTTTTGGATATCGAAGTAGAGCACGTCTACCTGACAGCCGAGGTCTAAGTTACTTGAGATGTACTCTACAAGTGTCAACAGATTGGAGTTTACCGACCGCTTATCTCTAAAACCATGCTGGGCATTGCCTATGAAAGTCTTGACTTGTGCGTATATGAGTCTGTGTAGGACGTTTTCAAGTACCTTAGCAGGAGAAGACAAGATGGCGATCGGACGATATTCCTCGACGGCAAGTTTATTCGAGCTTTTTGGGATCGGTGTTACCCTTGACACCTTCCACTGTGCTGGATACCTACCTGTCCGTAATGCTAAATTAAAAATGTGATACAGTGGGGCTACCAAGCTTTTACTACCTGACTTTATAAGAGCCGGTGGTATGGCGTCCGGCCCTATAGAGCTTTTAGCTTTTAACTTTTTAATTCCGTAGAGCACATCTGTCGGCGTAAATTCAATTATATTAACATAGTTGCTGTTACAGCTCCGGTCACAGCGATTAATATTTTCAGCATCTAGCGCTGGAATATCGGCCAGAAAAATGCTTTTGAAGAAACTAGCAAACGCTTCAGCTGCTGCAACACCTGAACACGACTCTCCCTTATACGTAACATTGGCTTCAAACCCCCCCTTAGTTCGCAAACTGGAAATGTGTCGCCAAAATTCGCGCGGGTTTAGAGCAAGATTATTTTCTATATCTCTTAGGTAGGAATTATAAGCACTAGATGTCCTAGATTTCAGAGACGCCCTCAATTCTGAGAATGACCTATACTTCTCGTCAGACTTTGTTTTCTTCCAGCTGGCATGGAGTTGTCCCTTTCGCCTTGTATCCCTTATAATGTCGGGGGTAAACCAGATGGGATAACGCCTTGTACCATTTTTTTTGCGACTTTTTGTCGGTAAACACTTATCAAAAATTTCATAGATAGTGGCATAGAAAGCCTCAGTGGCGGATGTTATATCGACAGAGAGTAACACTTGATCCCAAGAAGCGCTTGAGAGACAGTTGTACAAAAGCTCAGTATCACAACGTTTAAAGTTCCAGTCTCTAGTTGAATTTATATTGCTCGGCTCAATGCGATCCGAACTACGTGTCATCTCTACCAATACCTCGACATCCAGAGCAGGATGGTATGCATCCATGGGGACTATACCCTCCGTGCCGGAAACAAGTACCTCCCTTAACCCTTCGCTCACCCTAGCCAAAACAATATCCAGAATACCACCGTGAAAGTTCTGCACTACGTTATTTTCAATAATATTTGAAAAAGACAAAAAATAACAATAATAATTTTGAATATTAATAGATGCACTATTTAAATTTAAATCGCCCATGATTATTACATTTCCCTTTAAATCATTAATAAAACTCTCAGTCTTACAAAACCACCGCATAAAGTCTTGATCGGTAGAGCTAGGTTTCAAATAAACAACACATACGTGGAAAGCGCGACCGCCCCAGTTAAAGCTCGCCCACAGGTCCTCGCCGACGTCCGTCTCGAAGTCCAGCCGACGACGCAAGGAGATTGGCGCGCGCGCGGCCAGCAGCACTCCTCCGCATGGTGTTCCTCTATCCCGCCGCAAGATAGACCAGTCGCCACATACTAATTCGGAGTCTTCCACAGAGGTGTCTAGAAATGATTCCGTCACGGCCACTAAGCTGTGCTCAAGTAGGGCAAGATTGTTACGCCACATGGAGAGCTTTGTCTTTAGGCCGCGGACATTCTGATAAAAAGCTCGAAAGCACATAGTTTTATTGCAGTCTGGTTTGGCCACGAAAGGACTGCCGTCCCGTGCCTGTAGTGGCGTTAGGATCCATTCCACAGTCAGCTTTATTCAGACTGGCTGGTCTTCTGTAGTTGATCCATGGTTTCAATCTAGCATTAACTGGCCACACGCTGACAGAGTAACACGTGTTATAATATTCTTCAGGGACGCCTATTTTATAGGACTTGTAACTCCCTTTGGGGGTTAACTCCTCTACAGTGCAGGATCCCGTTGGACACAGTTGTTTTATATACTCTTTAATTTCGTCGGCGCTAGATGCCATATTCCACAGGTGGAGATATCTGACAGGCTCGACCGCTTTTAGTGCGGTTATCGTTGGTCCAGCGGTTCCGCAGAGAGATGTTGGTCCTCTACTTTTACGCCTCCTTACCTCAGTCCATTGCTGGCCAGGTTCGAGATCATGAACGACTTCAGCTAAACGTGGGGTGCCGCCGCCTCCGACAATGGCATTCTCCTGTGCCTTTTTCTCTTCAGTAATCGAGGCCTTTAACAAACTAGATTTAGCCTGCAGTGGTGCAGCGCTGCCTTGCTTAGGTTCTTTGATAGGTTTTGGCTCCTGTCTACTCGGCCCTGCCAGTGCAGCCTGCGCAGATCTAGTAGGAGCAGTATATGTCGACTCCCGGTGCTCTGGAGACACTCTATGCTCATATTCCTCTAATTTAGCATTAAGAGTAACCACTTGCTGGGCGTAACTATCTAGCTTCACCTCGTAGGTTGAAATAAGCGAAATAGCTTTGGTGAGCTGCTCTTTGATGGAAGCCATTTCGTTTCTTAAGCCTTTGATTTCGATAGAAAGATCGGTAGGCTTGTCGTATGTAAATGACGAATCCATGTTAGTTGGTAGAGGTTTTATCTTTCTATAAGTTACATTTGAGGTGTTAACCCGCTTGCTAGAACCCACAGGAGTAGAGCTGTTGTCTCCTCCTTTTTTGGCAGCACAGCGGCATTCAGGACATACCCAAGTGTTCTTCTCGTCTAGAGTCGAGTCATTCCCAGCAATGCACAGAAGATGATACAGCTTGTTGCATCCTTCGGTCACACATCGGAGATAGTCTTCGTCAGGAAGTATGCCACCGCTACAAGCAGAGCAACTCATCGTACAACTATGTCAAAAGTCGTAGGCGTGCAGCGCGGCAGAGTGCAGTAGGTATAGCGCGGTCAGTGCGGCGCGCGCGGATGGTGACTCACTGCGCGGGCGTCGGTGCAAGAGCGCTGAGCGCGAGTTGTCCTAGGTCAGTTACCGGACGGTTGGCAAAATATTTCGAAATGTTTTTGCTTATAACTTGGAAACCACTGGGTCAATTGGAAAAAAGTAACAGTTACCAGAAAGGTGTTTTCACTGGTCACAAGTTGCACTAATTCACAACAGAGTTACGTCACTTTTTCCACTTTTTCAAATTAAAATCACGGAGCAAACACACAATGATGTTGCTTTAGCGAGTGGCGTACGGCGAAAAAAGTAGATCGTAGTCTATGTAGACATAGACAAAATATTATCTTTGTCTTCCAAGTTTTGTTGTCATGAACGTAATTTATCGAAGGTGATCTTGATGTTCATTGAAATTACCCTACAAAGGTAGTTTACGTTCATGAAAACAAAACTCTTAAGTCACAGATTCACCCTCACGTCAGATACCGAACCATCTTGTATACCAATGGTCAAGGACCATCGTCCTAGAGCTAGACCAATAATTAAATTACGTAAGAGCTGACTATGAGAACCACCAGAGGAAGGAAAGCAGCTATATTTTGTATCTTAACACGATCACCAATCCACCTGCCAAGCCTGGTGGCTATGGCCATAACCACACATGAACAACGAACAACACATGAACAACGCTGAACATGCCAAACAATAAGTGCGTTTGGGGGATGCATGTTTAACTGTGGACGTATTGTGTGTTAATACAGAGGATGTACTTAAATAACATTGAGTATCATTTACATAGATATAAGGATTATTTTAGTTATGTTTTAAGTGCAATAAAGTGTTCATTCATTCAATAAGAGGCAGTGGAAGTTTTCTCCCACATAAAAATATGAAAGCGTGACAAACGTTTTTCCGACCAAAGATACTAACTGCCGTATATTATTCTTAAAGAGATTCCCCCTTAACCAGTCTGTGTACTCAATTAAATATTACTTCCGCTCATTTGGACTTTGATTGATCACTTCAACATTATGGGAGCATCTTCAGTGTGATGACAGCATTTGAATAACAGTCTTTTAAAAAGCTTATTTTGTTTTTTGTTCATCACGGTCTTGTCATCTAAGGTGTTTTTCAAAGGGGTTTGAAGATTTTTGAATGGAAGATGGCATATATTGTTTTCCTAATCGCGGTGCACAATGAAAGTTATATATTTGAATAGAAGATACTTACACAAATAAAAAATGTTCCTTAAGATTAAGAATAAGAATCATATATTGTAAACTATGTGACAATTGGTCTTATGAACTATTATAAATTCTTCAACAGTTTGTCACAATTATTATAATATAACTGTACTTAAAATTAAAGAAATTGCACTTTTTCTATCACATAACAATAGGAATCCAAAGTCCACATTTATCTAAATTATGGCAAGTCAATTATTCTTCAATTCTTTTCTTTGATATTTTCTTAATTTTATTTTGAATATATTATCTCCTATTTTTTTTATTTCTTTTATGGTACCCAGCTTATTTTAAATTTTTATGGCGGAAATATATGGACTTTTATAGAACATTGCATTGTTAACTAGAGGCATAGGTTATATTTATGGTTTTTACGTAGGTTATTATGTCGACTAGATTGGTTCTGAAAGAATATTTTTTTGTTGATATTTACAAATAAGCATATTTCCATAATGTAAATTCCTTGGTCGTTATTTTCTTAGTTAAAAAAGATTTTAGCAGAGTTTAGCCATATTTTCGAATGCTGCCAATCATTTCAAGAAGGGATTGAAGGGCAGAATGGTGGAAACCGATCCAATTTAAATGATGACCGGGTAGTGTGGACAAAGCCACGTGCCTCCACCAGCGCTGCCAGATCCTCAGCCCTGGCTCAGGGCTCTAAGACCCGGCGTCGGCGTAACACCAGCATTATGTCATTTGAATCAACTCGCTAATGCCGATCTGACCTCACTGGCACAGGTCTTACGTGTGGGTAGCTAGCTCACTAATAAATTCCATTTTCATTGAGTTCAATTATTGTATTGAATAATAATAATAAAGTTGTAATTAAAAATGGTTTTCGAATGTTTATTTGATTTCATAAGTTACTTTGGGAAAAGTGTTAGTGATGAACTTGTTCTATTTGAAGATAGTCATGTCTATTATATTCTTATTAATCTAACCATGTGTCTGGTTTTTTTATTTCAAAACAAATCTTTTTTAAAAAAAATCTGTGACTACCCAGAAAAACCAGTTGAACTACTAATAGAAAAGGTGCCCACAATCAGGTTAATTTTATACCATCCTGGATGAACGAATTTCATTCTTTTTCCGCACCTTGTTGTGGGTCTGTACCTAGGTGCGACTCTGGATTGTCGATCCTAATGTTGTTGCAGAGAGGAGTTAACAATCTACAGAAGAAACTCTTTCTCTGGTCGGTTCACTTAGTCTTACGACATCCTCAGCTGAGTGAGAGTTGTCGATACTTACCTGTAAGTAGTATGAATGCCCTAGGTACTAACCCAACGCTGTCTCAGCCGTCTAACTCTATCCTGTCGCCTCAAACGGCAGTGTCCGGAGCCCCTAAGCCCCCGGAGCCCTAGATTGACACGCGCAAGCCTCCGCACGATGCAAATGTTCCTACGGCGACGGCGGGACCGAACATTGTAATATCTATTAAGCTGTTTAGACCAAAAATAAGACAAAGGTCGGGCTGACAAGAGTTGAAAGAGATGTATTAAATGGCACCCAGAGTGAGTCGATGTTACTTACACTACAATTATTTTAGTAGTTAGGAATACATTTGAAAATTAGACGACATTGCGCCAAGTGGCAAGTCGCATTTTTTTTACAGCTTTCATTAATTATAATATCATTTGTCACTCTTCCGTATTAAGACTCAAATTTGCTTTCCGTAAAAAAAAAACAAATACTGAAATTAAGGAACACCCAAAAACTGAAATTCGACTCGCAAGCATAAAACAGTTGGTGAAGTTCACTGATTTTTAATGTCATGTTTTACTTGTTTCATAAATACCTTACACAGGTTGTTAACCGATAGCAGAAAGCGAGCTTGTCTATAAGACCAGATCAGGTAGGGCTTCGGGATTAAATCAGTAACGAGTGGATTAGAGGACTCACACGTGACTGTGACCCCCTACAATGGCTACTATTACCGAAATCATACAAAATCTAGTACGACATGACACTGAGCTATGCTGAGACATTCGTTACTCGCGACTTGAACCAAGTCAAATGTTATGGTGCAGCCGCCGCGCCAGGGCCAACATCTGAATCTGACTCCTTACGTCTGAGAGAGGCTCCTCGTTGTTTACAAAAAAAAAATTTTAGCTCATTTGAACCTAAGAATTTAATTTGCTGGGATTTTACATGAATTTATCAATTTTAATTCTATTTTACATGAACATAAATCATACAAATATCAGAATTTAATGAACTATGAATTAATTTATTAAATCGCATTGAAAATAGTTATTTGTTATACAAGAGTGCATAGTTGCTTTTTAACCGCGTGCTCAATTTTGATGACCGAGCAAGCGAAGGATTCTAAAATTGATCAAATTAAAAAATTAGAATCCTGAGGGAATCAAGAGCACGAGGTAAAAAATCTTTGCACTCGAGTGCAACACGTAACTTTTCATCCCACCTCAGCGAGGAAAGAGTATTTTTGATCTTCGATATCTGAGTGTAAAAGTCGTTTTTATTCACTAGACTCTAGTGAAATTTTGATTTGAGGCTGTTTAGCAGGGAAGCAGCGAAGTCTGTAGGGTCTGCAATTATGTAACAACTCTAACAAGCCACTTCGAATATAAACTAATGTTTATTTATCTCATAAATGCGTTAGATACTCGTACGTAGGAACTTAATCCTTATTCGTCAGGAAAGATTATTTAATAAGAATTCTATTAAAATATTAAAGAATATCCACGAAAATGTTTTTACTAGAGACAATAGAATGGTTCAGCGCTAAGCACTTTTTATTTTGCTTCATAAATAATTAATTCGAACCATCTTTATAATTAAAAACTTCTGCTTTGATTGAGTCGCTCTGATATTTATAATGGACGAAAAACATTAGAAGAGGAATTCCTTTATGCGGCTGATTGTATTTTTTTGTATGAAATAAACTTTTTAGATAAAACCCTACAAGTAAATGTTTCGTAGATAATACAAAATTCTCTCCATCACACTTTTCACATCACACTGTACACTACATAAGCTTTTCACGCCGTAACCTCCTGAACGGATCGGGCTGAAATTTTGCATAGAGGTAGTTCTAGCCTAGATTAAGCCATAGGCTATATCACATAAATCAGTTCACATGGGACAACCTTACACAAATTGGGCGAAGCCACGGGCAGAAACTTGTTACAAATAAAATAAACACAATAAATCAATATTTTCGTCGATCTCTCCGTCAATTATGAACTAATTCGGGAAATTATTTCGTTATTGTACGGGGAATCATCCCCAAGTTTTCTCATAAAAAAGTGAAATTTCTAGTGATTCACTCCCAGCTTTGTTGTCTTCATGGTCTTCATTATTCATAACATTTTGGATAAATATTCATGAAATAGACAAATAACAGGTTTCGTTATATCATTAGCGTCTTGGAAAATAGCCTGTCCAATCCTTTCATCTCAGAGACTGTGCGATGAGCCGCTATGGGAGTAAGAACGGAAAAAACTTAGTAATACGTCTTCCAACTCATAAGAAAGCGCTCGTCTACTCGCCGTTTCCGTGCGGAAATCAGGAATTTGGTTACATGTTCTGCCTTCCAAAAATCTAGGAACCCTTTTAGAAAATTAACTCGTTTCGGGTGGCCACCTCTGCGCTTAAGTTCTCCATGCCTTACCATCGAGCACATATCTGGATATGTGCTCGATGCTAGTTACACCCCGTGTTGCCAGTGCGGTGAAACGGTTGATACGTTCGGACCATGCACTGGCATGTGTCTCTTGTGCAGGACGTGTGTACCGTCATAGTTCAATTAATGACATTATCCGCCGGGTTTTTACCAGCGTCAGTGTGGCAGCTATAGAGCTCTCGAACCACGTGGCCCTATGCGGTACTAGACCTACCTAGACGGTATGACCCTGCTTCCTTGGAAGATAGCCTTTAGTTTGGGATACCACGTGTGCAGATATCCTAACGCCTCCGTATCTTGCAGGGACATTAGTAAGGGCCGGCTCCGCAACAACTTCAGCAGAGTCCCTCGAACGGAGAAAATACGCTAATATTGACTGAGTTTACCTATTTGAGCCGTTTGAGGTGGAAATCCTAGTCCGCGGGGTCCTGGGGCACACACCAAAGAAAATTAAAATTAAAGAACTTACAAAACTTTTCATAGAGTTATCAGGTGATCGGAATGCTGGCTTTTATTTCGGTCAACGAATCAGCATTGCTATTCAACGTGGCAATGCTGCCAGCATTTTGGGCACTCTGCCTTCTGATGACGGCTTATATTATTTAGTATATAGATAATAATATAGTGTATAAACTAGTTGTAATTTGTTTTATTTTGTTATTATAATGTTAATAATCTCCAAGGATAAGTAATTGTCCCGAAAAACTTGTAAAATAACAGTGTAAAATACTAAGGAATTCGAAGTCTGTTTTTAGTTATTTCAAAACAATGTTATTGGATATTATTCGTTGATCGCACCTCGGAGGTGAGGCAGCTAGTAGGTTCGTTCTCTAATTCTACCGACGACGCTCCTTTACTCAGTTGAAGTGATCAAGTCCCAAAAAACCAAATCATCACAGAAACATTAAGATTCCATAATAATAAAGTTGGAATGTGTAAAGAAATAAAATTATTCTGAAAATAACTTCTCAATCGCTCTACATAAAAACGGCCGCATAACATTACGCTCGCATATATAAAACAATACTACATTTATAAAACTTATACTTAAATTCATACTACGAGTATGTACAAAATACTTGCCATCCAAACGACACTGGTGCTTCAGATCCTCTGCGAAGAACCGGTCCCTGACCGTACCTCTAGCACCTCCGGGACCACAGATCTAGGGATCGTCCAGAAGGAGTTCCTGACCATCATGAAGCAAGCGGTGGAAGAGGCCATAGATCACCAACAGAACAGCAATTTGACAGAACCCTTGGACGTATCGCAGTTGAAGGAGTTAGGAGAAATGCTGAGGACGCTCAACGGAACAGATCTTGAAGAGTTGCAGGTATTAATTTCGGATTCAATTTTGTCAACCCTTGACTTCTCTCTTTTATATAACTAATATGATTTCATCATCATCATCATATCATCCGATCGACGTCCACAGCTGGTCATAGGCTTCTCCTAAAAATTTCGACAATGGCCGAACTTGCGCTGCCTGCATCCAGTAATTCCCCACTTATTGAATTTTTAAATTATTATTTTTTCAAACCACATGCTCGACAATGCCGAATTATAGGTCATGTAAACCCTACCGAAAGCAAGACATTAAATCCCTTGGTATTAGCCGGGTTATAATGTTGTACTGAATTTCATTATAACCCGCTGGTTAATAATATGATTTCACTTTTCATAATTCTTATTACTATATGCATAAAGTTTAATTTTGCTAAACACAATTTGTCCTAGGCCATGGCCTACTTGATTTGACAAAATAAATGAAGTTTGCCTCCGTGTGAACCCCGGTCCGGAGGAGCGCGGTGTTCGAAATTCGAATTTCGAATCTAGGACCACGGCTTGTGCTTTCGAATTTGGAACGTCGCGCGCCTTCATTTGTTCACGCGTGACGAACAAATCGAGTTCTTGTAGGTGCCTATAGAAGATTTAATTTCAAAAATAATATTGAAAATGTCGAGTGATGAAAGTGTTTTGACTCCTGAGTTTATCAAATTAGATGCCATAGGCATTGTCAACAATCTGCTGCCAGAGAAGTCAAAGGAAAACATTATTTATCTACTGAGCCTGTTTTTTTGTCTCGCATAAGGTGTGAAAAGTAGAGTATACACCTCGGGGATAAGACTGTTTTAGTCTTGGGCGGTTGAACCCCTCACTGCACTCAGGACTCAGTCTTAATTCCCTCGCTTCGCTCAGGAATTAACTTATAACTCCCTCGCTACGCTCAGGAGTTAAATTATGAGTCCTTCGTTACGTTCGGGATTCAATTCGCTCCCGTGACATAAAACAGTGCTTTATCCCCTTAGTGTATAATCTACTATTAATATTCTAAACACAGTGTGTGATGATGAATAATCTCATTTTCATTAGCTTGGGGCTAGACAATGCTGTGTGAATTGTCCAGGGCGATAGATCAGAACCCCGAGTTCCAAACAAATTTGGAAGCGTGACGTGAGCGTGGCGCCTTCTTTTTTCATACAATTTGGAACAGCAGCGCCTCTATCGTGCGAAAGTGGAACTGACTCACGATTGCTTTACGTTACCAACGTAGTGGAGATGTAAAAATCTCTAGGAAAATTACAGTTTTTATATGATTTGCGAGTCCGAACGGAGCACCGTTCGGACCGTTCGGTAAGTAACGTGAGCACACGTTACTTACGTAAACAATTTATTTAATTATATTTGAGGTGTTACTGTTTAGGGGTACAAATACTGTTGTATGAAAATGCTTATCATATTTTTAGAATCAAGAATTAGTGAGTTTAATATATTTTTTTCTAAGGTAATTCACACAATAATACTTTGTAGCTACCGCCCGCGATCGAAAAATACCACAGAATACATTTTAAATACCTATCTATGGGCTGTTTTGTCCCGAAAACAACGCGAGCAAAGCCGCAGGCAGAAACGACTTATATACAAAAAAGTAATGAATAGTTCCTTTCTGTATTTGTACAGAGCCAGTACAAGGAGGCTCTGAGACACGGCCGACTCGACGTGACCCTCGCCGACATGGCCAAGATGTTCAATACGAAAAAGGAAACACAACTGAAGCTGCAACACGAGGGCGATCTGGCCAGAGCGAAGATGCAAAAGAAGATCGATTCATGGATGAAGAAAGAAATGGTGAAAGAAGAGCAGGAGAAGGCTAAACTGCAAAAGGAAAAGCTTCTTGGCAATAAATAACTGAATGTATAAAATTAAAGCGTTTTTATATTCTAGTCGAGATATATATTTATGCAGTGTTATTGGTAGTTCACTGAGTGACCGGATGATAGGCACCCTCTCCAATACTGTAGGGGCTCGTCGAAGGGGTCAGACTTCAGCTAGAGCTGGTCGGAATGATGTCCAAGTAAAACACTTGAGAACATAAGTCGGTTTATTACACCGTATACACAACTACGAACATAATACAAAGTCACTGAACCGCACTTCACTATTTACTCCCGCACTTTCCCTTTAGACTTTTCACTTTCCAAATAAGAACTGATGAAACCCACGGAAAAACTCGGCTAGTATACCTCTCCCGTGAGATTACAAGAAAACTCTCCTTCTCTCTTTTCCAGGACTATACCTATCTCTTCCTGTACTCTACAATATTTATAATGTCTTTTGCTTTCCCTTCGATTCGTTCGAAAATAAAATTTAGAATATACGATGTTTTTAATTTCTAATTTGATCCTTATTCCATTGGCATAATGTCGTCGTCGCTAGGAAATACCCTCCATTCAATAACCGTTGCTTAGATACCTAGGCTTTATTAACACAAGCTCTGTTTAGATTGGGGCTAGATGATGCTGTGTGGATTGTCCAGCATTACTTATTTATTTTAATAATTTATTTGAAACGAAACTTAAAACTGGCTCCAAAATGAACAGTGGGTTCCGGAAAACGTGTTTTTTTAGCACAGGTGATTGAAATGATAATTATGAATTCAATATAGCCCGAACTTGCTCGTGAACATGTGCAGCATCGGCAGTTCACGTAGTGTCACTGAGTTACCGATACCCTGTATAGCGTCGCCGTTCGCGTATCAAGAAATGAGGTACCTAAACTGTATCCATCGAGGATGGAGAATATTTACTAACAAACCCACTGACAGTTCAGTCAGCTGATGTAGGGGGCTCCGAAACTACTGGACCGATTTGAAAATTCTTTCACCATTAGAATCCTTGATAATGAAACAAAAATATTTAAAGTCATCATCATTAGCATATATTAGTCCACAGCTGGACATAGGCCTCCCTTAATGAGCGCCATAGCGCTCTGAATTCAGCTTGCCGCATCAAGTATCTGCCAGCAGTCTTTCACAAATCGTCATCCCGCCAGATCGGAAGGCGTTCTACACTACGATCCATTGTGTTGTCCGAAATAAAAGATTTTTATTTATTTTATTTTATTTATTTACTACGTTTGCCGAGCCGCGGTCTCCACTCAAGAACACGTTTACTCCAGCGGTTGTCAGTTCTTCTCGAGATAATATCTCGGCTTTAGCGCTGGCCATATGGCCAGCGCTTAAGTATATTTTTATAATATATTTTTTTATTCGGCCTCGACACAAAAAGGGTTGTTACAAGTTTGACGGGTGGAGCTATATGTCTGTGTGTGTATCTGTCTGTGGGTCGGTCGCTACCGTACTGGGCCGGTGCATGGGTACGGCTTGTCCCAACTTGCCAAAGCTGAAACTACTTATTTCGCGCTTAACCTCAGTTTACCTTAGAACTTCTAACACACTAAACTTTTTGGTAAGAAATGTAACAATCTAAGATTTTCTTTTAATAATGTATTACTTAATTATGAATATAAAAGTTAACATTTTAAAAACCAAAGCACTTAATATCTAACTTTAATGTAGTAATACTACATCACACACTATATTTTTATAGACCTTCCGGAAGTTAGCGGCGTTACACCGCCATTCTGTAACTAGAGGTTCACATTCTGCTAGGCTTAGGTATTCATTAGAGTTAGAATATTTATGTAGTTAGTTCGTTTGTCTAAAAAAATAAAATAAATAAATAAAAATCATTTATTTCAGCACCATGGCACCATATACAATACACATTACAAATTACAATAGAATCACAAAGCAGAACTAAAATTAAAAATAAAATAATGATATAAATTTATTAATAAAACTAGGTACCTACTTAAAATTCAAAAATTATTAATAATACATATATTTCATCATGAAAATAATGAAATTAAAACTATTGAGAAAAAAAAAACAAAATTATGGATAACAAAAAGAAAAACTTAATTATGTTATTTATTGTATTTTCTTTAGTAATATACGTATATATATTATAATATTAGTGAGATTAGAAACATGATCATGAAAATTAAATACTCCTTGTAGAATCTTGTGTTGTGTGAAGTCAGTTGTGATGGAGTAAACATCTAAGATCCTACCACGAGCTGCTGCACGACGATCACTGCCCATTATAAATCACAAATCTGATGACTTATTTCTCTACATAATAATTGAATCTCTGCAGGTGTGGTGTGGACCACACGTCGGCATGCCGTTATTGATTTAAGTATTTGGATTATTCAGGGAGATTCGATGTGGGGCCTTTACATACTCCGATGGTGATACTAGTAGGTATGTCGTCAAATATTTCTTTGAATTTTCAACCCCTTTACTTTACAAAAAATATATGGGACTCTAAAATGTAGTGTCGGTAGGTACTGGAAATAGTGAAATCATGAAACGAATTAATTTCTCTCACAATCTGCCTATCCCGGGAATGAACAGAATAGGTTTTATCCTAAAATCGCGTGCGTAGCCGCATTCAAATGCTAGTTAGGTTTCCCTGCATTGCAGAGTTGTGAAATGGCGGTGCCATTTCAAAACTCTGCAGTACAGCTGGCAATCAGGTAAATATCCAACCAATGCCGATTCTGTAGTTCATACAAAACAATTGCGAAATTACAACAGTAATAAAACCACACAATCACGGTGAATATCAGAAGTGCCTATACAACTCGTGTGATCGAATAAAGGTTGACACGTTATTTCAGACGAGCAGCGCGACTAAGTAGGTACCTAATTTCACAAACGCTACATTTACTCCGCGTTTCGATAGTAATTAATAAAAAAGTTTGTCGATAATTTCTATTGCCTACCAACTTGAATTCAATTAGTATTTGAAATACTTCGTATATATATAGTTCGAAATAACCTTAACTGCCGGTGATAAAAACATTCGTTTTGTTTAGGTGCTATAAACATATATAAAATAATCGCGTGTTCAGGTCGTTTCGTTTAGAAATTTCGCAATGTTACCTTAGCAAACACATTGCCAAACAAATAAAACTAAAAAAAAAACGTATGAAAGCACTCTATCAGAAGGGAAATGTATAAAACACTAGCAATAGAAATATCAATCATATTCCAAGTTCTCGCCAGCGCTCTACCGGAAAACAAAACTTATGCAGCCCTCGTGAAAGAAAAAGGAGAACTCTTCAAAGAAATCAATGAAGCTATCCAAGAATCCATCGCTGTTCTCAAGAAAAACAATGACACTGAAGCAGTCCTAGGAATCGAATACATGAATCAACTAAAAGAACAGCTGAAAGAAATAAACGGAACGGACTTAACGATTTCAAAAAATGAAACCAATATTGATACTAGACGAAGGAATAAAGTAACTCTAAACATGGCAGAAATTGCAGCATTTATGAACAGCAAGAGTAATGTAAAAGTTTTGGAGAAGAAGAAACTTGCTGAAGAGAATAAGGCGAAGGTACAAAAGGAGCTGGACGAGTGGCTGATACAGCAGCAGCTGGAGAAAGCTAATAAGAAAAAAAAGAAGAAAAAAAAGCTTGAGAAGTCGGAGGAATGTCCAAGGTAAGAGAGTTTTTATTAACACTGGACTGGAATAATAATAATAATATATGACCCGTTTGTCGCGAAGGCGAAGATATATTCTCAGTACCTACCTAAGTAAAAGGTAGGTTGAAAAAGATTTTAGCTAGCTCGCATGGAAAATACCGGTCGAGGCGACGACAGGCGGGCGCGCGCGCAGTGCTCTCGGTCGCCGACGGACCAAGCATTTAGTCTGTGTGGAGACAGCGAGCGAGAGACATCTCGGTGAGTCGCTTTGAGTTACTGCGCATGCAATTGAGATCTTTGACACCGATATGTGAACCATTTTCAGAATATAGTTGTTGGTCTGTCTGCGGACAGGTCGATCAGTTTAAGAGCGAGGCTCGGGATGGCTGTAGGGGAGGTTGGAGGCCATAATGGGATGCGTCCCCGTAACACTAAGAAACTGAGCACAGGCGGAATAGCCGTCATAGCTCAATGAAGGGGGTACAGACAGAAAAGCTGTCATAACCCAGGGTATGGAGTCCAGGTGAAATAGTCATCATAACTCCTAGACATGTGGCACAGGCGGAATAACCGTCATAGCCCAATGAAACCCAGCACAATGGGAACTGCTCCCAAAGCGTGATGAATTAGTCATCACATGCAGATGGAACCGTTACATTTCAGATGAATTAACAATATAACCTGGTGGACAACACCACTGAATTATTGCATGACCTTGTTGCAGCAATTTTTACTTACTTACCCATTACATGTTTCTTACCTACGTAAATTATTCGTCACAATCTATATAGTTGAAGGAATTGGCGACACCGTTTATGTATACGGCCCTCCCCTTTTGGGTTAACTGCGAAGTTTCTCTGAACGATAGGATTCGTAACGAATACATCCGAAAGAGCACAAAAAATATCGACATAATTCAAAGAATTACCAACTGAAGTCGCAGTGGGCCAGCAATATATCGCGAAGAACTGACAAGGCAAGATGGAGCCTATGTCTGATATACGATGAAGATGATGAGACCTAGAACAAATACCTACAGATCATTGAAGCATTTGTCAGGAACCGAACCCCCAACTTTCTGCGTCGTAAGCGTATTTACGCTGCACCGACGAGGTCGTCTCGAAATGCAATCTTCTTACAGGTGGGGTCACGGCGCAAAGAAGAAGAAGAAGAAGGTGGCCGACCGCCGACAAGATGGCGGACCCACCGCTGACAAGCTATACGATAATAATTGTACGACCGCTGAGACGACCATACAGCCGACCAAGTCCATTAGGTACCCTTGCTGCAGAAAGTGCTGTAAGAAATCTTACATGGGATGTCTGTGATTATAATCATTACTTGTTTACGTATTTATGTGACAGCCCTTTCGGATTTAATAAAAAATGAATTAGATATATTTTGTTCATTCGGGTACCCAAGAGTGAGTGATGAGTAGTAGTAATGGTAACAATTTTGTTGTTGTATTTTAGTATCTTACTTAATTTAAAAGTTCGTGGATAATTTATCTGAGCGTCCGTTCGATGCGACATGTGACCCAAGATCTGGTGAGTATCTGCCGTGAAGCATCAGAATTGCCATACAGCGGGGCAAACCAGCGTCTTGGGGACACTTCTGATTGACATTGGCGTCTGCAGTTAGCTGTACTGTTACAATCATTAGTACTTACTTGTTTCTATAGTGATTTAAACTAAATGCAATCACAGAATCGACATCATTTCAATTTTAGTAGGAATTGGCAGTTGAACATGGTGGACAATTTAACTGATCGTAGCATTTTATCATGATCAGCCTATATTTGACCACAATTGGACATAGGCCTCCCCTAATGAGCGCCATAGCGCTCTGTCTGCAGCTTGCCGCTTCCAGCATTGCCAGCAATCTTTCGCAAATCGTCATCGCACCTGGTCGGAGGGCGTCCTACACTACGTTTGCCGAGTCGCGGTCTCCACTCAAGAACACGTTTACCCCAGCGGTTGTCGGTTCTTCTCGAGATAGGGCCAGCCCACTGCCATTTCAGTTTGCTAATCCTTTGAGCTGAGCAGCTCGATAACCTTGGTTCTCTGTCGGAGGTATTCGTTGCGAGTCCTATCCTTCAGAGAAACTCCGAGCATAGTTCTCTCCATAGTTCAATGGGCGGCTTTAAACTAGTCCTAGCCCTACCGTGAGTGTCCACGTCTTAGCTCTGTAGGTGATGAATGACGCACTGATTGAAAAGTTTCGTTTTCAAGAATTGCAGTATGGATGACGACGAGAATACTCGACGTAGTTTCCCAAACGCCATTTAATTTATTTATTGAACGTCGTGTTTATCCTAGGCCCCTTAAGTAAACAGAGCCACTCCCTATAATGAGGTGGCCCCTCCTGAAAACCCTCCAGTTGATGAGCCCTTACGTGTATCCTTTATTTTTGATGAACCTACTTCTTATAACGGGCCCCCAGCTGATGGGCCCCCTAATTTGAAGCCCCCTCTTGATAGCATGTCTACAAATACTTCTGACACCGTCACTGATTCTGCCCCTAAAGAAAACAGAGCCACTCCCTTTAATGAGGTAGCCCTTACTGAAATACTTCCAGTTGATGTGCCCGTACGTTTATTTATCCTTTTTTTATGAACCCACTTCTTACAACGGGCCCCTGATTGGAAACCCCTCTTTTGGGGGAGAAGGTGGAATTTCCCCCCAATAGTTGCTGAGGGAGATCTCCTCTGACCGGGCTGACCCAACTGGTCCACTGTACTCGGTGATCTTTTGACCGACAGCTGATATCGAATAGTTGTTTATCAGTTCCTGAATCAAGCGTTTGCGTGATTATTGTCTTAATAATATCTAGCGGCTATCCATCAAAGCGCTTAGGTAAGGCTCAGTTTTTCGACGTGACTTGATTGAGCACCTCTATCGACGTTAGCTTTGTAGTTCAGCCATCTCTCTAGAGGGCGCTGCTCCTCTTGAGAGCATGTCTACAAATACTTCTGATGCCGTCACTAATTCTGCCACTACAGTTGGTAACACCAGCATTTCTGAAACTACTTTAGACCCAGACGCCGCTACCACTGCTGTATTCATTAACCCCATCTACGGTTCCATTGGCCTCGTGTCTGTTGGTGCATGTCATCAACACCACAGTTAGTTTTAATCGGGAAACAAACATCTTTGCAGATGGAAAGTGGTGTCATTATAGAAATAAATGAATTTAAAAATCCAATATCACATGACGTGTAAAGGGATGTTTTTTTCGCGAAACAAAAGCCAGTAACATAGCTGAACTCAGCTTGATGTAAATGAGGTATTACTTAGAGGGATGCCATGGCGGTTGCGGCATTAGAATCGACCCCGCCAACTCAGCTCGTAGATATCGTAAGCAGCTTTCTTCTGGGTACTTTAAGAGGTACCTCTTGCAATCACCAATCCACCTGCATAACGAGGTGCTTATGATCTTGTTCAAGGAAGTTACGTTCAGTAATCAAATCAAATGATTTTCAATGGTTTCCGTGGACGTTCCTTGTTGCGCAGTTTGGATCAGCTAAGTCGCACCAGACCTCTACCACAGTATACACCTCTACGAACTCCGTGAGATGCCCTTTGAACTGAGACCTTCGTATTTATTTATGCCTTTCGATTAAACCACAAAATAGCAACAAGTATTCGCAGTAAATGAAAAGACGTAGAATTAATTGTATTTTGGTTTGCCTCGGGCGCTCATCTCCATGCAAATGTAACCGGGCGACGGTGATTCTTCATTCTGGACTTAACCAGACTAAACTGCTTTCATTTTCCAAGATGGAGCTATGAAAGCCTTGGAACAGAGCCTTGAGTTCGGTTTGACGATACTATCTATATATTACGATAATATATTATTATGTTGTGTGGATAGGTTATTTGACTACAATGAAAATAAGTTGCAAATTGTTTTCATCCTAGTCAGTGACAACGTAACAACGTAACAAAGCGTAATCAGGTGATTTTTATTAAAAAATATGCCTATTTTAGGTAAAAACCGGGATTACAATTACACATTTTATGACATAATGATCACGTGACCGAAAACGCTCTGCGTTTGGTTGCATCGCTGTGACGTCACACGTATCACAGATTACAGTGTGTGTTGTTCTTCTTTTTAGGTGTGGTGTGAGGCGTGACGTCATCGAGTCTTGTCACTGGAGCCATGGCAGAGATTATCGTTTAGGCGCGCTATTATTTTATTCAAACTGTAAAATTAGTTTTCATAACTAATACGACTGGCCTTGAAGAAATATTAATTACACTTTGCATTATTTTTGTCAGACAATACGTTAAAGTTATTTCCCAGTAGTAGTCAGTATTGCCTATTGTCCAGTATTATTTATTTATTATTATTATCAATTTCGAACTTACAAAAACACATACACAATGAATGACATGTCATATCCTTACTCAAATAACAAATTGACTTACTGTTTTTGCTGTCACTGTGTCATTAATCGTCGAAAGACTCCGTATTGGCCATTTAATGGAAGTCAATAAATGTGCTAGATTTTGCTATTAGTGTTAAAAATGTTTTGATATTTTTCTAAATCAAACAATTATTTCTGTTATTTTTGACGCAAATTTTACTCTGAAAATTGTAAAACTTTTGTATTACCCATATTAACTAGAATTGTATACTTAATTAGGTAAATAACCTATACACGGCCTGTTCGTATGTCTGTAAGAATTTGACGTTTCCCTGAACCCCAAAGAAATATGAGACGTCTCAAGTACTATCGTCAAAGTGAACTCCACCTGCACTTACCTAATGTGTACCTCGATACCTTAACCACAGACTGTAGGCACCTACACCTACCTAATGTGCACGTCGTTCTTTCAGCGGCGGCGTGTTCACAACGGGCTGCGCGTTCGAAGACGCGACCCTCGTGAAGCGGCTCTCTGAATCCGGAGTTCAGGTTTCATTTGAACTGTGCCTTCGCTGATGATTTTACCTTTGAAACTCATATGGTAACAACACTACAACCCGTAGGTACTATAATACCCTGGAACATGGCGCATGTCGGTCCGGCTAAGAACAGACCCCACCCACTCAGCCTGTGGCGACACGATCAGAGTCAGCTCGGCCAAGGATCTGACCGAGTGGACTCGTAGGAGTACTTTAAACAGTCTACTAGGATAACTACATAGTTGTGAACTAACTCAATTATACAGGGTTATTGGGAAATTAGTGACACTATGTGAACTGCAGTTTTTGCTCATCATCACGAACACGTTCGTGAAGACGCCAGGTCTTCATTTAAAAAAAAATATTTAAATCACCATACATAATTAAAAAAAAACACCTTTGTCTGGAACCCACAGAGTTACTAAAGGCCGATCTTCCACTCCCATACCCACAGCTAATTCAGGGAAGTTTCAAATAAAACCTCTCTGACGAACGAATATTGAATCGAGGAGGGTACCTATTACCAATACCAAGTTTAAGAATGAAGACCTGGCGGCTGGCGTCCACAAACGTGTTCGTACGGATATGGGCAAAATCTGCAGTTCACGTAGTATTACTAATTTACCAGTAACCCTGTAAATTAAGAAAACTTGCTCAATCCGATCTTCAGCATGTCAACGATTGCACTGGCCGCGCATCCTGGCCTGCGCGAACTACCGTCTTGCCGTCTACACAAGCTCTTACCTGCGCAAACTGGTTTGTGCAGGCATGCTCGCAAGTAAGACGGATTGTGTGGGCGGGCTTTAAGACTCAGACCAAAGCAAGACTTCCTTACCGCTAGTTCTATAGCCCCACTGACAATCGATCGCGACTCGATGAGCTTTGAAGGCGATAATCGAATCACATCGATTACAATAATCGATTCCGTAGGACTCGCTTTGGTTTTACATAGGAAGTGTCGAAGTTGGACTCAGGAAGTCGATACGAACTCTGTTTCTGCACTCAACTCTTGTTATAATGTTAAAGTGGTCTCTACTTTATTTGACGACGTCTATGGCGCAGTGGTGAATGTCCGTGACACACAGGTTCGGCTTCGATTCCTGCAATGGTATGGGGTCAAAATATATATGTTCTGGGCGTTTTCTATATGAGTCGCCATAATAGTATTGTTGTAGCTGAATATTTAGTTTATAACAATAACATTGTAAGCGATAAGGCCGCCGATTGTACCATATTAGATATAATTAGTATTAACATCTTATATATATATATTTTTAGTTTTGATGGTTCTATAAAGTTATAATGGATTGATCTATTTATCTATATTCTTTAAAGGCTGAACGGATTCGGCTGAAATGTTGTGTAGTTGGCTGAAGTTCTGGCTCTGGATAAAATAGCCAACTATTTATCTTGGAAAAATGCGGGCAAACCTGCGGGACAGGCTAGTCGTATACTTTCTGATATCTATTCAAAATACATTAGTATTTCAAAATGTTGGTTATTTCACTCAACTCACCCGAACAAAATGACCTCTATGCTCTCAGTAATAAGGTTGAGTCAGTGTTGATACAGCCTGCCCGTAGGCATGAGACTAATTGCATCAAGTAATTGGTGCAGATTGTAGGGAAACTACTACAGTAGGAGAACCTCGTATTAATAGTTCTCTACGTGTACCTAGTCTACTAGGTTCTGTGGTCTATGTTCATTTATGTACCTAAGCTATATTTTAAGCATAAATATAAAAACTATTGAAGTTTGGTGAATCCATTACGGATATAAGCGGGTCAGCTCAAGTGTTGGGAGATTACCATGTTTCATCCCTTAACGAGGGATTGCTTCAAGGTGTGTGCGGTTCGAGTCGCGCGCGTTGAGGCGTCTATCTGCGGGCACTGACAACGAACCATATGGTTCGTTGTTAACCCGCTTACATCAGTTATTTTATTTCAAATAGTAAATGTTTAAGTACAATTATAAAATTCAAGCATCATAAACTAGTTTCTGTCCGCGGCTCCGCGTGCGTGGTGTCAGTGGAAACGTTTAAAGGTAATAGTAATTTTTATCCCATGGGAACTGTTATATGGGATTAAAAGTAGCATATTTTTGATTCCAGGCTTAGAGCTAAATTTGTGCGAAATTTCAGCATGATCCGTTCAGTAGTTTTGACGTGGGTGTTTGTTGCTTAAACATCAAAACTTTCGCATCTAGAATGTTAGTCTGATGTCATGTGACTTTGGTGTTTTGGTATTTTAAAATAAAGCTTTTATGAAAAGACTGGTTCTTGTAGTAGTAGCAGTAAGGACTGTAGTCCTTACCTACACCTACAACATGTTTACTTTTGACACACAGTGCTGCTTTATTTTATTTGATTTTTTTTTACATTTGGAATAACAACATTTCAAATAATATCTGAAGCTCGTAAACCAACCCAAGCTACTGCATAGAGTTCTCTCCACCCGGCTCATTACCGGGCCGGCTAGATACCGGGCCCTGTCTGAGCCAGCACCGCCACTCACCGCTAGTACACGCTACCACCGGCCGCCACCTGCCCGCAAGCGCGCCCGGGGTTAGACAACTGGTGACCAACGAACACTCTCAACACGAAAATTACAAGCCTTAGTTTATCAAAAAAGTAATTGCCTGAGTAATTGTACGATTATTTTTATTGGCGTTTTTGACAGAAGTGTCCGCGTAGACGGACGGCTAAACCACAGCAGCAAAAAGCTCTCTATTGTCCTATTATCCTATAATTACATTGTCTTTCAAAGAACACCACCCAGAGTGAAAATCAAGAGAAATGATTGCTTCACTATGATAGGCTAAACAATAATCCTAATAGTGATTTAGCTGAAAGCTTTTAGTGAGTGAGTGAGAAGACGAATTTAAAAAGTAATTACAGTAGCAGTTCAGAGTCAAGAAGTTGAAGGTGTTACAACCACATGCCTCGGCAAGCACATTAAGCGTTCGTCCTGCACCTGACCTCTCCCTGAAAGTATCGATGTATCAACTATACTCAAAAAAATACACTTATTTGGCCTAAGCCTTATTTTGCATGCATCGCCAACCGGGCTCTCGTTCTCCGAGACATTTGTCTACAAGGCTACGTGCCTAGTCGATCTGAAATCCGTTCGGCTCCGTTATTGTAAACGAGATCCAGTACTTCGAGGCTCTCCGGGGATTCGTCCGTTTGTTACTTTACCTTCCTTCTAGACATTTCACAATTTATATTCGTTAATTTTAAACAGTGCATCGTTTCGAGGTTATTAAGGTTCATAATGATAAGCTGTTTCAAATTATTCTAGAAAAATGTTAAAGTTTTCAATGATGATAAAACAATCTGTGATTAAAACTGATCGCGTTGCCTCCGTGATCATCTATCATTTGAATATTGGATGAATTGCGTCTCAAATAAATGATTTGAATATTATTTCCACCAAAGTCAACAGGAGAGGTGTTCAACCCACGGGGGGGTTTTTTTTTTAATAAAAGTTTATATTGTTACATAATAGAAACTTTTTATTCTATCTTCATGTGTACAAAATTTCAGCTCAATCCATTCAGAAGTTTTACACCAAACTTTCGCGTTTATGATATGAATGTGATGTTCTGTAATAGTGTGACTCGATACATCGCACAAAGGAGGTTAAACAGACAACGATCAACAATTACGGTAACAATAACAGCCAACACTCAGCGGATGCTACAGCTGGAGGAACCCTGCCGTAGCGCTGCTCTTCCGTGGAGGCCAGAATCTCATCTGTTCACTATCTCGTTTTGCTCCGCTATTGTGGAAAGCGCCCTTGGACGATAGGTTCCAAAACAAACCTAAAATGACAAGTGAACGTCGAAAAGCCCGTAATGATGAATAATGGCGAATCATCCAAGATTGGCGACTTACGGAAATAATTACGAAATGAATGACCTTCGCTCCGAACCGATTAATTTAGCATTTGACTTAATTATGACGGAGTGTTTGGAGACGCCGTCAAAGGGTCGCCTATTTATTTAATTAAACTGAAATCGGGTCTTGCTTTTGTGTGATTGAAAGATGAACAGAGGCTTGTTTTGGTTCACTTAGGTACTTAACTATTCGCTTATATAGATCGTGTTACGTATAAATAATGCTTCTTATTTCACAAAGCTAGAACCGAGAAAATTATTTCATCGGATTCTTAATATAAAGTCGGCTATTGACGGTGTTACGTGTCGTTATGTAACGTGTTACAGAGCTCACGTTCGTGCAGTCAGTACGGGGAAAGAAGGACGAGCAACGAACACCGAGACGGATTGTAGCACACGGCGTAACGTATCATGCTCGCTGTGAATTTTAGCATTACGCTCCGCGACACCTGTTAGTGCCGGACTTCAGATTTTCTTCGGCCATTTGTTTCATTTTAGTTTAATTTAAATCTCGATATATATTAAAGTGCCACCGTCATTATTGTTCCTTCATGTCCAGTCCATCCTAACGTTGCCTGGAAGTGATCACTCTTAGGAATAAGGCCGCCCTTTATACTTCATGTGTAAAGGGCGGCCAAAATAATATATTTATTTATATATTGAGGAATAACAAACGATTACATTATACATAATATACATTTGTGTTAGTACTTTACCAACTCAATTATTTCCACTGGAAGCCCCGATTTACCACTAAATACTAATCATTCCTAAACCAGCACTCGTGCGTTTAATCAGCGCATTCCGCTGACCGCGCCGCACCGTATGTACGGGCAGAGCTAACTCGCGACTGCAGATTTAGCGATGAATGCCGCACATTTCATGTAGAGAGGGCGGCGGTGGGGTAGAAGGTAGAAGAGACAACAAGATAAAAAATAGATGTGGAGCCTTATCATAGTGCTGGTATCACCACACCATGCTTTCTTAAAAATAACCTACGTAATAATAGAATGAGTTTAAGAATGACGTCATCTAGCATGCTGTCCCGCTCAGATTGGATTCGAAATGAGTAGGACAGCATATTAAAAGATAACGTTCTCAATCTCATTCTTCATGGCAACTTGTTTATACGAAATTTTATTTTTGTTAAGTTTCTTAAATGTTAATGCTTAATGCTTATATCAGTGTTCATTGATTGTGTTCTTATGCAGAAAGAGAACAAGTCCCTTCTGCTCGTTTCCTCTTTGCCCAAGAATACGTTTCGGTGCGCAAATCCAGGAATGCATTAATTATTATTTACAATCAACCCGTTACGATGCAATAACGACGCAATCTCCTTCCAGGGAGGGGACACTATCGATAGTCGATGTCGATATATTATTGCTAGATGAAACAGTAATGAGGCGATTAATTATATTCTAATCACTTGACACAGATTACAACTAGCCTAATTATATTATTAGATAATTACATTATAAGTGCGGCGGAGACAAGTTAATAGTATTAGTTTATGTCATGCAGATTACACAAAGCCTGTTAGACAAAACTACTATTATTAGTCGGTAACAGATTTTAGGCGTAGCTTTGTTGAACTGTGTTTTCATCAAACATATTCTGGAAGCAAGACTTCTCTTCTGTTAGTTTTTTGTTCCATAAATAGTAACTAATACCATTTATTCATCAACTACCTGAATTATTAATTAATTCACAGTTTGTTTTCTATGAAGGTAAGATAAAAATATACATATTTCAAAACCCTGAAGTAAGAAAAACTCTGAACCATGCAACCGCATGTCAATATTTTATGACTCTAAATATTCAACGAAAAATTAAATTTAGCATTGAACAAACTAAAGTCATGTACCTACATCACTATTTATCGACATTAGAGTAGTCAACAACCCAATAATAAAACAATCTTGCGCTCGCTTATCGTATTTCACTCACTAGTGATGTGCTACTATCGATACTTGTCGATAGTACTCGGGTAACAGCGTTTTGCGGCTTGCCAGTAAGATAACTTAGGAGCTTAATCTGCAGAATGCATTCTAATGAATTTGCTAATAGCTTTACCTACACTGTAACTTTGGTCGAGAACTCTCTATTTATTTGGCAGTGTTTCGCTTATTAATATTAAATTCTAGTACTTAAGTCAGTTTCCTGGTACTCATTTACAAGCTCTGCTTACTTTGGGATTGGATAATGTTGTGCGTGAAATGTGCTTATGCTTTTAAACCAGCCCAAGACTTCGCCCGAGCAGAGAGTTCTTTTTATTTCATCGAAAATACCTAAACAGGTTTAGACAGTTGTAAACTTGAAAGGTTTCGAAAAATGTGACGAGTTTAAAGCCAACTTCAGAAGAAGAAGGAGGTTCTATGGTCCGCTGTAGGAATGTTATTTTTTAGGCATGTGCTTCGATTTCACCGTAATTTATGGTATTGTATGAAGAATGACCTCAAGGTGGTCCCGTACAAATTGTATTCCCAAGGGATCGGTATTTAGATATTTGGAACACGCTGCTGTTTCTCCGGTCAATTACAACCTAGTTTCTTTAAGACAAGAGGGAAAACGTATCTTCTAGACCTTCGTGATTCATCGTCGGCCACATCTTCTCTTTCTATCAGATGAGATTGTGCTCAAACCAAGGTTTATAGACTATAAAAAAAATGTCCCGAAAAACTTAAAAACGGTATAAATATTACTAAAAATTTAAAATTAGGTTTTAGTTAATGCAATACAATCAAATGATGTTTTGTTATATCAGACAGCAAAATAAATTTCAACCGCAAGGATTGAAATGAGAAATCAGGCAACAAGTCTCCATGACACTAATCGCACTAATATTAAAAAGGCGTAAGTGTGTACGTGGGAGGTATTCGTGTATGTTGGTTACTCTTTCACAATCAAGCGGCTGAGTGGATTGACATAAAATTTCGTACCAGGATAGATTATATCCTGGATTAAGACATTTGATCCTGGAATGGTGCGAAGTTCTCGTGGGATGATCGAATAATTCAAATATGTTTATCAGCGCGAGTAACACCGCGGGGCGCAGCTAGCTAAATAAGCAAAAGCCTTTCAGCTGATAAATGAAACGATACGTTAATCCCTTTCATAGTCGACTAAATCAAAATAACTGTATCACACAAATCCGAGATAAAAGTGTACACATACAGTGGTCGCTACCTATCAGGCTTCAAATAAAACCTGGTCGTTATTTCGCCGTTTAACGAAATAAATCACGTACGAATCCGCAAAAATTCAAACAAAATTTATGGTTCCATTATTTCGAATAGTGGTATAACTGGCGAAGTACAAGGTGCCACGTAGGAGATGACCTTAGCCGAGAGGGGTCAGTCTGGACCCGAGGAAGTCCATTTTTGTTTTTACGTATTACTATTTCTTACACAATACTAAAACACAAATATATAGGCAGACAGAGATGTATATAAGATAATAAAAAAATATATCAATAATAAATGATGTGTTATAGACACATCAGCCACAGACTGCTCGTCAATATAAACTACTACTATATTCATATAAACTTTTTGAAAAAGTCCCCCTTGGTGTCCGGAGTTACCCTCTTTTGGCTAAGTGCACCCATTATGTGCCACCTTGTACTATCGAAGGTCGAACTGGTCTAAACCAGTTTGATCCGGCGCGTGCCTTCTCTTTGTTACATTTGTTCAAGACTTCAATCTTCGATTGTTACAAGAAGTTTTTTTGAACATTGAACTGTTTTCGAGATAACTTATGATGATACTAGTATCTGCCCGCGACTTTGCACGCGCTTTCCGGGATAAAAAGTAGGCTATGTCAGTACCCGAGATACCAAATATTTCAGTAAGATCCGTGCAGCCACTCAGGCGTGATAGGGTAATAGGTAGACAGAGTAACTTTCCAATTTGTAATATGAGTATGGAAAAAACAGCCAAGAAAATGAGCGTCCAACGGGCTTTACTTAATATATATTTCGAAACTGCAGTATGTATGTAACTATTATCTGTCAATTTAATAAATGTACTGACACAAAACCTCCGTGTGCGAGAGAAAACTTACAATTGGCTTATTAAATTGTATTCACTTGAAAATTAAAGTTCGCAAATGTCACAAATGTCCTATTTATCGATCTTCAGTGTCGCCATTGCACAATAAAATCAAATGCAATCTTCTGCTGCCATTGATAAGGACACCTGTCAGTTCTTGCTACAGCTTATCGACAGTCGATAAACAAATTCATCGATATAAATATCGATGAGGGCATCATTCCAATTAATTGTGAGAGCGCGATCTGTATATTCGAGGTTCCGCCGTTAAATTGTTTAGTTTCTTTCGCTTTAGGATTCATTTTATTTGTTGATGATTCGATCTTGTTTCTTTTCCATTAAATTCGTTGAAAATATCCACATGTTTTATTAAATTCGTTATTTTATGTTTAAATAGTTTAAGTTAATAGTGGTTTTACACTGCAAGCGCGTTAGCTGTCTTTCTGGGTCTGAAGTCTCGCTCAGTTTGCATAGTGTAGAAAGAGATGTACATATATGTATATTTCAACAGATTAGCAGTTAGTCATTTAGCGCTTTGACGGAAAAATACAAGCTGAAACGAATTTTATTTAGTTGTTTCAAGAACATGAAATGTATTTTATTCCAGGTCCAGAAAGAGAGGGCAGAAATACTAATATATTTTAGGTTGTTTTATTTGATGCACCACTGTTCACGTTCCCATAGTCAGGATGACAGAGACGGTGACACTCACACTTCATTATAAATGTGAAAGTTTACATACGACCAACCAAATGTACCATCAGTAATAAATCTATTCTACTAACAATATCTATATGTACCTATTGAATTTCTAAACAAAGTTATTTATTATAATTTGTGTTTCTTATATTGTTGTCATCAGTACTTCGCGTAGCCCCGTAGAGCCTCTACACCGTAGAAGCTCTACGCCGTAGAGGCTCTACGAAAGCCTACGCGACATTCGAAAGGTCATCGGTTTAATTACGGCGAAGGTTGTCGGATCTCCGGAGTATCGGTATTAAGTCAATAAATTATTCTGAGAATCATTGTTCAATTATATTTCATCAATAATTTGGGAATAATGGAGGTTCCTTCGTCTTCGGGGAATCGGCTTTTTGTTCTTTTTATGTTAACTTTGAATTTATTATTTCTTGTGTCATTACTGGTATCGGATTTCAAAGAAGAACTCGAGTGGCCTCATTAATGTACAATGGAATCAGGAATTTTGAGAACGTGACATAATTTATGTGACTTGGTATTATTGACGATTATTGATTACAGCTATCAGGAATCAAAGACTAAACAAATCTTATTGAAATTTGGCCAGAATATTGGGAAAAATTCAAAGTCGTGGATAAAATCTAGTATATTATATACGAAAGTGATTCTGTCCTTTTCACGATTACGCGGCTGAACAGCTATCAATGGAATTTGTCAAGGAGATAGATTGCATTCTCATGTCAGACAGAGGCTTTGTTTTATACAGAAAAACTGTATGAAACTATCTACCAAGCTTCAGACAAAAAGTAGCAACTTTAAAATTGAATAACCGTAAAATATTTAACAAAGCTGCAGAAACAATAGACCACGACAATGAATAGAAGACGATAACTGAATGCGTTCAGTGAGTAGAGGACCGCACTAACTACATAGTCTAAAGTATACTATAAAGTATAGTATAAGACGTTTCTTTCGAGTTGCACTGTCATTCTGCGGAATGCTTTGAGAAAAATGTTAAACGGACTTCGCTGTTCGAAGGAGCTAGGTATTAGTGGATGTGGCAATGAAAAACGGATTATTAGATTTTGATTTTGGCAAGTTCTAACATGATTATAATACTAGTCCGTCCGCGCACGATCAAACATGGACGGGACCTTGTCAAAGTACAAAAGTTCACATAAAACTCAAAATCTACGTGTTGATAAATTGAGATGGAGCCTTTCAATTCACGATGTTTCCATCTATTCTCAATGCTATACTGTCAGACAAAGTGTATATTTTTCTCTGAACAAGCCTTCTCCAGGCATTTTGGTTCTGAGCGGTCTCTCGCTAGAAGCGTCATATTGGCTACAAAATCTCAAAATTAAGTGAATCGTGATATTTTGTGAAACTGATGTTAATTTTAATGATTGCATATGGTTTAGTTTATCATTAATTTAGCGGAAAAGTCGATGAATAAACATAAAAACCTTTGAGATATATATAGATAGAGAGATACTTGGGCTTGAAGTTTTAGTACTTAATACTAAAACTTCAAGCCCAAGTCACTCACATAGTCTTCCACTACATGCAGATACACCACCTCCAGATAGTTTCGTCCTCGTCGACATATCGCTGCCGTTGCGATAAGAAGCGTCTCGCCGCCGGCCGCTCTGCTTCACGACATTCTGTGACTTATTGTTCAAGTGAAAACGCTTGTTTTTCTTCACAAGATATCATTTTAAGAGGTCCGTGGGTTGGTGGCAGGAATTGTCTGCTTTTTTTATGTTTTTTGTGCATCCTGTAACCTACGGAACTGAGACGTGGACACTGATGGTTCACCATTTCCAAGACGGCGAGCTATGGTATGATGCTCGGAGTTTCTCTGAAGGATAGGCGTGTTCTTGAGTGGAGACGGCCACATGTATGACTAACATAAGCTGATGGTGATGATGATGACTGCAGCAAGGAGATATAGAAGCTCTTCTCACCGTACAATCTTTCAATTCTACTTCATCTGCATCTTCAACGGAGTTCTCCAACCCAGCAACAGCAAATGTGTGCTCTCATACATATGGCCCTTCTAGGGGATCGCACATTAACTGTGTAGGTACATAACATTTAACTGTGTAGGTACATGAAGCATTCTTGACTCTCCAGACATTTTGAACGCGGTTGTTACTAACAAAAAGGTAATCAAATAATCCTTAAATCCTAGTAGGCTAGGATCTAGGCAAATACTAAGTACTAGCCTGTATATCTTCGTCTGAAGCTGAAGGTAATACCAATCGAAGACTAGTATTCATATAATTTGCCGTAAAAGCGTCTGGGGCTGTCCATTCATTTAGTTCCTTTGACGATCTCGAGATCTACAGAAATAATTATATATCTGTACTTAATGAGGAAAATAATTGGTATCTCGTTACTTTGGCATCCATCGATGATGGCGATGTGAAAGGTTCTTTTCTAACAAGGAAATCAGAGGTCTCGGAAATTATGTAGATTTTTCTCCTGAAACCTAGGGGAATACCGTAGGCTTGCTTGCGAATTGTCAGAGAACTTATAGTGTTTGTCTTGATAACTGATGAGATTTACATGACTATTTTAGATTTAGAAGAAAATAAAAATAAATAACATTTATGTGCAGAATATCGGCAAGACTAGCGCAATGTAGAATCAAAATATTGATTGTGATTCTGACTGACAACCGGCTGCACCGGGGTCTTCTTGTACCCCACAGCCACATAGTAGATGTGGCCTTAGCGAATTCAAGAGGTGGTTTCTAGTAACTGGTTACTAGAACAGAATCAGTGACTGGTAGGTGTCGGTTCTACGCACATTCTGGGTACAAAGCACGAGGTGGCTAGGGTGTCTGTGCGGACCAACATGGCTGATGGTAGACACACTTGATGGATTAGTCACCACAACCGACGTTCTTACGAATTTTTTGGATAAAATTACTTTTTCTGTTCTATTACATGGTACATCTTTTCAAGCTTCAATAGATATTGAGTACAGGAATAACAAACATACAGACAAACCGAAACAAAACACATTAACATAATTTCTTGTGATTGTTTCCAATTTCTAGCCGTGGCGGTCGCTTCGTAAGAATCGACCCCTCCAACACTCAACCCGAGGTTTACCTAACAGGTTTTAAAAAAAAACATAGTATAGATTTTTGCGTCTATGTTGTTAATTAATGTACAGTGCTCACTGCACTGTCCAAAAGTTCTGTTTGACTGTAAAATTTTATCTAAAATAGTCTTGGTAGTGGGTTGCCTGGTGAGGGTTGCCTGGAAGAGATGGCTCATAGCATTATTCATATCATTTCTATAATATATCTATTTTTTCTGTCTTTGTGTGGTAAAAAAAAGTTTCAACTATCGACATATCTACCGAGAAGGGCAGCTGGTTCCTTCTGTGTATGTTTAACACCTTCACTGCTATCATCAATCCCACGCGTGGTTTCCGCTGCGTATTTGCAGATGTGATTACGTATGGTTTAGTGGCATATATCTTGTTTGTGATACCTTCTGAAACAGATCTGCCTCATTGTGTCCCTTTAAGGACCGTTAGACATTAGTCAGGGTGAGTAGCGCCGCGCCGCGTCGGTCCGCGCGGGCCGCTCGCGGACCATTTGTAACGGGTTAGGGCCGGGCCATTCAATCGATGGACACTTTTATTGGATGGGTGCTGAGATGGATTGCAGAGCAAGAAGGCTTTGGGGTCTTGGTGATTTCGATGAAATATAATTGTCGTTCCGTTTTGATAATATTACAGTTTCGTTGGGCATTGAGGAAAGCGAGCTAAACTTACACAGACATCAAGATAAAGTTGTTTAATTTTACGATAGGTAATGCTGATGAAGCTGTTTTTTTTTAAATGTGATCATCAACACTCTTCTACTTTATATTACACTTATATTTTAATGAGAAAAGATTTGTATTATTGTATGTACCGAATCAACTTAAAAGCTACTGGACCGATTTCATAAATTCTTTTCCCGTTAGAAAGCTACATTATCACTGAGTAACATAGGCTATAGAATATACCCGTGCGAAGCCAGGGCGGACCGCTAGTGTTGAATATAATTATATTAGCAGATGATAGGTCGCAGGCGGACCGCCCGCTGCCCCACAGAGGTCGTGTCAATGTATGAAAGGTAACGAGAACTTTCATTAGTTGTCGTAAAAAATGTGTAATCAGGGACGTTCTGATGCCGCGTCAGTGGCCGTGGCTGAACCTTCACTCGAGGCGCAGCACGAAGCAGGTGAAACTGAGGCGACGCTACCGAGTACTAATTATAATTTCCCTTTTCCGCGACGTCACAGAGCGAGGGAACTGCTCTGAATTTGCGGCTAACGCCCATGCATTAGAATAATTCAGCTGTAAAGATTTTTTATTGTTTTCAATATTAATTATTATTCTCATTAGATAATTTATTATAGTATTTTACTGATTGACTATGCAAGGCAGGTATTTAAATTTTTGTATCAATTTTATTGAATTTCTAGTACTAATGACTAGTGTTTTTGGAAATGTATTTCTGTACTGTCTCAATAAATAAATAATAAAATAAGAAAGGAAGGGTTTGACACAGACCCTTGGAAGTAGGTACCATATAGGTTTTTGGTCCATGGCGAGATTCGAAACTTATTTTTTCTGTTAATAAACCACAAATTGACGGTTTTTAGATTATTCCCTTAACTTGTGCTATAAGACCAAATTTCAAATTCTTGCCAAATTTCATAATGCTAGGTCAACGGGTAGTACCCAACAGGTTATGTGTGCATGTGATTCCCTTGGGAAATTCAAAAAAATTGGGCATAAACGGCTGTAACTTTTGACTATATTGACTTCGAAGTTTAATTTATATTGGGACTCCAACAGGTTATGAACCTGAGTATATGATAAGAATTTCAACTCGATACTTCCACGCGTTTCTGAGAAAAAGAGGGTTGAAAGACGGACAGACGGACAACAAAGTGATCCTATAAGGGTTCCTTTTTTCCTTTTAAGGTACGGAACCCTAAAAATGAGACGTGAAGATACTATCGTCAACAGAACTCGGGGCTCTGTTCATGAAGCTGAACCTAGCTAAAAATAACAAAACCTACACATTTAATCTACCGTTTCGCCTCTAGTAGGTCCTACAGAGCTCTGGAAACCTCGCCCCTCGGTATAAATGAATCCGAGTGTCGACTTCCCTCTCGTTTCTTGAATTCGTCATTAATTTGTTTAAATTTCTTGGAATTGTCAAATAAAGCACTTGTTATAACGGCGGATGGATCGCCGCCATTTTGAACAACCAGTTAATTTGTGTTTAGAGTTTGGAAGCACGAAATGAATTTTAGAGTTTATTATTTTAGAAGACTTTGTCTTGCTTTTAACTCATCGTCATCGTACCCATACTGACACTAGGCGACGCGCCCGACTTCACTTACTTTATACTTAGATCTCATATCGAACACTACATTATTTTAATTGATCATCATTCTCAGCAGTCTATATTAGTCCACTGCTGGACAGGACATAGGCCTCCCCTAAGGAGCGCCATAGCGCCCTGTCTTCAGCATACCGCATCCAGCATCTGCCAGCAGTCTTTCGCAAATCGTCATCGCACTTGGTCCGAGGACGACATACACTACGTTTGCCGAGTCGCGGTCTCCACTCAAGAACATGTTCACCCCAGCGGTTGTCGGTTCTTCTCGAGATATGGCCAGCCCACACTAATCCTTATATTATTTTAATAGAAGGTAACTTTTTAACGTAACTTCTTTTATTTTAATAGTAAGGTTTACAAAGTAAAACTATTTTTTTAACGTAACTTCTTTTATTTTAATAGTAAGGTTTACAAAGTAAAACTATTTTTTTAACGTAACTTCTTTTATTTTAATAGTAAGGTTTACAAAGTAAAACTATTTTTTTAACGTAACTTCTTTTATTTTAATAGTAAGGTTTACAAAGTAAAACTATTTTTTTAACGTAACTTCTTTTATTTTAATAGTAAGGTTTACAAAGTAAAACTATTTTTTTAACGTAACTTCTTTTATTTTAATAGTAAGGTTTACAAAGTAAAACTATTTTTTTAACGTAACTTCTTTTATTTTAATAGTAAGGTTTACAAAGTAAAACTATTTTTTTAACGTAACTTCTTTTATTTTAATAGTAAGGTTTACAAAGTAAAACTATTTTTTTAACGTAACTTCTTTTATTTTAATAGTAAGGTTTACAAAGTAAAACTATTTTTTTAACGTAACTTCTTTTATTTTAATAGTAAGGTTTACAAAGTAAAACTATTTTTTTAACGTAACTTCTTTTATTTTAATAGTAAGGTTTACAAAGTAAAACTATTTTTTTAACGTAACTTCTTTTATTTTAATAGTAAGGTTTACAAAGTAAAACTATTTTTTTAACGTAACTTCTTTTATTTTAATAGTAAGGTTTACAAAGTAAAACTATTTTTTTAACGTAACTTCTTTTATTTTAATAGTAAGGTTTACAAAGTAAAACTATTTTTTTAACGTAACTTCTTTTATTTTAATAGTAAGGTTTACAAAGTAAAACTATTTTTTTAACGTAACTTCTTTTATTTTAATAGTAAGGTTTACAAAGTAAAACTATTTTTTTAACGTAACTTCTTTTATTTTAATAGTAAGGTTTACAAAGTAAAACTATTTGTTCACCCACTACAATGTTATATTCTGAAATGCTGCAAATTGTATTAGCTACCTACTCATGCTCCTTCGTAACCAGCAATACATTAGCCTGCCATACTCACTAGCATCCGCACTCTGTGTCCCTGAACAACTCGAACATTTCAATACAACCTTATCAGAAAATCACAATGTAGTTCCCTGCAGGAGGAATATAGGCTTTATGTGAAGGAAGGTAGGGTGCATAGTGAGCTGCAAGTTGCACCTCGGATTTGAAAGGAGCGGGCGTCGGAATCGGGAGTGTCGACTGAAGACACTTAGTTAGGGTGAGGGTATGGTGAGAGGAAAAGCGAAAAGTTGTAGTTTACATTGCTAAGAACTGAGTTTTTAAAGTGTATGTGTCACTGAAAAAGAATAAGGCTAAATTAAAATATGTATATATCCCACTAATATTATAAATGTGAAAGTTTGGATGGATGGATGTTTGTTACTCAATCACGCCAGAACGGCTGAACGGATGTGAATGAATTTTAACATAGAGACTTTAATATCGGGATTTTACATTAATGATTTTGTTCGGACCTCACCACTTTTTGTAAATAAGTAATAGGGTATGGACCCGGGCATTCCCGGTTCCGGAATGAGTGGTGACGAAATAGCGGTACCTACTATGAGGATCTAACTTGAAAAAACTAAGTTTATTAGAAACTAGGAACTGTTGTGGACTGTAAGCTTCTTCAATTTTTCCAGTAAAACACTTTTATTCTTGTTTCCAGCTTTATTTACTTCTTCAGGTTTTCTTGATCGCGTCCGAGTATAAACTAAACTTATTCTAGCTAGCGTGCCTATTTATACAAAAAATCTCCCCTACATTTTCCAAAATTAGAATGAGAAAAAACAATAGACGATCAAATGGTTCGTTCGTTCGCAGGTATTTGAATTTTTGAATGTGCTTGCGGCCAGCATCCATGTTGAGGTATTTCAACCTCCTTTGACGTTTCAAACCTAGACTATTATACCTATTCTAAGAAGGATCTTCTTCAACCTATCCTACGAAGGCTCGTCGTGTCCAGAACATCCTCCCCCCGGCGTAGCTCGCGCAGCCTCCTTTTTCACCAACACGACGAGTTTGCTGGTCGGCCGCTTGAAGACGCCAGTCTTCGTCCGGACATCCGCCACCCGTACGCCTCCATCAGGTCCCTTGTAGGTGCGCTCGACGACTCCCATTGGCCACACATTTCGGGGTAGAGTGTGGTCTACGACCACAACGATGTCTCCTTCTTGAAGTGGTCGTCTGTTGCTCGTAGGCTCGCCGCGAGGTACCAATGTCGGAAGGTACTCTCGAAGCCAGCGCCGCCAAAAGTGGTCAGCAAGCGCTTGGCTCATTCTCCATGTTCGTCGATCTGCCTCGCTGCACGGACCAGTGGTAGGTAGACCGTTGGATGACCCTAGCAAAAAATGGTTCGGAGTTAGCGCCTCGGGTTCTTCGGGGTTCACGCTAACGTGCGTAAGTGGCCTCGCGTTGATGGAGAATTCCGCTTCTGTCAGGAGGGTGATCAATACTTCTTCGGGTGGTTCCTTCTCGTTCAAGGTGGCGGCTAATGCGACTTTGACTGATCGCACCAGTCGCTCCCAGGCTCCCCCCTGGTTCGGTGCGCCAGGAGGTATAAAGCGCCATTCCATTCGATGCAGTTGTCCTTCATCTCGCAGAACTGGTGCCCATTCCACGTAGGCAGCCCGCAGTTCTTTGTCTGCACCTCGAAAGTTCGTTGCGTTGTCGGACATCATGATACGGGGCCAACCTCGTCGCGCAGCCATTCTTCTCAGTGCCATGATTGCAGAGTTGACGGAAAGTGTAGTAACGACCTCTATGTGTACGGCGCGTGTAGTGAGGCACGTATAGAGGGCGCCCCATCTCTTCTCCCGGCGTCGTCCAATCTTTACTATCATGGGCCCAAAATAGTCAGTTCCGCAGTGGCTGAAAGGGCGCAGGAACGGCGTGAGGCGGGCTTTCGGCAAGTCTCCCGTAGCTGGTGGTAGAGGCTTCATCTTCCGTACTTGGCAGAGTCTGCATTCCTTCTCGATGCCACGTACTGTCGGTCGTAGATGAATCACCCAATATTTCTGTCTGAGGTCGTTAGTCACACGCTCCCTGTTAGCGTGACCAGCTGCGCAGTGTTCTCGCAAGACGATAAGTCTTGTGATGCGGTGACGACCGTCGAGTATTATGGGCCGCTTCATCTCAATCGGTGCGTCGGAAGCTCCAATGCGACCTCGTACTCGTAGAATGCTATCTTCTAAAATCGGGTCCAACCGGAACAGGCGACTCGATTTCGTGATTGGACGAGACGTTTTCATTCGTTGCAGCTCGTCTGCGAAGCTCTCCTTTTGTGCGTGGCGAATAAGCGCACGTTCCGCATCTTCGATGTGCCGGTTTTCCATGTTCGTGGCTCGTCGTCGACATCTCTCGATGAAGAAGAGTACTCGTGCTGTAGCTCTGACTAGTGTCTCGTACTTAGAGAAGTGTGATGGATCTGGCAGCCATCCATCCGTCTTGTCTTCTTCCACTCGCGTGTGCAGAACTTCCTCCTCGTGGTTGTAGTCAGACGTCTCCTTCGGCCACTGATGCTCTGGGCGGCGAAGGAAGTCTGGCCCTCGGAACCATCGATCTTCTGCCATTATGCGTGTGTTCGTCAGCCTGGTTGCGTCGTCTGCCGTATTCTCGCTGGTCGGTATCCACTTCCAATCTTCTTTCTGGGTAAGTTCAGATAGCTCCCCCAGACGATGCGCGACGTAGGGCGTATATCTTCTTGCATTGTTTCGTATCCAATGTATAACTGTCATTGAGTCACTCCAGTAGATCGTTCTCTTGACTTCGACTCGATGTTCATGTCTGATGGCGTAGGCCAACTTTGCTCCGATGACCGCCGCTTGTAGTTCCAAGCGGGGAATGGTTTGCGTTCGCTTTGGAGCAACCTTGGACTTAGCAGCGACGAGGCAAACACTGAAGCTTCCATCTGGTCTCGTGCTTCGCCAGTATGCCACGGTCGAGTAGGCTTGTTCGCTGGCATCACATAGTACATGTAGCTCGAGGTCAGTGTTGTCTTGAATCTCGTAGTGTCGCTCCAGCCGAAGGCAAGACAGGTCGTTCAGTTGTTCCAGCCACGTGGCGAACAGCTCATTTTCTTCTTCCGGAATCGGTTCATCCCATGACATCTTGATGCGCCATAGCTTCTGAAGCACAATTTTTGCTCGTATCGTATAGTGACTCAGCAGTCCGAGCGGATCGTAGATGGACATCACCGCGCTGAGTGCCTCTCTCTTCGTTGGCGCGCGGACTCGTGCACGTACTTCTGCGGGAACTCTATTCATGGAGGTGTTGAATCCAAATTCATCTTGTTCGGCGTTCCAGTAGAGTCCAAGGATCTTGTTCTCTGACCCCCTTTCGTCAAATTGCATCGGTGTTGTAGCTCGTAGTTCAGCCGGCACGTCTTCCAGTACGCTATCCTTGTTGCTGTTCCATGCTCGCAATGTGAATCCAGCAACTGCGTGCACTGTGCGCAGTTCCGTCACGGCTCGATGGGCTTCCACGTCGTCATCGTAGCTCGCTACCAAATCGTCCATGTAGTGGCTTCTGGTGATGGCTTCGCAGGCGAGAGGGTGAGTTTGAGCGTATACCCTCGCATTGTAGTTTCGCACGAAATGCGCCATGAATGGAGAACTCGCAGCGCCGAATATCATGCTTGTCATCTTGAATCGTTGAGGCGTCTTCTTTCTCTCGTTGCCTCTCCACAAGAATTGTTGTGCTGGCTGATCCTCTTGACGAATCTTAATCTGTAGAAACATCTCCTGTATGTCTGCCGTAATCGCGATTCGCTTCTCTCTGAATCTGAACAGGATGCCTGGTAGGGACATCAAGAGGTCGGGTCCTTCCAGCAGGTGGTCGTTCAGGCTGACTCCATTGCTCTTTGCTGCTGCATCGAAGACAAGCCTTATCTTGCTGGGCTTGTTGGGGTTGCGTACTGCGAAGTGAGGCAAGTACCAGCAGACGGTGCTAGACTCCTCCGATCCATCGCATGGTTCAGCGTACCGCTTCTGCAGCAAGTTCTCAATTTGCTTCGTATATTCTTCGGCGAAGACTGGGTCAGCATCCATCTTCTTCTCAATGCTTTGAAGACGACGAAGTGCCATGTTGTAGCTCTGAGGTAGTTTCGTGTCTTCTTTCTTCCATGGTAGACCAACTTCATATCTTTGGTCAATCTTCTTGATTGTCTGTTCGACGATATTTGTAGCTCGGAGATCTTCTTCACTCGTACGTGGCTTCTGGTTGATGCCAATCGCTTCAATGCTAAAATGCTTCTCTATTAGCTCATGCAGCTCTTGGTTCTGCTTCTCAATGGCTTCAGGTGTGTAGATGTGTAGAACGCTGTCTTGGTTCGCGATGATGCTGCGTGGTATGGTTCCGTGGATGATCCATCCCAGCTGTGTTCTCGATGCAGCTGGTTGGTTCGCTCTTCCGACTCGTAGCTCCTGTGAGACTATGTACTCCCAGTGGTCAGCTCCAATCAGGATCCCAGGTTGTGATGACTCGTAGCAGACTTCATCTCGTTGTAAGTCCCTCAGATGGTCTTGATCCAACAGTGTTGCGGGAATCGATTGTTGCAGCAGCTTCATGTTCTTGACGGTGCGTGCCCGAAGTGGATGTAGCTTGCTATCCTTGCCCTTCAGTTGTACGGTGACAAGTTGGCTTTCTTCCTCCCTTTGCGTAGTGTTGACTCCACGCATTCGTAGTGGCAGTGAAGGTCCTTTTGCTCCGATAGTACGCGCCAACTTCTCATCAATCAAAGTGACTGTGGACCCTTCATCCAAGAGAGCGAGCGTATCGATCTCCCCCCGTGGACCGACGACGGTGACTGGACACATCTTCAGCAAAACTGCCATGTCATTCGAGGCAGCGGTGGTCACTGTCATGACTGCTTCGGTTGGGCTTGAACTGTCTTTTCTTTCTTGATGTAGAGTCTGATGGTGTGGACGTGAACATTGGTTGACTCCACATGATGTCGCCTTGCAGTTGGTGCGTCGATGCTTCTTCACTATACATTTGAAGCACAGCTTGTTCTTCTTCACGTGTTCCCATCGCTCGTCAGTTGTCATTGCCTTATATTTGGGGCAATCTGTCAACTTGTGTTCCTTCTCGCAGCATGAACACTTCTCTTCAGCTTCAGCGAGTTCTTCAGTAGTGTTGTACACGGCGTTCGTCTTCTTCTTGAATGCTGTGTTCGGTTTCGGCAGGTTTTCCTTCTTGCTGGTCGGTGGTGCATAGCTGAACCGCAGGGCTCGGTCCGCTTCGCGCATAAGGAAGCGTGATAGCATAATGATCTCGGGCTCGATCATTCCCTCTTGTTCGGTTGCGTAGTCACACCAGCGTGAGCGAATGTGGGGGCTCAGCTTCTCCAGTGTTTCTCTGGTCAGCATCGGATTGTACAGGTAGCCTCTGTTCCCGATGTTGCTCAACACGCAGACCACGTTCTGAAGCTTGACGGCGAATGAGTTCAGTTCTATTGCAGATGGTCCGGGTTTCGGTAGTCTTCGAAGGTCATCAATGGCCCGGTCGATGATGATTTCTGGTCTTCCGAAGCATTGTTCCAGGGTCTTCATGATGATTTCTGGATTGCTTGCGGTGTACAGGAGTGAAGCAACTAGCTCTCTTGCTTCCCCTTTAAGGCTGCTTCTCAGCCTTTGGATGTTCTCAGCCGGTGTCAGCTTGTATGTTCTCGTTGAGTCGTTAAAGGCAGCTTTGAATGGCAACCACTCATTCGGTGAACCGGAAAACGCGTGCAGGTCTGGGCACTTCATCCTCGGTCTTGCTAGCTTCTCTATTGCATCAGCTAATGCATCGACGTTGGCAGTACTCTTAGTCTTGACCGGCGTAGTCGATATGTTCCTGGCGTTGAATCGGATGTTCTTCTCAGTTCTTGGAATAGTGTCACTTTTCTCCCCTTCAGTTGACTGCAGCCACTGCTCGACTCTCTCACTGTGTTCCGGTAGTTCGTCTTCATGTATACTCCTTTCCTCGTCTTCCAATGCTGCTAGGTTAGCAGCCAATCTCTTCTTGACGAGATCTGCTTCTATTTGGAGTTCTTTACGCCTAAGTTCGGCCAGTTTCTCTTCCGCCTCCAGTTCCGCCGCCCGCGCCCTGGCCGCTATGCTCCCGTTCGATCGTAGAGAGCGCGCAGTTCGGGCGGGAGATTGTTCATCCCTATGGCGTTCCGTACTCGTTCCGGCGCGGGTGAAGTCGGGTGCGAACCCTATGGCTGGGTCGCGATGTCTGGCTACTTGATGCGTAGCGGGTGTCGCCGGAGCTTCTTGCGACAGCCTTCGTCTTCGTTCGTTCGCGATGGCTTCCAGTTCGGCGGCTTGCCGTACAGCCTCTTCCTCAGTTTCACGTCGTTCGGACGTATCCACTTGGCTTCTGGTTACAACCATACTGCGCGAGCGCTTGATTCTTCGTTCTCCAATCCAGTGGGTGCGGATCTCTTCACTCCGATCCGATGGGTGCAGGATCTCTTCACTCCAATCCGGCTCGAAGGACCAGGAACTGTTGTGGACTGTAAGCTTCTTCAATTTTTCCAGTAAAACACTTTTATTCTTGTTTCCAGCTTTATTTACTTCTTCAGGTTTTCTTGATCGCGTCCGAGTATAAACTAAACTTATTCTAGCTAGCGTGCCTATTTATACAAAAAATCTCCCCTACATTTTCCAAAATTAGAATGAGAAAAAACAATAGACGATCAAATGGTTCGTTCGTTCGCAGGTATTTGAATTTTTGAATGTGCTTGCGGCCAGCATCCATGTTGAGGTATTTCAACCTCCTTTGACGTTTCAAACCTAGACTATTATACCTATTCTAAGAAGGATCTTCTTCAACCTATCCTACGAAGGCTCGTCGTGTCCAGAACAAATAATTTTAAGAGTCAGTTACCTTCGTAACTTCGGTAGAATACCTATAGCAAGGTTATAAAACAATTCGGTTAGGTTCCATATCTTTCATTTGTAACAAAGTTATCATTAGCTGAAAAGTACCTCGAGATGGTTCGAGAAAAGGGTTTCCGGGGAGGCCGTCCACTAGCATTGGCAGGGCCATAACCGTGGCACCTGACAAATTGTGTGTCTCAGGTTCCCAAACACTAGGGTCCATCCCAAGCGGTTCAAATAGGTAACGGTCGAGATTATTATCACCGTTTGAGGGACTCTGCCGATGTTGCTGCGGAATCAGGCCCATATAAATAAATACCTTAGAGTACTTACATACTAATACATACATATGTACAATAACAAAATAAATTTGGAACACGATTATATTGTCTATGGTTGATGTTGAAGCAATTAGGTACACGTTTTCCGCTACCTCTTACTACTATAAACATAGTGCAAGACATCGTGAGGTCGCGAAGTAGGACGCTCTGAATAAATCTAATGTATTAATGCCCACGCCCAGCGCTGGCCTTTATTACAGCTCAGTAGAGGTGGGATAATGTCGTGTCGATATTTTTTATCGATGATAACTAAGCTGTAGGTATCGATACCTTTATTGCCCCGGATAGAATCAATGGCTTTATCGATAAGTAGCTTCTGCCCTCGGCTTGATACCTCGGCCGGATGAAATCTTGAAGTAGCCTGTATGATATTCCAAGTCTAGAACTAGTACATGTGCTAAATTTCAGCCCAATCCAATCAGTAGTTTTGATGTGAAGAGCCATGGAACATCTAAACATCTAAAATTTCGTATTTTTTTAAAATGAGATTGCGAAGTTTTATCGATGTCAGCTATATGCGCACCATTATTACATGAACCGTATAGGTACTAACCTAAATATACTAGTTTACGTTATATTATGATATGAATATGGCTTAAATATCAATAGCTCGACCGTTTTCGATGAATCTCCGAAACGATTGAAACCGGAAACCCGCTCGCTCGTTTTTCCTAAAACTTGGGTAAAACAAAAACAACAACTTTGTTAAGCATCCCTTAAACTTTCCCTCATACAAACAAAACAAACCCATACATAAAATTAATACATTTTTCCCTCATAGGGTGGTAGCAGACCGGCCACTTAAAGTGGCGATCACTTATGTGGCTCCAGTCTCTGGGCGTGAGTCTGCCTCTTTTTACTTTGCGCTCTTCTGCGTGGCAATGAACATAAATATATTTTACGTTCCTAAGTATTAGAGTAATATGCAGGTCTCGACGGGCGCTCCAGTCAACTGAGCCGCTCGAACTTATTCCGCGAAATCAGTTGACCCAGGGCTAGGATGCGCGCCACAAAAGTCGTCGTGCACGTGACGACTATTCATAGTCGTCGTCAGTTGTTGAGTCGTTGGCTCTAAGATGCGCGCCACGAAAGACTCAAGGCTCGTTGTCGAGTGAGGTTCTCATGCAGATGAAGCCACGCCCACGCAACACTCGTTGAGTTCATTCAAATTGTCTCTGGTTTTAGTAAGCTGCATGGAAGAAACATAAATTAACCTCCTTAGTTTTCGTCTCCATACTGGTAATTTGCACTTTTCACTGGCAGAATGGTGGAAAAGTAGAAAAGCCTCGAAACAAAAAAAAAGAAGAAGAAGCAATTTCAATGTTTTGCGCGCACATAATCAACTTACTTTTGGTTTTTATTCGATAATTCCTTAGCAACTTGTTATGAAAACTTTTACTATTACTTACGATATCCAAAGAAAACAATAAGCGCCAAAATTATTGTGTTACAACACTATTACTATGCACGAACCGACTAGTTACGGGTGTTCAATGAACTTATATCGTGAGTTTGGGCATGGTGTGCAGTGCACTACAAGCGCTAGTTCATCCCGTTGTTTATTTCACAGTAAACAGCATTATTTGTGGGTTTAGTACCTCACTAATACGCTACGAGACGAGCACCTGAATATAATGTAAGTACAATGTGATGTGTTTCCGGGACCTGTGTACCTATAACATAACATAACAAAATGTAACAAATAAAATTGTAAAAGAATAATATAAATACTATTTCAAACCTTACATCTAAGAAGTACCTAAGTCATGACTATAATATGTTTTCTTTATATTTCAGACGCAGTATATCATCAAGCCAGCACTAGCTCTAGAAAGCAACAGAATCTAAGGCTTTACTTCTTATTGCAAATAAAACTAATTTACAATTATTCAAAACGTTCTTTATTTTGTAGACACATTTATATCAGTTTAGCTTTTTAGGCCTGAAATGATATCAAACAGACAGAATTACATTTATAATCGCATTACAATATTAGCCCCTGTTTATAGGTAAGTAAAGAAGGTATATAATATTAGGTTAGTGCAGAATATACATAAATAGGTTCCTATCACTGATACTTGCCTATCTACCTAGTAAGGTAGGTAGGTTACTAATTTTCACGGCCGTAATTCTGTGATTTTACGTTTCTTTAGATTCAGCACTAACTGCCAAATCAAGTACTACACAGACATAGGTTTATATTATGCCATTATTACTTTTCTATGCCACGAAGCACGTCTTTATATCCACGCAGGATGGTTTTCTACCTACTAGAGAAACCAAGACTATTTTAGGTAAGTACCTACCTAAATCAATAGCATCGCACAAGTAGCTCTGACTCTTCTTCGTTTTTTCGCATTCAGTAATGCTATTTTTACAAAATATTTATTAACAGAGGTTAATAAACACTTTGAATTAAATTTATATTTTCTTCAAGACTCCATCTCGTCGTGATCTCGTCGTAGTAATAGAAGACGATTCGTAACTCGTGTAAAACTGTCAAAAGTCGAGATGAGATGAGAAAATTGGGCGCGCATCTTAGAGTTTGACGAAAACGAAACCAAGCAAAAACAGCGAAAACAGATAGGATAAACATTCATTATTATCGTTCACGAGACGAGACGTGACGACTATTTGGTTGCGCATGCTAGGGATCGTCGAGAAGTCGAGATGCCGCCATTTTTCACGACTTCTCGACACTTCTCGTGGCGCGCATCCTAGCCCTGCATGAATATTTTGAATCGGGCAACTGATCACATAGATACATTTTATGATGATATAGAGCCTACGCTTTTGCTCCCCTTGGAGTCGAGACCCTGGGTCCGTGGGGTACCGAGGCTCTCCGGGTTTTCAAAATATTATCTGAGCGTCTGGTCGAAGCGACGCGTGACCCGAGAGCTGGCGAGTATCTGGCACAGCGCATCAGCATTGCTATACAGCGGGGCAATGCAGCCAGCGTCTTGGGCACGCGCGCGACTGTATTGATATGGATCAGTTGAGATACCTGTAGATTGTTTGCAACAGGTTGCAGTTAGTGCTAGGGTTAGTTTCAATTAAAAATGGACGCAAACGTATCTGTCTTACACACGGATTGTATTAACGGATGAGTCTTGATAGATCCATTGACTAGATCCATGATGGATCTGTTTAGTAACAGTGAAATGAATGTATTAATCTATATCTATACTAATATTATAAAGAGGTGAAGTTTGTGAGGTTGTAGTAGGGGGTAATCTCTGGATCTACTGAACCGATTTCGAAAATTCTTTTACCGAAAGAAAGCCAGATTATTTTTTAGTTTGAGCTATACAAAATACATATACCTGAAAATGGGATTAATGAAAAGCGCGGGTGAAGCCGCGGGCAGCACCTACTTAATTATAATTTCTTTAATCATTTTATACTTTGATGTAATTTGTAATTTAATATTCCCAACGTGTCAATATCTACCTTATTTTGTTTCCATATGTCTGTAACTAAATTCTCCTACCGACCTTTACGTACATAGGTATCATGTCTATGCATGCCCTAGATTTAGGCCAAACATGTATGGTGCTTAGGTACCTATTATTATTCTTCCATTTGTGGTGTTCCGAGTTCGTCGAAATGTCTGACCCATGTTTACAAATAAAGAATTTGAAATTATAATGGTCATTATATGTAACGCAGACAGACACCTTCGCCACTAAGTAAACACTCCTAGTGGCCCGTCCACTCGGCCTTCCCCGAAACAAACTAAACCGCCCTAAAACCACGTGATCTCTACTCGACGATTAGCGCCATGCTCGCTCCCAGAATCCTAGATATATTTTGTAAACAAAAGGGTTTTATAAGCAAAATATTTTCATCAGCGATTTGCTTCGATACCAGAAGCTCCAAACAAGTTTTGGTTTTGAACACTTTCATTCATCATTTGATTCGTCTCTCTTCCATTATCGAACTCGAATTTGAAGCCATAAATGTGCTTGTGTAATTCACAGGTACTTGTAGTTTGTGATTACCACCTGGCTGTCACCGTGATCTTTCTGTGTTTGTAATCAGTGTTTGTTAGCACCCAACTCATTAATTCTCTGTTAGTAAGTCCTAGTGTTTGTTGACATAAAGAATGTTGTATTGTGGAGCCGCGCCCCGCGGCGAGTCCCCCACACATCTCCTATCGAGAGTCTTCGCGACTCTATTTGACTTTGGACTCTCCTTTTTATTACTTTTTCAACTTCGACCTAATATTGGAGATTTTTTGCTACAGTTTATTACGTTAGATTAAATAAGTTGCTTCGTAAAATAGTAACTACTTTTTGAGACGAGACGCCCTTTCTGGCACATTGGGTAAATGACCGAGTCAGGCACAGGCGATTGTGGGTTCGAATCCCGCTCCAAATTTTATTTGATGGGCATCTTACAATGGGACACGATTTGATGAGAAGACCTTTGTAGCGTAGTGAGAAAATTTCAAAATGTGATGAAAGAAGTAACGGGTTCAATTCCCGCTGCAAATTTTACCCGGTAACTGAGGTAATAGAACATGATTATGGGAGGAGCTTCAGCTTAGTGGGCAAGTGACCGAATTACAGTTTTCCAAGTTTCACAGCGTAAAGTTGCGGGTTCGATTCCCACTACATACTGTGTCGTACAACACGATTAACAAAGAAGACCTCTAAGAAGCTGCAATCAAATATCCAAACGAGACGTAGTAGGTTGCGGGTTCGATTCCCAGACCTTACTGTAGTACTAGCTCAAGATAACATGACAGTTGCGAACTGTTTTAATACCATCTTTGTAAGAGTCGCTGAGAAATCAACAAATATGCTACATCCAGATTTAGAACAAGCTATAAATTATGTTGATTCATGAATCTCAAACGAGAAATCAACACAAGAACCTAGTGGTAATGTATTCTACAATGCTTCTTAGCTAGGATTTAACAAGATAATAACAGAATGAAATCTAAAAACTCAATCGATTATTGGCACTTATCATCTAAAATTGTCAAGTCAATTGTAGATTAAATATATCCCCATATCCGATATGTTAAATAACTTTATCAATTCTGGTACTTTCACGGATATACTCAGAGAAGCAAAAGTCATCCTGATCCACAAAAAGGATAAACGTGATGCACAGGACTATCGGTCAATATCACTATTACCGACTTTTAGTAAAGTGTTCGAAAGACTCATGTTTGCAAGCATTTGCAAGGTTAGAATGTTTCTTAAATGAGAATATGATACTTAGCAAAATGCGATTTGGTTTTCGCAAAGCAACGACAACTAGTGATGCCTTGTCGGAGATAATCAAAAGCATATTAGGTACTCTAGACTAGCGTCTACTAACCTATAGTACATATTTTCTGTGACCTGTCCAAAGCAATTGACTGTGTAAATCATGATATCCTCCTTGTGAAGCTCGAGCGCTATGGAGTCAGGAGTTGAGGTTCTCCTATGCCAGTCTTATATTTCGTCACGAAAGGAAGTCGTTCACATAAACGGAACCACCTCTCTAGAGTCTGTATTGAGAGATCGGTATTGCCGTTCCACAATCTTAGGACCACTTTTTTTAGTTTATGTAAATGACATGGTGGAAACATTCGGCATGAAAATCTTAAAAAAACAGCCGGCGAGAAACGAACCAATTATTATAACTTTTAGGTAGGGGTGCGAAATTTTTTGTGCAAAACAGCGCTACACCTACACCCATCCGGCATGTAGATTTTTGTGGACCTGGTTGACAACCTATATCTTTAAACTTACAACATACAATAACATAATATGTTTTGCGCGTATATGTATATGTTACATAAACACCCGCAAAGCTACGGGCAGACAATAGTAAAACATAAGAATTTTTTTTTGTTTTGGAATTAAACAAAAATTTAAGAATTATCATAAATAAATAATATGCTTATCATAATTTGACTCATTACCAACTGTATAGTAATACACACTGAATTCTCGTACCTACGATCTATAAAAAAAACCTTAATATAACTGGAAATTGTTAAAAAATATTTAGAAATAAATAAAAGCGAACTTATTTAAGGTAAAACCATCTACAGAAACTAGTCAACAATGGGCACCGTCCCAACGTCACGTGACCACGTGCCAGGCCCGGCCCGCCCCCCTAGTCAGGGTTCACCAACAATACCTTCCAATTGAATCAACTCCTCATTATGTTTATCTAACAGACCGATTACATTATCGACAATACATAATAATTTCATTTCACTACACGATGGACAAATCACTAGAGATTACAGAGTAATTAAAATTAAGCCTTATTGCTTTGAATTACGAGCTAAATTATCCTATCGCAGATTTAATTATAATAGTTATCAAAAGCCCACACTCCGATAATAATAACCTCAAAATGATGTTGAGTGAAACTTCTATACTCGATCATCTATTATTCTTCCCTCTCTGTCTAGCAGTAGCCTAGCGGTGCAGTACCGCTAGGCGGGAAGGAAAGAGACGGCTGTGCAAATATGACAGACCGCTTCGTCGATTGTTTGATTTCCGTCGACATTCGTTCGTACCTGTGCTGTAAACGGGTTATAGGGAAGGGGTCAGGATCTGCCCGAAACATTCGAGAGATCGTCGATGAAGTTAAATAATAAATTTATTTCAGACTCTTGTGTAAACCAAAACAATATCATTGGTAAATTGAATAGTTTGGCCCGCAACGTTCCCTTCGACTCCTTGGGTCACCAATTCTTGATGAGTCTTTTCAGCCATTTGTAGATGAGAAAATCCAAAATTTCAACAGAACTTCGGACAGACTTCTCAAAATTAATAGCCATATATGGTATATATAATTATTCGGTTTTGCCTGTTTGTACCTTGTATGAGATTTTGTCAACTGTGTAAACGCCGCGAGCTCTTGGAAGGCTTAGACAACAGAATAAAGAATATTTTATCATCGATTTTCAATATACCTATATTTGGATAAAAAGGCCTCGGTACCTGTAAAATTGGGAGGCTTAGGTATTCGCAAAATTTCAAGTGTTCCTACCAGCGTTCTTGTCTTCCGTCTACAGCACTAGTTCTTGTCTTCTACCAGCGTTCTTGTCTTCCGTCTACAGCACTAGTTCTTTAGTTGAAAAAAATCTTAGAGTCTTCTCATTTGGTCCCTGGAATTTCATTCAAAGTTTCATTAGACGAAGCTCGGACGGCTTGGCATAGTGATTGCCCCGATGGTGCTCCCCCGAAATTTCTTTTGTTCATGTTGTTTTGGCAATGGGACGGGCCTCTGTGTGATTTGACACGGAATTTTTTGTTACAAACTTGTAACCCCTTGGAGTCGAGATCCTAGGTCTGTGGGGTACCGAGGCTCTCCGGGTTTTCAAAAAAATATCTGAACGTCTGGTCGAAGCGACGCGCGACGCGTGAACCGAGAGCTGGTGAGTATCTGGCACAGCGCATCAGCATTGCCATACAGCGGGGCAATGCAGCCAGCGTCTGGGGCACGCTTCCGACTGGTATTGATATATCAGTTGAGCTACCTGTAGATTGTTTGCAACAGTCTGCAGTTAGCTCAATTGTTTCAATTTAAATACTAGTTTTAATTTAGTTCTATTAATAGATTGTAATTTTCTTACTAAATATCCAGCACGAAATTTATCGATAACTTGAAGGTAAGGCATCGAGCCATCCCTAGGGTTGTACATCTCCGCTCTTTGTCAACAGACCATAGAATAATGTTCGGATCTGTCTCTTCAGTAATTACATTTGGTTTTACATCCTCAGTCAGGGTTGCATTCTAAAACGGACCCCATTGTTACCTTCCTCCTCACCAGCACTCATATTTACCTACTCGTACGTCCACCGCTGAACATGAGTCATCCAAACGAGTGGCTTTTCGCCGTAACCACGACGCCTTGCAGGCGGATTGGTGATAGTGGAGGGAGTGTTGAAAATACAAAACGTTTCCAGAGACAACGCGAGTGAAACCGCGACCAGAATCTAGTTGGTAAATGAATATGAGCTCATTTGTGTAAAGTAGGATGTCCAGCAGTGGACTAGCATAGGCTGATGATGAAAGGAGACAAAGAAAATTGATAAAAATTACCGAGTGATCGCTACACACTTATCGGGCTGCCATATTTGCTTACAATCACTTTCGCAGAAATCGTAAAGTTGGCAGTTATACAGGGTGTGTACAAAAGGGGGTGGTGCAGCACCCCAAAACAAAACGAATAAAAAAAACCGTTTTCCGAAAAAAAAATCCAGCCGGAGATATGAATTTTAAAGATTTTTATTTGTTTTGCTAGCCAGCTTGCAAATGCCGTAATAATAGGTATGTAGGTACTTACCTAATTCCGGTGCAGCCTCGGTCGAATCAGAAATGGCTGGAACTAAGAAGAGAAGAGTCTAGCATCAGACGGATGTGTCTGGTTGGGGTACCTATCAGTCTATCCCGGTAAATGCACAAGACTCGTGACGCATTTCCTCTAGCTCCACCATAGCACATCAGCATTTGTCCATAATCCCTCGCACCAATTTGTTAAAGTAAATAAAATTTTCGCAAATTGTCGGTAAAAGTCAAAGGCGTTACACGTGCGTCCGCGGCCTGTTTGTCGGAAAGTTTGGTGAGGTGCCGCCGCGCCGCGCGGGTGTCATAGGAAAGCCGAACTACCTATTCTCTAGGCAGGACGTTGACCTCTAAAAATAAACACGGGTCTGTCAGCTGTTCTTAACAAATGTAGGTACCTACCTACTTATTTTAGACAGATTAAAATGTATTTAAATTTTGATGTTTCTAATGAATTCTTGGTAAGCTTTCAAGGTCATGGCCGCGAATTAAATCGTAGGTTGTAGGTACCTACCTACTAACTATTTATTGAAAAGATAAATTGGTACTTCGTAGGCGCGGAAGTTTCACGTGTCGGTAGGGTAATGACCACGCCCGCGCGGCGCGCTGACATTTAGCTGTGCGGGGACGGTTGGTGTTTTGGAATACATTGCTGCTTTTTTTATTTTATTAATTTTTTTTCTTATTTAAATTACTTATTCAGGTAGATATATAATAATAATAATATATGTTCTTATAGTGTTGTGCTATGGGTATGTACAGTGCGCGTCAGAATTAAGTACAGTTGTCTACAAAATATTTTCTAACTTCTATTCGCTTGTGACTAATTTTCAATGCAAAAACTTATCAAGCCGCTAAGGCTCGAACCACCCACCCTTTATGTGGAGAATAGAATTCTCGGCATTAGATCAACTGAGCTGTTTAGATGTTGGAACAATGCGTCCAATTTTGTCTATCGGTCTAATTAGTCCCTATTTTAATGCCAAGTCTTACATTTTTTTTATGGATGCGGGTAGGGTTTGACTTTGTCGTTTGTAGCGAACAAAGTAATTGTCACTCGTCTTATTTCGTGTGGTTTGCTTTGTGCATATTTAGCGAAAGATCGAAATATTGTTACCAATGTTCTTTCGTTGTAAACAAATTATTTTTGATTAAATTATCACAATCTATTATAAAAAGCCTTTCACTGTTTACAGATATTATTTGTTATTATGGTTTATCAAAACAATTATTTCGTTATAATATCATAGATTTATACGTAGTAGTTATTGTATAATATTGTAGACATAATTATAGAATATTCTTTTTTGTAATTTTTTTTTTTTTCATTAACTTGCAATTAAGCCTATAAAGAATAATATCAATTAAAAATCTTACATATTGCAAAAAAAATAGATAACAATTATTAAAAAAACGAAACACTGCTCACGAGATTCGATCCATGTCACTCTTATCTTGTCTTGCATTAATTTGCCGGTTACTACCGCAAGGCCAAGTTGATACTTAGAGAATCTATCGAATTTTAAGTAAGGTTACCAAATTAAATGAAATTAAAATGAAACAATTTATACAAAAATTACATTTTAATGATACAGAACATAAAATTTTTGTTGAAAACGTCAAAAATATGAAAAGAAAATAGAAAATTATAAAAAAACATGTAATTTTGATCACCCAATCTCCAACGATCGCTGACAGGATTTGAACCCACATACATTGAGATAGGGGGATACTTAATTGTGACGCGCACTGTACCTAGAAAAATAAATTAAAAAACGTTGATGGGTCAACATATTTTTAAAAAAACGAAAATATTTTTTTCAATTCAATTCAGAATTTTCAGTTTTGATCAGACCTGTTTTATAACACCAAGAAATAGTACGTTTTTATGTTTGTATGGGGCTTAGAGGTTCGCACCCACCTTAATAATACGTATGTATATTATAAAACAAAATTTTGGGTACTTATCATAAACACATGACACTTAATTTTTATGCAAATATTGGTCCCTAGCGTTAGTAAAACTACCACCCTGCATTTTCTCTAACTACTCACTACGCCAAGTTGTTCTTTCAATTCGTATTTTTCCTTAAATATCTGAGATGAACAATCTAAAACTTTTAAAACAATAAACTTACATTGGGACAGACGGCCTTATCGCCGCACCATCTTCCAGTTTCCACTTTAACTATTTCAGATGATTCGCATCTCCCGCAAGTTTCTGCCGTAACTTGGACTCGAACTCGCGACTCCGGAACTTTCCCAGTTAGTTCGCACACAAATCAATGAGATATCGTATAGTAAAGATTCAATTTTAGTTAAAGTATCTACTCGCACAAGTCATTTAAAACACGTTTTATGTATAGATAGCTTCTGCCCGCGGCATCGCCTGCGTTGTTTCCATCGAACGAGAAAAAGAAATTTATTCTGAAAAGGACACAATGTCACTTACATGCTACCTTACATGAGAAAAATTATTCATATGTCATTGGAACTGATTAATGGATCACAAAGTAGTCGAGACTTTAATCACACATTCAATTCAGAGTTTTAAGTTTTGTTTTTGTCGTCAAAAATCATCGCCACAGTTAATCCACTCTCTCTTAATTGATGTTTGGCAGTTCGACTGACTATCAAATAGTCATGTCAAATGGTCATGCTTTTACCGATTCGGTGTTTTATGACGATCTATTTTGTTTATGAAAAAGTTGGTGTCGGTTTTGTAATTGTTGCTCTACATTTTGTGTTACTACAGACCTTAGCCGTAATTTAAACACCTGGGGTGTCTAAATTACTTTAGTTTTGGAATCGGAACATTCAATGGAATAAAATAATATTAATTATGTTATTTTATTTGCTAAATTAAGAACTTACATTAACTTGCCGAAAATTAAGACAGATAAGAAATTATGGTAAACAAAAAAAATTTTACTATTTTCAATAATTTTTGATGGAAAAATCATCTAGAATATGATATTATATATTGTTATATAATGTTCGTTACATACTATGTTGACACGATAAAAATCTAAGCTTTGGTAATTTCCCATATTTTCCACCAACCTGTCGACAATTAGGGAACTTTATGTGCATGTGCCCAACAGCAAATAAATGAGTGGACAGAATAAAGAAATCGCGTAAAATCTTTATTCCAAAATCTAGTGTTTTCAGGGCAGCCTTTCGAGCACTAACGGCGTAGCACTTTGTAGTCTCGTAGCAGTTCGTAGAGGTCTCGTAGCCATTCGTAGCAGCCTCGTAGCACCGTAGAGGGTGCTTCAGAGGCTACCAGCCAGAAACCCACTATTTATGCTTCGGGCAGCAGCGGGACACGGAGCGGGACACGGAGCGGGACACGGGGCGGGAGCGTCAACAACGCGATACTTTTCCCTTAAAGAGTTCCCGCGTCTCGGTCGCGTGGGTGTGCAAGGCGCCATTGCCATTGCAGCGTCCGCCGCGCGGGTGAAGCTGCCACGTCCGTCGTCTTGACGCGCAATTTAGGCCGAGTTAGAAGAATATTAGTCTTCATAGCCTGCTAGATCACGAACTAGGCTCTGGTGAAAATATCAAATAATATTCATAATTTGATAACTCAGATATTTACAACTTTTTTCCATTACTTGACACTGAAAAATAAAGTTTCGAATCAAACACAATTGTCATTAACAAACAATAATCATTGTACATACTATTGATAAAAACACACAGGTAATTACTGTTACAATACTGGCGACACACACAACACACGTTCATAATTAAATTTGTTTGTAACCTCATGGTTACTAACAAATTGGACATCATTGAGGATGACATAATTGTCATCCTAACCGAATATGTAGTGGACATATAGTGCGCAGGTGTGTGCACAAACACAAGTGCACTCTCTTTTACATGGCTCTCTTATTCCGAGGTGACAGCAGGCGCAGGAGCAACGGCTGAACGTGCTGTTCGTGGCACGCGGGGGATGTGACACAGCCAGCTGCTTCACTCCAAGCTGCAGCTGTCAATCATTTTGGCTGGGCCACCCGAGCTTGCACGAACGTGGAATGCACCGACTTCGCTCCGTAACAACCAAACCCCATCCTCATCATCCTCATCCCATCACCTCATCATTTTTTGCATTTTCATCTCTCATCCTTTGAACCAATGGATTCTGTTCCTGATAAGGATCAATCTATCTTTGCAAACAAATGTTTTACTAAAAATGATAGGAAATAGCCCCAAGACGCTGGCTGCATTCACACAATACTCATATGCTAATTGTATTCTATGTTCCTAGAAACTCGTAATTCATTTGACAACGTATTAATTATCCAAACAGATCCAAATGATATTTAGAATAATGCGCTACATGAGATTAGCAGCTCCAACGACATGTACCTAATGCCGTTCATCTATTTGCGGTCGATCGATAGATCCTCGACAACCCGTTCGTTTATGAATAGTTTGATTTTGGCAAATGTTTGGATTTACGCTTATCTCTGTAATTTTCGCTAAATTCTATTATTTCATTTGTGACGACCATTACTTCGAATTATCCGCTAATTTGTGATAGCTCTGTGTTGACTGATAGTGACCTAAACTAAACAATGTGGAATGAAATTTAAACTAAATACCTAATCATTCGCTTATGTTCCGCGCACATGGCTTATCTCCCTATAGACTGTCGTCATTGTGGAAAATTCAGCTTTTTCACCGTTTAGTAAGTTTCTTTTGTATTAATGTGCTTACTCACACTTGCATTACCGAAACAAAATTTTAAAGTGAAACCGATGCGTATCTTGCATAGAACATCAGAACGATTCTAAGTGATCAAGAAACCGGTGAACTCTCCTGGATCTAACTCAAGTTTCAATTGAGGATCGGTTGCAGCTTCTCGGTCAACGATTACACCCGCAAGTTGGAGGGTTGTAGGTACCTGCGGAGGAGAGGCAATAGGAAGCTGTGACGTCACCAGCTGCGAAGTTGCCCGCTCGGAGGCAACGAGTTGATCGCCGCTGGATTGTTCGCACTTCACTTCACAGGGCCCGTGGATAGAGCTGTAGCGAATTTTTTAGAAGATTATTTCGAAAGGGCCAAAAAGGTTAACGTTTTAACTGCATTTTGTGACGGGATTACACACAAGTCACGCAACCGCGAGACAAGACGAGCCGAGCTTGAGTGTGTAACTGGGGGATCAGTCTAGCCTCGAGGTAGCACGCGGTCACGCTTCTGTTTTTTTTTACAGCACTGCGATCACCAATCTGCCTGACAAGGGTGCTGAAGAAACCCCCTTGTTTGAGGCAAGCTCAGCAATGTACGTATATGTGTGGGGAACATTTGAATGATGGCGATCATACAAGTTGTACCTCGATATATCCAATAGACTATACCAGTAACTAAACAGTTATAATCTCTCTTACGCCGTGACCTGTGCCTCGTCCCGCGCCCTCTGCCGGTGAGTAGTGCGATCGCGGCAAGATAGTTCCGATTGTGACGTCATTAGCAATTCATTCACCTACCTACTTATACTTACTGGCTCCAACTTGTTCGCGGCTGGAGCTCTGGGACTTGCACTGCATTAGGTACCTACTGAGCAAAAAGGATTGAATGTCATCGTGGTGGACCCTAAATCAGATGCGTTATTTGGAAAATCAGTTCACTATTATATCGAATAATTCCATTCCGTTCTCTGTAAGCCTACGGGACTTTCCTTGATAAAATCAAGGCCTTGTCATATACACATATCTAATGCTAAAGAAACGCTCACGAAACGTTGGGGTGTTCTTTAACTAAGGTTCGTAGTTAACCCGCTTAGATCCATAATTAATAGGTACTGCAATGTTTATTTTGCTTTGTCCTATAGAGTATACGAACCTCTCAGCTTCCATACAAACGTTCCGAGTTATTTGGAAACTACTTCCTTTATTGCAATGAAATTTTGCAAACATGATTGGATAGAAAATAGCTATGTTTTTACCTTTATATTTTTTCAAAACAATTATCATTAAATTATAGCGAACATTCATTTCAATTCATTTTCAATTGGTTTTATTACTTTCGCTTTTATTTGAGTGCGAACATAGTTATTTGTTATCCGATTAAGTATAAAATTTCATTAAAATCAGGGACATGGTTTCCCAATGAATCGGAAAGTACGTTTATCTACCCAAATATCATAAACCCTCTATAATGCGTTCAAAAACCATAGGCAATGACCAGCATTACCAACCAACAGAAATAAACAGAACTGTAATGAACTCATAACCTACTGAAAACCGTAGGTTATAGAGTTTAAATTTGGAATAGGTGTCAAATTCAAGTGAGTGCTATACTAGTATCTACATTCTTACTATAAATCGCACGACATTTTGATCTCGAGTGACACAAGAATAGTGACTTTGTTCGTTTGTCTATGATTTAAAAAAAAATACAGATATTCGAAACGCCGCGCCGTCATTTCGAGCTGTCATTTGTTCGTTAGCTTTTTATTTCCAGTTACGAGTAGACAAATCTGATAAGTTGAATAAGTTCTTTATTTCTGTCGAAAATGAGTGATAGTGACTCAGAACAACTGTCAATGTTAACTACCATTACTATTATAAATAATTTGCTTCTGTATGTGTTCAATTTATTTTTTACTGCATTACACTGGTAACAATGCTGGTCATTTCCCTATGGTTCCTGAACCCATCATAGAGCCCTTATGATATTTGGGTAGATAAAGTAGTGTATGCAACTGTACATAATTAGGCATTACAACACTCGTGTGATGCTATTAAGAAACTCGCCTTCGGCTCGTTTCTTAAACCCACACTTGTGTTGTAATGCCCTCCATTATGCACAGTTGCATAAACTACTATTGTATGGGGGGCTTAAAGGTTCGTGTACACACCTTAAAGGTTCGTGTACACACCTTAAATTATATTTGTGCCTTATAATACAAAACAAATAAATCGTATTACAACTTTGATCAGCGCGAAATGAAATTAGCATGAAATTGGTAATCAACATCCGACCATACGATGATAAAGTCGCTGCTCGTGTTTGTCGCCGCGCTGCGCCTGAGTGTAAGTACGGCCGCACACGGGACATTACTTATTGACAGGCTTCTAAGTAACGGACGGAAGTCCGCCTGAGACAGGTCGACTCCTCACTGAGACAATGCTTTTTTTAATCGTGAATAGACTTTCGTCTGAGCACATTCCCACCTGAAGGTAAGCGAGGATGATGTAGGTGACGATGTAACACGAAGGTCTGAAGACATTTTCACTCTTGTCTGGAATAAACACAGGCTGTAGTTGTACTCTACGAAAATAAAATGAACTTCAATGAATTGTGATGGTGGAGGCTCCAACCAAATTTTCAACTAGTGCTACACCACAGAAATTGATTGAGATCAATTTATGAGCTCCCGCTCAGAGCCAATGTCCAGCAGAAGCTGCCAATGTCCAGAAGAATAGACTGTTGATAGAGATGATGAATGACAATAAAATTCAAAATTCAAAGTGCTTTATTTCCTTTAGACCTTACAGGACTCTTGGACACGTCACAAAACTCAGATTACATACGTAAAATAGGAAATAAAGTGATCACTTTGATTTTTGGTCCACATCAATCTTTTTAAGGTAAAGTAAAGAAGCGAACAAGAAACCTTTACCTTGTTAGAATGTTAGTTTTCGAGTTGGAGCAAAACTCGTCCCAAGCTTTTTTATCCTCTAGATATTCTGATATTTTATAGTAGGCCTTTTTACAAAGGATGTGTTTAACAATTTGTTTGAATTTATTTATTGTCAATTTTTGCAACTCACTTGGAGTTTTGTTGTACTTTTACACTTGAAGCCTTCGATCAAAAATAAGTAGTTCGCGGCCTCCCCCGTAGATACCTAGAGCCTTACAAAAATGTCACTCAAAATTGTCTTCGTTTTGTTTTGACGCAGACAGTTTGCGCAGAGCCTGACAAGTTTTTTCCATACGGAACAAGAGATTGGTGGAGTCGCATTCATTTTATTTTATTTTGTAAGTAGGTAGGTAGTTTATTTTCGATGAAACTATAAATTGGTGTCTCAACAGTAGGTATTTATACAAAAGGGTTCAGACATACAATAATTTAAACTTAAAATACAATTTCAGGCAGGCACTCTAGATTAAAAAGAACTGGTTCCTGTCTGCGGCTTTGCACGAGTTTTTTTTACGGGACAAAAAATAAACGTTTTATAAATTCATACTTCTGGTAGGTAGGTAAGTACCTAGTCTTTCTTTTATTAGAGAGCCTACGCAAATGAAACTAGTTATTTTAAAAATCATCAACTAGTAATATTAAACTTATTTTTATGAAAAATATATTAATACATACTATAAACGATTTTTTTTTAGAAGAAATAGCCTCTCCATTTATCAATTTAGAACAAAATTAATATTTTAAGATAGGCAAACCAAACAACAATATTTTATGCTGATTTCACAAGTATATTATGACTCACATCTCAATATACGGGTAAAAAAATTATTTAAACTTACTGAAAATAAGAAATTTCATCCTTTTTCAGCACTTTGGACGAGTGATTCTTGCATTTTTTGTACGAGCACTTACCCATGCTTTTCGTCAGAACGCTAAAATGACACTAGTTGAAAAGCTTCCCTAACATGTCAAAATGGTTCTTCTTTGCTACTGAAGGTTTTGGGGTGCGCATTGTGAATCTAAGGGGGGCCGGCAAAGCCGGAAATTTTTGATCGAAGCTTGAAGCATATACATTGCCCTTTAAAAGATACGTTAATCTTGTGTAACCTAGGTAGTTGTGGGCACAGCGAGTTTATTCTTATTTCTAGTATTTAATTTATGTATATCGCTATTTTTAGGGAACTGATTGATATTCTTACGCAGTCAAAAAAAAATCCTGCAGAACTGCAGAACTAAGTCTCTTCGATAGCTTATCTATGTGTTTGAATTGAAGTTTATTATCTAAGGTACTTTCTAAAATTTCTGAGGTTTCTCCTTTTACCTTTATTATGTTGTTCTTTAATGTTGTTGTTGTTCGTTGCAGTTTGCGGAGAGCGAAGACATCATAAACCTGAAAACTCACTTCAGTAAGATCGACACGGACGCGCAGCTACAGCAGTATGTGAGTTCCGAAGCCCTCGGCCTCCAACATTTATTTATTGAGCTACCTAGTACAGAAATATATTTCCAATAACATTAGTCATAAGTACAGGAATAACAAATGAGATGATACAAATGGATAATATTTACAATAACTAAGATTTCATGTCAAAATGTAGTAGCTCCGAAACTACTCGACCGATTTGAAAAATTCTTACACCACACTACAATCCTAGATGATACAACAAAATAAAAAGTAATAATAATATCCAAGTATATTTTTATTATATTTTTTTTATTCGGCCCCAACACGAAAAGAGGTGTGTGTGTGTCAGTGAGCGTATCTATCAGTAGGTTGTTGCGGCATCGTAGCTCCCAAACGGATGATTTTGATTTTTTGTTTTTTGTGTTTTCAAAAGCGGACTTGATCGAGTGCTCTATGCATGGAAAGTCTGCCAAGAGTGTGTTCAAATTTGTAATTTATATTTTTTTAGTTAAATACCTATATCCACCCGTGGATATAGGTATTCAACTATATCCACGACGTTGGAGCGGGCCGCTAGCCCATACCTATAAATCAACTTGGTCATAAAGGATCAGTAGTTTTGGCGTGTGAAGAAGTAACAAATATCCAAAAGCGAAACTTTTGCCTTCATAATATTCATCATCATCATATCAGCCCATACACGTCCACGGCTGGACATAGGCTTCCCCCATACGACGCCACAAAGAGCGGTCCTGAGCCGCCTCCACCCATCGACTCCCTGCGACCGCTACGATGTCGTCGGTCCATCGAGTGGATCTCCCAACACTCCGTTTCGCGTCGCATCGCGGCCGACACTCGAGAACCTTTACTCCCCAGCGGTTATCAGTTCTGCGAGCTACATGACCTGCCCACTGCCACTTCAGTTTACTAATTCTGAGAGCTTGTCGGTGACTTTGGTTCTTCTACTATATAATAGCTCTCTCAATAGCCCGCTGAGCGACTCTAGGCTTATGAAAGAGGCCAATAGTTAACGACCACGTCTCGGTTTTGTATCAATATACTAAGTAACATCAATGGGAGTTGCATAGAGATGGGAGTTGCTTGGAGAAGCCACGCTTGCCATCAAGCTTACAGAACGTGTTCCCAATGTCCAGATCCAAAGTCGAACAAATTTGAAAGACGGCGAAAGGGAATCGCATCACGGAACTAAAACGGATAAAGATAAAGATAAAGATAAAGATAAAGATAATTTATTTGCTTGAACATTATGTAGGATAAACAGATGATACACAATTTTTTGTTTCAATAATGTCCTACTAATACTAGCATGCAAATGTTACAGTAACTTAAACCTATGATATTTTATCTATGCCTAGCCCTTACTGTAATTTTAAACAATGTCAAATAAGTTGTTGTCAAAGTTTGTCTGTCATGAAATCGTTAATATTATAATAGCATTTGTTAATTAATAATTGTTTTAATTTAGTCCTAAATATGTTGTCGCTGAGATCTTTTATTGATTTTGGTATTTTATTATATATTTTACGTGACATATAGACTACACTTTTTTGTAAGAACGCTGTTTTACATTGAGGCATTTGTAGTTTACTGCCATCCCGTCTATTTCGCACTACAAAATTAGATTTGTGTGGGAAAAGATGGGGATGTTTACGAATAAATAGTGCCATCTCAAATATATACAATGACGGAAGCGTTAGAATTTTGTGCTCAATGAACAGAGGTCTGCAACTGTCGGTAACGTGCAGGTTAAACATAGATCTAATACATCTTTTTTGTCTTCTAAATATGAAGTCTTTATTGGTAGAGTTGGCCCAGAAAATAATACCAAACCTTAAGATAGACCTGGCTCTGGATCTACTGGAGCTGGGCCGGTCACCTTGCGCGGCGAGAAGACGACAAGTGGAGTAGGGCGCTCACTGTATGGAGTCCAAGAACAGGGCTCAGATGCGTTGGACGTCCAGTGACGAGATGGGCGGACCATATCACTAACATCGCGGGGTGAACCTGGATGAGATTGTCGCAGGGCTGTGTGGAGTGGCACAACAGTTTGGAGGCCTCAATGACTATTCCTCGTTTGTGGGTCAGCTTGATGAGGAGAATTAAGGACATGTTATGCAATCCCATCATTCTCTTACGTTTTATACCTGCTTGATGGTGTGGTCTTACAGCTGCCTTCTCTTCCAGGTGCAAGAGATCTTAGAACGCCTCAACACTTTCAAAGTCGCGGTGCATCCTCGGATCCGCCTCTTCTACCAGCTGCTTCACAAGAAAGTCTCACAGTACCAAGACCGGACTGCAGACTCCATCTTCGTACCCTACAAGTACCGCAGGGAGGATGAAGACGACGATGATAGTATGAAGATCGAAGCTTAGGAACCTGGTACAGGGACAGAATAACTAACTACTACTCACGCTTTATGAAGTTAGATTTTTTTTATGACACAACCTGTATGTGTTTATGTAGTTATAAGTATATTTTGAACATTATATCTCTAAGAATGCTGTTTACTGAACCTCATCAGATTTTGTTTGGAAAGCAGAAAAAACATGTTTTTACTAATTTCCCAACAGGGCATAATGAAAAGAATACATACAATACGTACCTGCAGGTATTCTTCATTACAAAAAAATGAATTTGTATTAAAAACATTGTTGTACGTACGACACAGCTTTGTGCAAACAGCTCAGTGCCTTGGCGCGCCTCTACAACATGAACAATGGAATTTGACTTCGCAAAGTTAATTTATTATAACGATTCTTTTTCGGCGGGATCTGACAATCTTACTGCAAAGAGGGTAGAGATACAAGTAGATCGAGAGAAACAGTCAGAATAGATTACAATACAATACAAAATTCTTTATTGTACACCACAAAATAAAGCAAAAAGAAACAGATATAAACATTAAACATAATAGTACAATGGGCGGCATTATCGCTTAGCAGCGATTTCTTCCATAAAAATGATTAAAACAATACGTAGAGTCGCACAACGATCGAAGTGGTATGAAACCTGAAAATTCTCCCTACTAACTCATAGGGCACTTGCTGACTTAGTTTAAAGTCAAGGGACTCGTCTTGGCCTCCGGTAAGCAAAGTCGGGTGTAGTTCTCAATCTAAAATTATATTATTACTAGCTTCTGCCCGCGGCACGTATTTAAAACTCCCTCTTGTTTGAGAGAGGCATAATATGTCCATGTCCAGCTGTGGACGTCGTAACATACGTCTAGTATGTGAGGTGAGCCAGTCTCGTCCTATTGCCGGACAGAAATCGGCCTAGTTCCCTTTCTTATAATTTTTAGTAATTGGAACGAAGTTCCTTATCGCGCGTTGCGAAAGGGAGCTAGACCGAAAAAATTCTCACGAAAATTTGTAGCGACCCTAGAAAAATCCTAAGTCTATGGTAAATGGTAACGACACTTACGTTTTGCTATTGTTAGATACGACATTATTACAAAGGAATAAGGTTCAAATTGAAACACCGCATATTTCAGAATTGCATAGATTAGGTTATAGTAGTCACGCCCGCGCTCGAGAGATACCACAGAATACGCTTCCAACAACCACCACAAGAGGGCGCTGTTTATCATTTTGCATAACTTACCTACTACCACAGATTAGGTAACGTTCCTGCTCCTACGAAATCGACATAATCACGAGCTAAGCTACCCATCACAAGAGGGCGCTGTTTGTCTTATTGGCAATATTTTTTTCCACAGACAATAAAAAAAATTAAGAATTAACCGCAATCAGAGAGTATGATAACAAAGCAAGGCGAGCGAAGCGAGCCGCGCTTCGTGTTCAGTGAGCGAATGAACCGCAATACGACACCTATCGCACTGCAAGGCGAGCGAAGCGAGCCGCGCTTCGTGTTCGCAACCTGTTGGCGTGGGTCGGATTACAGTGAGTGGAGCGAAACGCAATACGACACCTATAACACCCCTTTAACACAGCAAGGCGAGCGAAGCGAGCCGCGCTTCGTGTTCGCACCCACCCACTTATATGGGTATGGATTTCGATTAACTCGAACTCGTAGATTACGAAAAAGATGTCCATTTCTAAATCCAAGATGGCTGACATTTTTAAGTTGCAAAAATCACTCATGGGTTTCGTTTTCGACTAATTCAGATACGTAGATTACGAAAAAGATGTCCATTTTCAAATCCAAGATGGCTGACATTTTTTTATCGCAGTTGTCACTCATGGATGTCGTTTTCGACTAACTCGGACACGTAGATTAGGAAAAAGATGTCCATTTCTAAATCCAAAATGGCTGACATTTATTAATCGCAAACTCTCTTGGATATCGATTTCGAACAAATCGTGCTTGTAGGTTACGACAAGGGGAACACAATTAAAAAGTGAACAATCTACACAACGCTCGCGCACATCTAAAAAACTAGTTACATTATATTTGTTAATAATAAAAAAAATATTATTATAACCTAAAAAAAAATTATTACTATTCCTTCATTAATTAATCGAAAGGAACTTCGTTCCATCCGGATGTCCCTTGACACCTCTCAAGTTTTTTTCCGGCAGGATAGCGATATGTATTGTGAGTGTGCCGGCTGTACGACGCAGGCTGCGCGTCGCCCGCGGCGCCGGCATCCCTCGTTCACTAACGAACCGAACTCATTGTGTTTTCGTGATATTTTTCCATTGCACGCGGATATTCACGGAAACTGTTTGACCGCTCGACTAACATTCGCCAGTATTGCCAACGCGCTCGTCAGTAATAAGACAAATAGAACATTTCTTGTTACTCCCACTAGCTGTTACTCGCAGCTTTGCTCGTGTTTTTCAGTATTGTGAGTAGGTTATTATGGTTATTCAAACTGAAAGCTACATACTTTCTCCGTTATGTAAAGTTTCAGCCCGAGAACAACTATTACTGTAACATTTCTTGACGTCCTCTGTGGCACGGTGGGCGATAGCCTGCCTGCAACACAGGAGGTTGCGGGTTCGATTCCCGCCTCGGGACAAATGTTTGTACGATCTGCAGACAATTGTTCAGGGTATTCTGGTCGTTTTCTATGTATAACCAAAAAAAAGGATATTTTTTATTTTTATTTTCTTTATTTGGTCTACCAGTGGGTGTTACAATAATTCATGATAGTAAATACAAACTTATAGATATAGTTAATTGCACAACCAGTTATAGGTGGACACTGCATGCTTAATAGTAGGTTAACAGAGGACAACTAAGGCAACACGAGTTCGACCGACTCAGCCACTTCACCATCTCCAAGAAGTTACGCTGTCCAGCATTATTCATTTATTATTTCTAGTCACCAGTGTTTTGGTTCTGACAAGTAGAAGTAGGTTTTATATTATAGCTCTTGTTGTGGTCATTTTTTTTATAGATAGGTTCACAAAACTGGTTACACAGGACAGAAAACTAACTATACTACCTACTACTAAAATTAACTTAAACATAAAATTATATAGAATGAGTGCTATACCTACTCGTTATGAACACAGCTTGCTTAGAGTTTATTTATGAGCTATTTTATTATAAAAGATAGATAAAATATACGACGTATACCTAGGCGACAAAGGAGATTGACAGGCTCTAGGGAGCCTCTCTAGAATGCAGCCTGATTCATGGATCTCTTAATTCATCAGACTAGCGATAGTCTTAATGCAATCCGAGGTAAGTAATTTAATCAGAGGGTTAGTTGTGTTCATCGTATCGTCACAAACTTTCACTTTTATAAAAAGGCAAGATAAGTTTCACTTTGAAATGCATCATTTCGTGGATTATTATGTTTTAAAATTTAATAAGCTGCCGTTTCAAATATCCGAGTAGTTCTCCGAAATCCCATATCTGTAACATTTCTCTGAAAACTAACAGAAACTCGCAATGAAACAGCGACCAGCTGGTTCGAGTCGGCGCTCTGCATGGAATGTTTGGAATTTTCAGAGCTTGAGAATATAGCATTCGGTATGGAATGTGTGGTAGGTATTTTTTTTTGGGAAAAATAGGTAAAGTACAAATACACATATAACTTTGACGACCTCCATGGTGCGGCGGGCGTAGGTCCGCCTTCAACGCAGGAGTTTTGCGGATACGATTCCTGCCTTGGGACAAATGTTTGTACGACCTGCAAAATGGTCCCGGGTGTTCTGGGTATGTTCTATGTATTGGTATATATTAATATAGGTAGTTTATTAAGTTTTTCAGTCATCTATACCCATAACACAAGCTCTGCTTGGCTTGGGGCTAGATGGTTCTTTGTGAATTGTCCAGCATTTCTTACACTTAGTTTGATTATTCATTACACAAACATCTATTCGCTCTCCATCCATACTCCATAGAAGTCTACCGGTTTGAACTACTACCGGACCTACCTACTTGGGTGCTTAATCCGAATGTTGGCCAAAAAACCATAAGACAATTGCGATGTTACGGCCTACCTGATATACCCAATGTTGGAGATGGAGTCGAGGACTCTCGTGACGGAGGGCTCTGACCACACAGTGGAGGTTCAAGTTGTCAGGTGTGCATGTGTGTGACTGGAGAGGGCCCGCGTCATACATGGTCACAGATAGAGCATGCTCTAGCTGGTATGCACAAGGTACTAATTAGGGATTTTCTCAAGCAGTCCTTGCTACAGCATTATTAGATAACTGTGCTATCAAATGCTAATGCCATTTGTGTGCCAAAGGAACAGTTTTTCTAAAAGTCTAAAAAATGTGTTGTTTTTTTTCCAAAAGCATAATCTAATATAAAATGTAAAAAACTTGCCCACTTCAATGAGATTCCGAAATGGTATACACTACACTTGGTATACACTACACTTGGTATTTCCAACTTTCAATGCAAAGAATATTCCTTTAATGATCATTATTATTGATTTGTAAACTTGATATCGTAAAGAATGGACAAGGGTAAAAGAAGTTTATAATTCCGGAAATTTCCAATAACTTGGCTAATACCGTGAGACTTTTACGAGGTATTTTTTTAACATATTATGCCCCCTACCCGTTTGTAAAGGCTTGACCACTCTGTACGCCACACCCTGCTGTTTGACTCCACGTATTCCTAGAGCGCACGAGCTCTATGAAGGCAAAAGCAATGATATCTGTGTCATTCATACTTACTCGCAATATGACTATGTAGTTACTACACTACACCTACATAGTTTTGATGTTAGCTTGCACTGCATGTCGTGGTGCCGAGCCCGAGCCCGTGTGCAATGTCTGTTTGTTTGTCAACACGGGGCGGCGTGTGGTGGGAGCCGTGAGCGGCGGCGACTTGTTAGTCAGAGCTAAGCACATGTAGTCCGGGCTACGATAGTAATTTAGTAGCTATAATGGAGTACCAAGAGAGTAGTAGCTATGTTATTTATGTGAGTACCTGAGTACATACATAATATATTTCCCCGAGGGGAGAGGTGAGCCGGTGACTCCAATGCAATAGGATTTCTTCTGCCTAATTCCTTGAAATATTTTGGCCTGTTAGGCAGAAACTAATTTTTCTTCAGACCTATCTTATTATTTCTGGTATTATTATCTCTCTATTAATATCCATACATCTCAAGTTGTTGATTTTCTAATTGATTTTTCCCCGAGCTATTTGCACTTGGTTCCGCCTACTACCCCCAGTTACCACATGCACACAGTCTGCCGAACACCCTGTATACTTTTTTTAATTTAAACTCGCTTAGAGCTCGCGCCATGAGCCCAGCACACGCTGTGAACTGGACACGGCCATGTCACCCGTCAGCACTGGTCAGCATGTCGCGTCACAGCTGACATGTCGCGTCAGTCGGCCACTGTGTCTGTGACCGGCTTATTGTTGCCCATGTAATTGTTGCCCACCGTCGTTGTTCTAGTTCGAGTGTAGTGAGCACTTGTTTACCCATGTGGCGTTAGATAAAGATGAAGATGAAGATTTATGTTTATGATGATGATTTAAGTTACTTGAAGTCTTTTGATATTATTATCGATATATAAAAGCGCAGAAATTACTAAAAGCCAGGACTTATTGAAATTTCGCGCCGCTTACGCAAGGTGATCAACTAATAGAGGATCATTATGACAATTTTCAAAAGGACACAGCTGTCGTGGATTCCGTAATCTAAATAAATATATTTTAATCTTAGAGAAAAAAATATATCTTATTCACTTGCTTGGAATCACGTTTTTAATTGAGAATGTTTTGCTTCACTTTCGAAACTTCGCTCATTTGACAGCAAAGTCAAATGACAAATGAATTAATTAAATTAAACGATAAATTCGCTCTTTGTAAAGTCAGCACTTTTTCAATTGAGACGTTTTGCTCCCGTGACGAAAAGCTGTGAACGTTTTTATACTGAGAGCATTGTGCTCTAAGGACGAACCAAAAAATTCAATAACTTTATTTCTCTAGGCTTACAAAATAAGCACTTAGACAAGTCAAATTTTATACATAAACAGCTTAATAAATAGTAATTATGATGCTGAGATACTTTGGCTTTAGTGCTTGCGCTGTCAAATGGTTTGATAGTTATTTGAGCGGTCGTCGTCAGCGAGTTAAATTAACTAAGCTGGATGGCACTTCGATTGTCTCTGATGAAGTACCAGTAGAGCGCGGTGTACCCCAAGGGTAGGGTTTTTTCTATCTTTTTTATTATTATAATGATTCGCGTACGTGACCTAACGCAATGGTTTCGACGGAAGATCAGCGTTGTAGTAGCTCCTGTAGCTATGACAACATAATGCTGAGTCGACGCCATTTTGTAGCTTTAAGGTATTTTATAAGTGTGTATTACGATAAAGTTATATGGTGTTGGTAAGTTAATTTAATTTTAGTACATATTATTGTAATGGTTTTCAGCTACAAATAAAGTATTTCTTATCTTATCTTATCTTAATTATTATTTAGTAATTATTAACCACTGTATACATACCTATACTTTGTATTCCATCTAAAATATTTTGACTGAATTATACTTACGGTTCTAATGTTTATATTGTTTTATTGTTATTTTCTTTATTAATACACAATGTTATGTCGATGAATATGGACCAACTTTACCTACGTTCGTCGTCGTCGTGTGAAGCTAGAAAGCTAAACTAGTTAGGGTCAGCGCACACTGACACGCGACGCGACGCTGCACGCACTTTTAAAGGTAGTGGTTGATTAACTACGCAAAAAGATACGAATTTTATTGACATAACACGAAAACTCCGAGTCGCGAAATGCTGCGTAACGCAGCGCGCACTTTTTATGATAGTAATTCAAAATATAACTTTATTTACTACTCAAAAAGATACAAACTTTCTTGACATAATACTGTCGAGATGCCTCGCGTCGCTTCACGTCTCGATGTGAGCTGACCCTTGGACACATTCGTCGGTCGGTGGCTCAAAGCTAACGCGAGAGTTGAATCCCGCCAGGGGGCGCAGTTTACAAAGTGAAATCATAAATTCATCAACAGTATGGTCCCGGAGGTCGCGAGTTCGAATCCCGTTCGTGCAAGATTTTTGCAAACAGTTGTTTGATATGTTTGAAAATAAACTTTTAGACGCGGGTTCAGACGAAAGGGATCGAAGAGTCGGAAATGCACTTTATCGCTACTGTACTGTCAGCGACAAAAATATATAAACAAGTCATGTGTGCTCGGAGGGCCGCGGAACGCGCGACTAGAACCGCACTCACCCTGAAGAAGTCCCTCGTTCAGGGATGAACGTTGGTGTTCTTCCAACACAAATAAGGTTCGTAGTTAACCCGCTTACATCCGTAATGAATTCGTCAAACTACGATAGTTGTATAGTGAAGCCAAGTCAACTTTACAAAACCCTTCTGAACTTTAATTCGAGTTTGTTTCGTTTTTTTTGGACTTACAACATCTGACAATTTTCATCGTAGATTGTATGTTGGCATCTTTAGGGTATCGCGTTTTTAGGGTTCCGTACCCAAAGGGTAAAACGGGACTCTATTACTAAGACTCTGGTGTCCGTCTGTCACCAGGCTGTATCTCATGAACTGTGATAGTTAGACAGTTGAAATTTTCACAGATGATGTATTTATTTTGCCGCTATAACAACAAATACTTTGAAATACAATAAAATAAATATTTAATGGCAACAGGTAGACGCTTGACATATTCATAGAATATTTGGTAAAAATAAATAATAAAATTAAACAAATATTTAATATTTTATTTCCCATACAGCAAACGTGATTTTTTGCCGTTTTTATAGATAATGGTACGAAACCCTTTGTGCGCGAGTCCGACTCGCTCTTGGCCCGTTTTTTCGATATAAAAAGTAGCCTATGTCCTTCCCCGGTATACCACCTGAATCCTCGTCAAATTTTATTGAAATCCATTCAGCCGATTGGTCGTGAAAAGCTAATAGACAGACAGACAAAGTAACGAATGAATTATAGTAGTTAATATTGGTATTGATGTGTTACCCTCTGTCTGTTCCGCGGTCAGGCAAGACCGAGTTTCCCTCGTCTGTAGTTACCCTCTGTCTGTTCCGCGGTCAGGCAAGACCGAGTCTCCCTCGTCTGTAGTTACCCTCTGTCTGTTCCACGGTCAGGCAAGACCGAGTCTCCCTCGTCTGTAGTTACCCTCTGTCTGTTCCGCGGTCAGGCATGACCGAGTCTCCCTCGTCTGTAGTTACCCTCTGTCTGTTCCGCGGTCAGGCAAGACCGAGTCTCCCTCGTCTGTAGTTACCCTCTGTCTGTTTCGCGGTCAGGCAAGACCGAGTCTCCCTCGGCTGTAGTCAACCAACAAATAATAAATCCTACCTCAGTCCCAGACATTTTCAGAAAATATTCGACTGTAAACAATGTTCGGTGCATCCTTTGAGAGGATTTTATACAAACGGTATATTCAAAGGGCTTGAAGCGGATCTAACTCGGACATTTGTGTCCGTTTATCAAGATCCCATGTTTGTACCTTGTAATGTTTACCTAAGAACGTAAGTAAATACTAAAACCATAAAATCTTTCAATAAATTTGGTATGTTTTACAAAACTATAAAAACCGACTTGAACAATCGCTATCTGTTATTTCAAGTGGTGAAATGTAGTTGAAATTGTAATCTAATTTAGTTTAATGTGATGCTGATGAGTGATGGACCACACGTTGTGTACGCGATGAGTGATGGACGACACGTTGTGTACGCTGCCTGCCATGGTAACCATTTGTTACAGATTGTGAAAATTATCATGTGAAGATATATGAGGTACTTACTTTTTTTTTAAATTTTAATATCGAATAAAGTACCTAATGAAAATTTATAAAAAATTGCCTATATTAGTTGTAATTATTATTGTACGTATTCTGTTCTTATTGTAATATTTTTTTAATAAATGTTGTCTACTAATCTAAAAAATTGCTAAGGATACCAAAATTGAAGCTTGTAGTGATTTTTCAAAAGTACTGTTATTTTTTTAAGTTTGACGGAATAAATATAATTGCTCGGGAATGTTTTGGACGGAACCAATTTGAGATTAATCTGTACACAATAGAGAAATAACCGGTTCGTAATTGACGGAGAAATCGACGAAAATATATTTAAAAAACTTTTGGGGTTATATGTTTGGTTATAGCCGAAATTATAACCTCCTCCTGAAGTCGGTAAGAAGTAAAACAATACTTAGCTACTTAACTAGTGATAGGAGGCTATCAATAGTAAAGTAGCGTCATTGTCTTTTGAGTTTTTCATAAACACTCAGAGCCACAAGTTAAGTGTACCTATTTCTTAACGACCATTATTTAATTGATTAAACTAAATTCACAACTCTCATAAATAAAAGCATCTTTCTAATCTTGTTATTGGCTGTGAGTGATATTTTTAATTTACTTAAAAATATCACTTCCAGCACTTTAATAACAAGATTTAAATATAACACAAGTCACCAAATTTTGACGAAAAAAGAGAAAAACAAAGATTTAGAACATACTCACAGTATAAACAATTGTAAATTATTGCTAAATAGCTAAATTATTATAAAAATCTAAGGGATCCGAGGGATCACGGGCGGGCCAGTGTGCTCCGAGGGATCACGGACGCGGTCAGTGTGCCCCGAGGGATCACGCGCGGGCCAGTGTGCTCCCAGGGATCACGGGTGGGCCAGTGTGCTCCGAGGGATCACGGGCGCGCAAGTGTGCTCCGAGGGATCACGGGCGGGCCAGTGCGCTCCGAGGGGTCACGCTCGGCGTCTCGTATGCTGAGTTTCTCTTTATTCTAACATTACATTATTTAAACTCAGTTTAACGGCGACACAGTTTCTGTCACGTGACCTTTTCACGTAAAAATACAATATTGCCGACGTTTTACGATACTTACGATACGTTTTATTACGTGAGTCTAGTTCAAACAAACAGCGCGAGTGTGGTCACAGATAACATAACAGTGTGTCGTGTAATGCTATGGTGACTGTTGTTTATTCTGCAGCGCGTGCCCACTCAGGGATACGCGGGTCGCAGAAACAATAGGTGAGCCAGGGTTGGGACTCATGGACTCAGGACGTGCCAGGGAGTTAAAGTTAAATGTACATGGCAAAGAAATAGCGTACAATTGGAAGATTGTAGCCTCGACAACATTTAAAATACTAAAATTAACGTTGCTAGACGTGTCGTTGCTGGTGATGGTCGCAGACCGCCTGAGCGGTTGTCTGATGATATCATCAGAATGGCCGGAACCTTGTGACGAAGCTTGAACAGGGCCAGTTAAGATGTCGTATAAAAGAAGCGGCTTCTAGGTGCAGGTATCAATAGACGGAGATGATGAAAGAACATGAACTAAGCCTGGAACTTTCCCTGTATCTACCCTGATGATCCATACCCATACCATGTTCGTGAGTAAAAACGCAATTTTCAATTAAATGCACATTTTCAACAATCCTTGAATTATAAAATCGTCGCTGATAATCAATCCCTGCCTTATGTTCAGTTCTACAACAAAAAGTAAGCTCCTGACCCGCTAGGCGTGGTCCTGAGTCCGTCTCCCGTCGGTCGGTGTATCGCCTAGTTTTTCTTTGGCGTGCGTTTTGCTTAGATTTGAGTTCACTTGATAAGGGTCGCTTTGAATAGAAATGCCTTTTCAATAAAATACAATTGGCGAACAAACGAGTAGGTAGGTAGGTACATTGTACCTACCTACGGACTTCGTTTGAATACGCACTATTTGCTGAATGCTCTTCGGGGCTTTTGCCCGTAGTTGGGGCTTCTTACCTTTATAGGGGCTGTTCTCAGGTCATGGAGTATGATGTTCTTGCTGTTTTCGAATAGGTTATTAATAAATGGTTCCTATGGCATTTCTTATTCTAGAATATTGACTCAGAAAAACATACGGCAGTTGCCATGAAAACTTTGACTATCATAAAATCGAGCGGTTGAAATCTCACCAATTCCTCTGATTCTTGGAGTCTATGCGAAAAATAAAATGGCAGTAGATACAATAATGCAAAATGTAGCTTGCACACGTTTCTAGAGTTCCCTGCAAACTCTCTAGAAACGTGAGTACGTTTCTAGAGTTCCCAGCGAAGTCTTCGTCATAGAAAACACAGTCCATAAAAGAACTGTGTGTGTAATAGTAGGTACAGTACCTATGTGTTATAGATTTGTTGTAAATGTCATTAAAATGTTTCAATTTGAAAACTCATACAATTAAACCAGTTGCAAACTTCACTCGTAGGTATTAATATTTCTACCGCAACTGTCTGCAAATGCGACATCATCGTGATCATCATCGCGGCATTGCACCTAGCCACAGGTCATCTCCCGGCCTAGTTAGCACGTGGCCACAACCATCAGTGCAGGTTCGTCTCCCGCTCGTGACAGATCCTCGTTAATTATCGACATAAGACTGTAATTAATGGCGGCTGCTAATCCTCCAGCATTCTGATTGACAAGCGAGAGCGGAAGCGGGAGGAATGTCTGGTTAAGGTGGCGGTACACACACGATGTGCTAAGCTAAGCTATAATACTAGGTAGTATAGAAGCGGTAAATCTTGAAGAATATTGTCAATTTTCAGAACCTACTAAAAACAAAACATTTTCGTTACCTGCTAATTTCGTAAGAGCCGACTAAGAATAGGGCAGCTTTACTTGTCCGGTCTACCCCGGTCCCCGGTGTACCCGACTAATCCCCCCTTGTTTGGCGGAGGCATGTCCAGCTGTGGACATTGTTGACTGTCAGCATAATTTTCACATCGGTCGGCTCTCTCGCACACGCTTGTGCATAGGTAGATGGAAAGTGTTGGGTAATAACCTCTGAACGAGAGAACTTTAATGGTAATCCCAGAAGCTAAGTATGCCAAGTAGTGGAAGCCAGCCTAAAACTTAGTAGTTAATACGGAATGCTTGCACGTATCCTTGTATTTATGTATGTAGGTATGTAATGTAAATGTCGGTCGATGCGTGTTCTGTGGAGACTGCGAGAGGCGGCTCTAACAATGGGATTAGCATTGAGCAGAAATTAAATCTTCCCAATAAACAATCTCTGTCCAGCATGCCGCGGGTGGTACTCAGACTCACTCAGTCACGGTGCAGCCGCATTGGCGTCGAAGGCTCTCGAACTGCGCGCTGCGGTCAGCCTCGTAACGCGAATGAAGGTTTCGCTGCGCTCGCGTTTCGCTGCGCTCGCGTTTCGCTGCGCTCGCGTTACTTCATTTCGCGATACCCCGATACCCGAACAAACCAACACCATGACGCTTGGTAGATAAACGAATGACAGGTTTTTACCCGACTACCGACAGGGGAGGGTTTTCATGTATGTGGTTTATATCTTCTATTTTGTTCAATTTCGTTTGTAAATAACTTAGTGGCAATAATTATTTTAATGAATGGTTATAATATATGAGAGACGTGATGAGGCGTTACTATTTAGTTAACGATGGATTTCAGGTTAATTTTTTTCATGATGCCAGGGTATACGTTAGAATGTAGGGACGAATGGGGGGAATGTAGGATGTCTACTTGTGAGTATATATTATCTGTGGGCGGCCCGAGGGCGAGGTCTTCTTCGGTCTCGCGCAGCCCGACCTCTTTTCCCTCAATATTTATGCAATTTTTGCGTTTTCCGACTAGTTCTTAATGTAACTGGAAAACTGGAAAGAGAAATCGTTGAGCGAGAATTCTGGACTTCTTAAAAATGATATTCCAGTTTTCCCTCTTGAACAAATTTTCTCAGGGGGGAAAACTGGAACAAGCCACGGTTGAATATCACAGTTGACAATACATTTTGCATGTCTCTACCTATTCCTTGACACAACAATCAAATACCTCGTCATGTCCTAATGCTTTATCGATATTTTTTTTATGACAGATTTATAAATAAGTTGTAATTAATTTTATTAATTTGTTGGTCAACATTTTTTATTATTTTACAAACTTTACTTTTATTTTGGAAACAAAAATTCAATAGAATAAAATAGTATTATTTGTTAGTTTCTTCTGCCCAAGGCACGCGGCATAGCCACGGCTTAAACTATGGATCACTGTATCTCAAATAAAGACATTTATTATAATTATAACACGCGTTTTTTCGATAAAAAGTAAGACCGATTGAGTTACTGTGGTAAACTATAAATGTTATACTATGTTAAATTATTTTTCATGGAAAATCATTTAGAATAATCATCGCCGCATACCTACCTACTATGTCAGTTTGATAACAATAGAATAATCATCGCCACATACCTACCTACTATGTCAGTTTGATAACAATACATATTTTCGAAGTCCTTGTATTTTTTAGAGTTCACAGATTCGCATCTCAATCTCATCTGTCAAAAGTAACCGAGTTTACGCTGTGTCTATGATTATTTTCATTTTCATATTCATAATTGCAAATTATTCCGATCTGATAAAAGCCCTCTCTCATTCTACTGACACTCCAACATTGTCCTACCTATTTTGGTATTTTGTTGCAGCCGGAAGTGGAAACTGTGTTTCGATAAAGATGTTCATAAAATTTGGGATCTAAGGAATGATAGCGTTACGTGACGTCACTCACGACCTTAACGCGAGTCCGTTCACTCATTCATTTGAGTGGTCATTATTGAGACACAAACAAACTGCCTATAGAATCGCAACAACCACGGGACAATCACGGACACTAAATATTACGCATGTTAACGTGATCATTATCGTGACCGCGGGAAACGTTAACGTGACCGCAGTAACCGCTTGGAAGTGTTCACTAGAGAATTGCACAACCCTTTATTGTATTTTGCGAAGGCTTGAGGAGTCACAGAAGGTTGCAGGTTCCATTTTCTCCATGGGATAATCGTTTGTATGATTTGGAAATTAAATTAAATAGATTAAAAAAGATATGAGGGTTTTTCAGCAAATTATATATCTAAGTGTATTTACAAAATTATTTTGTACAAATTATATATCTAAGTGTATTTACAAAATTATTTTGTACCCAATACGTACTCAAACTCTTCGTCTGTTGTGGTTTCTTTTTTACTTCATCCACTTATGGACAAAAAAATGAAGTGAAGACAAAATCAATTTACCACTTTAATCCCTATTAGTTATTAATCTATTGCCTACTTCAAATATGACTTGTCTATGAGCTTATTTTGTAATTCACATTTCTCGGAGCTAGACTATAGGTACTATGTGAATATAGATAGATATTTAATAATGGTGACCATTATTAAATATCTATCTATCTAGCGATAAATGATCGACTGATGTTGTTATTGTTTTACATACGATTTGGAGATATCTGTTATGTTATGATCTTGTTTAAATAAATAAATAAATAATTGTTGTTATACCTGTGTGTTGATGTTGTTATATTGTATGTTAGTACTATACATAATGTTATTCTGTGATAGTGTTGTGTATCTCATGCACGCGCGCTCGCATCTTAACACGGTTCCCGGCAAACCTGCTCGTGTCATTCCACGCATGCTGCGGACTTGCCCTAAAATCGAAGTTTATCCTCGAATTTTACTTAGATCTATGGTTACTTCGCTCACATTGATAATTAAAGCATCCACCAGGCGTTTCCCCAACCCTTATACGAGCGCCTCCGCCTTACGTTTAACAACGGAAATGTCAACAGGCAGTTTGTGATGTGCAGCTTATTAACTCTTCTCTAACTCTGGTGGTTTCAGACTTGGCCATCACCGTCACCGCCCGCGCTCAAAAAAACCACCCTGTATAGATATGCTGTGCTTTTGTGTAAGTATTGCTGCACAGATGCTACCGCCTCCATCGGTAGTCGGGTACAAACGTATAAGTGACAACTCTCTCTAATAGCAAGCTTAAATATTTTTAACAAATATGTTGCAAGTTTTGTCTCGGCGTCCCGAGTGTCGGCGGCGCCGGCGCGTCCCCGGCCGCGCCGTGATGCGACCTGATGCATTTTACATCTCCTCCGCGAGCGACTATTACTTACTATGCATGTGACGTAGCTACGTACATACGTTGTTCGTCTACCGACCCTACGTAGTTTTATTGCAAGCCGTAAAAATACTCCGCTTACGAGCTGCAGCTTTGTAAAGCGAGATATTGGAGATTACATGACATGACGCTGTCTGAACCTGTTGACGAATCTCATATTAGATCTTTTATAGTTTTTTCAAGAATTTTCCAATAAGTTCAGCTCAGGATGAGTTGTGATGCAATTTCACTGACAGTAAGGGTCAGCAGGCTCATTCTATAAACTTGTTTCAAACCTGAATAAGCTGAATTCGCAGTGTGTTGTATTCTGTAAAACTCGATACTGCTGTAGCGCCTAGGAACGAGCGTGCTAATGAAATTGTAAGTTGAGTGACATTTTGACATTTACGCTCAAGAATATTGTTAATCTTTATGGGAATTCCCAAATCATCTCGATACTTGAAACTCAAAGGTAATAAAAAGTTGGATAGGAGCGATCGAATTTGGTTGTTGGTCTTGTTTTTAAGGTACGACTCGAATTAAGTCTTGGTTTTTCGTTTTGACTAGTTTACTAGAAAATCTCACGAGCTAGATATTTTATATTATTACTACTCGATATTAATACTACACGCAGACGCCAAGCTGGAAATTTTAGACATGTCAAAATATTTTTCATCCATCCATCTCGGAAAGAGTATTTTTGCCGCTAGAGGATAAAAACGGCTTTTACACTCAGATATCGAAGAGCAAAAATACTATTTCCTAGATGGGGGATGAGGGCTGAGGAGGGATGAAAAGTTACGTGTTGCACTCGAGTGCAAAGATTTTTTACCTCGTGCTCCTTTGATTCCCTCGCTGACGCTCAGGATTCTAATTTTAGAATCTTTCGCTCGGTCATCAAAATTGAGCTCGCGGTTAAAAAGCAACTTTGCACTCTCGTATATCAAATAACTAAAGCACTATAATGATTATCACTAGAGTTGATTGAACATTTGCTATGAGAAATGAAGGTTCGTAAGGAAGGGGGAACTGGGATAGGACTTTTTTTGCGAGTAGATCTGTGGTAAAGTAGTGTCCCGATCTGTGGTAGTCGCAGTCCGGAGTCAGGAGGGTGGCAGTGTAACCTGCGTGCCTCGAAAGGCACGATATGCAGTTGGTTCTGAGCCTGGCCTCTCCCCTGTTGAATCGGCCTGTCACTTCCTGTGTTTGCGCACACACTAGTGAACTAATAATAGTCCTAGTCTCCGTTGAGACTACCGCCGCGTGGCTGGAAATTTATCTATGAAGACAATCATCTATAGCAAACGGTTTTTGAACAATGATTATTCGTCGTTAGAGCATAAACTATTTATCCGCTTTAATAAGCGAAGTGTCAGTTATTCAATACTAGCTCCTGCCCGCTACTTCGCACTCGCATAACTCTGTCTCCGAGATACCATCTAGCACCCTGCCTAATTTGATTGAGATCCGTTGAGTCGTTTAGGCGTGCAAAGGTAACAGACGGACCGACGAACAGAGCCAATTACAAATTTTTATGTATTCCTAATATAAGAATGGTTTTTCAATAGTTAGGAACAAAATGAGACATCTCCCCTAGATGTCTGTGATGATCTTTAACTTTTGTTCCTCCTCCTCGGATGAAACGTGTTCCTGAATGTAGGTAGTCTAACAACGACATGTCATAAACACTATTGACAATCAAACCGTGCAGAGCTGACAGACTTGTAATTAGTTAGTAAGTAGTTATGACCTCCATTTGCATAGCTCTGCTCTGCAGAGGCAGTGTGACAATGCCAACAGCGGGTCGGACAAGTAAACTTATCTTATTTAAGTTGCTGTTGTCTGGAAGGCTGTGTTTGTGGTAGTAAGGAAGAGCGGGAGAGGAAGCGGCGAGAGGAACTTGTGACAGTTGTCAATAGAAAGTTTTTCCGCCGCTCTGATAAAGAATGTGATTATGCAGATGTATAGAGAACCCATCTGTAAGATCACCAATTGTCATTTCTTTTATATAAATTAGTTTCAGTAGTAGGTACCTACCTATAGGTATATTCTTAACCAACTCTGCAATAAACCATTTTATAACTGTAATCAACTACGCAGCTCTCGAATGCTTCCGCCTCAAATCGTGCTGGCCGCATGTCTACGTGCTGTCCACTCGGCGCGGATGGCTGGCAGGTAGCTTGCTGTCCACGCGTGGAAAATACAAAGAGTCGTATGATTCATTGATGAGTTGGCAACTAAGTTTAAACGAGCGGTCGCCGGCTAAAGCGCGAAATAATGCTGGACAATTCACACAGCATTATCTAGCCCCAAGCCAAGCAGAGCTGTGTTATGGGTACTAGCTAGATAACTGATGTACCTAATACAATACATAGATAGATATTTTTTATCATACATAGAAAACGACCAGAACACCTAGAACAAATATTTGCAGATCGAACAAACGTTTCTCCCAATGCGGGAATGGAACCCGCAACCTCCTACGTCGCAGGCCGACCTTCGCCCACCGCGCCACAGAAGGTCGTCAATACTTGCTTGAAGCTTGCGGTAAGCCAGGCTTAAAACCAACGGTCAGCAGGGTTGCAGCAAGGTCGCTTTATCTATAGGTACTTATTTGAATACTCATTTTATGCAGTGCAGTAGCGCTGCCGGCCAGGTGAGCTACAAGCTTCATTAAATGAAGCTAACGTCACGCTCCGTCACCGTCACGCGCCCGCCACGTCGGAGGGGCGAACATTATCACGTGAGACACCGGACAAATTGAAATAAACAGGGATTCTATGAACGTGACCGGAATACTCCTACTTGGCAATGCACAATACATTTCTTTTACGTTTGTAGGTGAGGAAGCTGTAAACTAGAGATTTAATCTGTGGATCATTTTAGACGTTTTCATTGCTCCTGTTGTGGCCAGTTGGTATCAAATTGAATGAGATTTCTTAGGTCCTCCCTTGGTCAACTTTTTCATACTTTTTAAGGTTCCTAATTCAAGCAAATTGAATGAGATTTCTCATTTCTAGTCTCCTTGGTCAACTTCCCCCCCCCCCCCCCCCCCCCATATGTCTCGCTCTTGCATGGCTGTGATACACTGATATGGTATTACTAAACACTTTTAATTGACCGTGCCACTTCGCACGGAACGTAAAGGATTTTTTTATTGGAAATTTTCCACGTAGGATAGGATAGGCCCTGGGGGGGCTATAATAATAATAAATAAATAAATAATAAAATCATTTATTTCAGGTATTACAGGAACCCATAGGTTATTTATAAATAAATTAAAATTAAAATGCGTACCTACCTACTTACGGTTCCCACTCTGGTGCACAGAGAGCCAGAACCTGTACATAGGGCTGCAGATGTTGTTAGCCATAGAGCTGAGAATGCTATTTTTCGATCGTCTTATATTGCCCCAGAATGACGCAATACGAGATCTTATTATAGCGAAAAAGTCCGGAACCCGTTCATCAGCGAACATGCTTGACGCGCTACAAAAACGTGGTTTCTTCATAAGGATGCGAAAAGCGTCATTGTATTGCACCCTTATGGTACTGTACGATTTTCGTTTGTATTTAAACCAGAGCTGACAAGTATACATACAGAGGCAGTATGCCTTAAACAACGTTACCTTAACTTCGTCACTGCATCTGGCAAATCTCCGAGCAAGCATGTTGCACCTGATGGACAGGTTCCGTCTTTCACGCTCAATATCTTGGTCATCACTCAGGTCTTCAGTGATGATGTGCCCAAGGTATTTGAACTGCTTCACAACCTTCACTGCTGAACCCTTCAAATACACATCGGGTACTCTCTCCGGACCTTTCCCTGCTCTGAATACTAGCATTTCGGTTTTTAGGACATTATATTTTAATCCATGGAGGTGAGCATAATTTTCACATATGGATATCAGTTTCCTAAGTCCATTAACTATAGCCTGGCCTCTAAGGTCGCCAGACTTCAACCCTGTCGATAGTAAGAGTTGGTGAACAAAAGGTTATATTATTAACTTAGAGTAATAAGGCACTAGAGGTGTTGTATATACCCATTTCAGTCACTCAAGAGAGAGATAAACATATGCTTGTAGCCTGAGAAGAAATGAGATAGAATGAAAGTTTCTCTGTCTCTACCAGTGTGCCAGTTTTTTCATTGTTTAGCTCTTATAAGAGCTAAACAAACATGCCGGGCACATCACATAGTATTTGTTGTTTTCGACCTAATGATACTTTCTGCTAATTAAATGTGTGAAAGTGACTCTGCGGGCATTCCTGCGTCTCTCAACGATATAAATCTGAAGCAACAATGGTGCGGTGCAGTGTTTTTGGATGTAAAAGTGACGGTGAACGAAAAGTGCCGAGTTTGTCATTCCAATCGTAAGTACAAGCTCGTTTGACTTCAAAAAAGGTTTAAAATTTATAGTTTCATAGATTTCCGTACAGACAAGACTCAAAAACTATGTTTTAAAATAATTCTAATAAATATAACCTAAAATTACGAAAATTTAGGGTTGCCTGCACTCGAAAATAAAATTCCCCAAATGTCGTGGCGCATTGAGACATGAATACCTACATCTACATACATTCTTAAAATATGTTTTTGTTTGTTACAGATTTCCCGAAAACAATGATTTACGTTTGCTTTGGATAGAAGCCACGGGTCGCAAAAACTGGGAACCCAAAAATATTTAGTAAATTTGTTCAAACATTTTCATGTAAATCGTGAACAAAAAAGAAACGCGAACGTATCTGTTCCCTTAAGCTGTTAGAAGACTGGTAAGTAAAATAAATAAATACATAAAAAGAATCAGTGCTACAATGATGGGTGAAGGACTGTTTGAGATTTGGATAAAAAAATTATACCTTCTATACTAATCAAATACTAAATCAAATATATTTAAATGGTATTGGGATTTGGTGTTACTAATATTACTTACAATTTTTAATACTATTACTATAGCACTATGTATAATCTTCATATTAATGCTTCAATATTTTATTTCAGGCATGTAAGATAAATACTACTACGTGAGGAACATCACGAAAACTTTGAGTTTGTTAAAAATACAATGCAGTATAAATAAAACCAACAGTGTTAATTAGTAAGTAGGTATGTACAGTTTAATTAGTGTATGTACAATTTTATTATAGTATCAAGTACTATTATTATTAATTACTAGTACTAAGGTGCAATGTTATACATTATAATCGAATAATATAAGACTGAAAAGGGTACATTTTGATAAGTTGGGTAGCCAGGTACTTATAGAAATATTTTGATTAAGGCTCTTTGATAGAAATAAAGACTGATTGATTTGTGATCCTATGATTTGTGGAGAATGTATTGGAATCGTTTTAAAGACTGGTCATTTTTACACAGGTAATAATTATAACAGAATATAAAATATTTGGAAACATAGGCAAGGACGTAGATAATATTGTGTATAAGGTGTAAAAACTGTAATATAATTTGGTTTTCTCTGTACTTTTTACCTGAAGTATACTTTTAAAAGTGCTTTTGAATTTCGTACTATGGTTGTCTTATCTTAGCAATACCTAAAAAGTAAGATTTAGTTACTCAGAAGAAATGTGATCTCTTATGTGCAATTTTTATTGTCTGTGTTTGGTTAGTGTTTAAATTGATTGTCTAGCAAAAATATTCTTTTTAAAATGACATACTTTTTGTATTTAGTTTAGTATTTGAAATTATGTCTGACATGTATGTGGCGGTGGTAATAAATTTAAACGAAACACGTTGTTTTATTTCTGTGCTAATTAAATCAAAAGTTTACCTATTCTCGCATACGTAGGTACCTAATTTAATGATGTATGATACTAAAATACCACCTACCAGGCATAAAATTACGAACCTAAAGTCAGGGTAAAAAAATTGCATGGCAACACCACTTCGTATAGTCTGTCCCTCTTTGTGGCCACACTTGCCAACCATCTAGGTATACTCGATCTACGATTATTAAGGTACTGAGGTCCCCCCCCCCCCAACCACCGATGATCCACCACTCATGTTACACCGTGTATAATATACATACATACGTAGTACATATTTATTTATGCTCGTCGATTTCTCCGCCAAACAAGGACTGATGACTGACTGGAAATTATTTCACTTTTGTATAGAGAATGATCCCGAGGTGGTCCCGTGAACATTTTGTTCCCGGGGATTAGTACCGTATTTGTCCGCAAACCTAGTCTAAAATAAGGGATTAGAAGAAGGTTTTTAGTTTTTCAAAACAATCAAATGAGTCCCTTTTTTGTATTCAAACTCCACTACTTGAGGGAAGGCTCTATGCTAGATGTTACTTGAGGGAAGGCTCTATGCAAGATGTTGACTCAATTATTTTCCCAGAAAACAATTTCCGCTGTCAATGGTATTCAAGCGTGAGCGCCTTACGGGCCACAGCGTACTACGCAGTTAGTATAGCACACGCCACAGCATCATACGTAGTTAGTATAGCACACGCCACAGCGTACGCTGCAGTTTGTACGGCCCGGAACGAAGCGAACTAACTGAAGTATTGATGAAGTTATTGGTTCCGACAAATCCGATTACCTCAACGAGTTGTTCAATATTTTGTAGGAAGCTGCTGCGAAGGGAACTATGTTCAGCAGAGAACGAACAGTACAATACCTAGGTACCTACCTGTACAATAACATTACTAACTATGTTCAGCAGAGAACGAACAGTACAATACCTAGGTACCTACCTGTACAATAACATTACTAACTATGTTCAGCAGAGAACGAACAGTACAATACCTAGGTACCTGTACAATAACATTACTAACTATGTTCAGCAGAGAACGAACAGTACAATACCTAGGTACCTGTACAATAACATTACTAACTATGTTCAGCAGAGAACGAACAGTACAATACCTAGGTACCTGTACAATAACATTACTAACTATGTTCAGCAGAGAACGAACAGTACAATACCTAGGTACCTGTACAATAACATTACTAACTATGTTCAGCAGAGAACGAACAGTACAATACCTAGGTACCTGTACAATAACATTACTAACTATGTTCAGTAGAGAACGAACAGTACAATACCTAGGTACCTGTACAATAACATTACTAACTATGTTCAGCAGAGAACGAACAGTACAATACCTAGGTACCTACCTGTACAATAACATTACTAACTATGTTCAGCAGAGAACGAACAGTACAATACCTAGGTACCTGTACAATAACATTACTAACTATGTTCAGCAGAGAACGAACAGTACAATACCTAGGTACCTGTACAATAACATTACTAACTATGTTCAGCAGAGAACGAACAGTACAATACCTAGGTACCTGTACAATAACATTGTATTTGTGTAATCTTCGATAGAAATGAAAAGCTGTGAACTGTTGTAGGAGCTGTATTAATTAGAACAAGGAAGTGTGTCTGTTGGTGGCCCAAAGCTTAGTGGTGCGTAGGCGCGAGTCGACTTCGGACTCGCTCGGCGCCGGTCGGCTGCTGTCGGCGGCTGGCGGCGTCCAGTAGTGGGGATTGACCGGTTGTCTCCGACATACTCCCCGGGTTGAAGCAGGTAGATATGCAGGCATTCAACAGAATTCTGGAAGGGGACAAATGTTGTTAAAGGCCCTTCGAATGATGGTCCCACCCTTGGTTCTCAAGTCGGCTACTCTGGAGACTCGGTCCCTTGGTCCAGGGTAAACGGCTTCCACGCGTCCTAGTAGCCAGCGCAGTGGAGGTAAGGCTTTGTGCTTGATTAGGACTAGGGAACCTAATTTGAGCTCGCTTGTAGAAGTAGGCCATTTTGTTTTTTGTTGTAAGGACGTGATATATTCCTTGGAGAATCGAGCCCAATAATGTTGCTTGACGTATTCGATTCTCTTATATCTCTCAAGACACGTAATCCTTTCTGACACCTGCGGATGAGGAACAGACAAAAGTGGTCGTCCTATGAGGAAATGAGCAGGCGTGAGGGGCGTGAAGTCGGAAGGGTCAGAGCTTAAGGCAGTGATAGGGCGGGAGTTAAGTACGGCTTCAACTTGAGTCAAACATGTTTGCATTTCTTCATTGTGAAGTGAGTAAGTTGGAGAAGCCTACGAAGGTGATGCTTGGTGGAACGGACAGCTGCTTCAGCCATACCGTTGAAATGTGGTGTATAGCTGGGAACAAAATTAAATTTAATTTCCTGTTGGGCAGCCTCAGAACTAACTTGACTACTTGAATCTTGCAAGAAACGATGCAATTCATTGCAAGCGCCAACGAAATTTGTGCCGTTATCCGAGGTGATACTTTGCGGCTTGCCTCGACGAGCGACAAACCGATTTAAGACAGCCATAAAACCTTCCGTGGTAAGATCTGTAACGAGCTCCAAGTGTACAGCCTTTACAGACAAGCAGACAAAGATACACAAGTAAGATTTTATTAGCTGGCAACCTCGACCTTTGCGATTGGCTATCAAAATACTGCCTGAATAATCTACACAACAGTGTAAAAAGGGAAATTCAAGTGTAGTTCTTGATTCTACTAACTGACCCATAATAGGTTGGACATTACTGGCTTTGAACCTAATAGTAGATTATACACTAAGGGGATAAAGCACTGTTTTATGTCACGGGAGCGAATTGAATCCCGAACGTAACGAAGGACTCATAATTTAACTCCTGAGCGTAGCGAGGGAGTTATAAGTTAATTCCTGAGCGAAGCGAGGGAATTAAGACTGAGTCCTGAGTGCAGTGAGGGGTTCAACCGCCCAAGACTAAAACAGTCTTATCCCCGAGGTGTATACTCTACTTTTCACACCTTATGCGAGACAAAAAAACAGGCTCAGTAGATAAATAATGTTTTCCTTTGACTTCTCTGGCAGCAGATTGTTGACAATGCCTATGGCATCTAATTTGATAAACTCAGGAGTCAAAACACTTTCATCACTCGACATTTTCAATATTATTTTTGAAATTAAATCTTCTATAGGCACCTACAAGAACTCGATTTGTTCGTCACGCGTGAACAAATGAAGGCGCGCGACGTTCCAAATTCGAAAGCACAAGCCGTGGTCCTAGATTCGAAATTCGAATTTCGAACACCGCGCTCCTCCGGACCGGGGTTCACACGGAGGCAAACTTCATTTATTTTGTCAAATCAAGTAGGCCATGGCCTAGGACAAATTGTGTTTAGCAAAATTAAACTTTATGCATATAGTAATAAGAATTATGAAAAGTGAAATCATATTATTAACCAGCGGGTTATAATGAAATTCAGTACAACATTATAACCCGGCTAATACCAAGGGATTTAATGTCTTGCTTTCGGTAGGGTTTACATGACCTATAATTCGGCATTGTCGAGCATGTGGTTTGAAAAGCATTTTATGCAACCTTTCACAATAGATTTAGATAAGTTCCTGCCTCCTAAAGGCCAATAAGCCTGACGAATGTTGGATAGCAATAACTGCGGTCCAGCATGTAAAAGTTTCAAATGATACATGTGAAATATGATTTTTGTGATGTGATGTTTGCTACAAAGCAAAATAGGATGCTTTATGTCGTAGCTATAAGCTGAGTTATCTAGCCTGCCACCTACTCTCAAGATATCATTGTTATCTAGAAATGGGGTCAATGATATTAATCTATTTTTCTTAGACAAAGAGTTTCCTGACTTTAAAATACGATATTCATCTGGAAACATTTCTAATTGGGCAGTGTGCAAAATAAAATTATACGATTTATTTAATTCATCGCAAGAAAGATGACCGGTATATTTATTTGATTTATTTTTACAGTTATGAATGTATCTATGTACGTACGCGATTATTCTCTGTAAATGTGTAAATTTTGAATACCTAGATATAAGACTTGTAAATAGATTGTCATCGTTCTTGTCCGAATCATCATTTGTAAGTAAATTTCATTTTCATTTCATTTATTGATTCGCAAACAATAACAATTGTGTCGGAATTTGGTACATAACATAAAAATATTAAGATAATAAATTACAGAACTAAAATAATACAATTCAAAGCACAATTAAATAACATATTATATCACAGTAATTACTTAGCTTAGGTTAAAAATGTCAAAATAAAATGATAATATAAATTATACATACCTAACCACGTAGATTTCATTATAATTCCATGTCATTTATGTGGTCAAACTTACTCTACCATTATTCTAGAAAGGTGTATTCAATTTTTGTCATTTAGGTATTCTTCGATTGAGTAATAACACTTCTTAAGTAAGAACTGCTTCAGACATCTTCCAAATTTTACTGGACAATAAATAGTTTTGAAGGAAGCTGGAAGCCCATTGTAGAGTCTTATGGCCTGATAACGAACACAGTGCTTAACTATATTCAACCTAGCTAAAAAGTCACTTTTTATTTCTTTACGTCTAGTTTTCTCCCTAATTGCTCTATCTTCCAGGGTTTCGTACGTATTAAGGTGTTTTACTAAATATGTCAATATAACCAGGATGTACAAGCATGGTACAGTTAGGATACCTAGGTTGATGAAGTATTCCTTACATGACTCTATTTGTTGTATGCGTACCATGGTTCTTATTGCACGCTTTTGGATAACAAATGCAGTGTTTGTGTTATACGCATAACTATTCCCCCAAAACATAATACTGTAGCGAAGTTTGGACTCTACTAACGCAAAATAGACTAGTCTTAGCTGTGCAATAGTCACCTCATCCCGCAGACTCCTAACAGCATAGCACGCAGAACTTATGGTGCTTTCAATAGCGTTTAATTCATTTTTCCAGTTTAATAGATTGTCAATATTTATACCTAAAAATTTAACTACATTGGTTGACTCAATTTGAATGTCATTATACTTAAGAATTATTTTATCATTGTTCCTAGATGTCGACTTAAATAACATAACATTTGTCTTAAGAATATTTAAAATTAAATTATTCGTAGAAAACCACTCGTCAAAAGTTTTTATAACTAGATTCAGCTTAATCGTAAGTTCTTCTAGCGTGCCTGCCGAGATGATAGCATTCGTGTCATCCGCAAATAAAATCAGTTTGACGTCTGGATGGTAGTTTTCCATTTGATGGATTAAGTCATTGGTAAATATTATAAATAAAATAGGTCCTAAAATTGATCCCTGCGGTACACCTCTTGTGATTTTTGTGAAATCAGATTTAAAAATGACTTCTTTCTTTTCCACAATCTTTTTGGTTTCGACGTACTGTTGTCGATTACTTAGGTATGATTTAAACAGTGACAATGATTTACCTCTTATTCCATAATGTTCTAATTTATCTAATAAAATTTTATGATCGATTGTGTCAAAGGCTGAGCTGAGATCTAAAAACAAACCTAATACTCTACTTTTATCATTTAGTAATCTAACGACATCGTCTAGTAGCGTGTTAATTGCATCGCCAGTGCTTATACCATGCTGGTAACCGAATTGCCTGCTGCTTATAATTTTGTTAGTTATTAAGTGTCTCAATAGTCTATCTTTAATAATCTTTTCATTAATTTTTGACAACACCGGTAGCAAGGATATCGGTCTATAGTTTTTTGGGTCAGTTTTTATGCCTTTTTTATATACAGGTAGTATTCTCGCTACCTTAAGCTGATCGGGAAATAGGGAAGAGTCTATGCAGCTGTTATAAAAATATGTGAGGGGTCCTATCAATTCCAAAATATTGTCTTTTATTATTTTAATCGAGATTTCGTCATATCCTGAGGATTTTTTTATTTCCATGGTCTTAATGATTTTACTTAATTCAATTCTATTAACATTTCTAAATTCCATACATTTTTCAACTTTACGAACGTTAGTAAGTAGTATTTCTTTCGCAGAGTCTCTACCAATTTCCGTATCTTGTACTAACAGGTTGTTTGTGTCAAACTTTTCAGCAAATGTGTTCACTATGTCTTGAGGCCTCGTCAGTAGCTTATTACCTATCTTTAACTTGATATTGCTAATACTGTTCGTGTCTCTCTGATGTCTGTGCCTATTTACAACATTCCAGATGGCTTTAGCAGAATTTTTTGCCTTGAGTACTTCTCCTTGTACTGCAATCTGTTTTGCGTGTTTAATCACCCGTTTATAAATTTGTATATATTTATGTTTATAAGTTAATGCGTTCTGTGCATTGCCTTTTTTAATATTAACAACCAAGAATCTTTTCATTTTGCTTGCCACCTTAATACCTTTAGTCAACCATTTAACTTTTTGTTTACCATTTATTATTATACTTTTTCTTACTTTTTTATAACAGTCATCAAAAATTTTAAATAATGTCCTTAGAAATGTATTAATCCCCATCTTGTACCATTGTGTTTTACGAAGTGCTTCCTTAAAAAGTAGGTGATTTTTGTCACAAAACCTTCGGCGCATTATCTGTATGTTATCTATTTTATTATTATTACCTATGCTTTCTACCTGGCACGAGCAGTATATTGCCGCATGGCCATCTCCTAGTCCGTTATGATCAACATGATAATCCACTATACTACTTTCCCCAATGTTTGTCAATATATTATCTATGCCTGAGCTGATATCATTTCTGATGAACGTAACCTCTTTTAAAAGATATCTGAAATTGTAACAGTTCAGTAGTTGTTCAAATTCTAATTTTTGTCTATTATTTCCTAACACATTAATATTAAAATCGCCAACCAAGAAACATTTTTTATCAAAGAAGTGCTCCATAAATTTTTCTAGCCGTTCCATAAATTCACCAAAATTTTTGATGTCTGGAATACGATAACAACAACAGATAAAGGTGTTTGAATCAACATCTCTAACACCACAAATTTCAAACACATCTACCTTGTACAATTTTTTACAGAACGCTACTTCTTCGCTATCTATATTACTTAAATTTAAAATAAGAGAGCCACCTCTTTTCTTATTTGCGCGAACATTATGGGCTGCAAGCTTGTAATTCACAATGTGAAACATATTTATAGAGTTTTTATTAAGGAAGTGTTCGCTTATACATACATAATCCACACTACTGCTGCTAGAGTTTATATAAGATTCAATTTCATCTCGCTTATTTGTGACACCACATACGTTTTGATGAAATAATTTAATAACCCTTTGTATCCTATCCTTAATTATGACTTCATCATTATCAGTATTTCCACAATATGTTTCGTCTACATGATCTAAAAAACCTCTTCATATGAGTTTGACCACTTTTCAGTGAAGTCCTCAGTAATTTTATTTGTTTGCACATAATTTACAATAATTTTGTGAAATTCCTTCTTTGTTAGTTTGGTTCTTATTGCTCCTAAATTAACAATATCAATATTTTTGTCATAAAGTGAATAGTTGTGTAAAGTCGAATTTATACTATATATTGTTTCATTTATCAAAGATGTCAGATGTGAAAAACCTATTTTGTAAGATAAATTTGTAAATATTAGTTTTATATTATTTGTTTTCAACATTTCATGTAGGGTCCTGACATCGTCTAAATACATTTGGGCCTGGCTTACATCTACCTTCATCGTAGTTACTATCATAGCGTGAAAAGAGCTTCCATTTTCTTTAACCATTTGTTTGGCAATGTCTATAATGTGATGCATAGACAATCCACAGTAGCTATAGCAACATATTTTATATTTGTCTACAAGATGGTTCAATTTTACCCCTAACCCGCGTACGCATTCATCTCCTATAACAACAATTGTTTTTTCCAGTTCTTTTGTAGGTATTCCTTTTAAGCCATGTTCCGCGACTCCTTGTGTGATGTTTTCCATTTCAGTCTCCTGTAGCTTTCCTTCCTGTAAGATCTTCTCCATGTCCTTGATAGTCTGTGTAAGCTCTTCATTTTCCTGTCTCGTCTTGTTGTCTTCTATGCTTATATTGTCGAATGAATTCCTCAGAATTCTGCAGGTCTCTTCCAGGCATGAAACTTTATTTTTCAGATCGTCTGCATACTTTGCCATAGTTTTTAAATTAAGGTCAGATTCTGCTCTATAATTATCATGTTTTCTCTGTAACTCTATTAGATCAAAAGCAACGTTTTGATGCTCGTTTTTACTTGTGCTCGTTTTATCCACTATTCTTCTCATTTTCTTCAGTACTCTCAACTCTGCAGTTTTGAATTTGATCTCTTTTCTCATTTCTACAAGTTCTTTTTTAACTTCTTCCATATTAAAATTTGAATCTACGTTTCTAAGTTTTTTTATTAGAACCACTTTCTGTACTAATTCTCTTCTTAACTCTATATTTTCCTCCTTCAGCTGTATTAGATCTTGTTTTAGTTCATTACATTTTATAAGTAGTTCCTCGTTATGGCCGTGGCCAGTATTTATTTGTATGAGTTCAGTGTTAAGTTTTTGTACCGTCTGCTCAAGTTTGGTCTTTTCTAGTGAAATGCGTTCATATTCATAATGATCGTTATTGCTTTGCTCTACACACTCCTGACTTGCCTTAAGCTTCATTTTCAATTCTTCGTTACAACATTCTAGATCTCTTAAATTCTTTTTCAGCTTCTTATTTTGTTCTAAGATAAACGTGAACTCTATTTCACTATCTTCTTGTTCCTTCAAAAGTTGTTCATTAAGACGAAGTGATTTGTTTAGGTCAAATTTTATTGATTTAGTGGTTTCCTCCATACTTTGCTCTTGTATATTGTTCCTTTGTTGTTTCCTTGTCATCATCTTTTAGTGTAATTAAGTTTATTTTTATTTTCTATATTATGAGAGCGCAAATTAAATAATGCTTATAGAATAACAGGTCTATACATAGAAGAAAAATTGATTTTCTCCGATCCGTGTTCGTATGGTCGAAAAATAACCCTATGTAATGTCTGAGGTAGACACTCTAGGCACACACAAGGTGGTGTGTCGAATATCAACTTCAACTTCTTGTTGGTATTTGGCACAGGGTGTAATGTCAGACATCCACGGACCAGGAAATGTCACTGTCATTTGTGACTAGTACGTACTTGGCACTTGTCTCTCTTGTCAGCTGTTCATTTGTTGCTCAGACGTCAGGTTAATATTGATGCGTTGTTGTTTTGCCGAAAAATTGCGTCAAACTGCGTTTTTCAAGTGTAAAATGTGCTTGACGAGTGCCAAATAATTATTGCCAAGACTCAAAATTCGAGTCCACCAGCGGGTTTTGACTATGACAAAGTTCTAAGTGCCATGGGCCTCAACGGCTTTTTTGGTTGTTTAGATGGATGTAAAAAGTGTTGTGAGCTCACCCAGAGTGTATGATTGTGTCCAGGAGATGCCTATATATTGGCGCTTGATATTTTCGTCAGTAAGGTTCCCAGTTCTCCGTGTTTCTATTTGATAACAATTGAAAAAGTGTACAGGTATCAAAGGCAATGTTTACTTTGGCAGAGTTGCCAGGAAGATAACATGAATTGAGATCCGGTAGGTCGTGTTTCTGCGAATCGTTAGGCATTTTAGGCCAGTTATCTACTGACTCGCGTAAGAAGGGCGGCCCTGACCACCATAAAGAGGCCCCGCTGATAGAATCAGCCTTCACCCCGCGAGAAACAAGATCTGCCGGGTTCTCCTTGGACGGCACGTAGCTCCACTTGTGGCCGGCGGTACTTTCCTGGATCTCATGAACACGATTACGTACAAATTGTTTAAGTTTGCTAGATGGCGTGGACAGCCACCCTAAGACAATCGTGGAATCGCACCAAAAATAACAAGTATTTTTATTTTTTGTGTTAATGAGTTTTGTACCTTCGTACACAGTCTTGCACCTAGTAAGCTCGCTGCTAGTTCGAGACGGGGTATGGTACATGACTTGATTGGAGCGACTTTATTTTTTGAAATTAAGAGTTTAACACAAACAATCCCTGAGTTACTCACAGACCGGACATAGACACACGCTCCATACGCGCGTTCCGATGCATCTGAGAATGTGTGAATTTCGACCTTATTATAAAAGTCGCTAAGGATCCAACGAGGTATCTGTAACTCATTTAGACAGGGTAGTGTGTTCGCAAAGGAAGTCCAAGCTTGCTGAATATCTGACGGTACCTCTTCATCCCAAGAACATCTGTTCACCCACAACTTCTGCATAATAATTTTAGCTTCGACAACGCATGGACCTACCAGCCCTAATGGGTCAAAGATCTGACTGATAACAGAAAGTATGTGGCGCTTTGTTATCTTTTTATGATGTTCGATGTCTATAGAAAAGGATAATATGTCCGATTTACATAGCCAGTGCAAGCCTAGTGTTTTTGAAGACGAGTTAGTATTATCTGACAAGTCTAATTTTGTGTTAGAATCGATATTGACACCTGAGAACAATTCGTTCAAAATAAGAGTGCTATTCGATTGCCATTTTCGCAAATGAAATTGTGCTGTGCTCAAGACGTGTGCGACACCTTTACAAAGGCTTATCGCATCGCTTTCTGATGACGACCCGCTAAGTAAGTCATCACAATAAAAATCGTGCGTAATACTTTCCCTAATAGCGTGCAGCGTAGGTTCACTGACCTCGCTCAAGGTATTTCTCAAGGTATCCGCAGTAACTGAAGACGCCAAACTAACCAAACACTTAGTCGCAAGGAAGGGAGCCGAAGCAGTACCTTGACAAACCGTGTTAAGAGTGTAGGTATTTAGGCGCTCTGAAGGATCGTATCTAAATATGATTTGCTGTAAAGACCGTTGTGAAGGAATGACTTCCACGGATCTATACATTTTTTCGACATCTGCCGAAACCACATACCTATGCTGGCGGAATCTGAGGAGGATCGATAACAGATCGTCTTGGACCGTAGGACCGACCATTTGAATTTCGTTAAGTGAAACTCTTGAAGAGGTAACGGCTGAAGCGTCGAAGACTGTACGCAACTTAGTAGTTGTACTGGACTCCCGAAGTACACCATGGTGTGGAAGATAATAGCTTACACTATTACTGTAAGGAAAAAGCGTTTGATTCTGTGTCATATGACCTAACTGCTCGTATTCTTTCATGAATGCTAAATATTTATCCCTAAATGCTGACTCTCGCTCAAACTTACGCTCGAGCGATAAGAAACGGCGCTTAGCTATTTCAAAGGAATCGCCTAAGATCTGAGGATCTTGCTTGAGAGGAATCGTGACGACAAAACGACCATCGTCATTACGAGTTGTGTTGAGAGAGAAGCTCTCTTCACATGCTCGCTCCTCCGCAGAAAGAGAGTGCTTAGAAGAAATCGTATCTAGTTCCCAGAATCGAGTTAGGTCATTGTCATTTTGAGTTTGAGTGAAAAAACATAGTCCTAATTTGTCTTTAGAGTTAAGTACGCGACCAGTAACAATCCACCCTAACTCTGAATTACGTAACTCAGGAAGATTTTTACCTAGGCTAATCTTTTGACTACCTAGTACATCCCAAAAGGTGTCTGCCCCGATAAGAAGATCCACTTTCGATGGAATATTATAAGACGGGTCAGATAAACTCAAGCCTTGAGGAATACTTATGTGTTTTGTGTCTATGTATGTGATTGGAACAACCGACGTGACATTTTCGAAGATATGACAATTTAAGCATGTACTATAGCTACTATTCATGGACTCAAGTGTGAGTGTGCAAGACTGTGTACTATTAGATACATGATTATTAAAACCTGCCACAGTGGAGCTGACGTTCCTCCTCGGTAAACCCAGCTTACGACAGAAGTTGTCCGACACGATGTTTATGCCGCTGCCGTTATCCAGAACAGCCCTCGCAGTATGTCTGTGCCCCCGGCTGTCAATCAGTCTCACCAGCGCTGTGGAGAGGAAAACACGCGACGAAGTAGCATGCTGTATGCCTTGTATGTGTTCTGTGGTCAGAACAATGCCTTCTGACGGAGAAAGTGATTCATTCGAAGAAGAAGAAGATGAATCTGTACTTTCTAAGTGTAAAAGAGTGTTATGTTTTTTAGTGCAGTATTTACAGTGCGAAAGGAAACATTTGTTTGCAGCATGACCAAAGCGTAAGCAATTTTCACATACTTTGAACTCTTTTACCTTAGCAATACGAGACTCAGTAGGTAAGCTTCGAAACGATTCACAAGAAAACAAACTGTGTGACTCATCATCACACAAAGGACATGACCTGCGTTTTGATTTTATTTGTGATTTTTTATCAGTGCCTTTATTTACAATCAAACTCTTTGCATTGTCTGTAGAATCATTTTTAGATTTACTATTTTTAGGTTTACTTTCTTCAATGGTTTCCAGTAAGTCCGCTCGTTTATTCAAAAATGCTATAAATTGTGCTAGGGTTGGTGAGGAATCTATATTATTCCTATGTTCCTCCCACTCACGACCCGTGACACTATCTAATTTAGAGGACATCATGTAAATGATGAGCGTGTCCCAATGCTGGGTGGGTTCCTTCAAAGACTTTAGAGCGCGTAAGTTTTTGTTAGTCACATCTATAATAAAGCGAATCGACTTACATGATTCCGTGCGAATAGGATCCACGCTAAATAATGCCTGTAGGTGGTTATTTATCAGTAAGCGACTATTATCGAATCTCTCACAAAGTAGGTCCCACGCAATTGTATAATTAGCACCTTTAAAATCAATGTTTTTAATTATCTGAGCGGCACTTCCTTGGAGAGAAGCTCGCAGGTAGTGAAATTTGTTTATGTTATCTATGCCATCGCTATTATGAATCAGAGAGAGAAATGTGTCTTTAAATTCTAGCCAGTTTTGATAGCCACCGCTAAAACGAGGTAGGTCTATTTTAGGTAGCCTAACTAAATTTCTTAATTGCGTACCAGACTCTGCGTCACTGAAGCTCGCCACAGATCCCTCACGAGCAGCATTTTTCGCTTGCGCAGCAAGTAGACTCGTGGCTGCAGACACCAGCGTGAAGTAGTCAGTGTCGAACTGCTGTCGTTCCGCGGAGACCACCTGGTCATCAGTTTGTAGCTCGTCGGAATTAATTTCTATGTCTGTCTGTAAAGAATCAAATTCCTCGTATAAGGGCTCAAATTTTCGTAAACGACATTGTAAGTCGGTGACTTGATTTTCTGTTAAGGGCTTAGAACCAAGAGTTTTTAGATGATTGTTAAAAATTGTAAGTTTACATTTAATCGCAGAACGTTTTTTAATTAAAGTTTTTAGTTCTGACATTATAACCTACAATGCAATAAAACACAGCTGTTGCAAAGAAAAGATCTACCAGATATCTATAAAAAATGCCTTGAAAAGAAAGAAATAAAGCAAAGCACTGGATAGATAAAAAATAGACACGTAAGCGCAACAGTGCGAGCGTAGCAAGTATAGGTAGGTACCTGCGTTATGAAGGTGAGCAAAGGTTATAATCAATTAGCGTTCGAGTTTTATGACTGCAATTATGTAACAAAGGCTTTGAAGATAAGGTATTATGCTTCGATCAAAAATAAGGAGTTCGCGGCCTCCCCCGTAGATACCTAGAGCCTTACAAAAATGTCACTCAAAATTGGGTTCGTTTTGTTTTGACGCAGACAGTTTGCGCAGAGCCTGACAAGTTTTTTCCATACGGAACAAGAGATTGGTGGAGTCGAATTCATTTTATTTTATTTTGTAAGTAGGTAGGTACCTACCTGAGAATTATATACCTACCTACTCAGTTTATTTTCTATAATGATTAATTAACAGAATTCAGGTAAAGATAACGAATCATTTATTGATGAAACTATAAATTGGTGTCTCAACAGTAGGTATTTATACAAAAGGGTCATTTCAGACATACAATAATTTAAACTTACAATACAATTTCAGGCAGGCACTCTAGATTAAAAAGAACTGGTTCCTGTCTGCGGCTTTGCACGAGTTTTTTTTACGGGAAAAAAATAAACGTTTTATAAATTCATACTTCTGGTAGGTAGGTAAGAACCTAGTCTTTCTTTTATTAGAGAGTCTACGCAAATGAAAATTTAGGGCGGGCCAACTAATTATTTTAAAAATCATCAACTAGTAATATTAAACTTATTTTTATGAAAAATATATTAATACATACTATAAATGAAAAAAAAAATTTAGAAGAAATAGCCTCTCCATTTATCAATTTAGAACAAAATTAATATTTTAACATAGGCAAACCAAACAACAATATTTTATGCTGATTTCACAAGTATATGACTCACATCTCAATATACGGGTAAAAAGTATATATAAACTTACTGAAAATAAGAAATTCCATCCTTTTTCAGCACTTTGGACGAGTGATTCTTGCATTTTTTGTACCCATGCTTTTTGTCTGAACGCTAAAATGACACTAGTTGAAAAGCTTCCCTAACATGTCAAATGGTCTCTCTTTTGCTACTGAAGGTTGTGGCGTGCGCATTGTGAATCTAAGGGGGGCCGGCAAAGCCGGACATTTTTGATCGATGGTATTATGAATGAAGCATAATGCTTTTAAAGTAAATAAATAAAGTTGTGTAAGTTCTAAGCGTACAATTATGACTCAAGATGTAGCTAGAAAAGAATGGAAAAAAAAGATTTTGAAAAAGAATATTTGACTGAAACAAGAGACGAGGGGATAAGGAAATAAATAGGAACGAACTCACAAGATTGTCATGTATCCTTTTACCACAGGGTCCAGGTGACGTGTGTTTGTCCTTCGCTGTCCTTCACTTGACCTCGTCCGGTCACTGCGTCAAATATATTTGTGGGCCACTATGAATGCCAGTATACTTCTCAAGACACTTCTCTGTCCTTTTTTGAGGGGAGAAGGACCATGTATTTGTGTAATCTTCGATAGAAATGAAAAGCTGTGAACTGTTGTAGGAGCTGTATTAATTAGAACAAGGAAGTGTGTCTGTTGGTGGCCCAAAGCTTAGTGGTGCGTAGGCGCGAGTCGACTTCGGACTCGCTCGGCGCCGGTCGGCTGCTGTCGGCGGCTGGCGGCGTCCAGTAGTGGGGATTGACCGGTTGTCTCCGACAACATTACTAACTATGTTCAGTAGAGAACGAACAGTACAATACCTAGGTACCTGTACAATAACATTACTAACCTGTTACTTTTGTTTTATTATTTGACCATCGATCAAAGTGTTCGAGGGATTCAACATATATTACAGATTAAGTAGACGGACATACACATAATGAGTTATTGAGAACCAGGAAAACTAATTAAAAGAAAAAAAACATGGAATGAGATGTACAATTAACAAATAATTTAATGTTTTAAATTAACAATTTGATACAAATAACTTTTGATTGAATAAATTCATAAGTTTAAAGCAGAACCAGACGAGGTTTGCTTGCCTTACAGTTTCACACTTTCCCATACTGACCGATGTAATATAAGAATTGGGCACTTTCTTGCCCAAGTGTCCAATGTACAGGTACTTCACTCATTATGTGTGTGATGTGTGTGTGTCTACCTCTCGATCAACTATCCTAGGACAAGAGAGGACGTAAATGCATAAATCGGAAAGGACGTTAAATTGTGAAACTCTCTGTACCTACTACGTGACGTGAACTACGCGACTCTTCATAAAGCTAACATCACATCGCTATAAACATTCACGAATTCAAACCGCATCGCCCACACGCCCGAGCTGGCAACATTAACATGATGCTAGTGCTAGTTTCGCCAGTATTGCCAACGCATTTAGCGCAACGCTGGAATTCTCGTGTTTATTGGCAGGAACAATACCGGATGCGTTACGTTTGTGCTCAGATTCCGGGAAGTGAATTTGGAGCGTGGAATGTCCCGCAGTCGTAGTTTGGGGTAATTAGCGACAGATTCACTTTATGTACGTTTGATTTGATGATACACGTGCAGCGGAGCGGGCCGGGCTTGCCTGGACAGATACAGACATGTGCTTTATTGGCACTTTTTGTGCAAAATGTAGTCGGTAAAGTTTTATAAGATTACCTGGCGGAAAAGTGGTTAGTGGACAATTGACTTCTTGAACTTTTTTATATTATTTTGTTAAAGTCAGCAAACACTGCTAAACGGATTTTAATAAAATTTTGCCACTGGAAACCGCGCGAGGTTAGGTTATTCCGCTCGCTGTTTTTATTTTTATGAAAGTATTGAAGACAGTAAAAAAAAAATTAATCGGGAAAATTATAAAAAATTAACATGTATTTATTGCCATTTGTAATAAATACGAGGTGGGCGACATCGAGTAGGTACCTTCATAATGTCACGTACAATTTATACAGGTATCTTTTTTCCCGACGTTTCAACAGGTTTATAACCTGCCGTGCTCATGGGAGGACTATCCCCGTCAATCCCTGCGCACTTTAATCCAATACCGCTACCACCCAGTACAAAAATGTGCATTAAAATATGGGTTTTAAACTCGTTACCTTTAGATACATTTTACAGTGACAACATGGCTTCCCACAAGGTTCAAACGAGTAGTGGTCCGCGAGCTGTCTTGTTATTTAATGCCGTCAATCCTAATTAATATTATAAATGAGAAAGTGTGTTTGTTTGTCCTTCCTTCACGCCCCAACTAAGCAAGCAATTTTACAATATCAGTGTGTGCATATTTTATGAGTATATGAAACCTACCTAGTAAGTGTTTAGCGAGCGACGCCGCAGGCAGCCACTACCCATAGACACGAGATACGTCATTAGTAGGATGACAATGTAAGTTGCACAAAGTGATGCTGTTTGTCTGCTGGACGCCAGGATTGGAGGGGGACAAACGTAGAGCAAATAATGGCCAAAAATCACGTTTTTGCATGAGTTCCCTGTTAATGAAATATTTATATTATTATTAGTTATAGCGGCAAGATAGTGTAGCAGTGAGTGTGTTACACTGTGCACGTTTCAACTGTCTACCTCGCACGGCTTTTGAGATACAGCCCACTTTCTGACGGACGGACAGACAGACAGCGCTGGCTTCCTAATGGGGTCGCGTTTCCACCCTTCGTGAACGGAACCCTAAACATAAAACGTTGGTGTTCCAAACCAGGTCGTTGTTAACTCGCTCACATTAATGATTAACATAAAACACTCAACGTATTTTTTGTGTTTTCTTTAGTTATCCTGAAATAATGTAATATGTCCGTGTGTAGCGTCACTCGGACACGGATACCTCGCGAATGTTCATTAGAACCGCATTCACGCGGAGGGCCGACTGGGGCGAGTGGGGCGAGTGGGACGAGTGGGACGAGAGGGACGAGCAGCGGGGCGAGTGTCGGGGGCTGTAAGCGCAGAAAGGCACGTGGCCAGGTGACGCAGGAAGTCAGGACAAAGCGACGACGAGTCGCCTAGTGCGATGGAACTTCTGAAGGGAAGTGTCGCGTATGGCTTTCACTATGTTACACAGAGACGGCATCCGGAGATAATCATGTCAAGTTTTTTTCGATAAACTAATGGTATGTATCTTTAAATGATTAGCAAAGGAAATTGCATAATAATATCTATCTCATAAATGCACACATATATAAATAAAACTCAGACTTGGCGTCGACTTTCAGATATAATTGTTAGCGATATTTGTTTAAGGAAGGATCTCAAATCGACAAGCAATGTATATAAATTGCGTGTTTAAAAACGAGGTATGAACGGTTTGTTATCTTTCTACACTGTTAAACATTCTACATCGTGTTTGGCTTATGTATAATTACAACTAGCTCTATCAGGGTTCGTTACTCTATCGAGTATCAGTGGTTTTATGCTGAATTGCAATAAGTTATTAATAAACGGGTTACCTAAATAATATTTAATATCCGCCGTTTATGTACGCAGGTACCGTATTTCCGACGTTTCAGCAGGTTACAAGCAGCAATCATTCCTAGTGGATACGACGTTCAATTGCAAATAAACTTTTTTTATTTCTAAAGTGTGTTCTGTTTGTAATTTTTTTACTAAACTATCGTTTTCATGAGTATATATTAAAGGAACAGTCGACCAGTCGTAGTCGTATTAAAATTACGAGAACGCATCCTGATGATAAATGGCTCAAAACAGGCTCAAAATAACCTTTTTATTTATTATATATATACATATTTATGAATCCTACTCAAACAATAAGTAAACTCAGGTGGGGAACCAAAACAAAGATAAATTTCCAAGAATAATTAATTATTCATTATTTAAATGCAATAAACGTTTAACCTTATAAAGATTAGCCTTTAGAATGCAAATATTCAATCTGCCGACAAAATCTATGCATAAATAAGATCGTTAGGGCCGCCGCGTCGTCTGTCTGTCGCGCAACCTGATCACGGTCCTATCGGGCCCGTTACACGATCGACTCAATTTTCTTATTCTATCAAAATTAATGACGTTTTCATCGAAACTCCAAACAAGCTTTACAACTCAAATAAATAAACTGTTTACGCATTTTTAGTCTCAAAGGAAGAGGGTTGATGTAATAATAATGGTGGACGTGAGCACTCAATAGGTAAGTGTACACACTTGTGATTGTGAACCACTCGAGACTAGCTGCTGGACTCTCCCGCCGGCAGCATCCAGCCGCAAGGTAAGCAGAGCTGGTCACCTGGCTACGAGATCAATGTTATTATGTATACTATATACATATGTGGATATGTTTTATTATATATAGAAAATATCTGTGTATAACAGTAGATCGTACAAACAATTGTCTCGAGACAGAGAATCGAACCCGCACCCTCCTGTGTCGCTGGGGCGGACCGCCATCGTCACAGAAGCAGCGCAGCGCGACTCTTCAAAATCTAGTCGGGTTTTATAAAAACTGTCAATGAAGTGTTAAAATATAAGTTTACATCGAACTCTCCAAACACAAATAACTAAAATAAAGCGTTGACTCATTTTTTCATCGCGCGTTCAACGGGGGATAAAATGACTCCTTTCGGTGTTGATAGCGGTCGGGTCGGTCGGGTCGGGGTGACTCGCCTATTTGTCACGTGCTTTATATTTTTATGAAGTTGCTACGGGGGGGGGGGGGGGGTAGGGGGGGGGGGTTCCGTGTTCAGAACGTCATTTCTGTGCCGATGAAACCCTTTACCTGACTTTCAAAAGAAAACAAGTATTTTATAATTTTCTTAAGCTTCGTATAGGTATTATATTGTTTTAGTATTAGATAGTAAGCAACATGACTGTCCCCGAGCGGCGCGGACTACGTTCGATCCGGGTACCGAGTGAGCCAGGCCGCGGGCTGCGACTAGTTGAGATAAAAATCTTGATAGAGACAGAGTAAGTGAGACTCACAATTCCAAGACAATATTAACTCAAGAATTAGCTACCTGTAGATTGTTTGCAACAGTCTGCAGTAAGCGTAATTGTTTCAATTGTCTAGTATTTACAATTTTCATTTAATTCTATTATTTGATTGTAACTTTCTTTGATAATAAATATTAAAAAAAACTCAAGAATATCAGTAGTAAGTTTGAATGTCTCTGTGAAGAGTCCCACTCCCAGACTGGAGCCAAGTTTAGTTAGTCAAGTGACGGAGGATGCAGACGGACAGACAGACGTCAAGTGACGGAGGATGCAGACGGACAGACAGACGTCAAGTGACGGAGGATGCAGACGGACAGACAGACGTCAAGTGACGGAGGATGCAGACGGACAGACAGACGTCAAGTGACGGAGGATGCAGACGGACAGACAGACGTCAAGTGACGGAGGATGCAGACGGACAGACAGACGTCAAGTGACGGAGGATGCAGACGGACAGACAGACGTCAAGTGACGGAGGATGCAGACGGACAGACAGACGTCAAGTGACGGAGGATGCAGACGGACAGACAGACGTCAAGTGACGGAGGATGCAGACGGACAGACAGACGTCAAGTGACGGAGGATGCAGACGGACAGACAGACGTCAAGTGACGGAGGATGCAGACGGACAGACAGACGTCAAGTGACGGAGGATGCAGACGGACAGACAGACGTCAAGTGACGGAGGATGCAGACGGACAGACAGACGTCAAGTGACGGAGGATGCAGACGGACAGACAGACGTCAAGTGACGGAGGATGCAGACGGACAGACAGACGTCAAGTGACGGAGGATGCAGACGGACAGACAGACGTCAAGTGACGGAGGATGCAGACGGACAGACAGACGTCAAGTGACGGAGGATGCAGACGGACAGACAGACGTCAAGTGACGGAGGATGCAGACGGACAGACAGACGTCAAGTGACGGAGGATGCAGACGGACAGACAGACGTCAAGTGACGGAGGATGCAGACGGACAGACAGACGTCAAGTGACGGAGGATGCAGACGGACAGACAGACGTCAAGTGACGGAGGATGCAGACGGACAGACAGACGTCAAGTGACGGAGGATGCAGACGGACAGACAGACGTCAAGTGACGGAGGATGCAGACGGACAGACAGACGTCAAGTGACGGAGGATGCAGACGGACAGACAGACGTCAAGTGACGGAGGATGCAGACGGACAGACAGACGTCAAGTGACGGAGGATGCAGACGGACAGACAGACGTCAAGTGACGGAGGATGCAGACGGACAGACAGACGTCAAGTGACGGAGGATGCAGACGGACAGACAGACGTCAAGTGACGGAGGATGCAGACGGACAGACAGACGTCAGTGACCACACATTTGATAACTGGTATCTATTGACCTCCAGTAATAAAGCAACAAACGCGTTTCATTTATTTCTATATTTTATTTGTTTAAAAAAAACCTGTCGATTGAATGTATCGGTCGAGTTTCGGACCTTATACTGTACTAGCTGCAGCCTGCCGCTTCGCCCGCACTTTTAAGTGTCCTTATGTCCGTCCCAGAATACTGCCGAATTTCATCAAAATCCGTTCAGCCGCTTAGGTGTGAAAAGGTAACAGATAGAGTAATTTTCGAACTTTTAATATTACAAAAGCGAAAGTTTGTGAGTTTGAAGATGTTTGGCCAAAATTTACGCAAATACTACTGCATGGATTCTGCTGAAATTTTGCACACATAAATATCGGAATCCGGAATAACATAATATACTTTTTATTTCAAAAAACGCGTGCAAAGCCGCAGGCCTTAACTAGTTGTGAAATAAATTAGCTATGTACTTACCCTTGCTCTACTCTCTACTCTCTACAGCAACGCGATGTGGGTTGCGATAATTATTTCAGTTTAATTTTATTCCAATTTAATTATTTTACTTATGATTTGATACAAAACATTCTGTATATAGATACCAGTCGTCTACTGCCAACGTGCACCATGCTTCCTGGATGAAAGGGTCATTGATGATGATTTAATAAAGAGTGAGACTTCCTTGCAAAGAACGGAGATAATAAATAATGCTGGACAAGTGACACAGCATCATCTAGCCCCAAGCTAAGCAGAGGGGGGGGGGAGCTCTTTGCCCTCCACTGGGACACTCCTGACTGCCATCATAATGAATATAAGTACATTTATAATAGTAAAGAGAGGAACACGAGGAGCGCGGCAAAAAATCGTCTTCCATCTCTATCATCTAACTAGTAACTGTAAATAATAACTCGTTCAAGTAGAACACACGAGAGCTCTTACGAAACGAAAGGGGAGAGGTAGGTCCGAGTATGTAGTGCACCGACCGACCGATTCAATATTTATTATAAAAATCTGAATATAACGTACACTCGTTTTGTTGCAAATAAAAAGTTAACCAGATCTAAAATGTTTTTTCACTTCTCTTGCTCGAAAAGTGTATCATAATAGTGTAGCTTAGCAGGCCTAAAACTCGAGTTTAATCCCTCGGGCTAAAAAGTAATTTTTCTTTTTAATTTTTGTCTAAAATCATCAGCCAGTACAAAGCATTCGTTCTCTTACATAAAAACTCGACTTCTTGGTGCTCCGTCAACCTTTTTTTTGAAAATAGAACCGTCTTGGTGATGTTTTATGAAGGTTGATTCTTCCCTTCACGGTAGAATGCGAACTCTTTCGTTGCGGGTTAAATAGAGATTTTAAAAAAAAGATGGTATTGGCGCTAAATCTCTAGAATTTTCTTCATTCCAAATCACAAACTTTTACGTTTAACTTCCTGACTTTTACTTCCAAATTGTGAACGTGAAAAATGTCATCAAGTGATAGTGAAGATGCTAATATGCAAATGGAAGAAAAGGGCAAAGAAATAATTATGAATCTGTTGCCGACAAAATCACGTGGAATATATTTAAAGAGTTACGAAAATTTTATGAAATGGAGAGATGAGAAACGTGTGGATTCTTTTACAGAAGGGGTTTTTCTCACTTATTTTGATGAATTATCGAAAAAATTCAAATCGTCGACTCTTTGGAGCACATATTCAATGTTAAGAATGACCTTACAAACGAGACACGACGTCGATATTAAAAAATATGTAAATTTAACGGCTTTACTGAAGAAATTGTCCACTGGATACAAGGCAAAAAAATCTAAAGTCTTGACGACACAAGAAATCGAAACATTTTTAAATAACGCTCCAAATAAACAATACTTGGCAACAAAGGTAACCTACTACTTATGTACTCAACTCAAACTAAATAAATAGATACCTACCTACATACCTAAATTATGTACCTAGGTTATTACGATTAATAACACACTTATTTTTTTGTTCAACAGGTTGCTTTAATTTATGGAATCAGCGGTGCATGCAGAGGAATAGAGCTTGCTAATATAACGCTAGAAGACGTAGAAACGGATACAAACCTACAAGCTGTGAGTCTGCCGAACACGAAAACAAACAAAGAGCGTAAATTTGTCATCAGTGGAGAATACCTTAATATAGTTAAAGCCTATCAGGAGTTACGTCCCACTAATGTTTCAACGTTTGGATGAATATGTCAACTCAGCTGAAGCCGCACTCAGATCTTAATAATGCACGAAACTCAAGCATGAGTCGAGTCTCTCCAACTTTTACTCCACAACAATCAACTCAAAATATTACACACACATCCCAATCACAGAGAACCGAAATAAAATTGCCCGGGAAAAACATATCACTAAACATTCAAAATTGCTCTAACTGCACATTTAATTTTTAATAAAATTTCTGAAAATTGTCTAATTTTGAATTGTTTTATTTTCTCGCAATCGAAGTGAAAAGTAGAGTGTTTTACTCGGGCCAAAACCACCCATTATAACTCGGTCTTGTCATCCTCCCTCGCTACGCTCGGGAGTATAACAACCTCGTATATAATGGGATGGTTTAGTCCCTTGTAAAACAATCTACTATTTTTTCTTCTCACATTATGGGATGGTAGCATCTTGTCTTGAACGAAGGTAAATTCGTTTTGCATCGGTTTCGACACATTTTTTTTGTAATCTAAATAAAAACATTTCATAAAATATTTCAGATCTTGTTAATATTTTTAACCTTCTACCAGAGAAATTACGTTATCAAATTGACTAAGCTCACTCTACTGGCTGACTGTTCAGTGCGCTGAGTACCGAACCGATGGACACAATAAAAAAAACGCTAAAGAAATTAAGATAAATTAAATTTAAATATAGGGTCAGAAGAAGAAAGGCTTAGAATGAAACCAACCAGGTTTGGCCAAATCAAAATGACAAACAAATACGTCTTATTTTCTTATTGGTCTATGTTCGCTTGTGCGCGTAGGGGCGCGGTGTAAGGCGGTGAAAGGCGCTTAATGTATAGGAAAGACTCGAAAACGAAGAAAGTATTCGTAAGATAATGCGCACAACCCATACTAATGCGCTCAGATATACATTTATTTTTCAGTTTAAAAAACCAACACGTCTCTCTGCTTCTAGTACATACATACAGACATACATACATAATAATAATAATAATAATGCTGGACAATTCACACAGCATTATCTAGCCCCAAGGTAAGCAGAGCTTGTGTTATGGGTACTAGATAACTGATATATTTAATATAATACAATACATAGATAGATATTTTTATTATACATAGAAAACGACCAGAACACCCTGAACAAATATCTGCAGATCGTACAAACATTTGTCCCGAGGCGGGAATCGAACCCGCAACCTCCTGCATCGCAGGCGGGCCTTCGCCCACTGCGCCACAGAGGTCGTCTTACATACAGACATACATACATACAGACATACAGGCAGCTCCGGCCCCAGCTTCCCGAGACATTAGCAAATTGAACGAGTATTTAGAGAAAATGTAAAACTCTTACAAATCGTGTCGCGCTCAAGCGAGGGCGCTGCCGTCGCCCCGGCGCGCCCTCGCGGCGGCGGTTCCATTGTGTTGCCAACAAAGAACGACGACAAAAATCCGCATTATTGTAGAAACATTCATATTTTACAAGTTGCCGAGTTAGCGCTCCGGACATTCTGTTGGATTACAACAATAATTTTTCTTCGATAAAAGAAGTGAATAACAATAAGCTCCGAGGAGTGTACGGCACTGGACGCCCCGCGCGGAGCTCCGAGGAGTGTACGGCACTGGACGCCCCGCGCGGAGCTCCAAGGAGTGTACGGCACTGGACGCCCCGCGCGGAGCTCCGAGGAGTGTACGGCACTGGACGCCCCGCGCGGAGCTCCGAGGAGTGTACGGCACTGGACGCCCCGCGCGGAGCTCCGAGGAGAGTTAGCATAATAAGCTTTATTTTCTATTTAACTCTCTATTCCAGCCAAATTCGATACAATATGTTTGTCACCAAACATATAATTAGGTACGTCTTTTTATATGCAAATTATATTGCTTGTTGATGCGCAATCTTTCCGTTAATAAATGTTGTTGACGATTTTATCAGAAACCAGACGCCACGCGAGTGAATTTTCTTATCTATTACAAACGTTTTCATCCATCCGACAGCTGCAACAAACAAACATACATCCTGCGGTACGATCCCTGCGGTCCCGTGCGTGGTGGCGCCTCTCCCGCGGGACGGGGCGCGGGGGAGGAGCTCTCTAATAATTAACTACAAATAAATACCTGCGCTTAAATGAGTCGCTCCACTCGCTGCCGGGGACTCTCCAAAATTGTGAGAATTGTAAAAAGTGATTTGAAGGAGGTCGTCAGGTACGGGGCTCAGTTAAAAGTCAATTCGGAATGCTGGCTTCTACCTCGGTCTGATGCTGCAGCATTCTGGGCACTCTGCCTTCTGGTGACGGCTTAGATTTTCAGGAAATAGATATAAATGTAAATACTACATTGAATTATTATATTCTGTTAATGTAATTAATAAAATTAATAAATGACTTGTTAATTACTATAGAAACTAAACTAGGTACTATTCTGAATCTATAAATGTATTTCGTCAATATATTAGTTTGACTCGTTGCTATTGCCTCGTGAGACTCTTTCCCACACAGTCGCGGCCGGCATCGGCTTCGACTGTGTATACCATCGAGAAGTGTCTGAGTGACGTCACTCTCAGGATGTCACTCTCGGAGCGTCGCGGCTTTGAGAGTACGACGGTATGTGGCGCTCACAGAACTCTAACTCTAAGGACCGCTTATTATGAATTATGAGCTTGGATATGAAAGCTTGCTCAGTCATCGATTTATGCTTGAGTAAAGCTTTACTGTGGCATAAGCGTTACTCAAGCCTAAATACTGCTATTTACTATACTAACTATGGCTGCTATATTTATAAATTTTTGTGATATTATTAAAAAGTTTTCGTAGAAGCACACCTACGTCGACTGCTCAACATGCCTTCCCCAATAAGGAGGGTATTGCCGTAAACAGCACGCTCCACCTCGACGCTTGGCAGGCTGATTGGTGATCGCAGTGGAGGTGTTAGAAATAAATAGAAAGAGGTTGCTGCCCTTCCTCTAGTTCTCTTAGTCGGCTCTTTCGACACCCACCGACTGAGCTGAAGAGGTCGGTCCTGCAGCCGCGACCGCCACGGTCGGTAGCTAACACATAAAAAAAGAAATAGTTCCCCAAAAATCTTCGATTTCGTCAGACGGTTCTGTGTTCGACTGTTTGTATGTCCGTCTCCGTCAATAATGAACAGATTTTGAAAATTCTTTCGCTATTGTATAGAGTGAGTGACCCTCAGGTCATCTCAAAAATATATTCTCGGGGGATTATTAATAGCCCCGGTAAACTTAAAAACAGCGCACAATTTGCAGATTCGAGTTCGGTTGTAAGTTTACTCAATGGTAAACCGTATTGTTGCTACTGACAAGACTCTGCCGCGTGCCGCCAGCGTCACAAAACCATTCAAACTGCAAACTAAAACGCTTCCCATGTCGTCACAGCATCTGTTAGCGAGTAGATACATAATGCATGACAAGCCTGCCTGTCCGACCGATGGATCAGTCATCGATGACGGCTGCATATTCAAAACTAGCCGAAACAGTGATGCATGGCTTCACTGAGCACCGAGTACCGCCCAGTAGAAACTACTTCGGTAGAACTGCATGCTCATTTTTGATCTGCTGTTTCAAATATTCAATTCTATCTTTGGTTCGCCTATCGTTGGTTAATTGTCGACGTATTAAACGTAGTGTAGGACGCGCTGTGGCCAGGCGGGGGGTCACGGTCTGCTCCAGACTAGTGGCGGATGGTGGATGCGGTTGGAGACAGTCGCTGCGGCACGAGTCAGAGGAGGGAAGGCTGCCGTCCTCATGCAAGTTTTGAGAACCGATAAAGTATCGTTGTTCCTTGTCAAAATGTGGGTCAAATTTTGTCATTACTTGTCGAAATTTAGATTGCCATAATTTGGTTGTTTGAAAATAAAAAATTGACTTCGAATCCCTGAGTTAAATTAGTAAGCCTTACTCTAATGGTTTTTTTTGCGGTTTAAGTACTCGCTAATAAACATTTGCTAGAACAACCTCGGGATCATCCTGTATCTACACAACTGCAAAAGAATCATCGAAATCGGTCCATAATTGAGGGAGAAATCGAGGACCATACGAAAAAAAACCTACCTACAGCCGAACATAGAACCTCCTACTTTTTCGAAGTCGGTAAAAAACAATAGGTAAATTGGACATTGTGAATTTGAACGAGCATAAGGTGAAACCAATCTTGCCTTGTTTTACGATGATTGTAAATCACTGTTAGTTCCACACGACACACGACAGGCGCGCATTCGATTCCCATTTGTAATTATAACTCCATTAACTTGTATGTACTTATGTATGTAACTACATAGGTACATACGCGTGTAGTAAGCGGCGGCCTATGATTGCTTCTAGCTATTGACATGTTCACTTCATGTTAAATGTTAGTTGGAGGGTTCCGTAGGCCGCGACTCGAAACGTAATCTAAAAAAAATTCTCATTATTAATGTGTTGAGTTCAATCAAATCGTTTTAGGTTTATATTCCCTGAACCACACATTTTTATTTTTGGCATTGTATTGTATTCATTTAAAATTCAAAATTCAATAACTTTATTTCCTTACGCTTACAAAATAAGCACTTAGACAAGTCAAATTTTATACATAAACAGTTTTATAAATAGTAATGATTATCAAATAAGAAACAAAATGTTATTGATTTTGTTCGCTTCAATTTTTTGTCCACTAGTGGAAGAAGCGAAAAATAAACCACTAGTAAGTGTATAATGCTTAAAATGTAATACAATGTTATTCGCCTATCTAAGTCTTAATATAATGTGATTTAGATACAGGGAAATATTTATATAAAACTAAGCTTAAGATTGTTCTCCTATAATACTACTGTCGGTGCGGAACTGGGACTAGATAATGTTGTGTAAATTTTTCAGCATTATTTAATATTAACAATAATAATACTATACACATAGTTAATTTCAAAGTTCAAATTATTAAATATTCTGTATTACATCACTTAATTTTTATAAGCTACGAATTCATCGTAGCTATACAAAGTTAGCTCAGTAAGCAATAAGCCAGCGCAAGTCGAGTCCCGAGTGCAGGCAGTCTGGGCAGCTGTATGTAACAGTAAGCCAGCGCAAGTCGAGTCCCGAGTGCAGGCAGTCTGGGCAGCTGTATGTAACAGTAAGCCAGCGCAAGTCGAGTCCCGAGTGCAGGCAGTCTGGGCAGCTGTATGTAACAGTAAGCCAGCGCAAGTCGAGTCCCGAGTGCAGGCAGTCTGGGCAGCTGTATGTAACAGTAAGCCAGCGCAAGTCGAGTCCCGAGTGCAGGCAGTCTGGGCAGCTGTATGTAACAGTAAGCCAGCGCAAGTCGAGTCCCGAGTGCAGGCAGTCTGGGCAGCTGTATGTAACAGTAAGCCAGCGCAAGTCGAGTCCCGAGTGCAGGCAGTCTGGGCAGCTGTATGTAACAGTAAGCCAGCGCAAGTCGAGTCCCGAGTGCAGGCAGTCTGGGCAGCTGTATGTAACAGTAAGCCAGCGCAAGTCGAGTCCCGAGTGCAGGCAGTCTGGGCAGCTGTATGTAACAGTAAGCCAGCGCAAGTCGAGTCCCGAGTGCAGGCAGTCTGGGCAGCTGTATGTAACAGTAAGCCAGCGCAAGTCGAGTCCCGAGTGCAGGCAGTCTGGGCAGCTGTATGTAACAGTAAGCCAGCGCAAGTCGAGTCCCGAGTGCAGGCAGTCTGGGCAGCTGTATGTAACAGTAAGCCAGCGCAAGTCGAGTCCCGAGTGCAGGCAGTCTGGGCAGCTGTATGTAACAGTAAGCCAGCGCAAGTCGAGTCCCGAGTGCAGGCAGTCTGGGCAGCTGTATGTAACAGTAAGCCAGCGCAAGTCGAGTCCCGAGTGCAGGCAGTCTGGGCAGCTGTATGTAACAGTAAGCCAGCGCAAGTCGAGTCCCGAGTGCAGGCAGTCTGGGCAGCTGTATGTAACAGTAAGCCAGCGCAAGTCGAGTCCCGAGTGCAGGCAGTCTGGGCAGCTGTATGTAACAGTAAGCCAGCGCAAGTCGAGTCCCGAGTGCAGGCAGTCTGGGCAGCTGTATGTAACAGTAAGCCAGCGCAAGTCGAGTCCCGAGTGCAGGCAGTCTGGGCAGCTGTATGTAACAGTAAGCCAGCGCAAGTCGAGTCCCGAGTGCAGGCAGTCTGGGCAGCTGTATGTAACAGTAAGCCAGCGCAAGTCGAGTCCCGAGTGCAGGCAGTCTGGGCAGCTGTATGTAACAGTAAGCCAGCGCAAGTCGAGTCCCGAGTGCAGGCAGTCTGGGCAGCTGTATGTAACAGCAACTGCTTATAAAGGAGATAGGCTTCTTTTTTTTCTCATCTTATACTAAATGCAAGGTCACGGGCAACCGCTAGTTCATTACTACGTCCATTTAACGAATTTACTACGACCGACGGTCCTTCCAACAACGGTTGTGAGAACTTGTAGAGATTTGTAAGTAGGTACCTACCTTACAAATCTCTCCAAGTCTTCATTTGTTTGGATTGATGTATCCCACAGAACGAGCGCCGACTCCTCCCCCCTCCTCCCCTTTCAGCACCCCCACTGCCCGCGGCACACTGCACCACTACCCCGCACTACGATACCACTATGCTGTTACAGCCCGCTCCGCTCGCTAGACAACAAGTAGCAACTTGCTCTAATAAATAACTGTATTACAGTGCGAAACTACACTATGGCACTGTAGGCTTTGTTCCCATCGCATCATTTTCTAATTTGATCAGTCAAAGCATTTCCCAAACATTTTTATCCGTTCCATCATTTTTCCTGTTTGAGGCGATCTTTCGGGGAACCCTATGTCCGGTTGTGGACGTATGTTGTTTGAGATGATGATGTTAATGACTATTCCATCTGTGAATTGTTCTGGACCAGACGAGTTGTTAGTTCAGACTTTAGTGAAACCATTACAGGAATTGTTGAATGAACTCTTGTAAATGTTTCCGGAGTGCGACTCACATTCATATCTTGTAAATGTTTCCGGAGTGCGACTCACATTCACATCTTGTAAATGTTTCCGGAGTGCGACTCACATTCACATCTTGTAAATGTTTCCGGAGTGCGACTCACATTCACATCTTGTAAATGTTTCCGGAGTGCGACTCACATTCACATCTTGTAAATGTTTCCGGAGTGCGACTCACATTCACATCTTGTAAATGTTTCCGGAGTGCGACTCACATTCACATCTTGTAAATGTTTCCGGAGTGCGACTCACATTCACATCTTGTAAATGTTTCCGGAGTGCGACTCACATTCACATCTTGTAAATGTTTCCGGAGTGCGACTCACATTCACATCTTGTAAATGTTTCCGGAGTGCGACTCACATTCACATCTTGTTCTCATTACCTATACTCACACTTATTTATCACTTCTTTTCTCTACCTTAAATATATTAAAGCGAATCAAAAATGACTCCCTATTCATTCCTATTCTATTCATTCTATTTATTTATTATTATATATTGTTTATCCGTACCAATTTCTTATTAAACATTTGATTTTTATATGCATGTGCACTAGTGTGGACTTCAAGTTTATTGCTTTCGATAATTGTTCTAGTTTATAGGAGGTGCGAGTGCACCAGCCGCGCACTGCACAAACTCGCAACGGCTCACTTCAGTGTTTTCTTTAATTGGTTTGCGGATTCCTCCACCAGCGGCTACCGTCCTTCGCCGAGCCAATGCAATCTCCTGATGAATACGGGAGCGCTCCGCGCGCGGCCAGCCTGGGAGACTGGACGGGGCACCTCGTCGCACTTTACCTCACGTCACAATCTGTTACCTACTTCTTCACGCTAAAAGTACTGAACGGATCGGCTTCAAATTTTGTATCGAATTAAGTACTTCTTGGGCGGGATTAACGTTTAGGCTCCTTCCAACACAAAAAGCGCGCGCGGAGCCGCGGACAGAAGCTAGTTTCTAAAACAATCCACGCGTTCAAATGTCAAATGACAAGAACCCTTGCCACAGTCAATGTCCGACCGTTATTGTTTCAGTTCGAAATGGTTCTATCCCATTTAGATCGCGGACTGTACGAGCTACAGTAGCCGCTTTGATGAGTCCCTACCACCTACCTACGGGATAAACCTCTCGGGAGCGAGCTCAGAATATTCTTGGGTATTTCGCAGAAGGAAATCATTGCCTTGTGAGAATTTCCAAGCATTATTTGTTTGATTAATGAATCAGAAGTCGGAATCAGAACAAGAGATAGGAGCTAACTATTAATTACTATTTTAAGGCCGTCGGTAAATGTCCCGAGAACAAACTTGATATTACCCTTAACGGCTTGAAAATAAATCGCGTGTCGAAGTTTAAATATCTTGGGCATTTACTTCTCGACGACCTTAGGGACGATGTGGATGTGGATGTTGAAAGGGAGCGTAGGGCTCTATCGGTTCGAGGGAACATGCTGGCCCGCAGATTTTCCCGTTGTACTGACCAAGTTAAAATAACGCTTTTTAAAGCATACTGTCAGAGTTTTTACACGGGAAGTCTGTGGGTCCGGCATACCAAAAGATCGATGGACGCCCTACGAGTCCAATATAACAACATATTTCGGATGATGCTGGGGCTGCCTAGATTCTGCAGCGCATCAGGAATGTTTGCGCAGCACCACACCGACGGTTTACCTGCGGTTATGCGCAAAAAAACAGTTTCCCTGATGCACAGAGTATGGGACAGTCGCAACAGCATCCTGGGTGCTGTGCCACAGTGCCTGTCGTCCCCACTCTGGAAGTGCTTTGTGCGGAGGGTGATCAATCAAGGAACCTATTTCCTTGATTGATAATCCTCGGCTCGTTCATTCGCCGCACACAGTGCCCATGCTATTTATTAAATTGTTGTTATATATGTTCTTTTCTATTTTATTGTATTTTTCATGTGTAAACATATGGACCCATGGAAGCACTTTGAGTTGGCAAACTCGTTCAGTTTGCCAACTCAACTCACTCTGCTTCTGTTCCTTCAAACAAAATTAAAATTTGAGAGAAATATTTGATAAGCTAGACATAATTAAATTTCAATGCTATATTTTTATTATTATTAAAATGAGAATGACTATTTTAATTATTATTATTATTACTAATTTTTTTGTTTAAAACTGTACTTAGGATATGTGTGAGATATGGAATAAAGCTCTTTTTTTTTTTTTTACCATGGTTGTTTGTAGCTTGTTGCTTGCGTGTTCTGTCTAACAAATATTTATCTTTCTTTCCTTCTTACAAATAAAATTGAGTTTAAAACTAAAACCCAACTACGCAACATATGTAAACAAGCTTTCGTTTAAATGCTTTCGTTTAAATTTTTCATAAATATATTTTCATTTCATTTCATAAATGGAAAATAAAATATAACCGTTTGAATATCATCGTGTGTCAATTATGTTTGTAAGTTTACTTAGACACTAAATTATGTAGATACCCAGGTACTGCTTTTGTATGTGGCGACGTGTATTTTGGTATCACGGTGTATGGCATTAAGAACCGCTCATCTACTCATATGATGTATTTCAATAATACTTTTGTAGATGGTCGTTCCTCGCCGCAGCCCTAGCCCGAGCCCTGCCCCAAGCCTGCCTCAAGCCCTGCCCCGAGCGTTGCCCTGAGCCCTGCCCGAGCCCTGCGCCGAGCCCTGCCCCGAGCCCTGCGCCGAGCCCTGCCCCGAGCGCTGCCCCGAGCCCTGCGCCGAGCCCTGCCCCAAGCCTGCCTCAAGCCCTGCCCCGAGCGCTGCCCCGAGCCCTGTGCCGAGCCCTGCCCCGAGCCCGCGCTAAGAGTTCTCTTTCATCCACACTTACGAAGCTAATCGCCACATTCTAATGAACGAAACATATTTATATATCCGTGTGTGAAGTGTTAGCGCTCGCACGTGTGTTTGCTTGCTTGTAGCCGCTAGGGGCGGTCGTTAAACCACCTCGCGGAGCGGAAACCCAAAGTGGTTGTCCATTGACACACGACATACTGGTCGATCTTACTTTGACGATTTAGATGTACTATGTGGCGCAGCTGACGAGGGTCTGCCTGCGACGCAGGAGGAGGCGGTTCGATAGCTGACGAGGGTCTGCCTGCGACGCAGGGGGAGGCGGTTCGATCCCCGCCTCAGTACAAATATTGTCGTACGATTTGCAGATATTTAATCCAGATGTTCTGATTGTTTTCTATGTATATTAAAAAATATATGTACATGTATTATATCTTTATTTAAAATAACATAATTGTGATAAGTGAGAATATCAGTTACTTATTACAATAATTAAAATAATATTTATCAGGGGGAGGCCTAGGTGCACTGCTGATCGCAGCTTGCGTTTAAACAAACCCTATGATAGACTATGCCACAAACTCTACTGCTACTTGGTCAGATGTTAGTTTGGTGTCGTGGTCACGTGACGCACAGCGCGTGTGGATTGTCCAGCATTTTTTTATTAATATGAGGTACAGTATAATAAGATAATAAAAGGAGAGAAAACTTACTGTTAAAATTATTGTTTCCGGCTTTCTAAATTAATTCTACTAAGTGTTGTTTTCAATTATGAAGACTTTCAACTCGCTTACAGTTTGTGAATTTGCTTGGAATTGATTTCACCCAGGCCACATGGCCACACCTCTAGTGTGTGTGAAAAACTGCAAAATTATCGTGTGAATGTATGTGTTGCTCTTTTAGTAATTTATGTTTATGTAAGTGTTATTATCAGGCAGTATTTTTTTTCTATTTATTTATGTGAAACAAGAAATGATCGTACGACATACGAGTGGAGCCGTGACCTGAGTTGAATGTCTGCGAACATGTTCAAAGAAGTGGGGAGGGCCCTCCACACACTAACTGCTCTCGACTAACGCCTGCCCACTCCGGCGCACTCTGCCTGTCGCACGGCACTTCTGCCTGTGACGTGACCACGCAGTGTGTTAACGACGCAATACCTGATCACTTCTCATAAAGACTACAACTTTTGTTACGTTCGGGATTTCTTAACACGGGAAATTAAATCTCAAAATAAAAACATAGACGATAAACATTGATTAATCTTAACGCATTCACTGCCCAGCGTCGGCGGTGCGACACGCAGAGGCGCACCGTCTCGACGCGCTGGTGCGGACCAACCTGCGCGTCTAAAAAACCCGTCTCAAATGAAAAACTTGCATCTGTTAGTCACAATGACCTTGAGGCTGGATGATGATGTGTGGATTGCCCAGCGTTGGTCATTTATTTCAGTACACCCTTGCATGTGAATGCGTCCGCCTGACTCTTGCAGAATCGTCTGTCGGCTGCCGACAAACATGACCACTTATTTACATCGCTTATACAGTTTGTGAATAACAACAACGTCACACACATTGTCTGCCTGCAAGAAGTTAAAACGGTAAAGCTGAGACAAGTGCGTACTTTCACATTTAATCATAGGCATCCGGATTGTATGTACAATACAGCGGCCTTACCGCTCTATGAACATTCCTCCAGTCTGCGCAAGTCTACGCCATCCAGTGCATCGCGCAATCGGCTAGAATCACAGAACAGAAATTACTTTTCTGTTCTGTGGCTAGAATCATAAAACTTGTAATTTATATATTAAATTCCTACATTTTTGGTCTCGTAACGCCGTAGCGCCGCCATCACCGGCGTAGCGAGCGAGCGTACCTAGCGTCTACGTTGATTTGATTTGATTAAAAACATCGTTACCATAGCATTACATTAGGTTGCGCCGCCGCCGTTAGCGCCGCATAATGAAAACCCTACTTCTACAACTTTAATAAAATTGTAGTGTAACATGTTTTAGTATTCTCTCTGAAGTAAGTTTTTAGCGAATACCTCCACCTCGTGTCTCATAGTGAGACGGGTTTTATGAATCTTCGTTTCCTCGAACGAGATCAAAAGCTTTGAATGCGAAATTCAGTTTTGATGAAAGTAAAAATAGACCCCCGGGGCTGTGGGGTCTACGGGGTGCGGGGTACAGGGGTGCGGGGGCTCACACAGCGAACATCTTGAGATGCTTGAATTATGAAATGTATTATTATTATGTTACATGCTAAAGTTAATAAACCCTGTTAATTAAACTTAATGCCGTGTTATGTTGTAATTGAACATTTTGTGAGATACCGTCGTGTTGGGATCCCTGGTTGGTGGTTGTTACGAAGTTCATTATATTAAAACCTGCGCAGGATGATACCTGCTTTATGTTTTACTTTAAAATCCTCAGAGTTACTCGCACTCACTTTATTAGAAAACTAAAACACGCGGAACAGTCGTCCTACACCACAACCTGCCATGTTGTATGTTTGTTTGTATGTACAGCGTTACCCCGCAGTAGGTAACAATGTAGCTGCACGTTTAGACACCTAACTTGTTTATCTCAGAACGGTTCAAGTTACCCGAGTTACTGATACTCACCTAGTGAAGTGTGTCACAAAGTTACTGATACTCACCTAGTGAAGTGTGTCACAAAGTAGCCCTAACAGTGTACCAGGCCAGGGTTATAATCAAATGACAATAAAACGCAAATCTATTTTTATTTGTATAGAAATCAGAATATTAACCCGATAAGAAATCAGAAGCTTATAATTGGACCAAATGTACTTCCTCGAAGGCAGCTCCGTCGTCGGGCGCTCGGCCTTCGACGGGAGGCACCATGGTACACACTGGAACTGCGGCCGAGACATTACGAGTGACTCCGAGGCACCAGTACGCACACTCTGGTGCTCGGTCTCTCCCGGGGTGTGTCACTCGGCGAGTGTGTCCTGTCGGCATTCTCGAGTGAAAATGTAGCCAAATGGAGTCTACAACTAAGTCGCCAATACAGCCCACCCGGCGACACAGCCCACCCGGCGACACAGCCCACCCGGCGACACAGCCCACCCGGCGACACAGCCCACCCGGCGACACAGCCCACCCGGCGACACAGCCCGTCGACGAAACCTTACGGCGCCGGCGCCGGCGGACTCCTGTCTTCTCCCAACCACGACGACGAGTGCTCACTCAATGCAATCATTTAAACATTAATTAAAGACCTGCCTGCTCGAACTATCCTTTGACAGGATTCACAAATTTTTGAAATAATATAGATTTATTGTTATTTTATATTATTATAATCAAATAGGTATGTTTGTAATGGAATATAGTTATAATTAATATGTAGAAAATTACAATCAAATAATAGAATTAAATTAAAACTAGTATTTACATCTAAAACAATTTAGCTAACTGCAGACTGTTGCAAACAATCTACAGGTAGCTCAACTGATCCATATCAATACCAGACGCGCGCGTGCCCAAGACGCAGGCTGCGTTGCCCCGCTGTATGGCATGGCTGATGCGCTGCGCCAGATACTCACCAGCTCTCGGGTCGCATAGAACCTATTTTATTCCAATGACATCATTATTAATGAGTAATTTATTGATTGGTTTATTATTTTATTTAAAATTCATAATTTTAGAGTTGAAATATTATAATAATCTAATGTATTATGTACTCTAAACATACACCCCAGTATATTTGAAGGTGCACCTACCTACTGTATTCATTAACGTGTAATACTGTAATTTTATCAACAAATGAACCATTCCACTGACTCTCAACAAGCAACAAACCAACTGATTACAAACCTAGCCCACTTGAGCCGAGATATCGCATATTCCTAGTTAAATGTTTCTATGAACATTTCCGCACCACACCCGTCCATTATCCCTATCCCATGCTTCAGATCTCACAGTCAATCTTGAACACTCGGTCCCGCGGGCTTCCTCTCGACATCTCGATACTCTGTCGATTGTCGATAAACGTCTATAACTGTCGACGTCGACTGGCGCAGCACTAGTAATTGCCTGATGGATTGACGCTGTGCACTTAGCCGCGAGGTGCCGGCGGAATCTAAACCCTATGCTCTAAATCTTAGAGCATAGGATCTAGGTATAAGGCCTAGGACTCAGTAGAAGGCAGCGTCTCGGTAGGATAGTCGATGGATGGCAGCGAGTGCCGAGAGATTACCGCATGAACCATCTTACGACTTGCTAGCGCCGGTAGCGCCGCGCTCCACGACAGAGTGAACGAACATTTTGATATTTAAAGAGCTTTAATCATTTGCGATTATGTCACTCTATTTAATTAACATAAACAAAAAAATCTTAACACATTAAACTTGTAAAAAATGAATGAGAACATTAACTTCAGCTCCGATGACCTGATCGGAGCTAAACTCAATTTTGTACAATTTCACCAGGTTTTTCAATTCTTCCGAATCTGGGTTCGATATGGTTATATTACAATCTAATTTCTATATTATTCTATTACTCCGCACACGTTGCTGCTATGGAAACGTTCAAAGTTCTTGTTATACCATCGGAACGGATTTTTGGGATAAAAAGTTAAAAATTATATAGCATAATCAAGTCTAGACCTATCTTGTCTAGACATCCATCTATCCAAATTATCGCATCTATCTATATAATATGCATAAAAGAGCAAAGAAAACTGCGTGACATATCAAGAACATTCGAAACTACAAACTACAAGAGCTACGAAGCTGCATTCGGCATGGAGTTTCCCTTTAGGACGTCTAGGCGCCGCTAACAACGGATTTTTGGGAATTCGTTTTCTAAAGTATAGTTAAAATTGTGTCAAAGGTCATTTTTATAATAACTTCAGAACCGTATACACAGGGTGTAACTTGTGGGGTGGATCATCGGTGGCTGGGGGGTGGGGGACCTCAGTACCTATCGATTTAACCCCCTAGTATGTTCAGCGATATTCAGTGGTTCAAAAGTTATTCGGATTTTGATAAAAAATTTGTATATTTAGTATATTTATTGCAATCACAATATGTGGAAAATATGATACGTACAATGTAATTTACTTATGCAATCAAAAATGCTTCCCTTTTGTACCTAATGTAATTGCTGTCCCTCATCACTCACGCCAACAGCAATACCACGCTCAAGGCATCGGCAGCGACAGCTATCCTTCCTGGATAATCCTACCGCTCCCGCCGTCCACTGTAAACACACCCGCTGTGGTCTACAAGGCGTGACGAACTGTTATCTGAACCGCTAGGAGTAGCTGGTCTCGGGGGTCTTGACTCTTGAAGCTTCTATTGGTTCTTAACAAGAGCTTGTGTCTGATACTTTGTTAACAAGGGAGAGCTGTGCTTTAATTTTTCCTCCGCTAGCAAGCAGTTTTTTTAGTCACTATATGCGAGGATATATTAATAGTTTATCTATGTATAACTGTTTATTCTCCGAATAAAATTAAATAAAAAATTAAATAAAATTAAATGGCGTCCTGTGATTACGCGGAGCAGGCACTTACTTAACGAGTTGTTTTTATGAAAGGGCATCGATGTTTACATTAATTTTCTTCATAACGCGACTGAAGGCGCCCCTTTGTGCACATTCTTGGAGAGAATGAGAGACTTCTTCTATTTGTTTCCGTTCGTAAGCAACAGGCCTCCAGTACTCCTCAGTACGACCTCGTTTCGTTAGCTCTTTCTTTTCAGACTAATTGGTTTTTCAACAGACATTGCGAGATCTTTGCGAGATAAGAAATGCCTTTAGAACTAAGAAAATGATGTTGTAGTACAATACAATGTCGTCTGAGACAGCCGTATCTGGCTTTCATTACTGTTCGAAAGCTGATCATATTATGCAAGAACAAAAAAAAAACCCCAAACAAAACGGTAAAAAAATCGAAAATGGAAGTGATAAACATTCCTTTTTCAAAAATTTTCTGCTGCTTGAATTTCTTAGTAAACTATCTAGCTTTCAAATGAGACTACTTTGAATAAAATACACCGTTTACTCAAACAGAAACGAAGAAAAAACCAGATGATGTAGTTTTCATTAATTTTTTTATTAAATCGGCTTTTTTTTTAAATAGCCAACATATTAAATATTTTTATCCGATATTTATCGATAAATTTATGTCGTGTATCCGCACATTTCGATTGATCAAGGTTCGAAAATACACATTGTATAAAATGTTTTTGCATTAAAAAAACGAAAATGCCTCTACTGCCGGTACTGGTGGGCCCAACCCTCACATTGGAGGATTGAGGCACAGTATACATATGGACAGTATGGAAACTAAGCCTAGTTGATGAAACATATACATACGCTCCATTAAGGCAATAGGGTTGTAACTTGTAACTAATCTTGTTTTTGATATATATTTTTTTATTAAGACGGTTTTTTTTCTGTAGTGATCAATCAATGAAATTAAAATAACTAGCTTACAAATGTGGTCTGGTATAATATAATAATATTTTTGTCTGGTCGAAGCGACGCGTGACCCGAGAGCTGGTGAGTATCTTGCGCAGCGCATCAGCATTGCCATACAAGCGTGGCAATGCAGCCAGCGTCTTGGGCACGCGCGCGACTGGTATTGATATGGATCAAATGAGCCACCTGTAGATTGTTTACAACAGTCTGCAGTTAGGTCAATTGTTTATATATGGGCCTAAATAGTTTAATTTGGTTTGTTAACCATGAAAATAACACCCATGACGGAAAAGTTGATAATTTATTGCAACCGCCATCTTGGATTCACATTTTGACCGCAGAATCGGCTTCAGCACCCTTGAAAACTATGAAAATGACACCAATGACGGAAAATTTCATAATTTATTGGAGCTGCCATCTTATATTTACATTTTGAAAGCACTATCGACTATAAACATCCTCAAAACCGTCGCCATTCTGGATTTACAAATAAGTTCACAAATTCATTATGATCGATCACACGGACTCATTATTCGATAACAAGTTTAAAATACGACAGCTCAGGTTTTGATGAAGCCGAGTTCACACAGCCGTATACAACGCAATATGATCGGGGCATTTTTCAAAAAATAAAATTTCGCATAACCGCTCGTCTGTCGCGACAACCGCTACCGACAGCACCGCGAAAACCCCGTAGTGTGCGGCCACACTGAATGAGCGGTGGCTGGAGCCTAGGCGGGCGCGGCAAGCGGGAGCGCGCGGTGGCCACAGTGACGCGCGAGCTCGTGTAGCGGTTCGACGTATATCAGGTGTCGCAAACTATGGACCAAGATTTGCTATTTTTACTATACAGTCCGATCCTGAGATGGGAGGTGTTCAACACTAGAGATGGTGTGCACGAAATAAATAAAAACAATAACTGGCCTTTAGCTTATATGAAGAATTGAGATTATACCCTACAAAATTATTTGAGTACCTACACTCGAATGCCCGTGTCAACATTTGACTACATACTAAGTAAAATATCACCTAAAATCACCAAAGAAGATAGTATTTACAGCCATTTTATGACAAGACGCGCATACGCCGAGCGACTAGACCGAAGTGGTTTGATACCCCCGCCATCCGCGCATTGGATCGCTCGCTGACTAGGCCCGTAGTCCGGCCAGAACGCGCGGACAGGAGCGTTTGAAAATTACGCGCGCTGACTCGCTCAGTCCCGTCGCACTAGGCTTCCGCCTTAGTCACTTCAATATGGACACAAAGGGGCTTTTTATATGTTTGATACTTCGCGCCCGTCGTCGCAACCGCGCTAGGCTTGCAGTGTGGACGCACACTTAGAGGTCTCGTCGATGCGCATGTTGGTGTGAGTGTGCCGTTCCGAGCGTTTGTCGGTAGTTTCCATACTGTCCATATGTGTACTGGGATTGAGGGCCCGAGTTTTCAGCTCATAACTCTCTGATGAGACTTTTACAAATTCTGATTCCAACTCTTACAATTTTTTTAGCACTTTTACTAATTCCTAAGCACACTTTAAAAGATTTTTATGATCGGGCCCTCAAGCCTCACGCACACCTACTACCCCCAGCGACCGCCCGCGCCGTCGGTCCGAGCGGGGAGTCCGTGTCCGTCCGTCAGTGTGTGCACAGAGTGGAATAGATGACTTTGTGAGCCTGGTGGGTGCAGTATGCTAGCATTATTAGGGGCATCACGAGAGTTATACGGTCCGGAGAGGCCGGGACTTGTCGAAGTGGGAGCCACGTTGACGCGATGCAGTAGGAAATGGTTGCTCTAGCTTCTGGTTCATAATATCGAGGTGAGTAAGGTTACATTTTTAGGCATAAGTTAATTAAGATTTAATATACAACGTGCTCTAGAGTGGAAACCACGACTCGGCAAACGCAGTGTAGGACGCCTTCCAACTAAGTGGTATGATGACCTGCCAAAATCTGCAGGCAGATGCTGAATGCGGTAAGCTGAAGACAGGGTGCTATGCAGCTGTACGTGTCAAGGTCTTTAACCTGCGCTGTAGAGGGTTTACGTTGTCGAGGCTCTACGCTGTAGAGGGTCTACTTTGTAGTGAGTCTACGCTCTGTAGTGGGTCTAAGTTGTAGAGGCTCTACGCTGTAGAGGCACTACGCTGTAGAGGGTCTACTTTGTAGTGAGTCTACGCTCTGTAGTGGGTCTAAGTTGTAGAGGCTCTACGCTGTAGAGGCTCTACGCTGTAGAGGGTCTACTTTGTAGTGAGTCTACGCTCTGTAGTGGGTCTAAGTTGTAGAGGCTCTACGCTGTAGAGGGTCTACGTCGTAGAGGCTCTACGCTGTAGAGGCTCTACGCTGTAGAGGCTCTACGCTGTAGAGGGTCTACGTCGTAGAGGCTCTACGCTGTAGAGGCTCTACGCTGTAGAGGCTCTACGTAGTAGAGGCTGCCCTGTAGAGGGTCTCCGCCTTTTTGTATAAATTTCTGCACAAAATACATCCATTTCTAATAAAATAAGTAGCCCTTAACAAGCCTTTAACACTGATACAAAGTGAAATGTGGTTCAGTACCGCGTGCTTGCGGCGGCGGCGGCGAGTTATTGCGAATAAAAACAAAGTGAAATTGCCCCCGCAACTAAATAAATACCTAGAGTGCATTGCACATGTGTAGTTGTACCGCAGTGGACGCTTATCGTGCGGTTATTGTCGACGCGCTGTGTGCGCGCCCGCGGCTTTACTCACCCACTCTGTGCACGCCCGAGGTTTCAGCGAATCAGTGGAGCCACAAACAAACAGCTATATTGAAGAAAACAAGCAAAAGCGTCATTTTGATGCCCGATAAAATATCGTGGGACAGTTCTCGTAAACAGATGATTCAAGTAAAGGCAATTCGGCTCTTCGCTGCCGGCGCAACACAAGTAAAGGCAATTCGGCTCTTCACTGCCGGCGCAACACTAGCCGCATACAACTCCTCGATCGCAAAGGCATAAATACAATATTAGTGAATAGCAGCCGAAGTATCGGTAACAAACTAACTCTGTGACTATAATACTCTGAAACGCGAAACGCTTTGTGCGCCACGTGCCGGGCGCAGTGCATCTGAACTCTAGATATTTCGGTGGAGCAACCTTGGAGCGAGTGTTTAGGTGAACTATAAGAGCAGTGGCGGCGGCGTGGTGTGTCGTGCTGACGTGGCATGGCGCGCGTCGTGCTGCTCGTGTGCTGCGCGCTCGCCGGCGACACATTCGGCGACGGTAATGGCCAGTTGACCATTGAACCCCCAGGTACCTCCTTCCTTTCCAATCACACAACATCCAGCTATATAGGCCTATTTATCAGTTATCTAGTACGGCCATAACACAAGCTCTGCTTACTATGGGGCTAGATGAGGCTGCGTGCATCGCCCATCACTAGTTGTTTATTGATCTCATCAAGCAAGATGCTGCTGATAACAATTAGTATGCCGACACGCGACCTGCGCCTGCGGCTCGCTCACCTTCGTACGCTAAACATTGCATGGAGATACAGAGAGATGATTGGACGACTCACTAGTCAAACCAGATGTCAAGTACTTGGTTAAGTAAATCTTGTGGTGGAAAATAATGCTAGGACAGCAGCACTTTGGTGGTATGGTTTCGTCTCCGCCTACACGTGGGGTAGGCTTGGTGGTAGGGGGGGGGGGGGGTCCGTAGTAACCTAGAGCGATGGATGAATTGGATAGTGATATCTTTTTAATCATTTTGCAATTCAACGAATGTTTGCCAGTCCCAGCCAAATGTCAAGCTCAAATACAAAATCTAGCTTTACGCAGAGGGAATACACTCCTACACAAAGCACTAATATTTTTATTTATTTAGGTTGAAACTAGAAATTACATTCATAAGCACCTACCTACCTACACAATAATGAAAATGTCACAAAATATGTAAATTCGATTATGATCACTTTGGTTTTCAGGGCAAACATAAACAACTAATTACCTACCTTATCTACTATAGTATTATCACTCTATATTTCCCCTTACCTTTTTTATTTACAATTTTACTATTTCATTACATTTTATTCAAACTTGAAATGTACAATAACACATATGAGTAAATAATAAAGAAAATCTGTTAACAGCACAAAAGAAAATTAAAAGTAAGGTATGAATTGTATGGCGTGATCGGATAGCACTAATTCGTTATCTTGTTTCTTATCCTGACCGATCACGATATCGGATAGCACCTTTTGCCGTGATCCGTCAGGACATGATCGGTTTTTGCGTGATCCGTCAGGACATACCCGCATAAATAGCACTTATAGGTAATTAATAACTTTTTTTCATTTGTTTAAATGAAAATATTAAATGTTCGTAACATTTAATATTTTATCCATTTAAATTGTTTTCAACTTGCAACCAGCGCAACAGTTCGTTAATCCGTGGATGGATGATATTTCGTTTCCTTTATTCCTATGTCAAAAATGTATCAAAATCACTAACTTTGTGTTTTGTTTATTTTTTTACAAACCAAGTCTTGATTCCACTCACAAGTAAACACACAGGAGGTTAACAAAGAGTTAAACTATTCAAATTATAACAAGTGGATGAAAAACCGGCTGATAGACGATACCATTGATAAGATCAAGCGATTACTTTAAAGAAACTGGGCCCCTGGTTAATCGCAAATCCTACAGGTTTGAACCGGTTATCTCGAATGAATTGCAGATATTTATGACGAGATAGTTTAAACAACAATCAACCAACCGTCACCAAGGAGACACTAAATTTCAATATCACCAACCTTTTTACATGTCACAATCTCAGATTGCAGGATCCAGAAATCGGGGGGGCAATGTGAATGCAAGAATTGTGCCCATGATGTCGAGATAGATAGTCAGTAGTCAGTAGGCAAAGTAGGGGAGAGACGGCGGAGGTGCGGGGCGCGGGGGGAGAGGTAGATAAGAAGCGAGCTGGCCATTTGTCTCCGCTATAGAGCCCTGCTGCCGCGCTGGAGCCCCATACTTTACGGCTCAGCCTGATCCCGCCGTCTGAGGACACCGCAATCTTTTAATTCTCTACTTTGTACGACAAGGAAGTGATCCCAAATCGCAAAGAAGAACATTTGTACGTCCTCGAGCGTTGGGAACGTTACTGCCTCATTACGTTGTGACTCTCGGAACAACATAGCCTGAACTTACAAAGGAGCGGAAGCATAGAAGGCACCTGCAGGCACAGGGCACTTAGGAAATCAAATAATCATAAATATTTATATCGATGATTATTCTATTGTATTTCCTACATGTAATAATAGATATAATGTTTTAAAAGCTGTCGCTGTACCTGATTGAGGATTGTAATTTTTTTACTAGAAAACCATTAGCAACATTCGTCATTTAAAAATAAAAAATAATTTAGGCTAGACAGTTTTTTTATCCACTTTTTGCTATCAGAATGTTGACTACGGAAGGTGTGCAGAATGTTGACTACGGAAGGTGTGCAGAATGTTGACTACGGAAGGTGTGCAGAATGTTGACTACGGAAGGTGTGCAGAATGTTGACTACGGAAGGTGTGCAGAATGTTGACTACGGAAGGTGTGCAGAATGTTGACTACGGAAGGTGTGCAGAATGTTGACTACGGAAGGTGTGCAGAATGTTGACTACGGAAGGTGTGCAGAATGTTGACTACGGAAGGTGTGCAGAATGTTGACTACGGAAGGTGTGCAGAATGTTGACTACGGAAGGTGTGCAGAATGTTGACTACGGAAGGTGTGCAGAATGTTGACTACGGAAGGTGTGCAGAATGTTGACTACGGAAGGTGTGCAGAATGTTGACTACGGAAGGTGTGCAGAATGTTGACTACGGAAGGTGTGCAGAATGTTGACTACGGAAGGTGTGCAGAATGTTGACTACGGAAGGTGTGCAGAATGTTGACTACGGAAGGTGTGCAGAATGTTGACTACGGAAGGTGTGCAGAATGTTGACTACGGAAGGTGTGCAGAATGTTGACTACGGAAGGTGTGCAGAATGTTGACTACGGAAGGTGTGCAGAATGTTGACTACGGAAGGTGTGCAGAATGTTGACTACGGAAGGTGTGCAGAATGTTGACTACGGAAGGTGTGCAGAATGTTGACTACGGAAGGTGTGCAGAATGTTGACTACGGAAGGTGTGCAGAATGTTGACTACGGAAGGTGTGCAGAATGTTGACTACGGAAGGTGTGCAGAATGTTGACTACGGAAGGTGTGCAGAATGTTGACTACGGAAGGTGTGCAGAATGTTGACTACGGAAGGTGTGCAGAATGTTGACTACGGAAGGTGTGCAGAATGTTGACTACGGAAGGTGTGCAGAATGTTGACTACGGAAGGTGTGCAGAATGTTGACTACGGAAGGTGTGCAGAATGTTGACTACGGAAGGTGTGCAGAATGTTGACTACGGAAGGTGTGCAGAATGTTGACTACGGAAGGTGTGCAGAATGTTGACTACGGAAGGTGTGCAGAATGTTGACTACGGAAGGTGTGCAGAATGTTGACTACGGAAGGTGTGCAGAATGTTGACTACGGAAGGTGTGCAGAATGTTGACTACGGAAGGTGTGCAGAATGTTGACTACGGAAGGTGTGCAGAATGTTGACTACGGAAGGTGTGCAGAATGTTGACTACGGAAGGTGTGCAGAATGTTGACTACGGAAGGTGTGCAGAATGTTGACTACGGAAGGTGTGCAGAATGTTGACTACGGAAGGTGTGCAGAATGTTGACTACGGAAGGTGTGCAGAATGTTGACTACGGAAGGTGTGCAGAATGTTGACTACGGAAGGTGTGCAGAATGTTGACTACGGAAGGTGTGCAGAATGTTGACTACGGAAGGTGTGCAGAATGTTGACTACGGAAGGTGTGCAGAATGTTGACTACGGAAGGTGTGCAGAATGTTGACTACGGAAGGTGTGCAGAATGTTGACTACGGAAGGTGTGCAGAATGTTGACTACGGAAGGTGTGCAGAATGTTGACTACGGAAGGTGTGCAGAATGTTGACTACGGAAGGTGTGCAGAATGTTGACTACGGAAGGTGTGCAGAATGTTGACTACGGAAGGTGTGCAGAATGTTGACTACGGAAGGTGTGCAGAATGTTGACTACGGAAGGTGTGCAGAATGTTGACTACGGAAGGTGTGCAGAATGTTGACTACGGAAGGTGTGCAGAATGTTGACTACGGAAGGTGTGCAGAATGTTGACTACGGAAGGTGTGCAGAATGTTGACTACGGAAGGTGTGCAGAATGTTGACTACGGAAGGTGTGCAGAATGTTGACTACGGAAGGTGTGCAGAATGTTGACTACGGAAGGTGTGCAGAGGTGAGTACATTGTCAATTAAATATTTATATCTGACTGAAAGTAAATGGCATATTTAGTTATAAAATCGTTAGAATACCGTTAACCGTTACCGTAATATCGTTTGGTGATCTTCTCACTAATATTATAAGCGTGAAAGTTTAGATGGATGGATAGATGGATGGATGTTTGTTCCTTTATCACGCCAGAACGGCTGAACGGATCTGGATGAAATTTGGCACAGAGATAGATTATAGTCTGGAATAGAACATAGGCTACTTTTTATCCCGGAATTCCCACGGGAACGGGAACTACGCGGGTAAAACCGAAAGGTGCTAGTGTGAACATAATTTTTTATACTATTTACAAATTATTGTCAAAATGAGAACAAACAAGAAATAGAAGAAAAAAATTAAACTTAATCTTAAACCAAATCAATAATTATAATGACAATTATTGTGATATTGCCTATCTCTTTTTTTTGTTCTCTTATTAACATTAACATCTAATTAAGTTAAGTTACTTAGTTTTATATAACAAGCAAGGATTAACTTTAAGCTTATTTATGTAACAAACATAAGCGTAGAATATGAACCTTTACATCTGCTTCACTATGAATAAAAATATTATATTATATTATATTATATTATATTATATTATATTATATTATATTATATTATATTATATTATATTATATTATATTATATTATATTATAAACCCCATGGGTGAACGAACAAGCCGTGAGTGCAAGAGCGCGACTCCCTGCCGTCATACAGTGCAAACTCGTACGGAGGAAAGTCACTTGAGTTTTCAGGCCTTGTTATTTACAACTTACCAACCCTAACAAAATAATGACTTATTAATCCTTATTTGTCACTAGTATAAGTTTTCTAGGTTAGTTTGAATAGTCAGTTGTGTTACTAGCTACGTAAGTCTGTAAAATCAACTTATTTGAATAAAATATTTCATTTTTTTCATTTCATGAATAAGACAGATGATCTGCAGAAAAACGCCAAAGGTAGGATGGATAAGAATACAACTGAAGAACCAAATGAGTAATGCTGTAACGGAGCGGAGCGGTTCGCACAATGTGAAGAATCGGGTTCGTGTGGTCAGTAACAACGCGCGTGGGGTGCGCGCCTCCATATCGAGACACCAGGCCCCGATTCTGGGACACCATCCCAAAGGTATTCGTAAGGAGTGGAGTAATTGGGTAGTTCGAGTTACTGATGTTTTTATTTGTGTAATTTTATAAAGAGGATCCGTAACGTTTTTAGTTGTGGAAGCAGATTTATAGATAAAAAAAATCCTTAACTAACAGTGCAAAAAAATTTGTTCTATGACAAAAATTTACGAAGTTATGACAAAATTACTAGCGAAGTTTACCGAGTAGCCGCCGCAAGAGCGTGTGACGTCACAGAACCGGGTCGCTGCCAGATAGCCCTTGCCATTTGACAGCTATTTTTTTCCCACTAACTTTAGACCAAATATCAGTACTGCCAACATTTAGCAAAGTTTTTGAAAAACTTATTGTACATCAATTGCTCAGGCACTTCAATGGCAATGACTTAAACCTGCTACTCGTACATTGTAAGCAATTTGTTTTGACTCGCGGCAGGTCTACTACTGATGCCGGTGTAGTGTAGAGCTAGGACGTATTATGAAAGCTTGCTCAGTCATCGATCTCTGCTTGAGTGACGTCGTCTAGTTTTGAGTGAATACTAATTTTCAAACAATACTTGGGAGCTCATGTCGAAATCTATACTCACTCAAGTAGCCTAGTGCTATTATAACTCTATGCTGTTTAGTTAGCATTACTTGAATGAGCGCTTATTTTGAACGATTTTGCACTGTCAAATCTTATAGGTGAACCTTTGAACTTGATCACTCAAGTGTGGTAAACGATTACTCAAGTGTGGTAAACACCACGCTTGGTCGGACATTTCTACAATTTATGACCGTTATTACCTATAAAATATGATGATGATTTAAGATTGTACATAATTATTACGAGTATTGAAAATCAAGGAAACCATTTTATTCTAATAAAAGCAAAAGGGCGCGAGATCATCGCCTTTGCCGCTGCGATGTTGAAGTACTTCCGCTGTCGGGGCTTTCACCTCACTGGACCTGGACCTTTGCCGCTGCGATGTTGAAGTACTTTCGCTGTCGGGGCTGTCACCTAGCTGGACCTGGACCTTTGCCGCTGCGATGTTGAAGTACCTACTTTCGCTGTCGGGGCTTTCACCTCACTGGACCTGGACCTTTGCCGCTGCGATGTTGAAGTACTTCCGCTGTCGGGGCTGTCACCTCACTGGACCTGGACCTTTCTTCTAACTCAATGCTAGAAACATCCTGCCACGAATTATTTAGCCTTTCATACCTAACCACAGTCAATGAAGGAACCAACAGTCAATGCGAAACAAACAGTGACAACGCCTTGTCATATTGACGACCTCTGTGGCGCGGCGGGCAAAGGCCTGCCTGCGACGCAAGAGGTTCCGGGTTCGATTCCCGCCTCGGGGCAAATGTGTGTACGATCTGCAGACATTTGTTCAGCGTGTTCTGGTCGTTTTCTATGTATAATGAAAAAAAAGCTAAAAAAAAAAGCTAAAGCTAATAAAACACTGTTTTTACCGGATTGATCGCGTATATTTTATATTTTGTTTATAACCTGACGTTTCGGAGGCTTTTCAGCTTCCATGGTCACAGGCAGACTGCCTGCATGCCTGTATGTATAATATGCCTAGTACATTGAATCATATAAAGTAATATATGATAGTTGTATCAAATAATAAAATTACACACAAGAAAAAGAAAAGAAAATCACAACAATATAAACAATGATGTAGGTAAGTACGTCAAATAATAACATTAGATCAATTAAAAAAATCCTAAAACACAAAATAAGCTAAAACGTAAAGCCATGTAGTGGAGAAGGCATCTTCCAGCGATGGGTCAGGTTCCAGCGGGCATTGCTTAGCTCTGAACTTGACTTGCTTCGGTGCATAATGCTCGTTGATGTACATCGGCAGAAGGCGAGGAAGACCGGTTAGATAACAATCAATACAGAAGGCGAGGAAGACCGGTTAGATAACAATCAATACCTACAGAAGGCGAGGAAGACCGGTTAGATAACAATCAATACAGAAGGCGAGGAAGACCGGTTAGATAACAATCAATACAGAAGGCGAGGAAGACCGGTTAGATAACAATCAATACAGAAGGCGAGGAAGACCGGTTAGATAACAATCAATACCTACTCCTGTTCTGACTCCATTATCCTCCTATTTTTACCGATTGCAGGCGGAAGTTCTTTGTTCGTTTGTATCAATTATATTTTATCGGTCCACAGACCGATTTAAATTAATTCTCTTTCATTGTTGTTTAAAAGTTGAATTTGAGAGTGTCCCGTAGGACTTGATATTATGTGCGCCAGTAAAACGTATTTGAAATATCATCAGAACATAATTTTCACAATTGGTAACAAATGTTTATGGCAACGCAACGTAACGGGCGTAAACAAAAGGTTTTTCCCATTCCTCGTTTCATCCATCCAGAATTTAAAGTTGATTACTTTTCACTATACGCACACATTTTCACTATTTATGAATTTAAAGAATCAACTTTAAATTCATAAATGGTGAAAATCTACTAACCGGAGAGGGCTGACATTTTCCGAAGCCGTAATCAGATCCGGAAAAACAAATATCCTACTTTAAGTATGGAAAACGCGGCCTGAAGCCGGTCGAGTCCACGTATACAAATGTAATATGTACTATAACTGTTCGAAACATTAGGTCGAGGAGCCGCAGAGCCGGACGCGGGTCAGGGTTTGAACCTGGCAGAGAGCATCCGCAAGCAGCTGATGGAAGGAAACTACGACTACACGGTCTCGGAGGAGCAGGTCGTGGGGGCGCGGCGCGTTGGGGGGCTCACGGAGGTCCCTCGCGAGGACACTACGCAGCCCGTCAGCAAGGAGCTGGAGGACGAGTCGGGCCCCCCGCGCGCGCGCCCGCATCGCTACTTGCTGGACGAGGTGGATGGGAGGCGACACTTGGTGCCCTATACCTTCGACCGAGACCTGCCAGCGATACCAGCCCAAAACGGCACCGGACCAGAACCCCTCGTCAATGCACCGAGCCCCAAATTTAAATATAAGGTTATAGAGGTAAGCGGTGCCCGTGACTTAGTTTCAGCACAAAGATCTGGCGTTTAGTTCTACCCATGCCTGAGATAAGGGCTTATTTGAAACGCTGAGCTCAACAAAAGATCGATCGTAGGTAGAACTGAAATAAATAAACCATTTGCAAAATTTTGACCCCATATTGTATTAGGTATGCAAAAGTTAACCTTATTTTTGAGATAATCTAATTATTCGTATTTTATGGGAAAACCCCGTTTTAAGTCTTAACTCATATAAAAAGTGATCATCCAATTCAAATTTTAGTGACAGGTTTATAGATAGTCTAATAAGTTATAATTATAACCCATAACCTGCATATTAATAATAATCAGGTATATAATTGTCCTGTGATGCCTGAACATCACAGGACAATTACAAAGTAGGTACGACTATAAGCAAGCAAGAGGCAGGACCTGATTAGTAGGTACGACTATAAGCAAGCAAGAGGCAGGACCTGATTAGTAGGTACGACTATAAGCAAGCAAGAGGCAGGACCTGATTACAAAGTAGGTACGACTATAAGCAAGCAAGAGGCAGGACCTGATTAGTAGGTACGACTATAAGCAAGCAAGAGGCAGGACCTGATTAGTAGGTACGACTATAAGCAAGCAAGAGGCAGGACCTGATTAGTAGGTACGACTATAAGCAAGCAAGAGGCAGGACCTGATTAGTAGGTACGACTATAAGCAAGCAAGAGGCAGGACCTGATTAGTAGGTACGACTATAAGCAAGCAAGAGGCAGGACCTGATTAGCCGCGCACATAGGGAAAGACCCATTTTTCCTACTCTTGGGACTCTACTACATGATTATTTTTTTTAATTATATGTTTAAAAATGTAAATCTCAAAGTATTATGTTTCTGTTTATCATGTATGTTTTTGTGTTTCCCTTTTTGGTCTGAATAAATTCTTTATTCTAAGTACCTAACTTAACTAGGGCTCAAATGAGAAATACAATACAATACAAAACACTTTATTGTACACCATAAAAAGAACATTACAAAAAGACATTACATAACACAAGTACAATGGGCGGCCTTATCGCTTAGAAGCGATCTCTTCCAGGCAACCTTTGGATGGAAAGAATTTTGTGAATTTAAGAAAGTCAGGGGGTGTACTAAAGATAAACTAATAAACACATAAACTAGATATACACATAAAATATTTAAAATATACTAAATAAATAAATAAATATTATGTAAGTACCAATATTCACTATTCTGACAGAAAAAACTCCTTGACGCGAGATTTAAAAACTGGTAAAGATACTGTTTTTCTAATGGGCTCTGGTAGTGCATTCCACAACCTCATGGCCTGGATGGAGAAGGATTTGTCGTAGAAACTGGTTTTGTGAGGTGGCATATTCAAAATCAGATTTTCTGACGATCGAAGGACATGGGAAGGATGAGGATGAGAATTATGGAGGAATTCAAAACGCTCCTTTAAATACAAGGGAGTGACAGGGTTAAAGAGAATGTTATGAAGAAGAGAAAGAGTATGGGAATTTCGGCGAAGACGGAAAGGAAGCCAATTGAGTTTTCTGCGGAACTCTGAAACATGATCATATTTACGTAGACCAAACACAAAATGTATACATACGTTTTGGAGCCGTTCAACCTTATTAAGCTGCTCCTCAGTTAGGTCGAGGTAGCAAACATCTTACAGACAAATATACATATTCATAAAATAATAAAAAGAACCGTGTCATTGGCACAGGGTCGATACGTGCGCGCGGCGTATCAGCCTTCCACGGAACTTCCTGAACCGTGTCATTGGCACGGGGTCGATACGTGCGCGCGGCGTATCAGCCTTCCACGGAACTTCCTGAACCGTGTCATTGGCACAGGGTCGATACGTGCGCGCGGCGTATCAGCCTTCCACGGAACTTCCTGAACCGTGTCATTGGCACGGGGTCGATACGTGCGCGCGGCGTATCAGCCTTCCACGGAACTTCCTGAACCGTGTCATTGGCACAGGGTCGATACGTGCGCGCGGCGTATCAGCCTTCCACGGAACTTCCTGAACCGTGTCATTGGCACGGGGTCGATACGTGCGCGCGGCGTATCAGCCTTCCACGGAACTTCCTGAACCGTGTCATTGGCACAGGGTCGATACGTGCGCGCGGCGTATCAGCCTTCCACGGAACTTCCTGAACCGTGTCATTGGCACAGGGTCGATACGTGCGCGCGGCGTGTCAGCCTTCCACGGAACTTCCTGAACCGTGTCATTGGCACGGGGTCGATACGTGCGCGCGGCGTATCAGCCTTCCACGGAACTTCCTGAACCGTGTCATTGGCACAGGGTCGATACGTGCGCGCGGCGTGTCAGCCTTCCACGGAACTTCCTGAACCGTGTCATTGGCACGGGGTCGATACGTGCGCGCGGCGTGTCAGCCTTCCACGGAACTTCCTGAACCGTGTCATTGGCACGGGGTCGATACGTGCGCGCGGCGTATCAGCCTTCCACGGAACTTCCTGAACCGTGTCATTGGCACGGGGTCGATACGTGCGCGCGGCGTATCAGCCTTCCACGGAACTTCCTGAACCGTGTCATTGGCACAGGGTCGATACGTGCGCGCGGCGTGTCAGCCTTCCACGGAACTTCCTGAACCGTGTCATTGGCACGGGGTCGATACGTGCGCGCGGCGTGTCAGCCTTCCACGGAACTTCCTGAACCGTGTCATTGGCACGGGGTCGATACGTGCGCGCGGCGTATCAGCCTTCCACGGAACTTCCTGAACCGTGTCATTGGCACGGGGTCGATACGTGCGCGCGGCGTATCAGCCTTCCACGGAACTTCCTGAACCGTGTCATTGGCACGGGGTCGATACGTGCGCGCGGCGTATCAGCCTTCCACGGAATTTCCTGAACCGTGTCATTGGCACGGGGTCGATACGTGCGCGCGGCGTATCAGCCTTCCACGGAACTTCCTGAACCGTGTCATTGGCACGGGGTCGATACGTGCGCGCGGCGTATCAGCCTTCCACGGAACTTCCTGAACCGTGTCATTGGCACGGGGTCGATACGTGCGCGCGGCGTATCAGCCTTCCACGGAATTTCCTGAACCGTGTCATTGGCACGGGGTCGATACGTGCGCGCGGCGTATCAGCCTTCCACGGAACTTCCTGAACCGTGTCATTGGCACGGGGTCGATACGTGCGCGCGGCGTATCAGCCTTCCACGGAACTTCCTGAACCGTGTCATTGGCACGGGGTCGATACGTGCGCGCGGCGTATCAGCCTTCCACGGAATTTCCTGAACCGTGTCATTGGCACGGGGTCGATACGTGCGCGCGGCGTATCAGCCTTCCACGGAACTTCCTGAACCGTGTCATTGGCACGGGGTCGATACGTGCGCGCGGCGTATCAGCCTTCCACGGAATTTCCTGAACACGACACTCTTGGCCCAAAATCAGCTATCCATGAACGTTGGGACGATCTGTCGGTACTCTCGGATGTACCCTCTTTTTTATTTACATAAATGACTTGCCAAAATATATTCCTACGACATGCACACTCTTCGCTGATGACTTGTTATATATTAAAGAATCTTTTCATGTATGCGAACGGTGGCTCAGAGAACACAATTAGAAATAAACCATAATAAAACAAAAGTAGTTCCATTCAGAACATACATACCAAAAAAAGACCCTTAGACCTAAAAACCTTTTCTAAGACCATGAATATTGACGAGCAAAGCGATTTCACCCTTTTAAGGATAATCCTGGACACAAATTGAAATTGGAAAAAACAAATTGAAGCTACTAAAACCAAACTATCGCGATTTGTATACGCACTAAGTGTTTTAAAATCGAACAGCAACTATCTAACTGCTTACTATGCCCACGCCTACTCAGCATTCAACTACGGTGTTATACTATGCTATGGAGTGACAGCACGGACGACGTTGAACAACTTTTTAAGCGAACAGAATAACGCAAAAAAAATACGTATCCTTGTAAATACTCCTCCGCGAGAAAGCTGCAAGCCACATTTTATCCAACAGAAGATGCATGCTTAGCTTACCCTGCATCCATATATTACAAACGGCAATGTTTGTAGAAAATGTAAAAATTACTTAAAAACAAAACAGGAACTAGACAATAACTATAACAGGAGAAGTGCAAATAAAATAATACTCCCGGTACAACACTAACAACTGTTTGTAAAAGCCCCAAATTTAGATTACCTAACTAAAATATTCAATAAACTACCGGAAGACCTAAAATGCAAACCAAAAGATAATATTTTTATGAATCACTTGAAAACTATATTAATACAAAAATGCTACTATTCAATCCGATATATTCCCAACCACCCCATCAACCTCCCCATCAATGGGGTGGTTGGGAAAAAAATCCCATCCACTTAGTAGGTTCCTATCACGATGGACATTTTTTATTTTATTTGCCTTTGTATGGATGACGCTAAGTATGCCTAACAGTAGGCATACTTAGCGTCATCCATACATATTATAAGACAAAGCTTTAACCTCATTATGTATGTATAACCTACCTAGTGACTATTGTTTGACGTTTTTTATTATTTGTTGTTATAGCAGCAACAGAAATACATCATCTGTGAAAATTTAATCTGTCTATCACGGTTCATGAGATACAGCCTGGCGACAGACGGACAGTCAGACAGACGGACGGACAGCGGAGTCTTAGTAATAGGGTCCCGTTTTAACCTTTGGGTACGGAATCGTAAAAATCAAAAAAAGTGAAAAATATAGTATTGTTTTTTTTGTCATCTAAAATATCAATGTTTAAAAAATTTGTTATGGATCAGTTGAGCTTCCTGTAGATTGTTTACAACAGTCTGCAAATAGCTCAATTGTAAATACTAGTTTTAATTTAATTCTATTATTTTATTTTACAATAATTATTAAAATCAAAGTTTAATTTTATTGTACATCTCACTAATATTATAAACGTGAAAGTTTAGATGGATAGATGGATGGATGTTTGTTCCTTTATCACGCCAGAACGGCAGAACGGATCTAGATGAAATTTGGCACAGAGATAGATTATAGTCTGGAATAGGACATAGGCTACTTTTTATCCCGAAATTCCTACGGGAACGGGAACTACGCGGGTGAAACCGCGAGGCGCTGCTAGTGTTACATAAGTATGTTAGAATCCTGTTGAAATCGACATTGAGGATATCTGCATTTTTTTAATTTGTACATAATGTTCATCTCTAAAGGTGACTAGCAAATTACTTGTTGACGTATTAACAAATTACTTGACTATAGTTATCAAAACATGTTCAGTAATGAGTTTTATGAGCTCTAACTATTTCTCTTATCACTTAATCAACAATCTGAAGACATTGCTTCAATTGTAGGCTGCCCAAAATGTGAATGTGAACCCTCTTCACATTTTTCAGGTACTTACAAATTTTTCCAAATTTAAACAAATACAAAAAGTATTAGATAACTCCTAAACGCTTCCACTTTTTAGATTTTTGTTTTTGTGTGTGAGTGGCCTTGTCCCAATCTCCCCACGCATACGTGAGTGGCCTTGTCCCAATGTCCCCACGCATACGTGAGTGGCCTTGTCCCAATGTCCCCACGCATGCGCAGTTTCAAGGCTATCCATTCATTATGGGACACGCTGCATATGAATGAGTGTTTATCGTCAGGTGCCGATGGGCAAGAAGTGGCGAAGCGGGCGGCGGAGCGGGCGGCGGAGCGGGCGGCGGAGCGGGCGACGGAGCGGCCGGCGGAGTGGGCGTCGCAGTGGGGGGCCGAGCGGTGGGCGGGAGATGCGGCGGTTCATTCAAGAGGAGGGCGCGCACGGCGTGGCCCTCATCAACCTCGGCTCGGGACCCTTCCCCGAGTTCCGGCTGCCGGCCGCGCGGCGCCAGTACATGCAGGACCAGGAGCTCGACTCCGACCACAACCTCAGTAGGGACCCTCTGCCGGACCCCGGAGCAGGCGCCGCCGGGACCTACCCTGAGACAGACCCCGAAGCACACGTCGTAGCGACCGGGGCCGACTCCAGCATCAAAGCCACATACGACACCTACAACTACTACAATTTACCGTGATTCTCGAGTAACTGTGTTTGCCGATCATGCGCTATCTGGATATGTCTACTAATAACTAACAATTCAATAGACGACTTTTATTAAATTTAAATAGATCCTTTCCTCATTTGTTATCTAGACTAGACCAAACTAAATTCCTTCGAATTTTTCTTAGACTTTGCTTAGAGCTCTTGACAGAATTCCCATCTCAGACGCATATATTATGTAACAAGTTGGGAGCAGTCGGTAGGTACTTCTTCAATGTTTTCCCGACTGTGTTTCTAACATTCTAACAGAAGCCTGTTTGTAACTGACGCTGGTACTGATACAGCGCTTCTTTTAGTTAGCGCAATATGCATACCTACTTAAAGAGAAACGGCGTGTTTCGACGGGGCGCGGCGGCGGCGGCGCGGCAGGCGGCGGCGGCTGCTCTCGCCGGGGAAGAAGAAAGCGAGGAACCAGTAGAAGGTAAAATAACGAGGATTAAATGCTCTCCATATTTTGTAGCTAGATAAGTAAGGTTCGTGTTCCTGATTTAAAAAAAACGATATCTTCAATTAATATGACTTTTATTAAATATTTCCCTTAGTAGGACCCAATTCCCCCCCACTCCCCACGTGTGCGGGATGCGGGAGGCGGGTGAAACCACGCTGGTAGGTACAGTGCGCGTCAGAATTAAGTATCCCCCTTGTCTACAAAATATTTTCTAAATTCCATTCGCTTGCAACTAATTCTCAAATGCAAAACTTAGAATTTCTATAGAAAGGCGTCGAGGATCGAACCACTTCCCCAATATATGGAGACTCGAATCCTCGACAATAAATCAACTGAGCTATATAGCTGTTGGAACGATGCGTTCCATTTTGTCTATCGGTCTAATTAGTCCCTAGCTTGAATGCCAAATCTTACCATTATTATTTTTATTTAATGGATGCGGGTGGTGTTTGACTTTGTCGGTTGTAGCGAACAAAATATTAATTGTCACTCGTCTTATTTCGTGTGGTTTGCTTTGTGCGTATCTCCGAGAGTTTTGAGTGTTTGTTATTTGTTATTAAAACTATTATTTCGTTACATCATCTACATCATACCATAGATTTATACGTAGTATAGGTAATTATATTATACAACGTTGTAGACGTTTATATTTTTTTAATAATTTGTATTATTATTTAGCCCATAAAAAATAATATCAATAAAAATCATACATAATGCAACGAAAATAGATAAAATTTGATAAAAAAACAAAAACGAAAATCAGCTCACGAGATTGTGTCACTCTAGTCTTGTATTAATTTGCCTGTTACTGCCACAGTGCCAAGATGCTACTTATGATACTTCTCGAATTTTAAGTAAGGTTATACAAGTTATATAAGGTTACCAAATGAAAATGAAATAAAATTACAATTTATACAAAAATTGCATTTTAATAATACAGAACATACAATTTTTGTTGGAAACATCAAAAATATCAAAAGAAAATGGAAAATTATAAAAAAACGTAGTTTAATCTCCAACGATTGGCGGCAGGATTTGAACCCATATACAATGAGATTGTATATGGGTTCTAATACAATGAGATTGTATATGGGATACTAATTCTGACGCGCACTGTACATGTCCACATGTACCCCACGTGTGCGGGATGCGGGAGGCGGGGTGAAACCACGTTGGTAGGTACATGTGCATATGTACCCCACGTGTGCGGGATGTGTGAGGCGGGGTGAAACCACGCTGGTAGGTACGTGTCCATATTATGTACCCCACGTGTACAGGATGCGGGAGGCGGGGTGAAACCACGCTGGTAGGTAGGTACATGTCCATATGTACCCCACGTGTGCGGGAGGCGGGGTGAAACCACGTTGGTAGGTAAATGTCGAACTAACTATTCATATTTTTTCTAAAACGCCACATTATATATTAATAATTCGGTAAGATTACTGCGTGAAGGGTTTTTTACCACCAGATCCTGCTGGCGAGTCTGACTTACCGCTTGATTTCCATGAATCTGATTGTACATAATAATATGATATTGAAATAACTGAGGATATGGTCTTGAATTTGTTATTGAATCTCGATACATCTAAATCGGCCAGTCCTGATGAGATTAGCCCGATATTACTCACTGATTGTGCCAAATCTATTTGTGTACCTATATCCCTATTATTTTCAAAGTCCATTTCCGCTTGCACTGTTCCCGAGATTTGGAAGTCAGCTTTTGTCTCACCTATTCATAAGAAGGGCTCCAAAACTGAACTATGGTTACGATTTTCTTACCGAGGCTATGGATAATGGCTTTCAGGTAGACGTAATTCACACAGACTGTAGTAAAGCTTTCGATAGAATTGACCATAGGCTGCTATTGTCCAAGTTACACTTGATCGGGATAAGGGGCGATTTACTTCGATGGTTCGCTTCCTATATAAAAAATTGCTCTCAAGCTACTGTCATTAACAATTACATATCTAGCTGGGTCTCCGTCCCCAGTGGTGTCCCACAGGGATCATTGCTTGGTCCTCTTCTTTTCTTGATATTTGTTAATGACATCTCACAATGCTTCACTCTTTTCTTCTCACAGAAGATCTTTAGAGCCATCAAATCACCTGATGATGTAACCAAGCTTCAGGAAGATCTTACAAGATTGGATAGTTATTGTGTTGCTAACAAGCTGGACCTCAACCCAACTAAATGCTCAGTAGCTACTTTTACCCGAAAAAACTATACCAACCATCTTCATACGTACTATAGCAAGAAATATTGCAAAAGAGCAACACTATTAGAGATCTAGGAGTTTTACATGATCCAAAATTACTCTTTGACAAACATGTCGACAACATGGTTTCTAAGGCATCAAGATCATCAGGATTTGTGATGAGGAGTTCCGCTAGTTTTTATCGGGCTAAAATATTTAAAATACTTTATTGTTCGTTTGTTCGAAGCATACCTACTTGAATATGCGTCACAGGTTTGGAACCCGCGATATGATATAATGTTGAGAGAATTGAAAGAATCCAAATTAAATTTATTAGGTAAATACCTCTGCTTTCGGTTAAAAATTCCCTAAGAGTCCTTCAGTTATGATAAACTCAAAAGTCAAAAGTCAATAACTTTATTTCTCTAGGTTTACAAAAAAGCCCAATTTTATACATTAACAACAACTTTATAAATAGTAATTATCAAACAAGAAACAAAATGTTATTGATTTTGTTCGTTTAAATTTTTTGTCCACTAGTGGAAGAAGCGAAAAATAAACCGTTAGTAAGTTCGTATAATCCTTAAAATGTAATGCAATATTTATATAATATTTGCCTATCTAAGTCTAAATATAATGTAATTTAGATACAGGTCAATATTTATATAAAACTAAGCTTAAGATTGTTCTCCCATAATACTATTGTCGGTGCGGAACTGGGCGACATCTGGTATCATTGATATAATCATCTATGGAGTAAAAGGCCTTCAGATCAGTTGCTTCAGATGGAAGCTTGTTATAGAAGCGTACGCAATTTCCCATAAATGGTTTGCCTACCTTTCGTAATATATATGATGGAATGTGTAGTTTGTTCTTGTATTTCTGTTGTGAACATCACATTTTTTCAAAAAACTTTCTCTATTTTTGTGCACATTAGATATTCATAGATGTATTGCGATATTGCTGTCAAAATATTTATTTTGAAAATATTTATGTTTTTAAATAGATCCCTCAAAGAATCGCGTCGCTTTAATTTATAAATTGCGCGTACAGCCTTTTTTTGAAGAACAAAGATAGTCTGGATGTCGGTTACCCGTCCCCAAAGCAAGATACCGTAAGACATTATACTATGGAAGTAACTGAAATAAACTAACCTAGGCGTATCTACATCGGTAATATATCTAATCGTTCGAACCGCATAGGCTGCTGAACTAAGTCTGCCTGCGAGAGCATCAATTTGCGGTCCCCATTGAAGAGAGGAATCAATATGTAACCCTAGGAAAACAGTTGATTCTACAAGGTCAACAATCTCATCCTTTATAACGGTAACATGAATTTTATGCATTTGGTTTTTTTAACTATGTATTTTCACTTTCTTCCTCTTTCAAAAAGGCGTGAAATAGCTGATCTGTCTTTCCTACTGAAAATTACTTCAAACATAATTGAATGTCGTGCGTGAGCTACTGAGTAAAATAGACATTCATGCCCCGCCCCCCGCCCGTCCAAAACCACCCGATTTAGTCCTACCATTTTCATACCCATTGTTGGCTCAAATTACAGACAAAATTCATTTTTATGGCGATTTTGATTTTTATTCAATAAGTTTTGCAGGCACCCTGATTTAGACCTAGATCTATTCTGTACGAGCGTACATTCAGCCAGACAGCGACTGTCCAACAGTTACTTTAATAGTGACGTAGGTACTTAAGTTTCTTATTTTTGTTAGTTTATTGCTAATCTTTTTTATTCCACGTCATTGTCGTTGGAACACTTGTCTACCTATATTCACATATTCATAATTATATTGTCACTATACGTGAAAATCTATAATTGGCTTGGCTCTCTGATGTTATTAGTTACCTACCTACCTATATCTATTTAAGTTAGTTAGTTTGAGCGGTTGATTTTCCAGTTAATTAAATAAATTAAAAAAAAGGGTTTCATCAGCTCTCCCGCTGCTGGCATAGGCCTCCGCTAGTCATCGCTACTTACCACGCTTTACCTAATCTCGATTGGTAGGTCATTTTATTTATTTATGATCCCTATAAAAAATAAATAAAATTACCTGCCAATCGATACATTTTCATGAAGTCATGAAAACAGTTTTATTATGAATGCAAATGCTTCGATCGTGATAGGAAAATGTTTCTAGTTTTATTTATTTTAGTTGGATTACAACACCAGACAGAGTGTGATTCTTCGTTCAGATGTGAGTAGCGCTTGTGTTATATACAGTTTGTTATTTACATTACATCAGCTGTACCTAGTTAGATCGCAAACTCATGAGGAAACTACATTTACAGATCCTCAAGACAAGACATTTCTGAACAGGCGGAAGAATGAATTGCGAGTGAAGAACTATGACTACGGAGACGGGGTGAGCGGTGCCAAGAGCAACGCCAAAGAGCAAGGCCTCGGCATCCCGGGCAAGATGGCGCCCGCTCAGAGCGCGGCTGATGCCTTCCGGAAAAACATAGACTTCAACGACGAGAGCCGCGAAGCCAAGCCGGCCGCCCATCACCGCTCGTTCAATGATCCTTCGAGAGCAACTCACGCCCCCCTGAGTCCTGTCTTCTCCAACCGACCGAGGCTCAGCAAGCACAAACCTCGAGAGAGAGTCTACCAGCCGGTGCAGCAGCACCCCGCCCTGCCGCTGGCGCCCACTCCGCCGCAGGCTGACAACACCTTCAGCAGGCTCCTACAAAACAATCAGCCCTCAAATCTGGAGCAAGAGCTGTGGCAGCGCAAATTGCAGCTGAACGCGGAGCTGCCGGGCCGCCAGATGCGCGTGGACAGTGCACCGGGCCCCCCACCAGCCGTGTTAGCGTACGTGTCCTCCAAGGAGAAGGACCACGAGCTGGTGCTGGAGGTGCCGGACGCCAACCTGCTGGACATGGCGCAGGCCGTGGGGGGCCACCTGCCCAGCATGCGATACCGAGTAACAACATTATTATTACTACCTACATCTAAACTAGCTGAAGGCTCCGGATTCAAACTCAATTATTAATTTTTTAGTTTTGCGCTCACTTCATATTCACTTCACATTGCTTTTCGTTTCGCAAGGTAGCTCAGTAATGCGCTGAGTCCCCGTCGACACATCGCGAAGCAAGCCTCCAAGTTTAAGGATGCTTATCCTTCAGAGATGAGCGAGGCAGATGAGATGATTGAAGTGATGTGTCATCAATATGACATTGTTTGATATGGAGCCATTCCGTGTGTCAGCCGCTCTCATATTGTAGAACCGGCTATGCTCCCGGCACGTGCTGATCCCGGAGGGCCCCAAGTACGACAGCAAGGGGATCGTGTACCTGGCCGCCTTCTCCGCCAAGACCCCCAAGGGGGGCGTGGGAAGCACGCCCGACTACGAAGTGACAGCCCAGCCGCACCAGCTACTGCCCAAATGCTGCAACTGCTGCAAGAAGTCTGTGCTCGGATGCGAGTGACGTCACCCGCAGGTACCTCACACGATAGCTTCTAAGTACTAGTAACCTCAGCTCCTCCTACTCACTCGAACTTGGCTGGGAGTGACTCGATAAACCTACTCGAGTTCGGTATCATCCGCTCGCCGATAACCCTCTGCTCTTTCTGGTTAGGCTCCAGGTCCACTTACGGAGGGTGGGTCGCGGCTGATCGCGGTGCAGCGGTGCCAGCCGAAATCATTTTATATATAAGTTGTGGTATACATGAACCGTACATGTAATGTACCTAATGTATTATGTCACGACATCATTGGAGTGCTGTATCTGGCCTCGTTTGTGGTCAGTTTGCTTGAGTACTGCAAAAAATCTAAGAAATCTACAAATTTTCTCGGCTCCGCTCCGCTCGCCTGATAATCGCGCTATAAATGTTTTTTTTATTTAATTACGTTTGTAGCTTCTGCTTCATAATAAAATAACATTCATGCTCCGGGATTCGAGCCCGCTGTGTCACTTCGCCAAGTTCTCTCTCCGCTCGCAGGCGATATTTTTACCTTCTTTTTACCTATTCCAACACTAAAAAAATCTTTAGAAAAACAAACACTAAAAACAATTTCATGCGTTTTTTATTTTACGGTTCAGATGACGGTTTTACGGTGATGAGAGTCCTTGACAAAAGTGGAGTAAAAATTGTAAAAAATAAATAACAAGTTTTTTGTTTATCCCCTATAATTTTAATTGTGAGAGGTAACCCAGAGGACTGGGACTCATACTCAACGCTGATTTTATCGCAACAGGTTTATTAAAAGTTACTCGAAGTCGTTCCGAATTCTTTTAGCGCGATAACGACAGTTATCTGCGGTCCGTTTATAGTTCACAAGACTATCAGCGCTACAAGCGCTCAAAGTCGTTCCGTATTCTTTTAGCGCGATAGCGACAGATAACGTTATTCGGAACGCCGCGCTTACATCGCTCACGTAAACATAACCTTAATTTATAGTTTAATTAACTTCTTCAAACACTTTAAATACATTAGACTTGGATTTAATAACTTTCTGCTTAGTAAAGATTATCTCGATCAAAATATGACAAGTGTCAATGTACTTACATGTCAATTTGACATATCGTTCACAGCGACCATCTAGGTAGCATGGGCGTTGTGAGCGCAAAAATGGCGCCGGCTATGACGTCATTTATGACGTTTCGCTATCAATGGTAGACGTGCTAACGGATAAACGGACCACATAAGTGAGCGCTCAAATCGATTTTATTGATAAACGGAACGCAGCCCAGGCTCAAAGACCAAAGTTACATGTAGTTTGTTTGACGAGAGGTGTTTGTTGCCTTTGCTCAATTCTAAGATTTTTTTGTTATAGTGCTTACCCGCACTTTGGGTAGGTATCTATAAGAAATGAAATAAGTTCCCAAAAAAGTTCGATTTCGGCGGGACTTGAACCCGCGCCCCACCCTCCGTAAGAGGACCCAAAGATTTTCGGTTGAACCGACGAGGAACTAGGGTTTCGTGGCGTACTGTGGCGTGTGGGTGGGGCGCGGGTGCCTGTACCGCCTAAATCGGTTTCGTGGCGTACTGTGGGTGGGGCGCGGGTGCCTGTACCGCCTAAATCGTTTTTTTTTTCTAAAATCTAATTTTTTGCTCTTAGTTTTTGCTCGATTTTGATAACGGTAACAGGTAGACACTTGAAACATTCACAGAATATTTAGCTATATATCCAATTTAAAAATTAATAATTAAATTAAAATAAAACAAATATTTAAGGGCTCCCTACAACAAACGTGATTTTTTTTGCCGTTTTCATAGATAATAGTAGGTACGGCACCCTTCGTGCGCGAGTCCGACTCGCACTTGGCCGGTTTTATTTTATTTGTGAACGGTAAACTACACTTTAAGAACGTGTAATATATTTCCGCTGGGAAACACAAAAAAACATAGAAAAAATAAATTAGGCATTTTTCGTACTTAGGTAGGTAAGGTACACACATTGTAACTAAACACACATTGTGTGTTTATGTTTACTGATGTCCACTTAGCTTACTGCCTACAAGTCCTGTCCACTTAGCTTACTGCCTACAAGTCCTGTCCACTTAGCTTACTGCCTACAAGTCCTGTCCACTTAGCTTACTGCCTACAAGTCCTGTCCACTTAGCTTACTGCCTACAAGTACACAATCGGTCTGATTTATTCGTTTCTTCAAATAAAAATATTTCAAAAAGCTTCTATTCTCCATGATCGGTATGAGAATTTTGCCATTGATTTTGATACTGACGACCTCTGTGGCGCGGTGGGCAAAGGTCTGCCTGCGATGCAGGAGGTTGCGGGTTCGATTCCCGCCTCGGGAAAAATGTTTGTACGATCTGCAAATATTTGTTCAGGGTGTTCTGGTCGTTTTCTATGTATAGTAAAAAATATAATGGACTCGCTTGCTTTCGCAATGACGTCCACACTGGTACTTTTGCGTTCGTTCGTTAGCCTTCGCTCGCTCTCGCTCGCTTGGTCTGTACCCGGCATGTGGCGCGGTGGGCGAAGGTCTGCCTGCGATGCAGGAGGTTGCGGGTTCAATTCCAGCCTCGGAACAAATGTTTGTACGATCTTTTCGACTTTTGTTCAGGGTGTCCTGGTCGTTTTCTATGCATAATAAAATATCAATCTATGTATTGTATTGTGTTATATGTGGGCGGGCATATCAGTTAACTAGTATTCATAACACAAGCTCTGCTTAGCTTGGGGCTAGATAATGCTGTGTGACTTGTCCAGCATTATTTGTTTATTTATTTTTATTGTTATGTGTTGATTACCAAATTAATAACAAATTTTTGATTGCAGGTGATGATTGAAAAACGTTATTTAGTCAACTCTATATGTATAATAAACGCTACAATTTAGGGATAACCTGTTCGGAGTTACATACGTATGTTATTGTTAGTAAAGGCGAGGCATCACGCACGTGCCAAGTGATACGGTGAACTTGCTGCTGGAATTATATTTGTTTTTCCGAGACTCATTTTGTTTGATTTGCTTAGGTTCCGCATTGACTTCTTCAACGGCGACACAGAGGAATTCTCTTACTTTTCCACGTCGACGTACTGCCTCATCCTGGAAAACAATAACGTTTTACAATCGGCCGATAATGAAATTTGGTGAAGCGAACTCTTTAATAAAAACCTGAAGCCGCGAAAAGTGGAAAACTGTGGGAGCAAGAGAACTGTGGGAGCAAGATAGAATGGCGCAAGGGAGAATCTCACTCAACAGTAGGTACCTAGGTTCTCGCAAGCTGACTACCAAAGGAGAATCTCACTCAACAGTAGGTACCTAGGTACTCGCAAGCTGACTACCAAAGGAGAATCTCACTCAACAGTAGGTACCTAGGTACTCGCAAGCTGACTACCAAAGGAGAATCTCACTCAACAGTAGGTACCTAGGTACTCGCAAGCTGACTACCAAAGGAGAATCTCACTCAACAGTAGGTACCTAGGTACTCGCAAGCTGACTACCAAAGGAGAATCTCACTCAACAGTAGGTACCTAGGTTCTCGCAAGCTGACTACCACAGGAGAATCTCACTCAACAGTAGGTACCTAGGTACTCGCAAGCTGACTACCAAAGGAGAATCTCACTCAACAGTAGGTACCTAGGTACTCGCAAGCTGACTACCAAAGGAGAATCTCACTCAACAGTAGGTACCTAGGTTCTCGCAAGCTGACTACCACAGGAGAATCTCACTCAACAGTAGGTACCTAGGTACTCGCAAGCTGACTACCAAAGGAGAATCTCACTCAACAGTAGGTACCTAGGTACTCGCAAGCTGACTACCAAAGGAGAATCTCACTCAACAGTAGGTACCTAGGTTCTCGCAAGCTGACTACCAAAGTTATCGGCACAGCTCCAAGAATTAGCAAGCTGAAGTGGCAGTGGGCCGGCCGTATCTCGCGAAGAACCGACAACTGTTGGGGTAAACGTGTTCTTGAGTGGAGACCATGACTCGATAAACATAGTGTAGGACGCCCTCCGGCCAGGTGGGATGACGACCTGCGATATACTGCTGGCAGATGCTGGATGCGTCAGGCTGAAGACAGGGCGCTATGGCGCTTATTAGGGGAGGCCTATTTCCAGCAGTGGTCTAGCATAGGCTGATGATGATGATGATGAGGTATGTGGTGTCGGTAACAGATAGTAAGGTATGTAGATACTCACTGGGGGTCGGGGTGGTTGGTGTTCATGATGAGCCAGCGGCGGCGGTTGTCTCCCCCTGTCCCCGCGGAGAACAGATTCAGTAGCGTCTGCACCAGCGAGCCGAGTGGCCCTCCCCCCTGCGGCTCCTCTGCGCGGGACTGGGGCGGCTGGGGGGGCTGCGCCGCGCAGCACGTGCACGGCTCCTCGTCCACGTGAACGTGCACCACTTCCTCAACGTTCGCGTCGTCCAGTATCTCCGTGCACAGATGCAGCAGCTCCTCCGTGTCGCGAGGGGTGACGGCCGACCTGCCCTGGAAGTATCGCACGCAGCCCGCGACCACCGCGTCCGGCGGGGGGATGGACGAGGAGGGGGGACCCACGGCGCGGAACTGCCCGAGGTCCTTCTTGATAGTGGACTTGTGCTTCTCGGAAGCTATGGCAGGTTCCATGAGGAAGGCCTCCGCGGGGATGTCGCTGTAGGGTCCGTCGGGGTAGCGGGGGGCGGTGCCGAGGGAGGGGACGCGCGACTGCTCGGCTTCAGAGTCCTCGATGAGGAGGGGGATGAGCATCTGCAGGTTTGAGACTCCGTCCTGTTGGAACACGTCTATTGTCAGGCCAATCCAAGAGAAGTCGTAGTCTGAACTGAGATGATGTCGCACTGCTGTAGGTGGGTAGGTAAGGTACCTACGGCGACGCCGCGCGCCGGTCTAAGCCCAACTAGCAAGGAAATCCTATAATAAAATACAATAGGTAAAATTAGACTAAAAATGCTCTATTAATGGCTTTTTCACTTCTCTTGCTCGAAAAGTGTATCATAATAGTGTAGCTTAGCAGGCCTAAAACTCGAGTTTAATCCCTCGGGCTAAAAAGTAATTTTTCTTTTTAATTTTTGTCTAAAATCATCAGCCAGTACAAAGCATTCGTTCTCTTACATAAAAACTCGACTTCTTGGTGCTCCGTCAACCTTTTTTTTGAAAATAGAACCGTCTTGGTGATGTTTTATGAAGGTTGATTCTTCCCTTCACGGTAGAATGCGAACTCTTTCGTTGCGGGTTAAATAGAGATTTAAAAAAAAAGATGGTATTGGCGCTAAATCTCTAGAATTTTCTTCATTCCAAATCACAAACTTTTACGTTTAACTTCCTGACTTTTACTTCCAAATTGTGAACGTGAAAAATGTCATCAAGTGATAGTGAAGATGCTAATATGCAAATGGAAGAAAAGGGCAAAGAAATAATTATGAATCTGTTGCCGACAAAATCACGTGGAATATATTTAAAGAGTTACGAAAATTTTATGAAATGGAGAGATGAGAAACGTGTGGATTCTTTTACAGAAGGGGTTTTTCTCACTTATTTTGATGAATTATCGAAAAAATTCAAATCGTCGACTCTTTGGAGCACATATTCAATGTTAAGAATGACCTTACAAACGAGACACGACGTCGATATTAAAAAATATGTAAATTTAACGGCTTTACTGAAGAAATTGTCCACTGGATACAAGGCAAAAAAATCTAAAGTCTTGACGACACAAGAAATCGAAACATTTTTAAATAACGCTCCAAATAAACAATACTTGGCAACAAAGGTAACCTACTACTTATGTACTCAACTCAAACTAAATAAATAGATACCTACCTACATACCTAAATTATGTACCTAGGTTATTACGATTAATAACACACTTATTTTTTTGTTCAACAGGTTGCTTTAATTTATGGAATCAGCGGTGCATGCAGAGGAATAGAGCTTGCTAATATAACGCTAGAAGACGTAGAAACGGATACAAACCTACAAGCTGTGAGTCTGCCGAACACGAAAACAAACAAAGAGCGTAAATTTGTCATCAGTGGAGAATACCTTAATATAGTTAAAGCCTATCAGGAGTTACGTCCCACTAATGTTTCAACGTTTGGATGAATATGTCAACTCAGCTGAAGCCGCACTCAGATCTTAATAATGCACGAAACTCAAGCATGAGTCGAGTCTCTCCAACTTTTACTCCACAACAATCAACTCAAAATATTACACACACATCCCAATCACAGAGAACCGAAATAAAATTGCCCGGGAAAAACATATCACTAAACATTCAAAATTGCTCTAACTGCACATTTAATTTTTAATAAAATTTCTGAAAATTGTCTAATTTTGAATTGTTTTATTTTCTCGCAATCGAAGTGAAAAGTAGAGTGTTTTACTCGGGCCAAAACCACCCATTATAACTCGGTCTTGTCATCCTCCCTCGCTACGCTCGGGAGTATAACAACCTCGTATATAATGGGATGGTTTAGTCCCTTGTAAAACAATCTACTATTAAAGCGCTAGGCTAATACTATATGCTGTTTACCAGTTTTACATGTCGCTCGGTTTGAGACACTGCAAATATTATTTATCATTGATTACAATGGATTTACAAGAATGGAAACGTTTCAAAAGAAGTGGAGCTTATAGAAGAACTGTAAATAAAAGACACGCAGAATCGGTAACGCAAAAGCTATCATCTGAAGCAAGTTCTGAAAAAGCAGGAACCAGCAATTTATTGGAGGGTTCCGTACAATTTGAAAGTGATTTAATGTTCTGCCTTTTCAAAATACAATTAAACTGTTGTCAATTATCATCTGGTTGGCTTGTTTCATCCCGTTGCAACCTGTAGTGTTGTTTTCGGGGCCAGTATAAAGTTCCATCCCGTTCCCATTGTTGTTGGACGCAAGACAATACAGTGTTGCCTTTTTCTATTGCCTCCACAATTTTAAAAGGCATCTCTGTTTTCTTTTTCAAACGACGCCAGGAGACCTATAACCAAAGTTATTACTCAGTTTCACAACAAATATGTACCTAGGTACTACCAAAATACCAGTAATCAGTTAAAATACAAAGCAACGTTGACAATTTCTCTATCGATTATTAATAGTTTGATTAGTTTACATTCACAATATTAACTTTTTCACAATATTAACAACTACTAAACTACTAACTAACCGTCTCTCGCATCCCCGCCCGTGCCCTCCTCCCCTACCCCTTCCCTTACGAATCGAAACAGTGCAGCGGCAGCAAAATTGTTATAATTCAAAGCGGACTAATATTACCTACCCATATTAATAATGTTAAATCAATATTTAATTAAAGAATAATTGTTGTTTGACACATATGATAAAGAAAACAAATTATATAAAAAATGTTTAGCCGTTGCGTTCAGACATCAATTGAGGAACTCTAATTTGATTCAACATGGTGGCGAGTTAATCTTAACTAAGAGTAAATCTAGCGTAGTTTTACCTATTACGGTCTTATAAATGTCTTGATACAGAGCATATTTTGAAACATGGCGAATGATCAAAAAACAATAATTATGTGCTTGATAATATTTTTACACTAAATGGCTTAATAATCAATTTATGTAAGCGCGTTAAAAAATTAGCCCTAACACTGTACACTATTACAGTAAATATAGATTTGCCACACGTTAAATTGTATTCTAGCTAAGCTTTTTTCATTTAAATAAATACTATATGAAACAATAACTAAAATTACTTACGTTGTAAACACTGCACACAAATCAGCAACAAAAAAGAATTGGCCTGCCCAGCCAGCTTGTAAAATGTGTTACAAATTATTGAAAAAAAAGTACGTTAATAGCATAATTACACTTGAAACGAACTAGAAGTAGATAACAACAGGAGTACTTTTACCAGTAGTAATCTTCGTCAAGGCAGCTAAAGGAGCTTTAGTGCTTCCAGATACTGGTGCAAGACAGTAATTAGACTTATTAGCATTCTGTTAGCTCATTGCGGGAGCATAACAAGAACTTGTGCTCCAATAAATGCGCCCAAATCCAGCGTTGTAGTATACTAGTAGAATGTTATTGGAGTGTTAAACTGTAGTCTTGAAGACAGTTATTGGATCTATTTTGCTACTTGGGAGGTAACCGAGAACGAGCGGAGGAAAGCAGGTAAGGTACCTACGGCGACGCCGCGCGCCGGTCTAAGGTAACCGAGAACGAGCGGAGGAAAGCAGGTAAGGTACCTACGGCGACGCCGCGCGCCGGTCTAAGGTAACCGAGAACGAGCGGAGGAAAGCAGGTAAGGTACCTACGGCGACGCCGCGCGCCGGTCTAAGGTAACCGAGAACGAGCGGAGGAAAGCAGGTAAGGTACCTACGGCGACGCCGCGCGCCGGTCTAAGGTAACCGAGAACGAGCGGAGGAAAGCAGGTAAGGTACCTACGGCGACGCCGCGCGCCGGTCTAAGGTAACCGAGAACGAGCGGAGGAAAGCAGGTAAGGTACCTACGGCGACGCCGCGCGCCGGTGTAAGGTAACCGAGAACGAGCGGAGGAAAGCAGGTAAGGTACCTACGGCGACGCCGCGCGCCGGTCTAAGGTAACCGAGAACGAGCGGAGGAAAGCAGGTAAGGTACCTACGGCGACGCCGCGCGCCGGTCTAAGGTAACCGAGAACGAGCGGAGGAAAGCAGGTAAGGTACCTACGGCGACGCCGCGCGCCGGTCTAAGGTAACCGAGAACGAGCGGAGGAAAGCAGGTAAGGTACCTACGGCGACGCCGCGCGCCGGTCTAAGGTAACCGAGAACGAGCGGAGGAAAGCAGGTAAGGTACCTACGGCGACGCCGCGCGCCGGTCTAAGGTAACCGAGAACGAGCGGAGGAAAGCAGGTAAGGTACCTACGGCGACGCCGCGCGCCGGTCTAAGGTAACCGAGAACGAGCGGAGGAAAGCAGGTAAGGTACCTACGGCGACGCCGCGCGCCGGTCTAAGGTAACCGAGAACGAGCGGAGGAAAGCAGGTAAGGTACCTACGGCGACGCCGCGCGCCGGTCTAAGGTAACCGAGAACGAGCGGAGGAAAGCAGGTAAGGTACCTACGGCGACGCCGCGCGCCGGTCTAAGGTAACCGAGAACGAGCGGAGGAAAGCAGGTAAGGTACCTACGGCGACGCCGCGCGCCGGTCTAAGGTAACCGAGAACGAGCGGAGGAAAGCAGGTAAGGTACCTACGGCGACGCCGCGCGCCGGTCTAAGGTAACCGAGAACGAGCGGAGGAAAGCAGGTAAGGTACCTACGGCGACGCCGCGCGCCGGTCTAAGGTAACCGAGAACGAGCGGAGGAAAGCAGGTAAGGTACCTACGGCGACGCCGCGCGCCGGTCTAAGGTAACCGAGAACGAGCGGAGGAAAGCAGGTAAGGTACCTACGGCGACGCCGCGCGCCGGTCTAAGGTAACCGAGAACGAGCGGAGGAAAGCAGGTAAGGTACCTACGGCGACGCCGCGCGCCGGTCTAAGGTAACCGAGAACGAGCGGAGGAAAGCAGAGCGTTATCGAACAACAAGTAGATGATACAAGTAGGTAAAGATCTTCATAATCTTATTGTAAAATATCGTCCACAGAAATAGTGAGGTGTAAGGAGCAATTGAACAGCTCCGTGATCTGCTCCCCCTGCTGGTGCTGAGCTAAGGTTTTCAATTGTTATGTTATACTAAATAAATGAATGAATGTTGTGTCTGTGCCGTGCGGCGCCGGCGCGCCGGCGTGCTCACCACTCCGTCGTCCTCGCGCAGCGGCCGCGAGCGCCGTGCTCCGCGCGCGCGTCCCGCCACCACCGCCCCACTCTGCAATGGTACGTTCTAAGTATCAACTTATTGTTTAAGTATAATAAATAACACAACGGAATGTTAACCTTATGCCAAATTATTATATTAGGTAGGTACACAATATTATGCGCAATCATAAAACGCCAATTCATAACCCCAGGTGGGTAACTATTTTACAAAAAGAAGAAAATGTAAAGTTGTTGAAACCCCCAAACACTAAAAGTAAATTTGCCAGTACAGAATCAATATGCAAAACATTCAGGTCATTTAAATAATGTTACATTAAGAGACACCTCGATATACAGCGTGTTTAGCAGACCGTGCGGCCGTGTGCCATGGTAACTGGGGGTAGGTGGAATCGATTCCAATAATTCCACTTTTTAACCCTGAAAAGCCACTCGGCTATTTTAAGATTTTTTCACGTAAGTATATTTATTTGATTGATGACTGAGTCATACGGCCATCATCGGTTCTGGTTATGTTCATGATATTTCTGAAACATATTAATATCGATTTGTTTGAATAGTAAGGGCTAACATGTTACATGGACTTTTAAAAAATAAGCCATGATATTTCATACAAAAAAGTTACAGCACTTAAATATTAGTTCAAATTTCGGAAAAAAAATCGATGAATCTTATAAAAAAATCTTAATAATAGCTGAGCGGATTTTTAGGGTTCAAAAAGACGCCAAGCTATTGGAATTGGTTCCACCTACCCCAGTTACCTCATGGCACACAGTCTACCCCAGTTACCTTATGGCACACAGTCTACCCCAGTTACCTTATGGCACACAGTCTACCCTAGTTACCTTATGGCACACAGTCTACCCTAGTTACCTTATGGCACACAGGCTGCCGAACACCCTGTAGGTATGTAGGTACCTATATCCAAATGAGGTTATTATATTTCAGGTTAAAAGTAACTTGCAGAAATGGTTATATACTTACAAAAAACTACAGAGGCCGAAGCCCTACCTACTACTTCTATGCATTAAATAGTACCTACCTATTTGGTTACTAAGAATTAACTGCTTTTATGTTATTAAAATATGTATTTTTTTTATCCAAACTCTTAGGTACTAGGTACCTACCCTATTCATTAATTTTCAGATTTAATTTGATGTATGATTTATAATAAAGTCACGTAGGTAGGCACCCCTCTCCCCGAAGGGTTCCGCCTTGCCAGGGCGCAGGGGCTTAGTAATCGCGGCCTAATAGTCACCCGCGGTGAAGCTAAGAGGAACCCATGGGGCCGTGCCAACGCAGACGGCGAGACAGCCGGCCCCGGGACTGACCGATCCTCTGGGTTTTGCCCTCTCAGCTCAGCCCAGTAACTGGGCTCCAACTGTCGAAGTGGTAGTAGGTTGCGGTCTCGTATGGGAGGCACCGTTACTGAGGCGGGCGGCTGTGCTGTATGGGCAGCATGGCCGCAGAGAGATGGAGCGGTCTCCATCTCTCTGCGGCCATGCTCCACATGCTCTGCGACCGTGTGGCAGGTGGCGGGGCCACTCGACTGACCCGTCGCAGGGGGACCTAGGGCGTCCGGACACGGGGACGTCCGGCGCAGATTTGGCGGGAAGGTAAACATTTTATAAAAGCAAATATAATAAAGGTACGCCCCGCCTCGGGGGTACGCCCCCGAGGCGAAGGGACCCCCCTTCGCCTCGGGGACCTTTATTAAATTTGATTAACTTCTGCTGCTCAGATTTTTTTCATTCGATACATTAAAATTATCCCTACAAAAGACTGAGACGATTGGCATCAAAAACATCTTTATTCATTTTAAGGCGCTACTCACGCTTAACCAAAAAAAATTTTAATGCAAAAATATTTTTCCCGAACGCATTTGACCTTCGATAAAAGTAAAAAAGGAAGATACGGTACGTTCTACCAGCGCTTACTCAAAAACTGTACCGTTTTACAGATGAAATAATGATAAGGTACCTACCTATCGGATTATCAGAAAATTTAAAGTTTGGCGTATCTACCTACTTACGCGGGAAAATATGTGATGCCTTGGGCTTTGTTTTTTATTTTGGAGCTATTTGTGCACCTGGTGAACGAACACGAGAGTATTGTCGTGGTGATTTAGTCGAAATCACACAAAATTATACGTCGTAGCAAGCACGCGAAACACAAATGCCACCGCCCGCGCCGCCGGTCCGACTATGACTGAGATACCTAAGGTAACATAGTTGAACCTAACTTGAGCCATCCACTTTCGAGATGGTAATGCCTCAACTCCCTTTTTTTACTTATATCGATGCATTTGATTAGGGTCATTTTGGCCACCTCTGAAAAATAATGGAATTAGTCAAAAACAAACCAAATTCACGCGTTGTGATCGATTATTGAGATAGCTATCGAACCATGTAATAGACAATGGACATAAACCATAATAAGAGAGCTTGGCAAGAAGAAGTGGTATATTGAGGCAATCAAATGCACGCGAGTAGGTAATCAAGCAGAGTTGTTAATGTACAGCGTCCTCTATCCTGCTCCGATAGCACATTATCTGTGACATCCAGAAGGGCAGTCACAGTTCCACGACCCTTGCGAAAACCAGACTGTAGCGGAGGTAAAATGTCATTAGCTTCCACATAGGTAGGTACCTAGTTAGTTGGTCACTGACAACTCTCTCAAGGAGCTTTGACAGAAAAAGCAGAATACTTATTGGCCGAAGATTCTTAAGTTCAACCGGGGTTTTTATTTTGGGTATTGGTGTCACAATCGACGTCTTCCATTGATTTGGAACCGTACCTGTTGTGATAGACTTGTTTATGATAGATGTTATGGCGTCCAAGGTACAAGGAAGCGAAAACATGATAACTTCCCTACTGATGTCATCAGCACCTAAGGCGTTGGACTTTATTGACATTATATAATTTTAGATATTTCCGCAGACGTGATTGGTTTTAGTTGCAATGTCTCGGTTGTGAATTTATTATCGCTAAAAAAAGAAAGATCTGAAGGTGAAATAGTGTTATCTCCAGGTACATAAGTATATTTAAAAAAGGTGCATTAATTTTATTAGGGTCATCAAAACAGGCAGGTAACGACTTTTCTTCAGTCGAGTCTATAAAAATTTTATTCTTTAGGTTTTTCCAAAAAGTTTTACTTACCTACTAATATTAATTTGCGAATTTACTAAATTATTGTAGGTAGTATGCACGTTGTTCTGCAGCTATTTCTCGTCACACACGTCTTTCATTTTCGTATTTATCACACTCGAGTACCTAAGTCAAAAACGATACCCATGAATAAAATGTTCATAAAAATTTATCCGCGCGCGCGCGCGTGGAAATTGATGGAAGCGCAAATCTTTGTTTTATGATGATACGTTGAAATTTCGAACGGCACACCTCGCTTATAAATAACATATTCTTAAAAAACTCGAAAGTTTAACAAAGTACAAAATCATATAACATGTGTCAGACCAGATGGTCATCCCTGAAAAATATGGAGGGAGTTACAAAGGCAGTGGATGTGCGGTCCCCCCTCGTCCCTTGCCCCCCGCACGATTGCCCTGTCAAAACGCCTTCGTCGAACGACTGTATGCATATAGGTAGGCTGTGATAATAGTGCCACATCAAACACGTCACTACGCATTTCCTAGAAATAAATAGATCTGCCCGCCCCTCGTTGAACCTATCCGTTTTATTTTCGACTTTTTCTGCATGTCAAAAATATCCATCTATGTAATGTAATGTATTGTATTATGTATAAGGAGAAGGTGGTAACGGCCACCTGCAGATATATTGGCCCCCTTGATATTTCATGTTTAGAAAAACGCAATCTCGCGAAACTTTGTGGTAACAGATAGCACGAGTGACACGTTATATTTAATCATCAACCAATCCACCTGGGGGCGCCGCAATCTTTTGTTTTTCGAACAAGTGGTAAACACGCACCGGTAAAGTTTTGTCTGTCCGCTTCAGTTAATTGTTTATTTTTGGAAATACGGACTTTTAGCTTTGGTGATTTGCACGTTATGTGTGATGCACATTTTCCCACAAGATTTTAAAGGTAAATTGATAAAACATTTTGTATTTGAGTTTACTTGTATTTTTTGGATTGTGTAGTATTTGTAATTTGGCCCCCTCAAAGTGCCTTAATTATGGCCCCGGGGGCCATATAACATTGTGTAATATTTCTTTACAAAATATTGTTTTAATCATTTTAGATGCCTCGGCAGTGTTTTGTCTCCACCTGCGAAGAAAAGGAGAACTTGGGATCCTGAACAAATGAAAAAAGCTGTTGAAGCCGTGAGATCCAAGGTCATGGGTTATAAAAAGGCAGACTCACCAGCACCAGCGCTCCGCAGATCAGTTGCAGCAGCATCTCTGTACCGACAGTACGAGGGCGAAGCGCGAGCCGTACTTATAGCACCACGCCGAACGCCGCGCGCCGCGTGGAGAATCGCATCAATCAACCAATCATACAATTATCTCCGCGCCTTTATCACCAATTAAACAACAGATTGTTTTACCAAACTTTATTATCCATATTTAATTGAACTTAACGTAATCCGATGTGAGTGCGCGACCTCTAGTGCCGTCCCGCTCGCACACAGACAGACAAGCTCTCGCTATATATAAAGTATCATTTACATTACAGTACGATGCGATGTGAATACAAGTAGGCTACATTACAATACGAGACCCTTCACTTATAAAATATCTCAACTTAGCTAAGGCTAAAGCTAAAACTACACTATTGTGTGTGGTGCTGGTGCGTCAGAAGCATTGCAGTTTCATATATTTAGTGGTTAAAAATACATTCTTACGGCAACACAACACACCATAACACACAGGAAGTCGATACTTACCACAATAGTGTGGTTCTACCTTTAGCCATTGCTTTAAGTTGAGTTTATAAGTAAGAGGTAGTTCTGTGCGCGATTTGATCGCACCTTGTACAAAGGGTCGAGAGTATTGCTGACTTTACAATACGTACAACGCGTCGAAAGTACCTATTGCTGACTTTACAATAACTAACAACTAAAATAAACAGAGTTGCAGTAGGTACAACCCGACAGACTGCCTCTTACAACTCAACTATTACTAAATCATTAAAATATTATATTAACTATTTACAATGTTATTCGTTTTCCTATTAAAAATGGTATAATTAATCTAGTACAATAATTGCTAGTAGAGTCGTATTACGTTGCATTCATAAACCTAAGAATCGGAAAGCTCTTCGCCGGTACGCGACCACACGCTTGCGCTTGCATTAGAACAATAACAGTTTTCATAATTAACTCTTTATACTGACTTTTTACAAATTCTATCAATAATAAAATACAGTACATACATGATACCCGCTCAAGTAACAAACTAGAAGTACATCTAAGTCTCTGTTCTCTGAAGGATAAAGGCTTCGTCGTTCGAATGTGGTCATTGTGCGACTCAGAATAATAGAAAGCAATGAGAAGGGTCGTACAAACCACCACTTCTATCAATTCATTAATTATTTGTCTGAGATATGTCCCTAACAGTAAAATGTTGAATGACTTTGCTAGTAGACCGAACCAAGGGACTTTATATATTTATCTAAAATTCAAGAACTATGGAAACTTTTGCACTATCGCCTTAGTTTGTGAAAAAGAAATGAAAAGTCAGATTCAAAGAATATTTGGAGTGCGTTCTTCCAGCTCCGTCTTGTCGGCAGTGCAAGTGGCTTGTGTAGCGTTTCATGTTTTCGATCGAATCGCATCTCTTGCAGTTTTTGTCTCGATAGATAAATGTCTAAATGTCAATATCACTCTTGGAGACGTCAATTCTAGTAAAATGGGGGGGTATGGGGATGTTCGACATATTGTAGTTATGGCTCCGGTTGTTGTTGCAGTCGTCGTCCGCGTCGTCCGACGTCAGGTCGTACGTCTCGGCGATGTGCTCGAGACGCACCGGGTACACCTTGGGCCGCCGCCGACGGACGCGTTTGCTAGTCCGTGAGACGCGTTTGGGAGTCTGTGAGACGCGTTTGGGAGTCTGTGAGACGCGTTTGGGAGTCCGTGAAACGCATTTGGGAGTCTGTGAGACGCATTTGGGAGTCTGTGAGACTAGTTTCAGAGCCAGTGGTGTGAGTTTCGGAACAACTTTTGGAGTTTGTGATACGAATATCTGTGAAAGAAGTTTTCGAGTCTCCGAGTCTAGATTCGTAGTTGGTATTGCACGTTTTGGACTATGTGAGACACGTTTTGGGATCTTTGTTACGACTTTCGGGGCCAGTTGTGGTACCAGTTTTGGAGTCTGCGAGACGAATATCTGTGAAAGAAGTTTTCTAGTTTGTGAGTCAAGTTTCGTCGGTAATGCGCGGTTTGGAGTATGCGAGAGACTTTTTGAATTCTGTGAGACTAGACTCGAGATTTGTGAAGAAATTTTCGGGGTCTTTGCGACTACTTCCGGAGTCCGTGAAAACAGTTTTTGAGTCTGAGAAACCAGTTTGAGAGTCTCTGAAACTAATTTTAGATTTTGTGAGACGAGTTTTGGATTCGGAACAGGTTTTGAAGTCAGTGAGACAAATTTCTGAGTCTCTGAAACAGGCTGTGACATCTTTGAAACAATACTTGTTTGTAAGGCGAGTTTAGAAGCCAGTGTAACTAGTTTCGGAACACCTGAGACGATTTTCGGAGTCTGTTTCGGCGTCGGTGAAACAAGTTTCGGGGTCATTGTAACTAGTGTAGTTTGTGAGATGAGTTTAGAGGCCAGTGAAGCTAGTTTCGGAATCTCTGAGACGAGTTTTCGAGTCGGCGAAACCAGTTTTCGAGTTTGTGAGACAAGTTTCGTAGTTTTCGGCTTCCGTGAAACAAGTTTTGTAGTCTGTGTAACTTTTGGAGATAGTGAAACAGATTTTGGAGTAACAATTTTTGGAGTCTGTATCTGTGCTTGTCTGGAGTAGACAAGACGCGGAGTTTTATATAAGTTCGGTAAGTCCAGTGTAATTTGAACTGGGTTATAGGGCATATTGTACGAGTGTCTGCGGACTTCGGCCACTTCTCGCTTGTCCGGCTGCGGGTCGCTGAGCGTGCTGAGCGTGCGCGTCCGCCCGACCTCGGCGCCGTACGAACCGAATATGTCCAGTTTGAACTGGAAGTCTTTCTCAGCCTGTTCACTTTCCCCGGATTGTCCCGGAGCATTGACATCTGCTGTCTCTGCTTGAGGTTCATCTGAGGGTAGATCGGTTTTAGCACAATAAATACCAGAAGTGTCATCTTTGATTTCTCCTTCATCAGAACTATCGTCACTCTCGACGATATCCACAGGGTATTTCTGTTTGATTTGTCTCGTGTTGTTCCTTGTATTGCAGATGACTACAGTATCTTTCCCCGGGGTGGGCAGACTCTGGACGGGGCTGGGCGAAGGGCGCGGGCTGGGCGTGCAGGGCGGCCGGTCCGAGCGCGCTATGCCCTCATTCGTCTCGTGGAAGTACTCGCTGCAGTCGCAATGCGCGGGCATGTTCCCCACGGAGCGCTGCACCCTCTCCAGGTAGGAGGCCTTGCATTGCACGATGCGAGTGAGTCCCTGCACCCAGAGCCAGACGGCGGCGCGGCGGGTGTGAGCGAGACGCGGCGCAGGTGGCGGGGGGACGGCCCCCCGCGGCCCCCCGCCTCACTTGTGCAGGCCGGCGCGCTTCGCCTCCAGCTCGTAGATGAGCAAGCGCCACATCTTCACCACGAACACTTCCGCTTCGTCGTCTAGGACCTGTGGAGAGGACAGTATGCTCAATCAAAATGCAAATCTCTGTTTGTTACGTCAAATAACAGCTTTCCACTAAAATGCAAGTATACCAGGCCCTAACAAAACTGATGAAAACCAATTATTTGTTAATATGTCTGTTTGCTTGAGTTAATCTCTGAAACGGCTGGACCGATTTCGACGGGACTTTAACTGGTCGATTATAAGTGATAGTGATAGTCCTTACCATCTGCACGTCATCCAGGATGCGGTGCGGCTGCGAGCCGGCCAGCACCTTGCTGCAGATGAAGTCCACCAGCGTGACCTCGGGCTCGCCGATGTACTCGATGATCTTCTTGTTGATCCACGGCCGGATTTTCTTCTCCATCAGGGTGCTGTCGATCTACGAACATAACACACACACCTCAACAACACGCTGCTTATTATTCTCTATCTTATCTATCTATTATCTCTTTGTGCGTAGACCTACGTTGTACCTACGGGTCTAATTTTACAGAATCGGGATACTGACACCCTCCCTGACTAGTGAGCACTAGTTAGGAAGGGCGTCGCATCCCTCGACTTACGGATCGCGACGACATACTGACACCCTCCCTGACTAGTGAGCACTAGTTAGGAAGGGCGTCGCATCCCTCGACTAACGGATCGCGACGACATACTGACATGACACCCTCCCTGACTAGTGAGCACTAGTTAGGAAGGGCGTCGCATCCCTCGACTAACGGATCGCGACGACATACTGACATGACACCCTCCCTGACTAGTGAGCACTAGTTAGGAAGGGCGTCGCATCCCTCGACTTACGGACCGCGACGACATACTGACATGACACCCTCCCTGACTAGTGAGCACTAGTTAGGAAGGGCGTCGCATTCCTCGACTTACGGACCGCGACGACATACTGACACCCTCCCTGACTAGTGAGCACTAGTTAGGAAGGGCGTCGCATCCCTCGACTTACGGATCGCGACGAATTGATTTGTAACGCTCAGCCTCCGTTAAGTATTAGATCTCGTTTGGTTGTGTACCTGTGTGGTATCCAGCTTGTAGTGGAACAGTTGTTCCTTGCTGGTGGGTATCTTGTCAATGAGACTTTTGATGTGTTTCCTCTTCTCCTCCGCGTTGCGGCTCTCCTTCTCCTTCTCCTTCTCCGCGCCCTCCTTCTCCTTCCGCGCCAGCGCCTTCTTGTTGCGATCTGAAGTGCAGAGGCAGACATACTTACTACAACTACTACAACAAATAATCATATTCACACGTGACCCGCCCCCGCCCTAGCTGTATAATAATAACAAAAACTAACTAAAACGTGTTATACCCAGGTTTAACTGGCAGATGGAGCGCAGGTACTGTTTTTAATTTGTTGATCTGTTATTACTTATTAATAAGTTTTTTTTGTTATTTTTCATAAATTAATTCATTTTATTTGATTTTAATACATATATACAGGGTGGAAAGAATCTATGGGCCCTGGAGGGGAACTACCTTAAATCCTTTAGCTAGCTCATTTAACTGAAAGGAACCATTCCTTTATTTTTAAAAAGAAACATAATTGCATTCAAAGATTTTCTAATAATTCCTTGTCTCACCTGGGAATCGAACCAACTAAAAGTTGTCTAATAAACATTGGACCTTTCACTAATCTGTTGTATAAGATACCCATGAATTCGAATATTTTTTACATGTTCTTCATTAACAATACCTCTAGTATTGTTCACTTCATTGTAACAAGTAAATGACACGTTATAATTTTCTTATCTCTAACATCCAAAGACATCGTATAATGAAGAGGCTTGCTAATGTTATTAATTGCTAATGCCGGGTACAGACCAAGCGAACACAGGCGAACGAAGGCTAACCAGCGAACGCGATTGAACCAGTGTGGACGTCATGGCGAAAGCAAGCGAGCCCAAATGAGGGCCGTTTCGTTCGCCTTCGGCTGTGCTCCGCCGACTGTTTCTCATGTGTTCGTTGGTGTGGATACAACAACGAAAGCGAGTGAACGTTCGTCATCGAGCGTCGAATCCCACTCGTTAGCCTTCGCTCGCTTTTGTTCGCTTGGTCTGTACCCGGCATAAGAAGGTACCTTGTTGCACACTTCGATAAGAAAATCGTTAAATGGTAATAATAAACCTATGCACAATAGGCGTTCTGACGAAATGTTTAAAAATGGAGTGTGTTTTTTATCAACTTGCGGCAACAAATTTTAATTTCGAACGATAACTTACCCAAAGGGTAAAACGGGACCCTATTACTAAAATTCCGCTGTCCGTCCGTCTGTTTGTCTATCCGTCTGTCACCGGGCTGTATCCATAACCGTGATAGTAAAACATCCATATATCCATCCAAACTTTCGCATTTATGATATTAGTGTGATAGTGTGACTTTTCACAGGTCAATATCTGTCTACTTAAAAACATGTTTCATGTTTTGTGTTTTTGTTTGTATTGATGATAAAATAAAATGAATATTAGTTTTCACATTTTTTTATTTCTAAAACATTATTTCTGTTTATTAGATAAATTTATTCCTGAACAATAATCCTACAGATTCGCATAATAAAATAGCGAGGGTTTGTTTTTTAGTTGGTTCGATTCCCAGGTGAGACAAGGAATTTTTCGAAAATCTTTGAATGCAATTATGTTTCTTTTTAAAAATAAAGGAATGTTTGCTTTCAGTTAAATGAGCTAGCTAAAGGATTTAAGGAAGTTCCAGGGCCCATAGATTCTTTCCACCCTGTATAAGAGCGAAATGACCTATCACAAGTGTTTCCATAACACTTAAAAGGTGATTTCATTTACTAATATGACTGTGTATCTTTTATTACTGAATAAAACATTATTATTATTATATATATATATTAGTATATGTATATTTATTTTAGAGTAATGTCCTTACATAGTGACACTGATGATGTTTTCCTCTCAATCTCAACACTTGACTCAAGTTCTGGTAGTGCAGACAGCTTTATGAGCATTCCTTCACTCTCCGGTTCGCTATCATTTCTCACTTTAGTGATATGGGAAAAAACTTCAACGTCATCCATATTAACGCCCAGAGCATTCCAGCACACTTCTCAGACATGTTAGCTTCTTTTGACAATAAAAACCTCCACGCTATTCTTGTTTCGGAATCCTGGCTTAAGCTTTCTCTCCCTTCTGCCTTTACTCTCTTCCTGGTTTCACTGTTATACGTAACGACCGCACGGGTAGTCGTGGGGGTGGTGTGGCCACCTTTCTGCGCTCACACATTGCTTTCTCAATTGTTAGCATGTCTGTACAACCTCCCCCCGCTAATGCTGGTGAGCATCTTTTCATTGAGATCTGCCTTTCTCACACTAAAATTCTTCTCGTCGTCTACGAAAAACTACTGGAAAATTTAATATCTCTTAGTAGACTTTAATAGACTTTAACACGACTTTAATAGACTTTAACACCTACCTCGTCAAACAAGACTCGCGTACATCCACCCTCAAATCTGTAGTTCAGTCCTGCAACTTGAATATTCTTCCTCTTAATACAACTCATCATCATCACTCTTCTAATCTCACCCCATCTCTTCTTGACTTAATCTTCACTTCATCCTTACAGCATGTTGCTAAATACAGCCAGTGCTCAGCTGATGCCTTCTCCTACCATGATCTTATCTTCCTCTCCTTTAAACTTCGCCCACCTAAACATAAACACAAAACTATTCTTCAGCGCAATTTTAGTGGTATGAATCTGGAAAAACTTAGATCGGATACATCAGAAGTCGATTGGTTTTCAGTGATGTCAGTTGATACGATTGATGATAAGCTGTCAGCCTTTAATTCCATTTCGACTAATTTATTTGACGTTCATGCACCAATCCGCTTGGTCATAATAAAGCAACTGCCGGCTCCGTGGATCACGGACGATATCAAGTCCCTCATGCACAAGAAGGCAGCTGCCAGAGCAAGATTCAAACGCTGTGCTAATGACATTAATAAGGAAAGGTATAATCTCGCCAGGAATCGCTGCAATAGGATGTGTAGGGATGCTCAACGCCGCTATATTCACTCGTCACTCTCAAATGCTGACCCAGCTAAAGCGTGGAAGTTTGGGAATTGGCAAGGCACGTCAAGAGGCGTGTATATCTAATATTAATTTTGATTCACTTAACGCTCACTTTTCTTCGACATCCAACATGGATATAAAAGTCAAAACTAGTACTCTCAACTACCTTTCATCCTGGCCTCTTCCTGACTATCCTTCGTTTAGCTTTAGTCCATTCGCCGCATGTGATGTTAAAAAGAGCATTTTGTACATCTCCTCTAGCGCAATAGGAGGTGACAATATCAGTCGTAACATGATCACTCCTATTATTGAGGAAATATTGCCTATGATAAGTGACCTCCTTAACTTTTCTATTATCTCTGAAACCGTTCCGACAGTGTGGAGGGAAGCTCATATTATTCATCTTCCCAAAAAACCCAAGCCTTCTGCACTTTCGGATTTCCGGCCCATAAGTATCCTTCCATTCCTTTCCAAGGTCCTTGAACGCCTTGCTCACGCTCAACTCAGTTCCTTTCTCTCTTCTCATAACCTCCTTAATCCTTTCCAGTCCGGTTTTCGTCCCGGTCACAGTACTGTTACTGTAATAACCTCACTGGTGCAGGGTAGGTTAAAGGTAACAAGTTGTCGTATCGATGTCTTGTTTATTAATGCCAATCCAAAAATGCATATGAAAATATAATGTTAACTCGCTAAGACCTACTTATTGAGCTGCGTAGCATTTCTTACCGTTGGTTGCGCAACGCATAATGGATAGGTATTACATTACTGCCCTTGTCACATAAACGTGTGCAGTGAAAACAGACAACGGACAATTCACTATCCTTACTCTACTTGACTTCAGCAATGCTTTCAACACTGTTGATTTCGATATCCTCATTGGACTAATGCGCTCTATTAACATATCTCCATCGGCGTTGGGCTGGTTTCGCAGTTATCTGCAAGGGCGCCGGCAGCGGATTCGTACTGACGACTTTTTTTCGTCTTGGTGCAACACCTCCGCTGGTGTCCTGCAAGGCGGTGATTTATCTCCACTTTTATTTGCATTGTTTATTAATTCGATCACTCTCAATTTGACTTCTTCCCACCATCTCTATGCAAACGATCTCCAAATTTACACCCAAATTTCTCTTCTTCATAACATTTTCTTCAATCCTTATGACTCCCTTTTATTTAAAGGAACGTTTTGAATTTCTCCACGATTCTCATCCTCATCCTTCCCGTGTCCTTCGGTCGTCAGAAAATCTTGTGTTAAATACATCTACCACCTCACCGAACTAGCTTCTATGACAAATCCTTTACCATCCAGGCCATAAGGTTGTGGAATGCACTATCAGTCTATTAGAAAAGTGCCTTGCCAGTATTTAAAGCTCGTGTCAAGGAGTTTTTCCTTTCAGAAAAGTGAATAATGGTGCTTTACTTTGACTATTTATTTATTCATTTAAGTAGTTAGTATATTAATATGTTATTTATTTAAGTATACTTTTAGTTATTTATTTATTTAAATTTTTTGGATCAGTCTTTATTATATTAATGTAGGTATCCATTGGTCTTTGTAGTGTTTGTATTTTAGATTATCTTTGGTGCACCCCCTGCCTTTCTTAAATTCACAATTCTTTCCATCCAAAGGTTGCCAAGAGCTTCTTAGCGATAAGGCCGCCCATTGTACTTATCTTATGTAATGTCTCTATGTCATGTTATTTTATGGTGTACAATAAAGCATTTTTGTATTGTATTGTAATAATAATAAATTTATTTAAAGAAACTCACGTAAAAAGACAAGACATATATGCACTAAAAAAAAATATAGCAAACTATAACATTTTGCCTGAACTAGGTAATCCTGTGTTTCAGGCGATGAATGTTTACACGTACCTTTCTCCTCTGCCCTCGGCGCCGGGTCTGCGTCATCGTCTCGTGTGAAGGCCGCGTGCGCGCGCTGAACCCGCCCTAGCTGTATGTATGTATGCATGTACGTACCTTTCTCCTCTGCCCTCGGCGCCGGCTCTGCGTCATCGTCGTGTGTGAAGGCCGCGTGCGCGCGCCGCACCCGCCCCGCACCGCCCCCCGCCCCTGCGCTCACTGTCATGCTCACGTTACCTGGAATACAGAGATAGCATAGAATAGCTGATGAGCAAGAGTACACTGAACACCAAGGGGAGAAAGTAACTGAATACTAAAGAGGATGCTATTTGCCATAAAATTCAAAAAATTCAAAATTCAATAACTTTATTTCTTAAGGCTTACAAAATAAGCACTTAGACAAGTCAAATTTTATACATAAACACAGCTTAATAAATAGTAATTATTATCAAATAAGAAACAAAATGTTATTGATTTTGTTCGCTTAAATTTTTTGTCCACTAGTGGAAGAAGCGAAAAATAAACCACTAGTAAGTGTATAATGCTTAAAATTTAATACAATGTTATTCGCCTATCTAAGTCTAAACATAATGGGATTTAGATACAGGTCAACATTTATATAAAACTAAGCTTAAGATTGTTCTCCTATAATACCATTGTCGGTGCGGAACTGGGCGACATCTGGCCAAGCATTAACATCATTGATATAATCATCTACGGAGTAAAAGGCTTTCTTGACAAGATTTAGTTTTATGTACTGTTTAAATTTACGAATAGGGAGCTCAGTTGCTTCAGATGGAAGCTTATTATAGAAGCGTACGCAATTTCCCATAAATGATTTGCTTACCTTTCGTAATCTATATGATGGAATGTGTAGTTTGTTCTTGTTTCTTGTATTTCTGTTGTACATCACATTTTTTCAAAAAGCTATCTTTATTTTTGTGCGTATACATTAGATTTTCATAGGCGTATTGCGATATTACTGTCAAAATATTTATGTCTTTAAATAGATCCCTCAAAGAATCGCGTGGCTTTAATTTATAAATTGCACGTACAGCCCTTTTTTGGAGAACAAAGATAGTCTGGATGTCGGCTGCCCGTCCCCAAAGCAAGATACCGTAAGACATTATACTATGGAAGTAACTGAAATAAACTAACCTAGCCGTATCTACATCGGTAATATATCTAATTGTTCGAACCGCATAGGCTGCTGAACTAAGTCTGCCTGCGAGAGCATCAATTTGCGGTCCCCATTGAAGAGACGAATCAATATGTAACCCTAGGAAAACAGTTGAGTCTACAAGGTCAACTATCTCACTCTTTAGCATTATCTTAGTTGGGAGTTCTCTTACATTTGGTAACATGAATTTTATACATTTGGTTTTTTTTAATTGAGTAAGGGGTTATTGGCGGTGAACCAATCTACTATTTGTGAAAGCGAATTATTTACATCGTCATAATTATATTTATTTCTGTCAACTTTAAAAATCAATGAAGTATCATCAGCAAATAAGACTATGTCACAGAGATCTTTTGCTAAAAAAGGGAGATCATTTACATATACTAAAAATAAAAAGGGTCCTAATATTGATCCTTGTGGGACGCCTAATTCAATTTTTGACCCACTAGATCTTTCTTTACCAATATCTACTTTTTGGACTCTATCAGATAAGTAGGATTGCATAAGGTCCAGTGCCTTGCTGCCAATTCCATAGTGTTTTAATTTCCTAATGAGTGTATCATGATCTACACAATCAAAAGCCTTGGAAAGGTCACAAAAAATACCAATAGCGTTTTTCGCTTTCTCCCAGGCATCCAATATATGCCTTAATAAAACTGTACCAGCATCAGTTGTTGATCTACCCTTGGTGAAGCCAAATTGATTTTCATGAAGTAGACTATTAAGGTTAAAATAAGAGGACAACTGAGTGAGAATAATTTTTTCAAAAATTTTACTTATTGCAGGGAGTATTGAAATTGGCCTGTAGTTGGCTGGATCAGTGTGACTGCGGCGACGTGACCAGACTTATAAAGAGGTACCAGTTTACTGTATTTCATGAGATCAGGAAAAATTCCTACATCGACACAACTATTGAAAATATAGGCCAAACAAGGAGCAATTTCCTTAATAATAGAGCTCAGTACTTTAGTTGAAATACCCCAAAGATCCTCAGTGTTTTTGATGTTAATCGACTTAAATGTTTTCACTATACAGTGTGTTAGTGTAAACAGTCTTATCCTTGAAACCAGAGGTTCAGAATCATGAGCAGAGTCCAAAACCGATGAAAAAACTAAAGTTTTTTTTTCACATAATTTTGAAAAAAAAATCCTCATACATCATAAAAGCATTTCACCCTACACCGTCGGCGCGCACTCGTCGTCAGTCACAGCCCGCCTGCTAGGTAGTGAGCACGTCGCGACGTTCCGTGCTAATTTGTGATGTGCCGATTTGTTCGCGTATTGTGTTAAGTTTCTCTACTTACGTGACGATGTCGTTCACATCAATGAACAGTGGACTGAAATGGTGCGACTTTATGCCATCGCTGGTGACAACATTAACTTGGCTCGTACGATGTACGCAGAGCGGTTCCCAGAACAACGTGTGCCAAGCCGGGAAACGATCCTAGCGGCTACACAAAGGCTACGTGCCTACGGCCAGTTCACCGAGGCTTGCGTAACTGTAAATGGAGCCCATTTTGAAAACATTTTATGCCTAATGTGAGTAAATCAAACTGTAAATTTTCATTGAATTGTAGGTACATAAACTTGATTGATGATGATCTTTTAAAAAACGCCAAAATTACCTACCTACTTTAGCCTACTTACTGGCAAATGTGTTAGAGTAGCTATTTTTGCCTGTCCTAAGCCAGGAAAAGTATGAAGGGAAAGTTCCATCACAAGTTGTAGGTACCTACGATTCGAGTGGTTTCGATACCTACACCACCGGCCGGCTACAGGCGAGAGCGGGCGGCGCGCGACGCGGCGTGATAAGGTCACTAGGGTGTCCATGAAATCACGTAGGATAGCAGAGAAATGAATTATGAAATTCCATCGAAACTAATTGACTTTTATTTTTAATAATAACTTGTATCGTCTTATTTTAGGGGTGTACATACGTGGTTTCAAGGATAAGACTGTTTACACTAACACCCTGTATAATTATCATTTACATGGCTAAAGATAAAGACCTCGTTACATTTTTCAACAGATGATTCTAATAATTTAACCGCCATTGAAGGTGAGGAGTTTAGAGACCGGGTAACAACTTTAGGAATATCGGAAAAGAATGCATCAAAAGCATCGGCAATAACTTTATCATTTATTAGAATTGAATTATTAATTTTTAACCTTATTTCTCTACTACGTGGCTTTGATTTACCAGTTTCGTTATTTATTAGTCTCCATGTTGCTTTTATTTTATTAGATGCGTTTACTATTTTTTTTCTCAAGAACAGGCATTTCGCAGTGTTACAGACTTTCTTAAATGTTTTTGAGTAGTTTGTTACATATAAAAGAAACGCAGGATCATGTAACATAGCTTCTTTAGCACCATAAAGATCGTATAGTCTATTCCTACTTCTATAAATGCCGGGAGTAGCCCGATCAGTGAATCCGACCTTGTCTCTAACTATGCAAGTTTTAAGTTTGAATACTTCACTGTGTTCTTTGTTTATATTTCGGCTTTCTGTGATAGGCCTGTAGGTATATTTCTCAACTTTATTTTTATCGTTCAAGTTATAACTAAAATTAACACTCTGACCATAATGGTCTGATTTGAAATGCTTAATTACTGCTTTGTTGATTGGAGATTGATTGCAGTAAATATTATCTAAACAAGTGGCAGATGTTGGGGTTACCCTAGTAGGGTCATTAAAAAGATGTTCTAAACTAAAGCATTTGAATAAATAAAGCAATCTATCGGCAAGAGGATTCGCTAAAATATCTATATTAAAATCGCCACAAATAATGAGATCTTTCCTACATGTAAATACCTTCAACAAAACTTCTTCCAGAGTACATTCAAAAGCTTCCTGATTTGCGTCGGGGGGGCGGTAAAAAAACAAAACTACAAAACGGCCCTCGATTCAAAGTTTGTTTTTGCATGAGCAAAACGCTTACAATGGTCGCGAAACTACCTTAAACTTTAAGTTGGTTGAAGAACCTAGAAAGTAAACTCCCATTTTTTATTACGCGCGTGACGTAACACTTTTAAAGTCACAGGTAGATGGGGCGCCGGGCTGCGCGCGGGCTGCACGTTCTTGAAGCTGATTGAAATATAGAAGTACATAGGTAGGTAGGTTTGTATTAGAGACAGTCGTACCGGTGTGCGTGTCCGCTGGATGCGGCGCCGGGCTGCGCGCGGGCTGCACGTTCTTGAAGCTGATTGAAATATAGAAGTACATAGGTAGGTAGGTTTGTATTAGAGACAGTCGTACCGGTGTGCGTGTCCGCTGGATGCGGCGCCGGGCTGCGCGCGGGCTGCACGTTCTTGAAGCTGATTGAAATATAGAAGTACATAGGTAGTTAGGTGTTGTGGACTGTAAGCTTCTTGAATTTTTCCAGTAAAACACTTTTGTTCTTGTTTCCAGCTTTATTTACTTCTTCAGGTTTTCTTGATCGCGTCCGAGTATAAACTGAATTTATTCTTGCTAGCGTGCCTATTTATACAAAAAACCTCCCCTACATTTTCCAAAATTAGAATGAGAAAAAACAATAGACGATCAAATGGTTCGTTCGTTCGCAGGTATTTGAATTTTTGTATGTGCTTGCAGCCAGCATCCATGTTGAGGTATTTCAACCTCCTTTGACGTTTCAAACCTAGACTACACTATTCTAAGAAGGATCTTCTTCAACCTATCCTACGAAGGCTCGTCGTGTCCAGAACATCCTCCCCCCGGCGTAGCTCGCGCAGCCTCCTTTTTCACCAACACGACGAGTTTGCTGGTCGGCCGCTTGAAGACGCCAGTCTTCGTCCGGACATCCGCCACCCGACGCCTCCATCAGGTCCCTTGTAGGTGCGCTCGACGACTCCCATTGGCCACACATTTCGGGGTAGAGTGTGATCTACGACCACAACGATGTCTCCTTCTTGAAGTGGTCGTCTGTTGCTCGTAGGCTCGCCGCGAGGTACCAATGTCGGAAGGTACTCTGGAAGCCAGCGCCGCCAAAAGTGGTCAGCAAGCGCTTGGCTCATTCTCCATGTTCGTCGATCTGCCTCGCTGCTGGACCAGTGGTAGATAGACCGTTGGATGACCCTAGCAAAAAATGGTTCGGAGTTAGCGCCTCGGGTTCTTCGGGGTTCACGCTAACGTGCGTAAGTGGCCTCGCGTTGATGGAGAATTCCGCTTCTGTCAGGAGGGTGATCAATACTTCTTCGGGTGGTTCCTTCTCGTTCAAGGTGGCGGCTAATGCGACTTTGACTGATCGCACCAGTCGCTCCCAGGCTCCCCCCTGGTTCGGTGCGCCAGGAGGTATAAAGCGCCATTCCATTCGATGCAGTTGTCCTTCATCTCGAAGAACTGGTGCCCATTCCACGTAGGCAGCCCGCAGTTCTTTATCTGCACCTCGAAAGTTCGTTGCGTTGTCGGACATCATGATACGGGGCCAGCCTCGTCGCGCAGCCATTCTTCTCAATGCCATGATTGCAGAGTTGACGGAAAGTGTAGTAACGACCTCTATGTGTACGGCGCGTGTAGTGAGGCACGTATAGAGGGCGCCCCATCTCTTCTCCCGGCGTCGTCCAATCTTTACTATCATGGGCCCAAAATAGTCAGTTCCGCAGTGGCTGAAAGGGCGCAGGAACGGCGTGAGGCGGGCTCTCGGCAAGTCTCCCGTAGCTGGTGGTAGAGGCTTCATCTTCCGTACTTGGCAGAGTCTGCATTCCTTCTCGATGCCACGTACTGTCGGTCGTAGATGAATCACCCAATATTTCTGTCTGAGGTCGTTAGTCACGCGCTCCCTGTTAGCGTGACCAGCTGCGCAGTGTTCTCGCAAGACGATAAGTCTTGTGATGCGGTGACGACCGTCGAGTATTATGGGCCGATTCATCTCAATCGGTGCGTCGGAAGCTCCAATGCGACCTCGTACTCGTAGAATGCTATCTTCTAAAATCGGGTCCAACCGGAACAGGCGACTCGATTTCGTGATTGGACGAGACGTTTTCATTCGCTGCAGCTCGTCTGAGAAGCTCTCCTTTTGTGCGTGGCGAATAAGCGCACGTTCCGCATCTTCGATGTGCCGGTTTTCCATGTTCGTGGCTTGTCGTCGACATCTCTCGATGAAGAAGAGTACTCGTGCTGTAGCTCTGACTAGTGTCTCGTACTTAGAGAAGTGTGATGGATCTGGCAGCCATCCATCCGTCTTGTCTTCTTCCACTCGCGTGTGCAGAACTTCCTCCTCGTGGTTGCAGTCAGACGTCTCCTTCGGCCACTGATGCTCTGGGCGGCGAAGGAAGTCTGGCCCTCGGAACCATCGATCTTCTGCCATTATGCGTGTGTTCGTCAGCCTGGTCGCGTCGTCTGCCGTATTCTCGCTGGTCGGTATCCACTTCCAATCTTCTTTCTGGGTAAGTTCAGATAGCTCCCCCAGACGATGCGCGACGTAGGGCGTATATCTTCTTGCATTGTTTCGTATCCAATGTATAACTGTCATTGAGTCACTCCAGTAGATCGTTCTCTTGACTTCGACTCGATGTTCATGTCTGATGGCGTAGGCCAACTTTGCTCCGATGACCGCCGCTTGTAGTTCCAAGCGGGGAATGGTTTGCGTTCGCTTTGGAGCAACCTTGGACTTAGCAGCGACGAGGCAAACACTGAAGCTTCCATCTGGTCTCGTGCTTCGCCAGTATGCCACGGTCGAGTAGGCTTGTTCGCTGGCATCACATAGTACATGTAGCTCGAGGTCAGTGTTGTCTTGAATCTCGTAGTGTCGCTCCAGCCGAAGGCAAGACAGGTCGTTCAGTTGTTCCAACCACGTGGCGAACAGCTCATTTTCTTCTTCCGGAATCGGTTCATCCCATGACATCTTGATGCGCCATAGCTTCTGAAGCACAATTTTTGCTCGTATCGTATAGTGACTCAGCAGTCCGAGCGGATCGTAGATGGACATCACCGCGCTGAGTGCCTCTCTCTTCGTTGGCGCGCGGACTCGTGCACGTACTTCTGCGGGAACTCTATTCATGGAGGTGTTGAATCCAAGTTCATCTTGTTCGGCGTTCCAGTAGAGTCCAAGGATCTTGTTCTCTGACCCCCTTTCGTCAAATTGCATCGGTGTTGTAGCTCGTAGTTCAGCCGGCACGTCTTCCAGTACGCTATTCTTGTTGCTGTTCCATGCTCGCAATGTGAATCCAGCAACCGCGTGCACTGTGCGCAGTTCCGTCACGGCTCGATGGGCTTCCACGTCGTCATCGTAGCTCACTACCAAATCGTCCATGTAGTGGCTTCTGGTGATGGCTTCGCAGGCGAGAGGGTGAGTTTGAGCGTATACCCTCGCATTGTAGTTTCGCACGAAATGCGCCATGAATGGAGAACTCGCAGCGCCGAATATCATGCTTGTCATCTTGAATCGTTGAGGCGTCTTCTTTCTCTCGTTGCCTCTCCACAAGAATTGTTGTGCTGGCTGGTCCTCTTGACGAATCTTAATCTGTAGAAACATCTCCTGTATGTCTGCCGTAATCGCGACTCGCTTCTCTCTGAATCTGAACAGGATGCCTGGTAGGGACATCAAGAGGTCGGGTCCTTCCAGCAGGTGGTCGTTCAGGCTGACTCCATTGCTCTTTGCTGCTGCATCGAAGACAAGCCTTATCTTCCCGGGCTTGTTGGGGTTGCGTACTGCGAAGTGAGGCAAGTACCAGCAGACGGTGCTAGACTCCTCCGATCCATCGCATGGTTCAGCGTACCGCTTCTGCAGTAAGTTCTCAATTTGCTTCGTATATTCTTCGGCGAAGACTGGGTCAGCATCCATCTTCTTCTCAATGCTTTGAAGACGACGAAGTGCCATGTTGTAGCTCTGAGGTAGTTTCGTGTCTTCTTTCTTCCATGGTAGACCAACTTCATATCTTTGGTCAATCTTCTTGATTGTCTGTTCGACGATATTTGTAGCCCGGAGATCTTCTTCACTCGTACGTGGCTTCTGGTTGATGCCAATCGCTTCAATGCTAAAATGCTTCTCTATTAGCTCATGCAGCTCTTGGTTCTGCTTCTCAATGGCTTCAGGTGTGTAGATGTGTAGAACGCTGTCTTGGTTCGCGATGATGCTGCGTGGTATGGTTCCGTGGATGACCCATCCCAGCTGTGTTCTCGATGCAGCTGGTTGGTTCGCTCTTCCGACTCGTAGCTCCTGTGAGACTATGTACTCCCAGTGGTCAGCTCCAATCAGGATCCCAGGTTGTGATGACTCGTAGCAGACTTCATCTTGTTGTAAGTCCCTCAGATGGTCGTGATCCAACAGTGTTGCGGGAATCGATTGTTGCAGCAGCTTCATGTTCTTGATGGTGCGTGCCCGAAGTGGATGTAGCTTGCTATCCTTGCCCTTCAGTTGTACGGTGACAAGTTGGCTTTCTTCCTCCCTTTGCGTAGTGCTGACTCCACGCATTCGTAGTGGCAGTGAAGGTCCTTTTGCTCCGATAGTACGCGCCAACTTCTCATCAATAAGAGTGACTGTGGACCCTTCATCCAAGAGAGCGAGCGTATCGATCTCCCCCCGTGGACCGACGACGGTGACTGGACACATCTTCAGCAAAACTGCCATGTCATTCGAGGCAGCGGTGGTCACTGTCATGACTGCTTCGGTTGGGCTTGAACTGTCTTTTCTTTCTTGATGTAGAGTCTGAAGGTGTGGACGTGAACATTGGTTGACTCCACATGATGTCGCCTTGCAGTTGGTGCGTCGATGCTTATTCACTATACATTTGAAGCACAGCTTGTTCTTCTTCACGTGTTCCCATCGCTCGTCAGTTGTCATTGCCTTATATTTGGGGCAATCTGTCAACTTGTGTTCCTTCTCGCAGCATGAACACTTCTCTTCAGCTTCAGCGAGTTCTTCAGTAGTGTTGTACACGGCGTTCGTCTTCTTCTTGAATGCTGTGTTCGGTTTCGGCAGGTTTTCCTTCTTGCTGGTCGGTGGTGCATAGCTGAACCGCAGGGCTCGGTCCGCTTCGCGCATAAGGAAGCGTGATAGCATAATGATCTCGGGCTCGATCATTCCCTCTTGTTCGGTTGCGTAGTCACACCAGCGTGAGCGAATGTGGGGGCTCAGCTTCTCCAGTGTTTCTCTGGTCAGCGTCGGATTGTACAGGTAGCCTCTGTTCCCGATGTTGCTCAACACGCAGACCACGTTCTGAAGCTTGACGGCGAATGAGTTCAGTTCTATTGCAGATGGTCCGGGTTTCGGTAGTCTTCGAAGGTCGTCAATGGCCCGGTCGATGATGATTTCTGGTCTTCCGAAGCATTGTTCCAGGGTCTTCATGATGATTTCTGGATTGCTTGCGGTGTACAGGAGTGAAGCAACTAGCTCTCTTGCTTCCCCTTTAAGGCTGCTTCTCAGCCTTTGGATGTTCTCAGCCGGTGTCAGCTTGTATGTTCTCGTTGAGTCGTTAAAGGCAGCTTTGAAGGGCAACCACTCATTCGGTGAACCGGAAAACGCGTGCAGGTCTGGGCACTTCATCCTCGGTCTTGCTAGCTTCTCTATTGCATCAGCTAATGCATCGACGTTGGCAGTACTCTTAGTCTTGACCGGCGTAGTCGATATGTTCCTGACGTTGAATCGGATGTTCTTCTCAGTTCTTGGAATAGTGTCACTTTTCTCCCCTTCAGTTGTCTGCAGCCACTGCTCGACTCTCTCACTGTGTTCCGGTAGTTCGTCTTCATGTATACTCCTTTCCTCGTCTTCCAATGCTGCTAGGTTAGCAGCCAATCTCTTCTTGACGAGATCTGCTTCTATTTGGAGTTCTTTACGCCTAAGTTCGGCCAGTTTCTCTTCCGCCTCCAGTTCCGCCGCCCGCGCCCTGGCCGCTATGCTCCCGTTCGATCGTAGAGAGCGCGCAGTTCGGGCGGGAGATTGTTCTTCCCTATGGCGTTCCGTACTCGTTCCGGCGCGGGTGAAGTCGGGTGCGAACCCTATGGCTGGGTCGCGATGTCTGGCTACTTGATGCGTAGCGGGTGTCGCCGGAGCTTCTTGCGACAGCCTTCGTCTTCGTACGTTCGCGATGGCTTCCAGTTCGGCGGCTTGCCGTACAGCCTCTTCCTCAGTTTCACGTCGTTCGGACGTATCCACTTGGCTTCTGGTTACAACCATACTGCGCGAGCGCTTGATTCTTCGTTCTCCAATCCGGTGGGTGCAGGATCTCTTCACTCCGATCCGATGGGTGCAGGATCTCTTCGCTCCAATCCGGCTCGAAGGACCAGGAACTGTTGTGGACTGTAAGCTTCTTGAATTTTTCCAGTAAAACACTTTTGTTCTTGTTTCCAGCTTTATTTACTTCTTCAGGTTTTCTTGATCGCGTCCGAGTATAAACTGAATTTATTCTTGCTAGCGTGCCTATTTATACAAAAAACCTCCCCTACATTTTCCAAAATTAGAATGAGAAAAAACAATAGACGATCAAATGGTTCGTTCGTTCGCAGGTATTTGAATTTTTGTATGTGCTTGCAGCCAGCATCCATGTTGAGGTATTTCAACCTCCTTTGACGTTTCAAACCTAGACTACACTATTCTAAGAAGGATCTTCTTCAACCTATCCTACGAAGGCTCGTCGTGTCCAGAACATTAGGTTTGTATTAGAGACAGTCGTACCGGTGTGCGTGTCCGCTGGATGCGGCGTCGGGCTGCGCGCGGGCTGCACGTTCTTGAAGCTGATTGAGATATAGAAGTACATAGGTAGGTAGGTCTGTATTAGAGACAGTCGTACCGGTGTGTGTCCGCTGGATGCGGCGCCGGGCTGCGCGCGGGCTGCACGTTCTTGAAACTGATTGAGATATAGAAGTACATAGGTAGGTAGGTCTGTATTAGAGACAGTCGTACCGGTGTGCGTGTCCGCTGGATGCGGCGCCGGGCTGCGCGCGGGCTGCACGTTCTTGAAGCTGATTGAGATAGGGGAGCTGCCGCCAGACGCGCCGCTCTGAAAATAACATAAAACCTGTTAGAGGTCACTCACAAATGTTAACACCAACACAAATACTCGGATCTTTAGGCACGTGATGTGAGTTAGAGTAAGACAGGTAGAGATGCTGTTTGAGGTTCGCTTTGAGCGCATCATGATAAAGTGGATTTAAACAAAATCTTCTAATTAATTCCGAATTCATTTATAAAATGATGTGAGGTGGCGGCGGAGGGGGGACGCGGGGGCGTGGTGCCTCCGTCCAAGCTCAGGACCAGTACTGACATGTCTTCGCTTATGCGTGTGTTCTCTGTCCGCGTCGCGCGGCGAGCGCGGCGAGCGCGGCGTGGTGGCGGGCGTGGACGCGGCGGAGGGGGGACGCGGGGGTGTGGTGCCTCCGTCCAAGCTCAGGACCAGTACTTACATGTCTCCGCTTATGCGTGTGTTCTCTGTCCGCGTCGCGCGGCGAGCGCGGCGTGGCGGCGGGTGTGGACGCGGCGGAGGGGGGACGCGGGGGCGTGGTGCCTCCGTCCGAGCTCTGGAACAGTACAAGTTGACTTTACAATAATGTGCCCATGGGTTTTATGCACTGTACACACCAAAACCGGGGTAAATTGACACTGTCGGCTGCCTACAATATTCATACACGCCACACCGACCCGCCAGGTTGTGTTGCCGACTTTGGGGCTTTACTCCATGGCATTTTCAGATCTACGCGGTATTCGCTTCCCAGAGCGGTACCAAGTTTCGCTCTGTTTCGCAGGGTGTTTTAATAAACAGGAGGATTGTTAGGTACCGCCCCATTTGGCTTCTGTGCATGCATAGATCTGAGCAGACCTTCATATCAAACTAGTTAACAACCAGATGTTGTACTGTACTGTGTACGGTGCGCTGAGATACGTACGTCGTTGTTCTCTGTAGCGTGGTGGTGCAGCGGGCGGTGGTGCCGGTGGTGGCGGTGGTGGTGCGGGGGGGCAAGGGGTGCGGGGGGGGCGCCGCCCTCCAGCGGGGGGGTGCTCGATCCCACCGGCGACCCCGCCGATGCTGCGCCGCCGCTACAGGACAAACAAACATTATTTTATCACACTAGTTTTCCGTTCCCAACATTGTTTCCATGGTATCTGTCCAACTTTTGTCCCGCAGTGGGAGTCGGACCCGCAACCTCCGGCGTCGCAGGCGGACCTCCATATGCTGCGCCACTTAGGGCAAGAAAGCAAGTCATAGCATGTCTTAATGTCGTACCTGTCGTCCGAGTCGATGGGCTCCGCTTCGGTAGGCAGCTGTCGCTCGGCGTGCGCGCGCAGGTAACGCTCCCGCTCGCGCGCCAAACGCTCGCGCGCCTGATCAACAAATAAACAATGCAATAAATAAGGATTTCAGTTCACTTAAAACTCTAAAAATTCTTTACTGTTCACTGGTCCGTATTCACCTCGAATATGCCTCGCAGGTATGGAATCCCCAGTATAATAAATATATATCTTTGCTTGAAACACCTCGCAAAAATTTCTTAAATTTATTAATTACAAACATAAGATCATGAACCCCGACTACATAAATAGCTGCAATCACCATCACTTGCTACCGCTTGAGTTGAGAAGAGAAGCCGCGGACCTGTCACTATTACAGGACCCCTCCACACTCCTATCAGGAATAGGACTAACCGTTCCGTCCAACCGAGCTTCTCGACGTAACCACCTTAAATTATATGTCCCGAACTGCGCCACAAATTACCGGAAAAACACATATCTTCAGTGGACCATGCAAACTTTCAACACCAAATACTCCAAGAGTGTTGATCTCTTTAACATGAGGCGAAATGCTTTTAAGAGGTTAATTAATAATAATTTCTTCGAATGACATATAGGTACATACATTATACAATGTGTATTTTCGAACCTCGATCAAACGAAATGTGCGGATACACGACATAAATTTATCGATAAATATCGGATAAAAAAAATTATATGTTTTATTTTAAAAAAAAGCCGATTTAATACAAAATTTAATGGAAACTACTTCATCTGGTTTTTTCTTCGTTTCTGTTTGAGTAAACGGTGTATTTTATTCAAAGTACCTTGTCTCATTTGAAAGCTAAATAGTTTACCTAGCTAAGAAAATTAAAAAAAAATACAATTTCGGTACATAAGCCTAGTAAAAATATTTGTTTTTGATGATCAGATGTAGTTTTCATTAAAAAAAAATTATCCGGTTTTTTTTTATAATCAACATTTTTTTTATCCGATATTTATCGATAATTTATGTCGTGTATCCGCACATTTCGTTTGATCAAGATTCGAAAATACACATTGTATAATAAGTATAAAGTAATTATATCACCCTAGTTCCCCGCCTTGTAGTTACCAATCTGCATGATTTGGTACTGACATCAGGCAAACCAGATTCATCTTGTAATAGGAAGGTAATTTACTTTCTTTTTAATGTATTTTTGTTTTTTTAAAGAATAAGTACTTTAAGTAGGCATGCTCTGTTTATAACTTTATCACCAAATTGTATTTGTATTCATTACACCTAATTGTTTTTTTCTTCTTCTAGTATTAATTATTACTAGTAGTAGTTCAGTTATTTTATACAAACTATAAGTGGCTACTGTTGTTAACTGTTGTTAGCTTCATTTGCTCTAGCCTATGAATCTATTGTTACCTAAACATAAGCTTTTTGTTTCCCAAATAAATAAAAAAAAAAAAAATTATGTAGCAAGATAAGCAATCCTAGTACATGGATCATCAGACATCAAAATAAAAAGAAACTGTGCGTATTCCTGGTCTCTTAGGCCCGTATTATAAAAGCTTCCTCAGTTATCAATCGATGCTTGAGTAACGCTTTTCTATGGCATAAACGTCACTCAAGCATAGATCGGTGACTGAGCGAGCTTTCATAATACGGGCCTTAGACTAAATATCAGAAGAGAGGAATGCTTGGCGTATCTTCCAAAACCTCGTATAGCTCTGGTCGCCACACAATGATAAGCTTTCGAAAGCATCTACATAATATGCAGATAAATATGTCATCTTACAGTGTGGATACATCATTCCTACTTCCTCAGTAGTATGTCTCATGGTACTGCTGTGGGGGAACGCTTTAAACTGAAGATACAGTTCCGAAGTCAGTGACAGTCGCGACGGCATGCAGCACGTCGCTGCATGCGTGATAATGTATGACGTGTTCGACAACAGCGGTCGCGATTGGGACGCTCGGGTGCCGGCGACTCAACCGCGCTGCGGTCGCTCGGGCGTACCTCCTTCCTTGCGTCCTCCCGCTGCCGCGCGCGCAGCTGCTCGCGCTCGCGCTGCTGATGCGCCTGCAAACTGACGTCGATCAGGAGGCGCGGCTTGTACTGCTCCTCGCGCTCCAGGCGAGCCTGTAACAAACATATTAAGGGTCACTTCACTACGTGGTCGCGCAGTGCGCGCAGCTCGTCCTGACTCACTATAGCCTACCTGCTCATAGTCCTGCGCCGCGGCCGGGTCGTCGGGCGCGCGGCCCCGGTACACATGGTCGCGCAGTGCGCGCAGCTCGTCCTGCTCGCGCGCTCGCTCGCGCGCATCGCTCGACGCCTCGCGCACGCGCGCGCCCAGGCGACGCTGCAGCTCCTTGCCTCTGAAACAGACAAATTAAAAGTTAGAGTAAACAAAGTGTTTAAGCCTTTTTGATATAAAACTATTTTTGTACCGATGTGAATAATGTTTTATGATCAATTTTTTTGTAAGGAATTTATCTCGGAAGACTTTATTTTTATATACTTATATGATAGCTGAATCATGCAGTGTAGTCAAGGCTATGTTGGATGTCAAAAATGATACCTTGAACGGTCTAAAGAATTTGGGAATTGATGTGAGTAACTGGGACTGGATTCTAATTCTAATTCGAAGTGGGGGAACTGGGATCTGCACTGACAACTCGCATGGGAGTGTATTGTGCATCGTCCCCCTGCCTAACTAGGCCCTAACCAGCCCAGCTCCTTGAAGTACCGGAGCAGGACTTTTGGTGATTGACAGCTTCGTTTCAGCTTTTCTGTGGATGTGGACAGGTTTGCTGCCCCTATTAGGCTTTTCAGTCCTGTTTTCCGCCTGGCTTCCTCTGTGGCCGTGCAGTGAACCACAACATGTTCCACAGTCTCTTCTTCCTGGAGGCAGCCACGGCACAGGCTGCTGTCTGTGGCTCCCGTCTTGAAAAGGTGATGGTTCAGCTCACAGTGGCCTGTGATGATGCCCACCATTGTTCGTAGGTCCTCACGGCTCATCTTGAGCATCGTGTTTGTTGTTTTCCTATCTTTGCAAGGGAATATTGATTTAGTGTGTTTGCAGTCTGTTCGACGCTCCCACAGTTTCTGGTGTTCTTTTTCCGAGTTTTGTTTTAGTCTGTTTTTGACTTCGGCTGTGGGCGGTTTAGAGAGACTGATGTCATGTTTTGTTGGGGTCTGTCTCGCTCCTTCCTTTGCTAGTCTGTCTGCATTTAAATTGCCTGGGCAGGACCGGCTCTCTGTCCACTCTACGCTGACTTTGCTGTGTTCAGAAAGTTTTTGTAGAGCGTTGTGACAGTCTGCAATTGATTTTGATCTTGTTTCTGTCCTTTTGAGTGCGTTTATTAGAGCAGCGCTGTCAGTTTTGATGACCAGCTGTATCCGACAGGTTGGCTCTTGGATATTTTTGTCCAGAAGCATCTGATTTGCCGCCATTTGGAGTCCCATTGTTTCCGCCTGAAAGGCCGTGGTGGCTGAGTTTAGTGGTTGGGCTATTGCGAGTCCTGTTTCGGAACAACAGTAGCCGCAGCCAGCTCCTGTTTTGTTCTTGGCACCATCAGTATAGATGTGATATGTAGTAACGTCATGGGAAGTGATCGCTACTGCTTCCTCTTCATGCGTTAGTTCGTAGGTCTTGCCGGTTAAGTAGGTAGACGCTATTCTGTCAGTGCCATTCGCCGCCTCCGGAAACGCAGCAATTGCTTTACTCAATATTCTGCAGTGGGTTGTTAGGCCTGAATCGCCTTTCCACTGGTTTGTTGATTTTATTCTTAGAGACGCTGCCATTGCTTCTTGCTGTATGTGAACGTGCAAGGGCGTTAGTCCTAGAACTATGTCCAGTGCTGCAGATGGGGTTGATTTCCTGCATCCGCAGATGAGTGAGCAGGCCAGTCTTTGAACTTGCTGTAGTTTGTTAATGGTGGTGACTAAGGTTGTTTTAGGCCACCATACTATTGCGCCGTAGGTTAGCACAGGGCGGACCATGACCGTGTACAGCCACAGACACAGCTTGGGTTTGAGGCCCCAGTCCTTTCCCACCGCTCGCGTACACTGCCATAAGATGTTTGTGGCTTTGGTTATAGTGTGGTCTAGTTGTTTGCCCCACAGTAGTTTGCTGTCTAGCCATATGCCGAGGTATTTAACCTCCTTGCTTAGTGTCAGTGTTGTACCTAGTAGTGAGGGTAGGTCAAGTTTTGGTAGTTTAGTTTTCCTAGTAAAGAGTAATAGTTCTGTTTTGTTCGGGTTTACTGACAGACTGTGTTTGGTGCACCATGTTTCCACAATCCGTAGTGCCTTCTGCATCTTTTCGCACAGAGTTGTTTCGAAAAGCCCCGATATCATGATTGCCAGGTCGTCTGGGACTGGATTGTGGTCTACATAGTTTGTTCAATGTTGAGTTCAGATACGCGTCAAAAATGGGAATCTAGAATAAGTAGGTACCACAGATGAAATGCCAACCTTGAGCGAGCTATGTGGGTTTTTGGAGTCACGGTTTCGGTCCCTAAAATTTGTAGATGTTAAGCAGAAAACGAGGCCAAACTCTTCAGCTAAAACAATGCACGCTGTTTCAGCTGGGGGGTCTGATTTTGGATCTAAGTTATGGTGTCCATGTTGCAAAACCAATGACCATAAAATATCCAGTTGTAAAGAGTTTTCGAAACTTGATTATTTTCAAAGGTATTCGTTTGTTCAAACAAATAATTTATGCTTTAACATTCTCCCGAGGCGATGCATCGGAGAAAGCATACTGTGAGTTAGAGCTTGGTGATATAGTTATAGTTAAGGAAGATGGTTTACCCCCTGGTAAATGGTCCCTAGGTCGCATAACTCAAAAACATGTTGGTCCTGATGGTAATACTCGTGGTGTCGCGGTGACGTTATCAAACGTACCATTACTCGGTTATGTAAACTACCCATTGATAAAACTGATTAAACTGTACATAATGCCTAATTTTGAACTTCAGCGAGTAAACTGATATGTTTGTTTACATAAATCAAGGTTTGTGTAAATCAACATTAACTACTGATGATTATGTATGATTGTTTGCATCATTATCAACCTACAACTAGGTAGGACTAGCACCTACTCTGTAGTAATGTTTTGTTAATTTGCTTGTAAGATATTTTCATGTGTTTTAGATACTAAGATTTAGATGTAAAAATGTACATAAGCATAGTTTGAAGCCCTCGGCTAAGGAGAAGGTAGGTTTTAAGGATTTCAATCCACTTATTGTTTGAAGCCTGCTAGCTTATTAAACAATTATCTTTATCGTTGATTTCTATGCTTGTAAAGAAAAGATAGATTATGTTATTACTTATTACTTACGATACTATACCTTTTTTCTAGTTTATCCAACATTTTCATACAAATACCTCTTGTATTAGAATAAGTTACATTTGTTCGATTTCATACTAGTTTCTCATAATGTTATTTTGTAAGTTTGTTTACATTAGAAAGAACTATCGTTCTTTGGTGGGCGATATGTTAGTGCTATTTCGTAGGATTGACCCGACTCTTGGTAAATGGCAGAATGTGCCGCTAATTCACAGTGAAAGACTGCATGTCAACGTCATTCCTCCGATCTATCAAATTTGTTTTTTTTTAAATAAGAAGTTGAAGATGTGATCCATTACAATAAAAAATACCACCGAAATCTAAAGACATGTTTTAATTCAGCTCCCAACAAATCATAGACGAGGCAGAACATGTGGAATGGCCACATATTCTGTTAGCGTTAAGCGTTAGCGAGCGTCACTCTTGCAGATCCACAATTTCACACGCCTAGCAGAATTGACATTTTGCTCGGTATTGATGATGTATATGGTAAGATTATTCGAGAGGGGCTGATCAAAAGGCCCAATGGTACACTAATTGCGCAGTGCACATCATTGGGATGGATCTTGTCAGGTCCCACACATCAGTTGATTAAAGCTGATGGTGATCAACATTGCTTTCAATAAAGTAAGAAAGCAATTGTCTGGAGATGACTTGCTCAAGAAATTCTGGCAACTGGAAACCGACACTGTCAGTGTGAAGATTCTCAGCGAAGAAGAGCAGCGGTGTGAGGAGTTCTATAGTCAAACAACTCTTCAGGAAGATATTATGTTGTACGTTTTGAGATCTTGACCCGCAGTGTAAGTACGGCAACTCGAGAGAAATCGCCATCAAAACATTTACCCAGCTTGAAAACCGTTTTAAAAAGAATCCAGAAATCAAGGCAAGGTATTCTGCTGGGATTCATGAATACTTGGAGCTAGGACACATGGTACGTATTAATGGCAAGGATTGTAAAAAGCAGACGCGGTTTATCTGCCGCATAATGCAGTAATACGCGACGACAAAGCCACGACCAAAGTCAGAGGAGTGTTTCATGCTTTATGTAAGGGAACGAATGGAGTTTCTCTAAACGAGATATTGATGATCGGTCCAAGGCTACGACAAGATTTGCATCATATCATTATTCGATGGCGCATGCATCCTATTTCCTATATCCTCAGTGCCGATATAGTAAAAATGTATCGGCAAATAATCGTTGCAGATGCGGACGCAGAGTTCCAGAGGCTAGTATGAAGAGATAATCCGGAAGCTGACATAGAAGAATATGGGTGACGTTTGGCACAGCACCGGCTCCATACTTGGCAGTTAAGAGTCTTCAACAACTCGCGATTGATGAAGGAAAGGAATGTGTAGTACCAGCTGATATGGTAAGAAAAGATTCTGCGTAGATGACCTGCTAACTGGATGCCAAACAGTTGAAGAAAGAATAAAGGTATTCAAGGAAATGAACAAGTTGTTACTCAAGGAATGCTTTGAAATACAGAAATGGGCTACGAATGATAAGATTTTAACGGTGAAGGTAATGAACAAACAAGGATTGCAGGAACGAAAGGTTGATATTAAGATGGATGAAGTAGTGAAGGTCCTCGGCCTTCGTGGGATAATGGATCAGATGCCTTCCATTACTCGGTGAAACTTCCACCTTTGCATGATCCTATCACCAAACGGAAGGTAATATCAACCCAAAATCCCGCTGATGTAGCTTCCAGAGGATGTACTCCTTGTGAGTTAGCAAAAGCACCTTATGGTTCCAAGGTCCTCCATGGTTCAGAGAGCCAGACATTCAGTATGCGAGACCGACGTCGTCAACTGAGCTTAAACTAAGAAACATTAAGGTTCATATCGCAACCGAGGAAGAAATGACAGCTGATGATAGCATGTTGATAAGGTATTCTTCATTGCACAAGTTAGTACGCGTTGTAGCTTATTGTAGAAGGTTCCTCAGGTATAAGAAGAATAGCAAGTTTGAACCATACTTATCAGCGGATGAGCTAAGTGACGCCTTAGACACCTGTTCGGACACACACGTTCGGAAATGTGTTGTTTGCGTTAGGCATACTGCTATTGTCAAACCTCCATTCCTGGGCCAGCTACCATTGAGCAGGGTCACACCAGCTAGTGTTTTGATCACAGCGATGCAATGTGCGATGTGGTTTTTGTAAAGGAAGATAATCTTCCGCCAGCTCGCTGGATGTTAGGCCGAGTGATATTTATCATCCTGGATCAGACCACGTTGTACGAATCGTAACTTTAAAGTATGGCGGCAGTGGCCAGTCTCTCATAAAGAGACCGACATCAATTATGTATATTGCCAGTAACTGAATAGGCATTTGTTTATATATTTTTTTAAACTAAGGTTATGTTTTTATGTATTACAATAAAGTTTTGTTAAGATATGTTAATAATCGGTTAATGATGAACGTGTCGTCCGTTCATGGTGGGCGGTATGTTTAAGCCTTTTTATATGAAAACTATTTTTGTACCGATTTGAATAATGTTTTTTGTAAGACAGAATTGTGAAGATGTCATGGAAAATAAATTAGAGAAAAATAAAAGATATTTTAATTTACACAAAGTTTAGTAAGAGATTTTACACAAAGCATTTGTCCATCATCATCATCATCATCAGCCTATTGTAGTCCACTGTTGGACATAGGCCTCCCCTAATGAGCGCCATAGCGCCCTGTCTTCAGCTTGTTTTTGTCCATGTCGTTTATAAACAAGTCAAGTTGGAGAGGCCCGAGATATAGCCTTTTTGCACTCCCGACTTAATTTATATTTTATTAATTTGGGAAACAAAAAGCTTCTGTTCAGGTAACAATAGATTCATAGGCTAGAGTAAATAAAGCTTACAACAGTTTCCATGATGACATGATCAACGTTCATTTTATTAACCGGAAATCTCCTTCCAAAGCGGCTTGTTTAAGGAGTTGTGGATTCCTTTACCTACTATTTTTCTACAAATAAAGTATCTGTGGACTCACTTGTAGTACTTGTGGTCGTCTCGCTCGTCGTCATAGTCCTCCAAGAACTCCTTGAGCCGCTTGGCCTCCTTCTCCCGCTCCTCCTCGCGGCACCTCTCGCGCTCCTTCTCCTTCTCGTACTCCTTCTGCTTGCGCCGCTCGCGACCCTCCCAGTTCTTCAGTCTGCAATTAACACGAACATTATCATTTATTTTATTGCTACAGTTAGGTTTCTACTACGCTTCTTCTGGCAGATTCCCTCTTTACCACCTTCTGCCCCTCCGACTGCGGATCCGCGACCTCTCTACTCACCTCTCCTGGTAGGCGGCTTCCTTCTCTCTCGCCTTCTTGTCCCTGCGCTTGTTCTCGCGCGCCTCCTCCTCCATCTCCTTGTCTCGCCGCGAGTACGTCTCGCTCCGACTGCGGATCCGCGACCTCTCTACTCACCTCTCCTGGTAGGCGGCTTCCTTCTCTCTCGCCTTCTTGTCCCTGCGCTTGTTCTCGCGCGCCTCCTCCTCCATCTCCTTGTCTCGCCGCGAGTACGTCTCGCTCCGACTGCGGATCCGCGACCTCTCTACTCACCTCTCCTGGTAGGCGGCTTCCTTCTCTCTCGCCTTCTTGTCCCTGCGCTTGTTCTCGCGCGCCTCCTCCTCCATCTCCTTGTCTCGCCGCGAGTACGTCTCGCTCCGACTGCGGATCCGCGACCTCTCTACTCACCTCTCCTGGTAGGCGGCTTCCTTCTCTCTCGCCTTCTTGTCCCTGCGCTTGTTCTCGCGCGCCTCCTCCTCCATCTCCTTGTCTCGCCGCGAGTACGTCTCGCTCCGACTGCGGATCCGCGACCTCTCTACTCACCTCTCCTGGTAGGCGGCTTCCTTCTCTCTTGCCTTCTTGTCTCTGCGCTTGTTCTCGCGCGCCTCTTCTTCCATCTCTTTGTCTCGCCGCGAGTCCGTCTCGCTCCGACTGCCGACGCGCGACCTCTCCCTCTCACGGGAACGCTCACGCTCTCGTTCCCTGTCTCGCTCACGCTCGCGTTCTCTCTCTCGTTCTCTGAAAAAACAAACAATGACACTACCGTACATACCGTTACCCAAAGTAATTATTGTCCCAGTGTCATGGGTCATCCATGAACTATTATTAACCTACTCGTGACTAAGTGTACAGAAGATGCTGCAAGTCACTGCAGAATGAACCGATCCAACGATGTTGGACACATGTCATTCGGCTTCATTCGTGAACGTTCTCCGGAGTGGCAAATCTACTTTCGCCCTCGCTCTGAACCTCTAGCTAGACCGCTCTATGTATATTCGCACTTTTCTCTCTCTAGCTTGACCGCTGCTCTATGTTTATTCGCATAGACTTTCAAGAGCAGTTAACTCGAAAATTATACAGGGTTATTGGTAAATTAGTGACAATACGTGAACTGCAGGTTCAGCCCATCATCACAAACACGTTTGTGAAGACGCCAGGTCTACTAAGTGTAATTCTTAATATTGGTATTGGTAATGGGTACCCCCCGCAATTCAATAATAGTTCGTTAGAGAGGTTTTATTTGAAACTCAACTTAAAACAGCTCTGCCCTGAATTAACAGAAGATATGAGAGTGAAAGATCGGTCTTAAGTAACTCGTTGGGTTCTAGACAAAGATGTTTTTTCATTTACTCATATTTTTTTTTAGAATTTAGACTTGGCGCCTTCACGAACGTGTTTCTGATGATGGGCAGGACCTGCAGTTCAAGTATTGTCACTAATTTACCAATAACCCTGTATAAGATAACGAAAACTTGACTGAGTAAAACTTGTAGCAAATTTAATCAAATCATTTTGTATAACTGTGGTCACTTCGCTAGGACGCAAAGTGTCTAACTATCACGGTTCCTGAGATACAGCCTGGTGACAGACGGACAGTGAAGTTTTAGTAATAGGGTCCCGTTTTACCATTTGGGTACGGAACCCTAAAAAACCGAAAAATAGGACCTTCAACCCTCTCCCTCCACCCCAGGTGAACATTATTTGTATTATTGTATGTATGTTCACCTCCTAACTAGTAAAAACATAAAAACAAAGTTACGAAGTCAAAAATTGTGTTCCAAACATTTCCCTCCATAGGTTTTCGTTGCCTGGCCTAATATTTGTATAAGCACATTTCTGTGCTGGGTGGGTGCTGTCCGCCTCTGGTCTGCGGCAAGTATTGGCCTCGCGCCTTTGGCAGAGCGCCCCGACTGAACCTGCTTCCCCCAAACAAGGGAGGGAGGTTATCTATGATCATGATCACCACACTTGGCGAATAACTCTATTCTATACCCATATTTGAGTATCCTGCGCTCCCTTGCGATCTCCTTCCGTGTCCGTATGAAGGGGTGCAGCGGCGGCGGCGGACCCCACAGCGCCACGCACAGCTCCTCGATAGTCAACTGAGCCGCTTGCACCCCCTGCACTCCTTGCACCCCCGGCGGGGGAAGTACTCGCATCACAACACTACACTATAGCCACCACACTGCACTACGGTACCATACGACACAAATCCCTTTTTGTCCATTTTACAGTGAGGTCGGAGCACAATACCGGACTGTATGTATAGCTTATGTTACAATTACAATTTATTTAATTTTGTTTGTATGATTTAAAAGTTGTTAAGACGACATTAAGAAACGTTCGCGAATCTCTCGCTCGCCGCAGGTAAAGTAATACAGGTCCGAGATTGGGTACGAGTAGGTCCGTTATCGCGCTTATCGGCGCTGCGCTGCGCTGCGCGAGCGCGGTCCTTATACTAAATAACTGCGCGAGGGCTATAGGTACCTGTTGTCGCTCGCCTGATAACGGACCTAATAAAAACTCACCTACATCCAACTAAAACTAAATAAGCCATAATATTTGCGACAGGTAGTCAAATCTCTTCAAAACACATCGACAGCCACTTTACTAGTCCACACCTGGACTTGGACCACCCCTGCGCTGACGCCCTGACTAACCGATTTATCATCTAATATTGATGCTAATTTAGTACAAACAATACCCTACAACAAGCCAACACAAGAAAAAAATTAAGAGAATATCAATAACACTTTATTTTTTAGTTGATAACAAATTCCATTTTACATAATGCTGTATACAGGGTGGGGCAAATTTTTGGCCCCTTAAGGGTAGCTACCGTTTCTTTTGTAGTTAGGAGGTTTTGTTCTTAGGGACTGTCTATTTTATTTTGAAGAAAAAAAAATTACCATTTTTAGTTTTTTGAAAAAAGTAGGGTTTGCCCAAATTATTACATTTTTCAAAAAAAAGTTTATCTTAATAGACTCTATTTCCAACCAGGAACACTTTTCCCAAAGTAACTTACCAAATCAAATCGTCAGTTTTTTCAAAGAAGCGCCATTCGCCGCAACAAAGTCGTGCATACCATTCGAACACGGAAAGCAATTTGTTTGGAATTTAAATTATTTATTGCAGGCCCGTAGCCAGAAATTCTAGTCGGGGGGTCGAGCCTTGGACCACGCGCGCTGAGCGGTGCGGGCTGGCGCGTTACCCAGCGTTGTGCTGTGCTCGGTGGAATTGAAGTCACTTTTTTTGAATTTTTGACCATTTATATGGTTTCGTACCTCAAAAGAATAAAAGGAACCCTTATAGGGTCACTTTGTTGTCCGTCTGTCCGTCTGTCAACCTTCTTTTCTCAGAAACGCGTGGAGGTATCGAGTTGAAATTCACATCATATACTCAGGTTCGTAACTTCTTAGAGCCTCGATATAAATCAAATTTGTTAGTCAACGCAATCAAAAGTTACAGCCGTTTGAGTTAATTTTTTTGGAATTTTCCAAGGGTATCAAATGCACACAAAACCTATAGGGTACTTCCCGTTGACCTGGAATCATGATATTTGGCAAGAAACAAAGTCTTATAGCACAAGTAAAGGAAAAAATCCGAAAACTGTAATATTGTATTTGTAGTCTAATCACAAAAAAGCATTATTTAGATTCTCGCCATGGACCAAAACCTATGGGGTAAGTACCTACTTCCCGTTGAGCTAGAGTCGTGGTATTCGGCAAGGAACAAGGTCTTTTATTTAAATAATTTATGTAATGTTTAGTTACGGGACCCTTGTTGCGCGAGTCAGACTCGCACTTGTCATTTTTATTACTTTAGACTAGTTTAGACAGAATAGCAATCTGAAAAGTGTTGTGTCGCGTGACACGCACCTACGTATCACAGATCCGATAAGTGCTACCTCCTTTTTTTACGGTGACTTAACATTTCGGGGGGGGGTTTAAGCCCCCAAAACCCCCTCTATCTCTACGGCCCTGATTTATTGATATTTGTTATTAAACCTTATTGGGTCGAATAATATACCACCTCTTTGAATGACAATCCCGCTAGAAAAAATTAGCGGGAAATATTATTTCTAAATTTTAAATCCAAAATGTCTCTTACGAATCAACAGCGGCTAAGTTTAATAAAAGCTTATTTTCAAAATAACTTTCGTGTTCAACCAGCGTTAGAAGCATTTCGTAGAGAAAATGAAATAATACCACTACCAGACAAGAAAGTTATAAAAACCATGCTAAAAAATTTGGTTGAGCATGGGAGCTTTCGAAAACCTTAAAAAAAAATTGTACTAGTTATGATATTGAGCTAGCAGTCCTCGCATGAAGAAGATTCAAGCAAATCTGTTCGTGAGGCAGCGGATCATCTAACGTCTGTCTCGCACGATTACAAGAATTTTAAAAAAGTAAGTAGGTATCTAGGTTTTTTCATAGAAAATGTATGGGAATGGTTTTTTTAATTATTGCCAAAACTTACGATTTGATTTGGTATGTTACTTTGGGAAAAGTGTTCCTGGTTGGAAATAGGGTCGATTAAGACCAACTTGTTTTTTTTGACAAATGTCATTTTTTGGGTAAACCATACTTCTAAGGTTTTTATTTATTATACTCTGGGTAATTTCTAAGAAATTAATAAATCCCAAAAATTTACGATCCCGACGGGATTCGAACCCCGTCCCGTCGGGATCGTAAATTTTTGGGATTTATTAATTTCTTAAACCATACTTATTTCAAAAATCTAAAACTACAATATTTTTTTCTTCAAAATAAAACAGAAAGTTCCTAAGAACAAAACCTAACTACGAAAGAAAAGGGGCCAAAAATTGGTCTTCCTTTTATTTCTGACACTATGTTATTTAACAAAAAATAATCCTTATGATAAAGCCTTTCGATCGGTATGATAAAGCTACAGGATGATTATTTTTCTCGTGTAACGGGTTCGATTCCCGGTTCAACCATGTAATTATTTAAATATCTATGAATGCAATTGAAATTGTTTTTTAAATTCAAATGTCTTCTTTCAGTAAAATGTTCTATCTACAATATTCAAGGTACTTTTCCTCCATGTGGCATATCCGTGGGACAGCATGTATATCCTGTATATACAGCATATACATGCTGTATATAATTAATAACTTCTGAAATGTCTATGTGCTTCTTTTAAATTTAAAGAAATAAAGTTATTGAGATCTGAGATCTATGTAAGAGTAGAGTGGTCCTGGGTCACCCGAGGACACCAGCCTCATAAGAGTCTGGGCAACGGGAGACACCAGGATAGAATACCTAGATGTAGATGTGAGTAAAATATTCAAGGCAAAATATTCAAGGATTGAGAAGTAAATTATTAGAATTAGAATTGTACATGAACTCATTTGATATTGGTTAACACTGGCTGAAAAGCTATGAGCTCATGTTTAACTTCAGTAATCACCAGGTTGGTAGTTCTTTTTGCAGATCACATGCTATTCGTGGAGGCTCTTTAATATTATTAAATAAACTCATAAAATTCAAAGAACGCAAAGACATAGTATGCTTATCCGTTGAAAGCCAAATTGAATTAGCATGTGTTGAGTTGGAGCATAGTATTGTAGTAAGCGTATACAGCCCACCATCAGCTTCATTTGAAATATTTGAAAAAACTATGGATGAAGTCCTATTTAAAATAACAAAAACAAATAAAAATCTCATGGTATGTGGAGACTTTAATATTGATCTTTTAGAAGTTTACTCCCTCAGTAGTAGATTAATTAATTTATTTAATTCTTATAATCTAAGACCACTATTTATGGAACCTACTAGAATAACAGAAACCTCAGCAAAATGTATAGATAATATATTTGTTTGCTTAAATGATAAAATTGTTAGTCAACATATAGTAAGCAATTTAAAATCAGACCACTTAGGTCAACTAATAACATTAAAAATTCAAGTAAAAAATAATAGTTACAAAAAGCAAATAAAATATATACCTGAGACCAGAAGTCGATTTGAAAGGTTGAAATTGGAATACTAAGCCATTACCTAACTACTCACATAACAACCCAAATGAGTCATATTGCTGTTTTTTTAACAAATTCACCAATGTGTTCAATTCGATATTCATACCCAAATCAATCATGGTCGCAGAAAAACTTAACTTTAGTGAGTGGGCAACAGTAGGTATACATAAGAGTAGACAAAAATTATATGAACTGTATAGCGAAAAACAACATAATTTTAGCCAGGATTTCAAAGAAAAAGTAAAAAAATACTCAAAAATGTTTAGAAAAGTTTGTCAACTGGCAAAATCAAATTATATTAGCTCGAAAATTAGAAATAGTGAAAATGTCATAAAATCAACTTGGAAAATTATAAATAGTGAGACTGGAAAGGTCAGTGCCCTTGACAATGATTACAGTATAAAGATTAATGATCGCATAATCAAAAATGACGTTGAAGTAGCCCAAGCATTTGAAAACTTTTTTACTGACATTCCAATCTCTACTACAAATTGTCTAAACTCTTCTCATGTAATCGCTGAGTCAACTCATAGAAAATGTACATAAATGCAAAAGTAAATTCAATTTCACCCATGTCAATGAAAAAGATATTAAAAAAGCCTTTAACCTTTTAAATGTAAAGAAAACTGCAGATCTCTGGGGCATCTCCGTTAGAATTATTAAACCTATAATTGATACCATTGCACCAGATCTAGCTTTTATATTCAATCAGTCTATAGATTGTGGCGTGTTTCCTGATCTAATGAAATGTAGTAAAATAATCCCACTGTTTAAATCGGGTAGTAGATCTGACCCCACTAACTTTAGACCAATATCAGTACTGCCAACATTCAGCAAAGTTTTTGAAAAACTTATTTTACATCAATTGCTTAGGCATTTTAATGGCAATGACCTGCTACATTGTAAGCAATTCGGGTTTACTTGCGGCAAGTCAACTACTGATGCCGGTGTAGAGTTAGTATCGCATATTTTTGATGCTTGGGAGAAGTCGCAAGATGCCTTAGGTGTTTTTTGCGACTTGTCAAAAGCATTCGATTGCGTACACCATGAAACATTAATCAGGAAACTATATCACTATGGAATAGTGGACTCCTCTTTGGGTCTTCTTACATCTTACTTGAGTGATAGGATACAAAGAGTTGACATCAATGGAAAACGGTCTTCAGGGTCTGTAGTCACAATGGGTGTACCGCAGGGTTCTATCCTCGGTCTTTTCCTATTTTTAGTTTATATTAACGACCTGCCTCATTTTGTAAAGAATAATCACGAGATTGTACTGTTTGCTGATGATACTTCATTAATATTTAAAATGAAACGACAAAGCACAAACTTCGACGATGTGAATAATGCAATCTCAAAAGTAGTTCATTGGTTTAGTGTCAATAATCTGGATATATTCCCAACCACCCCATTAACCTCCCCATCAATGAGGTGGTTGGGAAAAAATTCCCATCCGCCCCATTACTCAAGTCAATGGGGTGTTACTTAACGAAACCAAAACGAAATGTATTAGATTTATTTTACCTAGTGTAAAACAAGTTAACGCTGATGTAAACGTAAAAGGAGAAACGTTAGAAATTGTAGAAAGTACCGTATTCTTAGGAATCACCTTAGATAATAAACTTCAATGGGGCCCGCACATAGATAAGCTATCGAAGAGACTTAGTTCTGCAGCGTATGCAGTCAAAAAAATCCGTCATCTTACAGACGTGGATACATCTAGACTTGTTTATTTCAGCTACTTCCACAGTATTATGTCTTATGGTATACTGCTGTGGGGGAACGCTGCAGATATTAACACCGTATTTGTGCTGCAGAAGAGGGCTGTTCGTGCAATCCGCATATATGGTATAGGTATAATATGGGTCCCAGAGAATCCCTGCGTGATAAATTCAAAGAAATAAACATTATGACAGTACCATGTCAATATATTTATGAAAACTTATTGTATACTCATAAAAATATCAATCGGTTCCCTAAAAATAGCGATATACATAAATTTAATACTAGAAATAAGAATAAACTCGCTCTGCCCACAACTAGGTTACACAAGATTAACGTATCTTTTAGTAAGGCAATGTATACGCTTCTACAACAAAACTCCAAGTGAGTTGCAAAAATTTTCAATAAATAAATTCAAACAAACTGTTAAACACATCCTTTGTAAAAAGGCCTACTATAAAATATCAGATTATCTAGAGGATAAAAAACCTTGGGACGACTTTTGCTCCAACTCGAAAACTAACGTTCTAACAAGGTAAAGGTTTCTTGTTCGCTTCTTTACTTTACCTTAAAAAGATTGAAGTGGACAAAAAATCAAAGTGATCACTTTATTTCCTAGTTTTACTTATGTAATCTGAGTTTTGTGACGTGTCCAAGAGTCCTGTAAGGTCTAAAGGAAATAAAGCACTTTGAATTTTGAATTTAGAATTTTGAGTAAGAAACAACTGGTAGTAAAACGAGCACCTTCACCGAAGCCTGACATAATAACTTGACGATTTGAATGGGTATAAATGAAGAACATTAGGGAAGTAATTTACTATGAATGTAATTAGTCTAAGGGTTTAAGGAAGGCTTCAGTAACGTTATAGTCTTGCTTTTTAAACCAGTTTGTTACGATTTTTTTAACTCTATATTTGGGGAGGTGGTATATATTTAGCAATTTATTAATTTTGTTGTACGTAAAAGGCCCATAAATCCAAAGAATTTATGTGGGAGTTATGAAAGATCGAGGTTTCACAAACCTTACCCTTTCTGCGTTATTTTTTAGCCGCACTGGGTCATAGTCTTGTCGTGTATGTTGTTTAAGAACAGTAAGTAGTATGAATGTTTGTCTTACGGTGAGTACTATACTACTTACGGTGAACATGTTTCACTTTCTATAGAGATCAGTGGTTGGAAATCGATAAGGAAGACAAGCCCCAACTTCAAAGTAGCCCGCTGCGCTCTCTCAATTATTTAACCAGTATTCTTCTCAAAGCCTACTATGTTCTATGTTCAAATCAATTCCCTTTTTGTTTCCAGGAACGCTATGCAGGAATTTTTTATGTAGCGGTTGTCGAAAACTCACCAAGGTTCGAAAAACTGGCTGCTAAAGAGAACAGTCTCACAAAACGTCCCGTAACAGTACATACCTTTGTTCTCTTTCTCGTTCCCTCTCTCGCTGCTCGCGTTCCCTTTCCCTTTCTCGTATTTCTCTGAAAGAAAACAAGAAATTTATCTTGAGTAACTTAGGAAATGTATTACAATAAATTGAAAGCGGAAAAAACCACAAAAACTTACATAGGTTTACATTGTCTGCAAAATAATAACATTTTGTAAGCTGTTGCAATCATACAAATAGTTAACTGTTACACACAACACAACACAGTGTTGGCCTTCTACAATACTAAACGGACGATTACATTAACTTCACTCTCCTAATTCTTCCTACAAGTTACAAGCTCGTTAACGGATGAGCTTGCTGTTCGTTGGAACATCTTTCAGAGAAGTTATTGAGATGCAGTTTACATCTCTATTCGTATTAGCATACTCGCCTCTCTCTCTCCCGCTCCCTCTCCCGCTCGCGCTCTCTGTCCTTCTCCCTCTCCTCCCTCTCCCGCTCGCGCTCGCGTTCTCTTTCCTTCTCCCGATCCTCGCGGCGGTCCTTACCTCTGAAAAGGAAGGCAGGAGACCAACTTTAAATGTTGAACTCTAATACTGTATCCAAGATAGTTGGTGAATGATTTGACAGTCGGACGCGAGCTGAAACATCCTTCAGAGCAAATATTCATTGATATTCTTGAATCATCGACCGACGCGGCGCTTGCCAAAGTGCTTCAAACTACACCTACGATGAGAATCATCGTTTTGGAATCGTAAAAATCACTCGAGTAAATTAAAATTGTAAGCTAAAATTGACACACGTTCCGATTACGGAAGAGGCCAATTAATAGGTATCTGTGACGAATTCAGAGTAAAAATTTTTAGTCCTATTATGAAACCACCGGTTAATATTTCAGAAAATAAAAGAAAAAAAATTACTCCTTGAAATGGATTTCCATACACTTTTCTCTCCCGCTAAACGCGTGAGAAATGAAATTCCATAGTGTTTTCAGTTTTACTTTAGTACGCCTGCAATGACGTACTTTCTACATCTCTCTCTACACGTTCTTTCTACACGGTGCATTCCAAAATACGATTACTGCGATAATAACTACATTTTGCGTTCCAAATTAGATATCGCGATATTGACAGTTGAGTGCTATCAATAATTCGGGACAGTTATGAGCGCGCTCACAAGTCGCGATGTCAATCTCGTTTAGTAATGAGATGACACAAAAACCAAAAAAAAACATTTTGTCACAGAATATGATATTGTAATGGTAATGACTCATTACAACATCATATTCTGGGTACGCTAAGAGCGATATCATCGCGCTCACACGCGTTCGTAAATACTGTGAGGGCGACAAAGAACGTCCCGTTTCACCTCTATCACTCATCAATAAAGTCAAATGTCAAAGTGTAAAATTGTGCATGTAATGAAGTCATCTATGACGTCACACAGGACAGTGTTGTCGCGTTCACAGTAATAGTGCAAGCGCACTACGCGTCAGCGGAACTGCGCGGCCGCGGCACTGCCCGTCAAATTAGAACAAATGACGAAAAAGGCCGCGCCACAGAATCAGAATAATAAACAGACAGAATATTTAATACCTAGATCATACCACGATTTTTTATCATTTTCGCACTCAGCTACAGTTCGTTAGTGGCATCTCATTCTTCCACCAACTGCAACACTGACTCACACATAAACAAAAGTCGACGCGTGGTATTTTCATTCCGCGCCGCCATTTTATAAAAGACATATCGGACGTGCGAGTTTTTGGTGTTTAATTATGAATATTGCTTTTCTGGGACTAAAATACAAAACGAGATATTGCATTGCAAATGATATGGTTAAGTGCAGTGCGTATCGATGTGCCAGTGCTACCTACAATAAAACACCAGGATTAACGTATCGATGTGCCAGTGCTACCTACAATAAAACACCAGGATTAACGTATCGATGTGCCAGTGCTACCTACAATAAAACACCAGGATTAACGTATCGATGTGCCAGTGCTACCTACAATAAAACACCAGGATTAACGTATCGATGTGCCAGTGCTACCTACAATAAAACACCAGGATTAACGTATCGATGTGCCAGTGCTACCTACAATAAAACACCAGGATTAACGTATCGATGTGCCAGTGCTACCTACAATAAAACACCAGGATTAACGTATCGATGTGCCAGTGCTACCTACAATAAAACACCAGGATTAACGTATCGATGTGCCAGTGCTACCTACAATAAAACACCAGGATTAACGTATCGATGTGCCAGTGCTACCTACAATAAAACACCAGGATTAACGTATCGATGTGCCAGTGCTACCTACAATAAAACACCAGGATTAACGTATCGATGTGCCAGTGCTACCTACAATAAAACACCAGGATTAACGTATCGATGTGCCAGTGCTACCTACAATAAAACACCAGGATTAACGTATCGATGTGCCAGTGCTACCTACAATAAAACACCAGGATTAACGTATCGATGTGCCAGTGCTACCTACAATAAAACACCAGGATTAACGTATCGATGTGCCAGTGCTACCTACAATAAAACACCAGGATTAACGTATCGATGTGCCAGTGCTACCTACAATAAAACACCAGGATTAACGTATCGATGTGCCAGTGCTACCTACAATAAAACACCAGGATTAACGTATCGATGTGCCAGTGCTACCTACAATAAAACACCAGGATTAACGTATCGATGTGCCAGTGCTACCTACAATAAAACACCAGGATTAACGTATCGATGTGCCAGTGCTACCTACAATAAAACACCAGGATTAACGTTTCACCTGAAAGTTTGTATATGTCTTTGTTGTGTACTCGAACGTCTTCGTGGCTTTTCCAAGCTTATTTAGATATTATCGGAATATTTAACAATGTTTACGTAGGATTATATATCTAAGATACTATTGGTGACTAGTATTAACCTAAAAGTAAAGAAATACAAGTTTAATCAGCATACATTTTAATAGGAAATTACGAATTTTGGCAGCCGAAGTACCTGTTTACATAACAAGGGACGGACTCGGAAGAAAAGCTACTAGAGGTCTCGCGATCGCTCTCCAACCAGATGGTCGGACCTCATCACCTCTCTGACACAGTCCACCATGTCAAATCAAATCAAATCAAAAATTCTTTATTTCCATAAATACAAAAATGTACACTTAGAAAAGGTCAAATTCTTAAAATAAAACACTGACACGGAAATAAAGTGGTACTTTTGATTTCTGTCGCTTCGGTATGTAGACTAAAGTAAAGAAGCGACTAAGAAACCTTTAGCCTGTTAGTTGTTATTTTTCGAGTTGGAGCAAAACCCGTCCCAAGCTTTATTATCTTCTTAATAATCTGATATTTTGTAGTAAGCGTTTTTGCACAGAAAGGTTTTGACAATTTTTTGAATTTATTTATTGATAGATTTTGCAACTCACTAGGAGTTTTGTTGTAGAAGCGTATACATTGCCCTTTAAAAGATACATTAATCTTGTGAAGCCTGGTTGTGAGCACAGCGAGTTTATGTTTATTTCTAGTATTTATATTATGTATATCGCTATTTTTAGGGAAGCTTTTGATATTTTTATGAGTGTACAATAAGTTTTCATAAATATATTGACAGGGGACTGTCATTATGTTTATTTCTTTGAATTTATCACGCATGGCCGAGTGCCACAACGTGCCCACAACGCAACCAACAGGGAGCGATGGCGGCTGCGCATTGTAAGAGCAGCCGTTCATTAGGACCCCATCATAACCACAACCACTCTGCCAAGAGTGACCGACTAAGAAGAATTTTGGTTGCATTTAAAATGTGAAAGCAAGAACGTATATAGACATCTATTACAGACTAGCTACTCATATTGAACATTGAATCAATTTTAGGAAGGTACAATGCAAATAACCACACAAACAATTTTGTTGCAGGTTTTCAAAGGATGAAAGTACTCGGAATGCATGTATCAAAAATGTGAAAGGTCAGGATTGGACACCCAACACTCACAGTGTGCTATGCTCAAAGCATTTTGAGGATCACTTGTTCGAGGCTGGTAGTGCCCGTACTAGACTTTGTTCTAGAGCAATTCCAATATAGTGACTATTATGAATATTAAAAATAGTTTATGTTTTAAATAAATAGATTGACTTGACAATCGCACTAAACAACCTTATTTAACATATTATGTATAATTATAATGTATCACTTATGAGATACGTTGTGTTTTCATGCGATGGCCAAGTCAATTTATTTTATTCTATCTATTTTCAGGCCAATTTATATTTTTTTCTATATTTTAAAGATCGTAAATCATTGATTACCTAAATCATTGATTTAAGAAATAAAAAAAAACATGCTTTTTCCAATTTTCTTTTGTAATTTTCCTAATAAATTGTACTAAACTAGTACGTATTTTGGAAACTACAGCCTACCTATGTCCTTTCTCAGGGTTCATTCTATTTCCATGCCTAATTTCATCATTGTTGGTTCAGCGGTTTAGCCTGGCTTAGTTAGCCATGAAGTTATAAAACAGACAGAATTTTAGATTTATAATATTACTAGCTGACTAGCTGTGCCCAGTGGTTTTAGCCACTGAAAGGTAGCCTATGTGTTATTCTAGGGTCTAAGCTATCTACATGCTAAATTTCAACCCAATCGGTTTAGTCGTTTAGGCGTGAAGAGGTAACAAACACACACATAAACATCCATACTTTCGCATTTATAATAATAGTAGGAGTGGGATTAGCATGGATATTTCCGAATAGATATTTCGTGAACGAATATTGAAATTCATTTTTTGAATTATCCTAAATGCGGCCCATGCTTTGGTGAGTTTCAATGTGTGTGTATTTGCCACACTGTGCAATACCTTATGCCTACCTTATGTTCGGTCTGCTCCTAGTAAATATTATAAGTCTGTGGGCCGCGCGGCCTTTTTCGTGATTTTGTTCTGATTTAACTTAAAGTGCCGCGGCCGCGCAGTTCCGCTGACGCATAGTGCGCTTGCACCTTATTACGGAACGCTTGTGAGCGCGACAATATTATTATTAGATTTTAGCGAAATAATATTATTATTAGATTTTAGCGTAATTCGAATCACACCGATACACTTACCATACCATACCACACACCGATAATTCATTACGGATGTAAGCGGGTTACCTATTTGTGTTGGAAGAACACCAACGTTTCGTGTGCGTTACTGGGGCGACATGTGGACTCAGATCCCTGTAAATGAGCCCGAAAAATTAACTTTGTGCGCCTTAAGGTTTCAGAGTAATTCGAGAAAATAACATTTCGCTGCAGTAACGTCTGAAAACGTTACCCCAGCGACATGGTTTTTACCTATTAGCCCTAGCCAAATTTTAAGTAGCTTAAAAGGTAGCTTATATTTAAGCACTTCCTTGGTCAAACAGCGCCATTTGTGCGCCCTGTGGTTTTTGAGTTATTGCAAATTCCGCTGGGAGTAACGTTTTTCAGATTTCCATATCTTCGGAATGGCCGAACGAACAAAAATGATTTTTTGTGAGCAGAGACAGTTTGGTCTCTGCTAAATGAGCCCTATTAGTTTTTTCCAAAAAAGTGCACGGTTTATGAACTGCACGGGTTTTTCTGAAAATCAAAAATAACCTCTAGCTCTTGAACTACTTATGAAAAGCGTTCTGTGATTGCATTGGCTGATGCCTATTAGGAATCTGTATCTTCTGACAAAACTGTGAAATCCTATAACTTATTTTCGACGAAATAATCAATTTTACAACTGAAAATGGTTTACTTATTTCGAGCCTCAAATCCTCCTCCGCACCACTGTAGCGGCAGGATTGGCAATTGGCAAATCATGTACAGTTGTTATCTTGTTGAAACTAAGGGAGTTTCAACAAGATAACAACTGTAGGTACATGATTTGCCAATCCTTAGAGCGCTTATTCAAATAAATCCACGCTGAATTTTAGTTTTCTACGCCTTATAATTAACCGTCAATAAATAAAAGCAGCAAACGAGAACTTTTAGACAGGTATCCGACCAAATTCGAAAGACCATTAAAAAGCGGCCGTTAGGAATATTCACCTTACCTTCTTAATTTATCTATCAGCTTTTGTTATGTTAGTACAGTGGTGCAGAAAATCTATAAGGAGGACATTCAAATGTCTCTGAATCTGAGTCAATGAGGTTGACATCGCATAGTGGTAGTGTGCAGGCTCACCTGGAGGGACTCTTGCGGCGCCGCTCCCTGTCCCTGTCCCGCTCCTTGTCCTTGTCCTTGTCATCGCGCTCGCGGTCGCGCTCCCTGTCCCGCTCGCGCTCGCGGTCGCGCTCCCTGTCCCGCTCGCGGTCGCGGTCGCGGTCTCGGTCGCGGTCACGGTCGCGGTCCTTGTCGCGGTCGCGTTCGTCGGTGCGGTCGCGTCGCTTGTCGTCCTTGTCTGGCGCGGTGGATGCGGGCGCGGGCTCCTTGTCCTTGGTCTCGTCCTTCTTGCGACGCACCACCACCTCAGCCTCGTCCTGCGGGGGGACACGCCGCGTGACCAACACTTCCTCCTACTACCCACGCACTGCCCGAGCGCGCACACACTGACCACAAGCACCCAACTATCTCGTTAACCGGCACCCGAGGCACACTCATCATTTGACTGCTATACCGTTCTAATTTATTGTTATTACGGTTATCAACTCTAAAATCAGACCACATTAATCATGATCATTATCCAGTTATGAGTGATTTAAGTGTCCTTTAACAGTTTATAGAAATAAAGCATGTCAGCAAGTTATTTTTGACGTTCACTCACGTAAACATATTTTCGGTATTTTCTGAACCGGTGATACGGGCCACCTGCAGTGATCGACTTGTTTGAAGCCGGTTCCATCTACTCAAAATGCTTTGACTGATTCCATGAGCGCAGGCAAGCAACAAGTATTTGTTCGCTCATTCACCGCGGAAATCACACAAAGTAGAGATAATAACGCCGTCAGTTCGGTAAAGTTAGATGGCAATCCAATATTTGACACTGCGACCTATTCTTTGTACTTGAACAAGCTCGTAAGTAGAAGAACATTGTTTTATTATTGTCTACCTAACGACTACAACATATCAAAATAACGTAACCCACCACATGGAGAACACAAGGCTTGTGGTCAGTGTAGGTACAACTTATTCAAACTAGTGTATACGAAACAATCTCATAAAAATCAGAGTGAATTTGAATCACATCTAAATGCATTTCTAAGACTCACGGAGAATACACAGTGGAGGTAAACGTGGGGTCGCTAACTAACCACCTGCAAGGAACAAGGCACATCACAGCACGGGTACAGAGGGCGCGCCCATGACGACTGCAAGGAACAAGGCACATCACAGCACGGGTACAGAGGCGCGCCCATGACGACAACCGATCCACGTTATTTAAGACCTTCTATGTAAGCAAATCTATGTTTATTGGAACAGCTCAGAGCTTGCCCACCGCAGCGTTGTAAGTTATATGGTGTGAGCTTTTAGTATCGAAATACACACCACCGCGCGCCGCGCCGCCGCCGGGTTCAAATACACACCGCCGCGCGCCGCGCGCCGCGCCGCCGCCGGGTTCAAATAATAAATGCAATCACTTGATTCCAGTGACAACTTACTAAATTTAAATTTCCTTTAAAAAAATATGAAAAATATGATATTCTGCATGAGAAAAATGCAGCTTAGATAGTCTCGGTGTGTCATGGACGCGTGTAGATATATCAAGAGAGAATGTGTTCATACGTCAGGAGGCTGCGTCGCCGCTGCGTCGCCGCTGCGCCGCCGCCGCCGCCTCGCCCCGCTGCCGCCGCGCCACCTAGCGGCCGCCTCCTCGCGCCCGCACCCCATCACACACCACTTTATATGTATTTACACAACTCGATGCGAGCATCTACAATACAACATCATTTTCTCGACAAACAAATATAATACGACAGTGGTATCATCGGAGCAAATCGCACAAGTCGAACTTCTCTTTAGCTGTTTTTCATCTTTTTATTCGTCCCACGTCCACTTTAGAGCTCGAATATGCACTTATTTCGCTGCGCGAGTGCAATTACGACGAATATTAAGAGTCTTTCTTTGGTTGCAAGTCGTAACTTTGCTGTTGTCTGTTATTTCATTATTAGCAGGTTATTAATGTAAATGTATTTGTTTATTAAATACCTTGTATTGTATAAGCAAATGTTTTAAATGAATAGAGATATAAGAGTGAGTGGTAGATGTGTTGTGCGGTGCGCAAGGGGGCCGCCCACGTCGCTCGACCGCAACTCACGAATGCGGCCCAGCGACCCGGCCCTTCGCAACGCAACGGAGACTCTGCAGGTCACTGTGGCCTGACCACTCGCACAGGAGGCACCACGACCATAACATGCTTTCCTTACTTCAATACATCGAACATTCATTGGAAAGGTAACATAAAGATAAACATAGGAAACCGCTCTCTCGACTTTCCAACAATCACTTTCGTCATTTCGGTCGTTGATTATTTCACTCCGTTGCGATGGGAATCGAACCGTCCACATTTTACAACTAAAGGTTAATAAAACGATGTGTCAAATATAAAAGATGTTTTGTAAAGGTAAGTGAAGGAGAGTGATAGTGATGCTGGTGTGGTGTGGTGTGGTGTGGTGTGGTGTGGTGTGGTGTGGTGTGGTGACAGAGAATGTACCTCCTGAAGGAGTCCTCACTCAATGTGTCCACACAGGGAGAGCGACATCAAATTCAAATTCAAAGATTGCAATGTGTAATACATAATGGAATCAAAATATAACAAGAGCTCGCCGCCCGCGCCGCCCGCGCGCCCGCGCGCCCGCGCGCCCTCTCACCGCGCACCTTTTCTAAATACTTTAACACGTATATTTATATCCTTACCAAAATATTATAGCATGAGCTTGAAACAATGGGGAACCTTTCACATTTTATTATTATATTCAAATATTTTGCTTTAAAACTTCTACAGCTAGCAGATGCAAATAAAAAAACACACGAGGTAGGAATCGCATTCCTCCGTGTGATACATAGTGTTTTGTGCTACACCTACGAGGGAAAATCTTCAAAATCGCTCACTTAAATTGAAAATGTAAACTCGAATTAAGTATGTAAAAATAGTACGCAATAGATACGCGCGTACGATTTTCACATGGTTCTTTTTTCAATTATTGTTCCGAATATTACGGAAGAGGCCAAATCATACGGCGGATTCGGAGTAAAACTTTTTGTAGTTTGACCTACTATGAAAATAACTATAGCTACCGGCTGCTATAACAGAAATTAAAAAATAACACATTATTAGACTATTAGTTAGACATGGATTTCCTTATTTTTCTCTCCCGCTAATGACGAACTTTCTGGGTTATGTTTGGAACAGGAATAATCTTATTGGGTGTAGTATAAAGAAATTTGCAGCAATATCTGTCGCATCTAAATGTCTTGATCAGTCTTATCGATATAAAGTACTATACTTTAGATTTAAAATTGAAATTTAAGGCAGTAACTGTTAAGGCTACCAGCTTTGGGTAGTTTAGGGCTAGATGAGGCCTTGTGGGTGGAGTGTGGACCTTTATGAAGCAGTGGCGGTGAGAGAGCGCCTGGCTCGGCCGGCGGCGCGGCGGTGCTCCGTACTGTACTGGGGTGGAGTGTACTTAGGTCAGCGGCACTCACCGTGTCTCCGGGCTCGGTCGCGGCGGCCGCGTGCGCTCCCCACCTACACGCAACAACGTCACTCAAGGCCCAAACCACACACAGCGTTGATCGACCACACTCCCTATCCTACCTTCTACCATTGCACACACATTCACACAACAAACACTGATCACATATTCTGAACACTCACTTCAACTTGCTCTCTGATCCTACTTATATTTATACTTACACTTCAGCTCCGAATATTTCAAAGTAAATTGAGCGCGGCAAACACTCTAAAATAAGCTCCCTTTGGGTTTGAAGGAGATTTAAACGAAAAAAGTTATTAAGAAATATTTCAATTGACAAAACGCTTTAAGGCATTAAATAATTTTTCTAAGTACAAGTACAGTCACCAAGACATGAATTTCAGTAGACAGTTACCTCGGGCACCACTCGCACTCGCACTCGCACTCACTCAGACAGTCTCCTGCAGTCCCTACCATACCCTAGCCTCAAATATTATCTTATCTAAGTTTATCTCTCGACTTTTCTACATCTTCACCTAAATTGTTAAATTGTAATTGAAAATGATATAATTGTAAATTAATTTGTACTAAACATTATTGACAAGTCCTAGCCTATACAATCTAAGTATCATTTGTATACCTAATGAAATGACAATAAAATTATCTTTATTTAATGAAGCGATCTAGCGATGAAGATCTATGAAAGTCTAAATAACTGTATGTATCACCTTTAAACTTGATCGTACCACCTAAAAGAACTCGTCACACCAAATTATTTTCGTTGCCCACTCGTATACCCGGTACAAAGCGGCGTTTTTGGCATAATTGGTATTATGCCAAAAACGCCGCTTTGTACCGAATTTGCTCAAATAATAACAAACTTTTTTCTAGTGTAGAAATCTTCAACTCTAGCCCCAATTCAGAAAGGGTATTGTTGACTTAATTATCTGCAATAACCAGTAATGCGCTCATTCGTTAAATATTTATAAGTCTGATTCATGACTTAATCTACTTTTTCGTTACTCTACGAATTTTCAAACTAGATTATTTTAGTTAACAACGTACATGTGCGTTTATTACTATGCAGTTTTTTTTCTTTTTCAATTTTGTTACAAGTTGATTAAATATAATTAATAAGTAGTAGTTTTGTTGCACTAAGTTTGTATAATTCTCTGATTAATTATTTTGTTAGGAACATAATTTCGTATCAACCATATCTTGAAAGACCTGTAAGGGCTGTATAAGTGTATGAAATTAGTTGTAAACCTTTAATATTATAACTGTTGGTCTCTTAACAAATAAATAAATCACAAAAGCACTCTCAACAAAGCCACTATTATTAAAGTCTAAATAACTGTATGTATCACAAAAGCACTCTCAACAAAGCCACTATTATTAAAGTCTAAATAACTGTATGTAACACAAAAGCACTCTCAACAAAGCCACTATTATTAAAGTCTAAATAACTGTATGTATCACAAAAGCACTCTCAACAAAGCCACTATTATTAAAGTCTAAATAACTGTATGTATCACAAAAGCACTCTCAACAAAGCCACTATTATTAAAGTCTAAATAACTGTATGTATCACAAAAGCACTCTCAACAAAGCCACTATTATTAAAGTCTAAATAACTGTATGTATCACAAAAGCACTCTCAACAAAGCCACTATTATTAAAGTCTAAATAACTGTATGTATCACAAAAGCACTCTCAACAAAGCCACTATTATTAAAGTCTAAATAACTGTATGTATCACAAAAGCACTCTCAACAAAGCCACTATTATTTTCAATAATCCCCCCCACTTAAAACATTAGATATTTAGAAATTAATAACAAGATGACTTAAAAAATTAATTATTCGATGTAATGATTGTTCCTTATTGTGTGGTGAAGCCATACTCAACATATTCAAGTTTTTTAAATGAAAGTAGGAATAAATAGGCACCTATAAACATACCCTAAACTAAATGTAATGGACCTATATTTGGAAACGCCCTATTATACTATGAATATTTAACCCGTTATTGGATGTCTTTTATTATAGAGGACCTGTCCAAACTGTACACTATTTTATAAGAGCTCTTGTACAACAGTTTACAATGTATACGCATATTTTTGGTTTTTAAGATTTTTTTAAATGGTCAGGACATACCAGCTTCAATCTGATGGGCTCTTGAGTATTCGGGTGACAGTTCTGACTTGATGACTCGCTCGGTCTAGTTTCGCCTTTCATTCCTTCTTTATATGAGTGTACTCAGATTGCAGACCGCACTTCTTAAATAATCTGAGCAAGTAACCGAATAAATGACATAGATTGACATACCGATGTTAAATAAGTAAAAAAGTTGGATATGTTACTTAAAATCATTCACAATTATTGTCTTTTTCTGACACACACATGAACTTACACTTCGCGTAAAATTTGTTTCCTTACCACTTTGTAATTCAATGTTTTTTTTTTGTCTTCTAATTTTTATACATGGGTAGGGATCTCTTGTTGCCCAGACTCTTTCGAGTCTGGTGGCCTCAGAAGACCTTACCAAAAACACACATCACATCCTCGAGCACACACACACACACACATACACACACACATACACACACAAAACACACTCTAGCACAAACACACACACGGCCCATCACAAGGAAATACTGCCTTCATAATAATCTACTAAAATGTAAACTTAGTAAAGTTTTCCCCTAGGTTATTCTGTGTAACTTTTAATCTTGTTTCTTTTTCTTCTGTACTTTTTGTTTTTGTCTTATGTTATTTGTAATTAAGTATGCAATAATTGCACTTATGCCGCGGAGTGGGAGCCTGGTGACCTGTAACACAGGTTTTTTACAAACCTAACGCAGGCACCAGTCTCGCGCAATGTTGCTTTGCTTTTATAGTTATAGCTACTATTTTTTGTTATTTTAAATTTAAGCTCATTGTCGAGAGAACAATAAATGATTTTATTATTATTATTGTTTTTATTTTGTCACCAAAAAAAATTCAATTAGTTTCGTTATTAAGTTTTTTTGCTAATATAGTAGACAAATTATATTTACAAAGTAAGCACATTCAGAAGCATTCATTCCCCATCCGCTCATCAACCCGTGTGTAGCTCATCCGGCGCCGTATTAGCAACACAGAAGACAGGGACAGGGAGAGGTACAGGGGGGGGGGGGGGAGAGAGGAGTGCGGTGAGAGAGGGGGGGCGGCGGTGGTTACCTTCATGCTCTCGCGGAACTTGCCGATCTCGCGCAGGATGACGTCACTCTTCTCCTCCGAGATGTCCGCCTCCTCTAGCACCTTGGCCGTTTTTGAGATCTGCTCCTCTGTAACCCAAGCCAGCTATGTTAGTCACATTAAGTTTGTTGTTCAGGTAGTACAGATCACGGCCACGTGCGTGGTAGTGGCCACGTGCGTGGTAGTGGCCACACCCTGCCAAGTTTAGTAGGCGCCCGCCACCGGAACCCTATTCTCGAACCATCTCATACTACTTTTTAGGTATTCATAACTTTGTTACAAATAAAACCTTTCAAGATTCAGTATCTTCCTCAGTTTTACTTCTATCATACCTACAGACTTGAAATTTGAAATACAGATTCTACTAAGAAAAATAAAACCTAAAATGATGAAATTTTTGCCACTGCCACTGCTTGACTGCTTCCGCAGAGTCAAATAAAAGAACAGTTAAGTATTCTTTCTCAGTAAGTACTCGCATACAAAAAGTGATCCAAACAAATACATGAGTGACGAGTCGTCATCAGTCGTCGCCCACCGCGCCAGTGGTCGTCATTGACGAGTTTGTTGTTGAAATATTTGTACGATCTGCAGGTATTTGTTGCGGGTGTTCTGGTCGTTTTCAATGTATAATAATAAAATAACTATCTATGTAATGTATTTAACTATAGTCTCGTCTCGTAATACCATGGAGCACATATCCAGTAGAGTTGAAATGTCTGATAATTTGCTACAGAACGATTCTGTCGAAAATTACACAGATTAATGGTATTAAAATAAAAACAGCTATGACTTAAACGAAAGTAACCTATTAAAACTAGAGTCCTCGCCCCAAGACTACTAATGTGGTAAATAACTATTTTGTAAACGTTGGTCTTAGAAGTAAAAAGGTAACTGTAGACGCAATCGAAAGCCTGGTTTCCCAGATCACTAATATAGTCTAGACAAGCGTAATAAATGCATCGGTGTTTTTCTAGACTTAGCCAAGGCTTTCGACACCATATCACGAGATCACGAGAAGAGCAAAGTCAGCCATTTTATTTGTCAGAATATACTGCATGTCCACAGTCGAAAGTGAATGTACCTTCCCAAGTGAACACATTTCTGGTTCCTTAATATACTGCTGTATAGCACGCACGCGGCCGCGGCCGCTGCTTCGCTTCACCCAGATGCATGCACTAGACTCAACACCTACCCTTCTGCAGTATCTCATAGTTGTTGATCTCGTGCTGGTAGTCACGCATGATCTGCTGTATGCGTCTCTCGGCCTGCTCGTCCAGTCCGCGTTGTCGAGCATCCGATGCCTCTGCCCCGCTGGCACCCAGTCGTGACCTTTGCTCCGCTAAACACAGACATACCGCTGGAACTCAATTCTCTATTGTAAAACAATACATCACATTTTTAAAGATATTTTAAAATAATGTTTGTGATTACCATGCTCTATTTTGACAAGTTTTTAATGTATTACAAATACGTTACGGACGTAACCGGGTTAACTACGAACCTTATTTGTGTTGGAAGAACACCAACGTTTCATCCCTTAACGAGGGACTTCTTCAGGGTGAGTGCGGTTCTAGGCGCGCGCGTTCCGCGTCCCTCCGAGCACTGCGGAACTGAGCGGAACGCACTCACCCTGAAGAAGTCCCTCGTTAAGGGATGACACGTTGGTGTTCTTCCAACACAAATAAGGTTCGTAGTTAACCCGCTTACATCCGTAATGAATTCGTCAAACTACGATAGTTTTTATAGTAAAAAAGTATTACAAATACGAATACATCGTCAAATAGGTAAGTTTCAAATTGCAAGTAAATACAATCTGGACACCAACTCAGTCTGTTTCTGGCTGGGAAAGGCTATGATCTTCAGAATTACCCCCTTGCACACTACTAGCATATTTTATTTTATTATTATTTAAAAGAATGCATCTTATGATTACATAGTGGCAAATGTATTCCTCTTCTTACTCACTTTTGTATGTATCTACAAGTGCTTGCATCTTTCCATCTGTCCTCGCCAGCAGCTCTTTATCTGCCAGCCTACGTCCGTTTAGCAGTCTGACACAGCGCAATGCTGCCTCGGGTGAAGCAAACTCGCTGAACCCGAACGTGGACACTCGCTTCCAGCTCAGCACGGGCCCACACGCATTCAGTAAAGAGCGGATCATGTTCTCTGGTGCTCGGGCTGTGATGTTGCCTGCATTCAAGATATTTTGCTAGTCATTTATTCCTGAGAAAAACCTCAAATCAAATCAAAAATTATTTATTTCCATAAATACAAAAATTGACACTTAGAAAAGGTGAAATACTTAAAATAAAAGACTAACACGGAAATAAAGAGATATTTTTTATTTCTGTTGCTTCGGTATATAGACTAAAATAAATAAAATAAAATAAAAATCATTTATTTCAGACCCAGTTGATCCATAGAATAGATGTACATACACGATTTCAAAATTAAATAATAAGTACCTACACAATTAATAAAATTAAAAAATTACTAAAGTAAAGAAGCGACAAAGAAACCTTTAGCCTGTTAGTTATTTTTCGAGTTGGAGCAAAACCCATCCCAAACATCTTTATCTTCTAATATAATCTGATATTTTGTTGTATCTGCAAAGTGTATTGTGGTACTATGGATGCACCTGATTTGATGAATGCGTCACTTGTATTCTATGTACCCGAAAACTACCTATTAGTACGAGTCCTTAACTGAAAATACGGTCCCATCCTGAAGAAAGCATGAAACTTGGCATGAATGTAGCTGTCATATATGTGCTTCAATGTAGATATGGAAGCACTTCAAGAAATTGTTTTTCCCCCCACTCCCCCCCCCCCTTTTTATCTCCCTCATTCTGGTTTTTCGAATTTTCTACAAAAACCATAAGACTGAGGAGTTTACTCTTCAGAGACCAAATCATCGTCGATAAATTACCTACAAAACGATACTACATTTTATAGTGGTAAGATTAATATATTTCTGTATACAGCCACCAACGTATTATGAAATTGTAAAAACAGGCACACTTTTTTCTTTCTTGCTCCATTTATAGGAAAACGACAAGAGTGGTGATAAAATAGTCTAAAGAAGTTATATGCCTTATACATTAAGCTACAAAATGACACTTATTTCATAGTCGTAGAGGCATTATTTCCAGAGTTACAGCTTACCGCGTCTGACTCAAGTACTCTTTTTTTTTCTTTTTACAATACTATCTTTCCAGATTTAAAGCTAGGGTCTAGGGTTTCAAGCAATTTATTAAAAACACAGTAAATTACAGTTTTAATCATATATATTTATATCAACGCATATCACAAGAATCTCCCCCACACTTACAGAGACCAGTACAGGGAAGACCAGACTTCCACGCAACAACAAATGCATCGTCCTTTAATGCAGCTGCGGCATGAACACTCGTCAATTCCTTTACAGATGATGAAGTTTCTTTGTTTGTACTCCAAAATGGAATCCAAATACCGTCTTCTTTCATCCAACCCCATTTCTCAAAGTTCGGATATTCAGGATTAGGTATCAGACTTTGACCCCAGATCAATCCTGCTTGCAAATAAGCTCGCTTTCCCCCTTCGTCTTCGTAAAGTTGACATGCAGCTTCAGAGACTTGTTTCGAGCATTCCAAGACTCTTTTGTATGTTACTGACAAACCATGATGGGCTAATTTGTCTATTATTTTTCTCTGTCTAGTGTGTGTATGAACAAGAAGTCCAATGTACAGCGGCAACGTGGGCTCTTGTTTGGTTGTATGACGTATATTTGTGTGTGAAGGCGTTTTTTTTGTTGCATTGAACATAACGAGTTGAGCTATCGAATTCGCAGCAACTCATCCTACATCTTCACTCTGGTCTATGATGCTTGGCCCGTGAAGAAGCATTTTTATAAGCGTTAACAGTGAAAGCGGAATTTCTGGAACATCTTTGATTAGGCTTCCACTAAATGGAGTGTCTTTCAAATTAAACTTTTCAGATCGACAAGTATTAGCAACGTTCGCCATGTTCATGAAATGGTTGTTAGCTTCATGATCTACTGCAGAACGAACAATCCTACCAACATCTTGCTCAAAAGCAAGAAAAGTTGGCTTAGGTGGATCCGAATAACATCGAAGGCCAGGAAAGTGTTTCAATAGCCTCTCTTGTAGACGATGCGATGAAATGGACAATGCTTCATCTCCCTGCAGTTGTTTAAGTCTATCATTGATTATCTTTCTTAATTCAGACAGTTTGAAAACATTTTCTGAGCTAGACTCCATATACATCACAAGTTCTGTAAATGCAAGCTTTATAAAATCAGGTTCACATTCCGTTTCTTTATATGTGTGTGCGGCTGTTTGTATGAGAATGAAGTATCTGTATTCTGTACGTAACGTAGTACAAGTACTACGTTACGTACGTTACGTATACGTAGTGCTCTGCTGATACCTAAATATTGCGTCACGCGGTTACGCGCAGCTATTTTAGGTACATGTATTTAGTACGCGTATAGTACTATCTTTAGTAAAAAGTTTGGTGTTATTAAACAAACTTTAAAGTTACATGTACATATTTTGTAAACTAAAAGTTCTATCAACATACGTCCAATGACAATATTGTAGAGAATTTCATAGGGAACATATTGATCTTTGACAGTTTTCTGATAGCTGTACCAGTTTTCATAAAAATTAAAAAAAACCACGATTTGGCACATAAAAAGGGGGGAAATGGGGGGAAAAAAATAATTTCTCGACATGCTTCCATATCTGCATTGAAGCACATACATGACAGCTACATTCATGCCAATTTTCATGCTTTCTTCAGGATGGGACCATAAAACTGACTTATGTTCGGACATGGAGCCGTACTATATGGGGCAGGAGACAGACTCTTTTCTCCACCTCCGAGCCGCACGGTTGCGCGCGCCCGCTCTCCCATAGGACCCTCGAAGACCTAAACAGACTCCTGGTGGCCTTCCCGGATACCGATATATTCGCAGATGAGTGGGGAACTCCTTGATGCCTTAAATGTCTGACTTTTTGTGAATGTGATTTTTGACAATTGTTTTATTTTCCTATTTTTTATTATAATTTCGAGTAAGATTTAATTCTTAATTTGATATTGCTTAAATCTCTAATAACTTTAATCTAGAATAATTCTTGATGATTTTATTTAAGCTTGATTAGTAGGTATTTTATTTTTTTAATTATTATAATTTACATAATCTAACTATATTTTATATTAAAACCTACTGCAATACTGCAAGGCTTAAGGTCATTTTAATTACAACGATCAATAAATTACAAATAAAGGGGTTTGAAGATTTTGGCCCTAACATCAGCCGCCATTTTGATTTTTTTTCAAAGTCGCCGTGCACAGTAATAGTAGATTAGTAGCCAAGGGCTGTAAGGCATCAATTGCAGCCCGAGATATTTAAGTTCGAGGGTACAATTGGTGCTTACACCCGAGCTAACTACTCTGCTTTACAGATGTAAAGCAGAGTAGTTACCTCACAATCGATCTCGATTGTGAGGTAAGTAGAAAAAACCAGCATTACAAGAATAACACATTTTTCATTGAATCGGGAGTGCAGCTTATATATCTTCATCACTTGAAGAACTCATGTTTTTTCCTAATTAGCACGCAATTATAAAAAAATCCCAAAAACAAACAATATTTAAAGTAAAAGTTTTCTATTCCCGCCTTTTTTCATTAAAAAGTACCAAGTTCCTAAGTTAGAACTTTTTTTTTTTTCATAAACGAAATTGAGTTTGCTGTTCGATATTTAAAATTGATGACTATTATACTCACACGAAGACAAGGCTGAATAACAAAGCGACCTCTGGTCATTGGGCTGAATGCATGATGTCTATTGCCAGTATGATGGTTAGATGTACGCGAACTTTTTGAAAGAGAGGTGTTTTTTTTAATTACTTACCGCCAGAGCGCTAATTAGTCACATGAAAGCCTCATTTGAAGGTAATAAGAACCTAATTACCGAACATGAGAGATGTAAAAGTTATATAATTGTCGGCATATTGACGACCTCTGTGGCGCGGTGGGCGAAGATCCGCCTGCGACGCAGGAGGTTGCGGGTTCGATTCCCGCCTTGGGACAAATATTTGTACGATCTGCAGGTATTTGTTCCGGGTGTTCTGGTTGTTTTCTATGTATAATAAAAAATATCTATCTATGTAATGTATTGTATTATGTATATCAGTTGTAGTATGTTATCTAGTAACCATAACACAAGCTCTGCTTAGCTTGGGGCTAGATAATGCTGTGTTAATTGTCCAGCATTATTTATATATTTTAAAACTAAAAAAAAATGTAATTGGATAGAGGACACTAAAATAAATAGAAAATGTTCAATATCATAATGTTCTAACGCGTCAGGTTTCTGAGATGTTCACAGATGAAAATCACTATTGCTCTAAAGAATTTATTTATTCTAAGGTTTTTATTTATTATAGTACTCTGGGTAATTTCTAAGAAAATTAATAAATCCCAAAAATTTACGATCTCGAAGTAAAGTCGGTGCGGGTTCGAATCCCGTCGAGATCGTAAATTTTTGGGATTTATTAATTTTCTTAGAATTTATTTATGTTTACTGTTTTCATGTAGGCTAGCAACCTTCGATCAAAAATAAGGAGTTCGCGGCCTCCCCCGTAGATACCTAGAGCCTTACAAAAATGTCACTCAAAATTGGGTTCGTTTTGTTTTGACGCAGACAGTTTGCGCAGAGCCTGACAAGTTTTTTCCATACGGAACAAGAGATTGGTGGAGTCGAATTCATTTTATTTTATTTTGTAAGTAGGTAGGTACCTACCTGAGAATTATATACCTACCTACTCAGTTTATTTCCTATAAGGATTAATTAACAGAATTCAGGTAAAGATAACGAATCATTTATTGATGAAACTATAAATTGGTGTCTCAACAGTAGGTATTTATACAAAAGGGTCATTTCAGACATACAATAATTTAAACTTACAATACAATTTCAGGCAGGCACTAGATTAAAAAGAACTGGTTCCTGTCTGCGGCTTTGCACGAGTTTTTTTTACTGGAAAAAAATAAACGTTTTATAAATTCATACTTCTGGTAGGTAGGTAAGTACCTAGTCTTTCTTATATTAGAGAGTCTACGCAAATGAAATTTTAGGGCGGGCCAACTAGTTATTTTAAAAATCATCAACTAGTAATATTAAACCTATTTTTATGAAAAATATATTAATACAAACTATAAATGAAAAAAAAAATTTAAAAGAAATAGCCTCTCCATTTATCAATTTAGAACAAATTTAATATTTTAACATAGGCAAACCAAACAACAATATTTTATGCTGATTGCACAAGTATATGACTCACATCTCAATATACGGGTACAAAATATATTTAAACTTACTGAAAATAAGAAATTCCATCCTTTTTCAGCACTTTGGACGAGTGATTCTTGCATTTTTTGTACGAGCACTTACCCATGCTTTTTGTTTGAACGCTAAAATGACACTAGTTGAAAAGCTTTCCTAACATGTCAAAATGTTCCTCTTTTGCTACTCAAGGTTGTGGGCTGCGCATTGTGAATCTAAGGGGGGCCGGCAAAGCCGGAAATTTTTGATCGAAGCTAGCAACGTATCGATTCGATGATTCTGAGTACCTACCTACCTATTACATGTATATTGTGAAGCATATGCCGACAAGAAAAGAAAAAATAAAACCGACCAAGTGCGAGTCAGACTCGCGCACGAAGGGTTCCGTACCATTATCTATAATAAAACCGGCCAAGTGCGAGTCGAACTTGCGCACGAAGGGTTCCGTACCATTATCTATAAAAACGGCAAAAAAAACTTCGTTTGTTGTTTGGGAGCCCTCTTAAATATTTATTTTATTGTTTTTTAGTATTTGTTGCTATAGCGGCCACAGAAATACATCATCTGTGAAAACTTCAACTGTCTGACTATCACGGTTCATGAGATACAGCCTGGTGGGTGACAGACGGACAGAGAAGTCTTACTAATAGGTAAATAAGAAATAAGTTTTATTTTTTTAGACGGTATTCACTTTAAACTCAGTATTCACATCAAAATGCCCCATAAAGTACCAACTTTTTGTATTATTTAGAGAGCTAAAAAACTCAAAGTTTTTAAAACTGCCAAGAAGTTATTCAGTAAGGGTTATATAACTTCTTTCTTTAAGTAAAAATAAAAAAAAATCTCAGACAAAAATTTTCGTTTCGAGATTAAAATTAGAGCTACTGGTAATGTAATGAACTGAGAAAACACTTAACAGCAAAGTGAACTTTGCTGTTAAGTGTTTTTACAGATGAACACACATGCTAGCCACTATCGAATCACTTCACAGAAAAAATTATAGCTAAAACAGTTCGAAATACAAAAAATCTGAAAATAACAAAAAAACGTCATATCTCGAAAACTACAAAAAATGCGGTGCGCCTCTGAAAGTTTTATTTGAATTCATTCACTAAGTAGTTTTGGCGTGATGCATGGCCAAGATACAGACTTATTTAGAGCAAATTTTAGTTAGTATTACATAAGTACTTGTGATTGTGCCATCAACCAACAGAAAAGAAGTTTTTCTCTTCTAAAAGAGATAAAATTTACAGGTCTATGCAAATATAAGTGCCCTCTGTCGACTACATTTGGTAAAATTGACGTGCAATCTGACGTCTTAGTTCTTCACAGCTAAGCCTTAATATTATTCATTTATTGCTCATTTTCATCAAAAAAGATATATATCTAAGAAATCAGCAGGAGGCTGAAAGGGGTGTTCTTGATGCCGTGCCCACTGCCTATGCCATGTACCAAACTATACACATGACATGGGAACAACATCCGAGTGTTCGCTTACCTGCAATGCAACTGCAATAGTGGCCAACTATTTTATTCCTGTCTTGTAAATAATTGTCCAGTAGGATGTAAATAAAATATGTTTTATTGTTTTGATGTCTTGAATGGATTCTGGCTCTTATGAGCCAAGGGGCAGAAACTAGAATGTTATATTGGGTTAAGTCGTAATTCACGTCAACAGCGTCGCACAGCTCAATGAAGAATATTCCATTTTCTGTAATATGTTCGTAATAACTGCAGGCTTGGGCTACTTGGTATGGTCCCAAAGCCAAAACCTGCTCATCATATCTAAGATTTAGGAATTCTTCTAATCCTTCACTGGCATCCATGCCATGTAAATTAGCTCTACGAAACTTTCAATTATTATGAATTACGAACTCACTTACAAGGTTTGGGGTGTCATGTTTCAAATATATTTCATTTATTATTTCATTCGCAAGTTGATGGTGGTCGCTTTCCGAACGCGTTTATCAAAGGTATAAAACCTCTTTCATGCCATGGTTGAACGATTTTAGTACAAGAAACCTCCTTCGATAGGTTTAAATGATTTCAGCTCGTTTTTTTTTTCGATAGGCGACCTTGATGTCAGTAACTTATATACTACTTATAATATACCATTCATTGTGCGCGGGGATTTTGAAAAATGTACAAATTTTAGGGCCACCCTCCATACAAAAATCTTCAAACCCCTTTGTGAAGCCTGGTTTTGGGCACAGCGAGTTTATGTTTATTTCTAGAGTTTATAATATGTTTATCACTATTTTTAGGAAAGATTTTGATATTTGCCTTTCCTATTAGCATATCTATGGATTATTATAAAGGAATTATAATCTTATAAACCAGAGAATGGAAGTCTTGACTTCTATGTTATTGACAATAGAGAATAGCAGAACACATTTATAATAAAAAAGAGCAAACAAGTGGTGAGTTACCGATGAATATGGTCACTGGTGGTCCCTCAGGGTCCTTCCCGTTGCGTGTGGGCGGACGGGAGATTACGGCCTTGCCCGGGGCCGGCAGCAGGGCGCCGCGCCCGCCCGCGCTTGCACCGCCGGCGCCTCCACTAGCACCTCCGCTGTACGGATTCACCACCATCTGCAGAATTCCAGCTACTGAGATTGGCCAGGGAACACTTGTACAAACTAGTTTTTCAGTAAAACATATTTAACGTAAACCATTTTACCTTTCGTATCCGCCTTATATAAATAATGCTTTGAATTCTATGCGGTTGAATCGAAGTTCGATGTTCGAACATCTCATTCGTTACCAACAAAGTAGGGTTACTTTACTTATTCGATAGAAACTTACGTGTGTGGCCATGGCAACTACTCCGTAGGGAACCATCGGCGGCCGCGGCGGGAACGACATCGCGTTCCGGCCGCAAGATAGTGCAAAATTACACCGACACGACAATGACGCGTACACTGTATCACTTCTGATTCGCACGTGGTAGAATATGTTAAATGTCACAAATCTATGAGTTGATGCTTAGTAAACAGTTAGAATATAATTATTTTCACTTTTTCGTCACTAAAATCAGAAACTAGGGAATTCACGAGAATTTTCTTTGAAGAGATCGATACATCGACCGACGTCCATTTTGATTTCGTTTTTTTTTATAAAGTTCATTTCATTCATTCCGTCCGAGTTCATTCTTCTTCGTTCTTTCATTCGAGCGACATTCGATATACTCGATCTACGCTACCGGTCATATTATTATTTTAACCCCGCCTCCATACCTCTTTGAAGTTGGCCGCCAGACTTTGTCTTTTTTAAACTTCGATATTGCTAATCGTTTGAGAATCGTTTGAGAGAGTTTGAGAGGACAATTAAATTATTTGAGAGTAATTAGTTTTTATGTAAAAACCATTTTAAATTTTTGTGTGAACTTGGCCGTCATTCCGGCAAAAATGTACTTGGACGTTTAATTTTTGTTTCATTTGTTTGAGAATCGTTTGAGAGAGATTGAGAGTTCATGAACATCGTTTGAGAGTTATTAATTTAATTATTACAATAAATAATCAATTCTGAAACAGCAATTTTGATTTTCCTCGCCAATTAGTGCACTTCCGGTCTGCGGCGCAGGCGCAGTGAAAAAGAGTGAGTAAAAGGGTGAATGAAAGAATGAATGGGAAAAGACGTCATAGAAAGACATTGACATTCATTGAAACGAATCGTGTCAGCCGTCGATAGACTTCGCCAAACATCGTAGAGCGAGAAAGTTAGAAAAAAAAGAAAAATCTTAGTCCAGCTATTCTAGTCATAATACCATTTCACAAATTAATACTTTGAAATATGTTTTAATAATCATAAAATATCCATGACAAATATTCTTAAATATAAAAACATCAATTTAGATACATACTACAGCCAATATTATTAATAAAACTTTTGCATATTCATTATCGAATTTGAGTAGCGAACAAGTAGGAAATTAAGTTTGTTACTTTTTAGTAGTTAATGAATATATTATTTGAATACTTTATAGTTTACCACAAAATTATCTACACTTAAAATTTATGATAGTTATTGCTAAACAAATTTCCAAAATCTTACACGCTCTTGCCCTTTCGAAAAAAATCTAACTTGTGTCTTCCTAACGGAAGTTAGGAAGACACAAGCGAAACAAACCTATTCACGATCACGATAGGTCGGATATGTTTAACCGAGGCTCGAAATCGAAATCAGATACGCACGAAATTCAAATATTTTCTGCGTTCTGCGAGGAATTAAACTACCAGAAAAGAAGTTTTCCACAAATTTTAGATATATTTCTATGAACATATGTTACAATAAAGTTTGAAACAATGGAGAAATAGTTAAATTATGTCGATTTTTAGTAAAAAAAATATAAGAAAATTATATGTTTATAGTAATAGTTTTATTAATAATTGAATTAATTGCTCCAAAAGTACCTCTAACCCTTGAAATGTTTACTGCACACACGGGTGTTCACTAAGTTTGAAAGCCCCGCGTGCTTAATGAACACACGGGTGTACACAAGACTTCGATCTCATTCGTTGCTTCTATCCTTCAAAGCCGAATCATCTTAACGCCCATTGGCTGCACCAATGTCAAGCTTCATTCATTAAGGAACGAAATATAGCCCAAAGAGAATCATTGAGACCGGAAATTCATACTGGCCGAGTGAAATTACCAAACATTATCACACGGCTCGGCAATACTACGTGCCGCCGCCGCCACCCGCCGCGCCGCGCCGTGTCGCCTCACGATGTAGCCGACTCCTCGTGTCGCTACGCCATAGTAATATGATAATAAGTAAAGGAACATGTAGTTGTATGTACGCAGTACGAAATATCTAATAAGGCGTGCCGTATCTCTCACAAAAGATTGCCTCCATGCAGAGTTGGGCAATATGTAATCTAACTACGACTACATATTGTAGTTAGTAACCATAACTACAAATTACATTAAGTAATCGTAGAAAGTAGTTAAATATTTTGATTACTAACTACCTACTAATTGTAGTTGCAATCACGATTACTTTTTATAACTACACATTTAAATTAAGGTTGCGTATTATACAAGCAAATACACGCGCGAGTTGTTCATGTACCGACTTGTCGTTTGCTAGGTAGGTGGATAGAGCGTCGATTCACGACTCACGACTGTTAGAGCGCAAACCAAATCCCACAAGCTGTCGTCGAAAAACGTGTAGTACCTATTAAATGCAAATTTGAATGATTAGCCTAATGGAAATTATTTGACTTGATTTGCAAATAATTTTTAGTAACATTTCAATCAACGCATAATTATTATTTTGTAATAAATATAGGTACATATTTACAATCCTTGTATTCTAATTATTCATGAAAATAAACTTAGGTATGTGAAATAAACTAAAGTTTTTATGCAGTCAGATACCAAAACATGTTTACAACACATCATTATGTTTATTTAAATATAAATTCAAATATAAGTTCTTAGAACTCGAATAATCAGTAATTATAACCACTAGATTATAGTTATCAAATTAGCAACTACTTCATGTAGTTTGGTTACTGTAGTTATATTACAAGTAATCATAACTACATGTAGTTAACTACTTTTAATCGTAGTTAGTAACCTGATTACAAAATAGTAGTTAACTACGCCCTACACTGCCTCCATGTGGGCTAAATTAGCGGAAATTCACTAAACCTTCTACCTTAATTTATTTAAAAGTCAAAAAGCCTTGATCCCAAAGCAGTGCCATGCACTGCAAGTGTAAACTGTCTTATAGGTTTTTTGGTCTGGCAGCACTGCCTTCATCCACTGCGCCTGCGCCGCAGACCGGAAGTGCACTAATTGGCGGGGAAAATAAAAATTGCTGTTTCAGAAATGATTATTTATTGTAATAATTAAATTAATAACTCTCAAACGATGTTGATGAACTCTCAATCTCTCTCAAACGATTCTCAAACAAATGAAACCAAAATTAAACGTCCAAGTACATTTTTGCCGGAATGACGGCCAAGTTCACACAAAATTTTAAAATGGTTTTTACGTAAAAACTAATTACTCTCAAATAATTTAATTGTCCTCTCAAACTCTCTCAAACGATTCTCAAACGATTAACAATATCGAAGTTTAAAAAAGACAAAGTCTGGCGGCCAACTTCACAGAGGTAGGCAAAGAAGTCAATATTATTATTTTAACCACGCCTTCATTTCATGACTGTGAAATTTCTTTGAACTAGACACTGGCAGAAAAGTGACAAAACAGTCGCATATTGCCATTAACAATTTTATGACTGTGAAATTTCTATGAACTAGACACTGGCAGAAAAGTGACAAAACAGTCGCATATTGCCAATAACAAAGAAGTCAAGTCAAAGAAGTGAAGTCAAGTCAAGTGAAGTCAGCTGGCTGCTGCTTGGCTGTTCTTTGTTTTGTTTTTCTTTCAATGTTGTAGTGATTTGTGCATTATTTCGTAATAAAGCGAGGCAATGGAGGAATCAGACAAGTTACCTTTGAAGAGAGTTGAACTTTCATTGTCCAAGTTCAACGAAGTGGCTATTCCACACCACATTGATCTTCTGAGACAACACAAGGCTAATATCATCAAAGTATGTATTTGATTATTTTATTTCCTTTTTCTCCCTAAATATGATAATATGACTAATCGTAAGCCACTGAAATACATAACTCGCAGCTAGGTACATAACGCGTAATTTCTTCGTGTTCCAAGCTCCAACGTCACAACACAATGTAACCTATTTATAGAGTTCTAATCGTTTTAGAATTTTGGCTTGAACAAGAGACGAAGAAAAACATGAGCATAAAATGCTATACCAAAACACTAGATTCATACCTTTGAATACCATTTACATATTCCATAGACTTATTCCTGTATTTTTTATGTAACGCAGGTCCTTACTACATAATGAGCTGTATCTACATTTCTGTTATAATAATAAATATGGGGGCTTTTCTAAATAGGATTTTATTTGCTGAAATGTCTTGGTCAAGGACTTAGGCCCGTATTATAAAAGCTTCCTCAGTTATCAATCGATACTTGAGTAACGCTTTTCTATGGCATAAACGTCACTCAAGCATAGATCGGTGACTGAGCGAGCTTTCATAATACAGGCCTTAGATTTGTAAATAGGCTCACTACAATGTTGTATTTTTGATGTTAATGTTGTATTTTTCATGTATTTATCGATTGAATTAGGTATATATTAGTGTTAAAATAATTAAAACCTTATTTAGATATGACTACCTAGAACCTACTATTAATATATTATTAGAAATGATTCGAATCTAAGCGGGAAACCCTCCCCGCATTACATAAATAGGTGTGCTATAGGCTTGCGGCAGACACTTTTCACTTCACTTCGCTCGCGGTACTTGACGTAAATAAAATAATAAGTGCAATAAAAAGTGTTAGCTTTGTAAGCTATATCATTTTTTTAAAATCTTTTTGCTATAGGTTTTGTAAGAATATCATAAACAAACAAAAATAATGAACCTAAAACAAATTTATATAAAGACTATCGTAGTTTGACGAATTCATTACGGATGTAAGCGGGTTAACTACGAACCTTATTTGTGTTGGAAGAACACCAACGTGTCATGCCTTAACGAGGGACTTCTTCAGGGTGAGTGCGGTTCTAGGCGCGCGCGTTCCGTGTCCCTCCGAGCACGAGGGAATCCTGCATCGCTCGCTGCGCACGAGCCGGGAGCGCCGGAGGCGAGGGCGGTGGGGGGCGCGTTGCGTTGCTTGTTGATGATGACGAGGATGAGAAACATCTTCTCGCGGAGATATCACAACTAACATAACATAACTCCCGACACACCGATATAGAAAGGCATAAAGTAATATATATATAGAAAGGCTAGGTAATGAATGCGATTGAGTACTGAATGAATGAGTGGAGTGCCACCGACACTCACGCTCTTCTTCGAGAGCACGGCGCGCGGCGCGAGGACGCGATGACGACGCTTCCCTCCTCCAGCTAGGCTAGGCTAGGTAGTGAATGCGATTGAGTACTGAATGAATGAGTGGAGTGCCACCGACACTCACGCTCTTCTTCGAGAGCACGGCGCGCGGCGCGAGGACGCGATGACGACGCTTCCCTCCTCCAGCTAGGCTAGGCTAGGTAGTGAATGCGATTTAACGTAGTTGTGTGTGTGGTCAGTACAGTGAGAGCGGTTCGTACGGGCGCGTGCGCGGCGAGCAGGTGGCGGCGCGGCGCGTGTGCGGGCAGCTGCGCGCACTGCTGCAGGAGCTGGAGGCGCTGCGGGGCCGCGTGCGCGCCGCCGACCTGCCGGCCTTCGACCGCAGCACGCGCCCGCACACGGACCTCACGCTCAGAGCCATCACTGACTATCTAGGTGAGTGCTACGACATCAATCACCCTAGCTTTTGAAAATCTTCACTCGCGCACAAATGTCTGCTCACAACAATGCCACGATAAGCGGACGACGCGCGACGTTGAATGTAGTACGCGTCTGTCTGTATGCGACTATCGTAGGAACTTGGTTGCAATGATTGGTATGCCCGCATAAAGTTGTGGACCTGGAATGCCATTGAGGCTACTTTTTTCTCGTAACAGACGTGCCAAGCCGCGGGCAGGAGCCCGCAGGTCTACATCACATCTCAGGAAAACGGCGCATGACTGCCCATCTCTTTTCTAAGCTTCAGTTACAAATACAACTATCTGGGTTTTTCCAATTTATTATTATAGTAGCTTGTTCTCCGTCACTCAAAATTTGCTGCTTTTCTAGGTATAATAGAAAATGGTTGTAGAGCGATTGTGGCATCGAGCAGTCCGCGGCCCATCGGTGAGAGAGATCACTCTGTTATTTAATATAACATTAACAATTCGTTACTCACTGATTCCACACACTAAACTCACTCTTCAATTGTGTCGTGTGTAATGTGTATGCGCTTACATCCGTGGGAAAAAACATTGCAGTTGCAGCAGGGGAAATAATCATTTTGCGTATTTTAATAATAGTGTTTCCAATTTGAAAAAAAAAACACTTTTTAAGGTTAAAGAAGTGTTGAAGATTCAAGATATTTTATTGCGGAACATGCTGTACAAAGATCTTATAATAACTTATAGTATCAAGCATGCACCCTGCTAGGGCACTGCAATACTATGCTTTGTTGCTATCTCATTACGAAAGGTCAAACATTTTTAATACCTAGTTAGGTAATCATCCATTTCATATAAATTTTCGTTAGTGACTTTTCTTTGTAAATTTATTACCATTTCTTTCCCCCGATTTCTCCTGTTCCTGTCGAATACGTGACAAAAAAAACTTCACTTGTGATTAAAGTTAGCCCCTGGTCCAAATTTTTTGAAAATGACTGACCAGCATCCCCACACAGAGACATCCCCCAGCGCGCGCACGGGGGAGGTGTCCGGGAGCGTGCTGTCCACTGACTCTGTGGGCGTGCTGCCGCTGCCCGAGGGAGAGGAGCCTCCGCAGCTCATACAACTGCAGATTGATGAACAGGTACAACTAACTACCCATTCGACGGCCTTGCCGCATGCCGTGCCGGTCGCGGTGTAATACTCGACTCATCCGCTTAGCTTAGTGATTGTGCCAAAACCCCTCCTTGTTTGGGGGAGCCATGATCAGCCGTGGACGGGAGGGAGATGTTGATGATGAGCCATTCCGTACCTATGCTTGTACTCGCCCGGACTTCATTATTTGGGTTAGACAATTACACACCTAGGTACCTGCTCTAATTATTTACTATGAACTTATTAAGGCTGTGGAGCGGGACACGTACAGTAACAGGCACGTTTCTAAAACGTATTTCTCGGACACTAACGTCCGGTAGTTCCGTTGTCTACGCTGCGCTGCGCTGATTCACTAATCAATGATCAAATCTCTACTCTAATAAATCCATCTGTTGCTGTTTTGAAGTTGCAAAGAGATTCATAGACATGTTAATAGATAAGATGATCAGTGTACAAACAACCGGCCGTTACCCGAGGATCCTAGCCAGCCCAGCACAGCTACAACTAACTGCGAGTATTCTGTCCAGGAGCTGAACTTGAAACAGCGCGAAGACGTCCTGGTTGGCTGGAGCTCCCTGCAGGAAGAGGTGCGTGCGCTGCACGCCACGTGGGCACATCTGCACGACGCGACCACCTCACAGCGGACTCAGGTGATCTGATCACTCTTGCCACTAGTTCTATTTCAATTTCATTTATTTGCTAACATGTACAATTCATTCTTAGTGTATGTGAATGGCTAGGTGTAGGTGGTCAGCTCATGCACCCTGTAAGGGCACTGCAAAAACTAATGCACTTTATACAATAATAGTCGATTGGAAATAAAATTAATTTTGAAAGCATAATAAAACATAAATTAAAATAAATAGCAGGATACTATTTAAATTCATACACAAATTTCATAATTTAAATGTTATACTAGTAGTCAGAATGTCAGTCTACTTCATTGTCATGTCACCAGCACCAGCACCACTGGAGAGGAAGAGTGGCACAATGGTTTGCCCCGGACCCTGGCTGGCTCAATATAATAATAAGTCTCTTCCGATAAAAATTAAAAACCTCAAGTACGAGTTGGACTCGCGCATCAAGGGTTCCGTACAAACTTGTACTCGTAAGTAATCATTTTTTTTGTGAACAAACAACAAAGTAATGGTTTTTAGATTTTTTCATTTACTTGTGCTGTAAGACTTGCTTCTTGCCAAATTTCATGTTTCTAGGTCAACGGGAAGTACCCTATAGGTTTTGTGTGCATTTGGGAAGTAGGTACCCTATTGGTTTTGTGTGCATGTGATTCTCCTGGAAAATTCAAAAAACTGGGCATAAACGGCTGCTGTAACTTTTGATTGCGTTGACTTATAAGCAGTGATCGGAAATTCGGGCGCTTATTTACCTAAAGTTGGTGTAAGACACAACATGGAGCAGTTAAAAGCATCTTTCTCGGGAATACTTTCCCGTAAATTCCCGGGATTTCAGAACATTCTAAAATAATTATTTTTTCACCGGAACCTTATTAAAAGACGAAATATAAGACACTTTTATTCTGACGTGAAAATCGATTTTTGTAAAAAAACTCGTTCAAAAAACGTGTCTTATAATTCGTCTATAAATAAGATTTCAGTGAAAATACACACATCAACATTGTCTAGGGATATTCAACATTTTGTTGATTTTTACAAAAACTGAAAATAATTTCTTTAGAAAACTAGGTATGGCCAGAATCTTTATTTTGTGTTGTATATTAATAATAATAATAAAACAACTGTTTGATATTATTTTTATAAAAATTTAAGAAGAAACAAAATCTCGAAAATTCTAAAAATTTACAAGGTTCGGTAAATTGTGTTAAAACAATTTTTACGTTGCCATGACTTTATAAAATTACCTTTTTACAATTTAATAATCGGTGTTGCCTCCCCTGACGTTGATAACACATCTGCACCGATTATTTATACTCAAAATTAGGGTGTCAAAGTCTCGCTGGGGTATGCGATTCCATGTTCTTTTTAAATGACAATAAAGTTGGTCTTCGGTGGTCAAATTTGACGGCAAATTGCTGAAAGCCCTTCGCTGCAACATGTCCCAAGCGTTTTCAATTGGGTTTAAGTCGGGTGACTGTGCAGGCCAGTCCAAAACCGCAACATCTTGTTCCTGAAGGGCAGCTGACACTAAACGCGCCGTGTGTGGAGGGGCATTATCATGCATCAGCGGAAATTCCTGGCCAATTTGAACTCTATGAGGGATGATCACAGGTTCTACGACCTCGTTCCGGTATTTTAGTGCAGTCATGCTGCCTCTTATCCAAATGAGCTCGGTTCGCGCGCCAATACGAATTCCCACCCAAACCATGATTGTCCCACCTCGGTACGAATGGACCTCTTGTGGCTGCTGGAGGCGACTTTCTATGTCTGGAACTCTCCAAACACGTGTTCTTCGTGAATCGGAGTGGAATCCAAACCGAGACTCATCAGTAAAGAGAACCATTGTCAATTGGCCATTGTTCCATATCAAATGTTCTTGAGCCCAAAGAAGTCGCCTTCCGCGATTGCCTCGTCGTAGAGCTGGCACACGAAGTGGCCTACGAGAATGAAGATCGACTTCATGTGGCCTTCTTCTGACGGTTTGGTCGCTGACTGACAGCTGATGGTCTGACTGAAGCCTTTGCACTAACTGCTTTGCTGTGAGATTGGGTTCCCTCCTGGCGGAATTTTGGAGAAAACGATCCTGTTTAGGGGTAGTTACTCGTTTTTTTCCAGTGTGGCACTCTCTTACATCCCCAGTAATACGATAACGTGACCACAATCGAGAAATTACGTTTTGATTTGTGTTTAGGGTATTGGCAACCACGCGTTGGATAGCACCGGCTTGTAACATACCTATCGCTCTTATCATTTCTTTTCTGCTTAAATGTCGACGTTCCATGACATGACGAATATCACAAGATCCGTTAAAATAAAAATTACTTAGATAGCACTTATTGATAATTAAATAAAAGTTAAATAATCTTAGACAAAATTAACGTTGTTTTAATTAAATCGGAGTCCTCATTCTATCTTTTGTTTATTGTGTTCTTTTTTTTTTTTTTTCCAAAATTTTGAAAAGGGAACAAAAGAGGTTTAATTCCATATATAAACTTTTTCTAAAAAGCAAATATTTTGTAAGCAAATCATTTCAAAATGAAATATCCCTAGACAATGTTGATGTGTGTACATTCTAGAAAATTCCAAAATTCCCATTTGGAATAAAACAAGTTTGGGTTCATCTCACAAAACAGACATCTACATACTTACCTATATTTTTTTTATAATATTTGTTTCTATTATTCTTACGCAATTATCAAACAAATTATAAATGCGTATGAATAAGTGTTTTAAATTTCGTGTAGAAAAAGGATTTTGGCATAAAATCATAAATATAATTAAAAATGTTTTTTTTTTCAGAAATATTGACTTTAGTGAAAAACACGTCAGAATAAAAGTGTCTTATATTTCGTCTATAAATAAGATTCCGGTGAAAAATCATTATTTTAGAATATTCTGAAATCCCAGGAATTTACGGGAAAGTATTCCCGAGAAAGATGGTTTTAACTGCTCCATGTTGTGTCTTACACCAACTTTAGGTAAATAAGCGCCCGAATTTCTGATCACTGCTTATAAGTTTTTTTTATATCGCGGCTCCAAGACGTTACGAACCTGAGTACTTACATGATGTGAATCTCAACTCGGTAGCTCCACGCGTTTCTGAGAAAAGGGTCAGACAGACGGACTACAAAGTGATCCTATAAGGGTTCCTTTTTTCCTTTTGAGGTATGGAATCCTAAAATCGTTCTAAGGGTATTGTCATTAAGGGGAAGCAAGAGTGCCATTCGTAGGCTACCATCGTTTACAGTATTTAAGGTTTCTATAAGGCGCATCTAATGAAGTGATCAAATACAATCACATTATAATATAAACAAACTAGCGGCCCGCCCCGGCTTCGCACGGGTACATGGAGGTACCCAAAAAATATATAAATTTTAACACACTCTTGGCAGACTTTCCATGTTTAGAACACTCGATCAAGTTTGCTCTTGACAAAATAAACAATCAAAACATCTGTTTGGGAGCTACGATGCCGCAACAACCCACAGATAGATACACACACAGGCACATAGATCCACCCGTCAAACTTGTAACAACCTTTTTTGTGTCGAGGCCGAATAAAAAAATATACTTATTATAAAAATATACATTAGCGCTGGCCATATCTCGAAAAGAACCGGCAACCACTGGAGTAAACGTGTTTTTGAGTGGAGACCGCGACTCGGAAAACGTAGTGTAGGACGCCCTCCGACCAGGTGGAATGACGATTTGCGAAAGACTTCTGGCAGATGCTTGATGCGGCAAGCTGAAGACAGGGCGCTATGGTACTCATTAAGGGAGGCCTATGTCCAGCAGTGGACTAATATAGGCTGATGATGATGACTTTAGATATTATTATTACTTTTTATTTTTTCTTTATTATTTAGGATTCTAATGGTGAAAGAATTTTCCAAATTGGTCCAGTAGTTTCGGAGCCTATTCAATTCAAACAAACAAAATTCCTCATTATAAGTAGTTATGGTGCCATAACTGTAATAGTTAGACATTAGTATCGCAGATTTTTTTGTAGATATAAATGTCTCCTATAAAACTGTAGTACATCACTTTGCTCTATTGTCAATAATTTCCGTAGCGTACGATATAAGGATTTTTTATGGTATTTTTTTCACACCTTGAATTACATTATCGAAGTTTTGAGGTATCAAAACTTATGATGAACAAGATAAAGTTAAAAACTACAACCCGACTACGTGAAAATTATAAAAGTTTGAAACATTTACATTGACAAAATAGAATGACGTATCGGTCATATTTGATAGGCATAGAGTTGAAAATGAAAATAGGTCGTAGGTATTGTAATTTTTACCCGACTACCGACAGGGGAGGGTTATGAGGTTAGCACCCTATGTTTGTATGTTTGTATATTTGTATGTTTGTATGTTTGTATGTTTGTATGTATGTGGCCAATTTCTTTGTTCCCACGTAGCGCTGAAACTACTGGTTCGATTTCATTCTCTATGGGGCCTGCAGCCTGCGGCTACCTAAATTTTAATACGCGTTTTGAAGGCTTATTCGGGGTCGGAGCCCTAAATCCTATAGCCTATAACCATCGGGGTATTGAGACGAATCAATCGATACATAATTTGTTGAAATCGAACCAGTAGTTTCAGCGCTACGTGGGAACAAAGAAATCGGCCACATACATACAAACATACAAACATACAAATATACAAACATACAAACATAGGGTGCTAACCTCATAACCCTCCCCTGTTGGTAGTCGGGTAAAAAAGGAAAACTTTTTCGAAAATATCCTATAGCCTATGTCCATCAGGGATAATGTAGAATTCTTATGGTGAAATAATTTTACAAATCGGTCCAGTAGTTTCGGAGCCTATTCCCGTCAAACAAACAAACAAATCTTTCCTCTTTATAAATTTTTTGTTAGTATAGATCAACGGAGAAAAACACTCAAAAAAAAACACGGCATTTTAGTCTTTACAGAAAATATGATAACTCCAGTTGAATTAGAAATACTAGAACCACTTTTTCCACATTATATCTCTCTGTCACCGTCAGATAGTAAGAGCCGTAAAATTATAAAAAACCTAGTCTTAATATTTCGGAAAATAATCAACAGGACTGCAGGACTTACAATTTAACGCGTTCAAACACGTAAATTTATAATTTCCCTCAGGTTAACCGTAAGATTGTAAACAAACAAACCTGTGAACCAATCACGACCTTGTGTTTACTATTTAACGGATTCTCTGGCGATCACTTCACTCGTAAAATAATAAACTGCTCTCTAATTGGTAATTAAATGTATGTTCTCAGATAGTTTGGATACTATTAGCCACGGTTTCACTAATTCTACAACTTAGTTAAAATTTTACTATGGATAATAATGAACAAACACGGAAATAATTAAAAAACACGCCATGAAAACATGCTAGTATTTGGGCGACTAATGAATGACAGTCAAAGATGGCGCAAAGCTAGTACCAATCGGCCAATCAGCGGGCGTCTTGCGTTCCGTCACTTCCTAGTTTATTATTTTACGGATAGATTTCGTAAAATCATAATTTAACGTGTTAAATTATTTTACGTAAATTACCCCTTAACCCTAGTCTACTTATGTTCTGTTGTTAGTTTTATACAGCCTAGGGTAGTTAAGGACCCTACGGATTCATGATCATACTGAAACACTGTATACAAAATTGTGTCCATTAAATGATTTTAATGTTTTTTTTTACTGTCAATATACATGAAAATCTGTTTTGACGCTCTTATGTTATACGTTAAATTTATTTAAGTTAGTTGAAGCCGCTGATTTTTCAATAAATTAAAAAAAGCGAGTCCTTGACGGCAGCGACGAAAAAAATGAGATTTGATCTCGCCGCGGCGCCCCACTATGGGACAGGAGCGTGATTATCGTGTCAAAAATCTGTAACTTTCTCAGTTTTCAAAATATCTTAATGAATCTTTCGCAATTATACTCTTAGATATATGGACTATAAATGAAATAAAAATAAATAAATAAAAATTCTTTATTAGTATTAAAAAATTGCCACTAAACTTAAAAAATATATTTTTTTAAGTTTCTTGCTGGATTTTAACTAATCCAATGGACGTAATTAAAACAAAATTCTACATTTACATAATAGAAAATAATACTTATACATTAATAAATAAATTAAGATAAAAAAAATTACGTTAAATTAAAACTTTGTTTTTTAATGAGTAACATGTAATAAAAAACCTATTAAAGAAGATAAATTGGAAACTAGTAAATAATTATTATAACAGAAGTACTTTTATAAATATAAAATAGAATAATATTATGTAATTAAAATTCTAATAATCGTAAAAAAGTAAATGCAAGGTTTTGTTGGTTAAGAATCTAAAAGATTTATATAGCTTCCTGCCACAGTTCTTTCGGAACAGTTTCGCTTGGTCTCCTTAGGCTAGAGATATACGGATCAGATGAATGAAAAACGTCCTCATTTGTAGCCGACCTAGAGCATTTTCTGGAATACTGCAATCGATTTATTTTTGTAGTCCTTATAGCGGGACTCTTGAACATATTCAGAAAATTGTCCAATAGGTAAAACAGCAAAATGATTATATTTCCTCCGTGGAGTAAGATCTTGTGTACAGAAGAGGGCATGTAATTTCACCTATATTTATCAACATGTAATTGTGCAGTACTCTGAGTATATTCACCAAATTTTTGAGGGTTAATGCTAATTTTTAGCTTAAAAACGAATCACTAAAAAAACAAATATGGTTGGTTCAAAAAGTTGCTTTCGACCAACGATCACGGAATTTTTGTAAGATATTTTGTTGTATTTTTTCGAGAACTTTTTGGCGTTTAGTTGGTGTTAAGTAATAGTTTTCTTTCAAAAACTTAAGAAGATTTTCCGAAGTGGCATCGTTCTCGAATAAAAAAGAACATAATTCGCGTTTTGATACAATGAATTCACACATTTTGATTTATTAATACACTTGTTTGCACAAATCAAGCAAAACAGTTTACATGTTTGTAGTTGGAACCTGAATTCCTTTTTATAGTGACAGTAATTGATAACATATGTATTTGCACACGACAATGGAAATCTGTACAATTTCCATTGCGGTTTCTTGCACACGTTCCTCGAAATATTTTCCACTGAAAATTGATAACTTATTTATTTCTTTATTAAGAAACTAAATATCGCGGTTCGGTAACCGTAATATTTAGTTTCTTTCTTTGATAAGGTGATAATTTTTATCAAATTATGCGATTTTTCTCTTATTTATGGCGGAAATAATTATAAATTAGGTACCTTCATAAATTTAGTTAACCATGTTTCTTACGTCAAAAATAATTAAATTTTATTAAAATAAAACATTCAATACTAAATTTAAGGTCATCAAGTGAATAAAATCCAGGATATATGCTACAATTTAAACCAAATTTTCCAAAAAATCCACTTTCATGATTTTTCCTATTTTCCCACGGTACACTTTTTTGCCTCTAAGTCAAATTGGGGCAAATTGGGGCAAAAATTTAGTTTAAATCCTATTAGTACACAGATCAAGGAACGTTATAGTAGTCGTAACTCCTTGTCGGGAGACAGCGGTAAATACGAAAACTCAATTTGAATTTTCATATCTGAAAAAATAGGAGGGCTTTCAAAAATTGTCTGTAAAAGCTAATTTTCTTATCCATATAAGGATATACTTGAATAAGGTGGAAAGTATTAAGTACCGCGCTTTTAATGATGTATAATAAGTAATAGTTTATCAACAAATATTTGTAAAAAAATCGATCTGAAAGTGGAGAATCACAATTTTTCCTACATCAATCAATTTACTTCCTTACATTCAAGTTCAAGCTATCGCTATTAAAATATGTTATTATACCATATTTTTTGTGGTATATGATATTTCAATCATCCTACTTCATATATTCACTGAGAAAAATGTAGAAATCTAACTTTTGTTAAAGTGATTTTTGGCACGATAATTACGCTGCTGACCCATAGTGCACTATGGGACAGGAGCGTGATTATCGTGTCAAAAATCTGTAACTTTCTCAGTTTTCAAAATATCTTAATGAATCTTTCGCAATTATACTCTTAGATATATGGACTATAAATGAAATAAAAATAAATAAATAAAAATTCTTTATTAGTATTAAAAAATTGCCACTAAACTTAAAAAATATATTTTTTTAAGTTTCTTGCTGGATTTTAACTAATCCAATGGACGTAATTAAAACAAAATTCTACATTTACATAATAGAAAATAATACTTATACATTAATAAATAAATTAAGATAAAAAAAATTACGTTAAATTAAAACTTTGTTTTTTAATGAGTAACATGTAATAAAAAACCTATTAAAGAAGATAAATTGGAAACTAGTAAATAATTATTATAACAGAAGTACTTTTATAAATATAAAATAGAATAATATTATGTAATTAAAATTCTAATAATCGTAAAAAAGTAAATGCAAGGTTTTGTTGGTTAAGAATCTAAAAGATTTATATAGCTTCCTGCCACAGTTCTTTCGGAACAGTTTCGCTTGGTCTCCTTAGGCTAGAGATATACGGATCAGATGAATGAAAAACGTCCTCATTTGTAGCCGACCTAGAGCATTTTCTGGAATACTGCAATCGATTTATTTTTGTAGTCCTTATAGCGGGACTCTTGAACATATTCAGAAAATTGTCCAATAGGTAAAACAGCAAAATGATTATATTTCCTCCGTGGAGTAAGATCTTGTGTACAGAAGAGGGCATGTAATTTCACCTATATTTATCAACATGTAATTGTGCAGTACTCTGAGTATATTCACCAAATTTTTGAGGGTTAATGCTAATTTTTAGCTTAAAAACGAATCACTAAAAAAACAAATATGGTTGGTTCAAAAAGTTGCTTTCGACCAACGATCACGGAATTTTTGTAAGATATTTTGTTGTATTTTTTCGAGAACTTTTTGGCGTTTAGTTGGTGTTAAGTAATAGTTTTCTTTCAAAAACTTAAGAAGATTTTCCGAAGTGGCATCGTTCTCGAATAAAAAAGAACATAATTCGCGTTTTGATACAATGAATTCACACATTTTGATTTATTAATACACTTGTTTGCACAAATCAAGCAAAACAGTTTACATGTTTGTAGTTGGAACCTGAATTCCTTTTTATAGTGACAGTAATTGATAACATATGTATTTGCACACGACAATGGAAATCTGTACAATTTCCATTGCGGTTTCTTGCACACGTTCCTCGAAATATTTTCCACTGAAAATTGATAACTTATTTATTTCTTTATTAAGAAACTAAATATCGCGGTTCGGTAACCGTAATATTTAGTTTCTTTCTTTGATAAGGTGATAATTTTTATCAAATTATGCGATTTTTCTCTTATTTATGGCGGAAATAATTATAAATTAGGTACCTTCATAAATTTAGTTAACCATGTTTCTTACGTCAAAAATAATTAAATTTTATTAAAATAAAACATTCAATACTAAATTTAAGGTCATCAAGTGAATAAAATCCAGGATATATGCTACAATTTAAACCAAATTTTCCAAAAAATCCACTTTCATGATTTTTCCTATTTTCCCACGGTACACTTTTTTGCCTCTAAGTCAAATTGGGGCAAATTGGGGCAAAAATTTAGTTTAAATCCTATTAGTACACAGATCAAGGAACGTTATAGTAGTCGTAACTCCTTGTCGGGAGACAGCGGTAAATACGAAAACTCAATTTGAATTTTCATATCTGAAAAAATAGGAGGGCTTTCAAAAATTGTCTGTAAAAGCTAATTTTCTTATCCATATAAGGATATACTTGAATAAGGTGGAAAGTATTAAGTACCGCGCTTTTAATGATGTATAATAAGTAATAGTTTATCAACAAATATTTGTAAAAAAATCGATCTGAAAGTGGAGAATCACAATTTTTCCTACATCAATCAATTTACTTCCTTACATTCAAGTTCAAGCTATCGCTATTAAAATATGTTATTATACCATATTTTTTGTGGTATATGATATTTCAATCATCCTACTTCATATATTCACTGAGAAAAATGTAGAAATCTAACTTTTGTTAAAGTGATTTTTGGCACGATAATTACGCTGCTGACCCATAGTGCACTATGGGACAGGAGCGTGATTATCGTGTCAAAAATCTGTAACTTTCTCAGTTTTCAAAATATCTTAATGAATCTTTCGCAATTATACTCTTAGATATATGGACTATAAATGAAATAAAAATAAATAAATAAAAATTCTTTATTAGTATTAAAAAATTGCCACTAAACTTAAAAAATATATTTTTTTAAGTTTCTTGCTGGATTTTAACTAATCCAATGGACGTAATTAAAACAAAATTCTACATTTACATAATAGAAAATAATACTTATACATTAATAAATAAATTAAGATAAAAAAAATTACGTTAAATTAAAACTTTGTTTTTTAATGAGTAACATGTAATAAAAAACCTATTAAAGAAGATAAATTGGAAACTAGTAAATAATTATTATAACAGAAGTACTTTTATAAATATAAAATAGAATAATATTATGTAATTAAAATTCTAATAATCGTAAAAAAGTAAATGCAAGGTTTTGTTGGTTAAGAATCTAAAAGATTTATATAGCTTCCTGCCACAGTTCTTTCGGAACAGTTTCGCTTGGTCTCCTTAGGCTAGAGATATACGGATCAGATGAATGAAAAACGTCCTCATTTGTAGCCGACCTAGAGCATTTTCTGGAATACTGCAATCGATTTATTTTTGTAGTCCTTATAGCGGGACTCTTGAACATATTCAGAAAATTGTCCAATAGGTAAAACAGCAAAATGATTATATTTCCTCCGTGGAGTAAGATCTTGTGTACAGAAGAGGGCATGTAATTTCACCTATATTTATCAACATGTAATTGTGCAGTACTCTGAGTATATTCACCAAATTTTTGAGGGTTAATGCTAATTTTTAGCTTAAAAACGAATCACTAAAAAAACAAATATGGTTGGTTCAAAAAGTTGCTTTCGACCAACGATCACGGAATTTTTGTAAGATATTTTGTTGTATTTTTTCGAGAACTTTTTGGCGTTTAGTTGGTGTTAAGTAATAGTTTTCTTTCAAAAACTTAAGAAGATTTTCCGAAGTGGCATCGTTCTCGAATAAAAAAGAACATAATTCGCGTTTTGATACAATGAATTCACACATTTTGATTTATTAATACACTTGTTTGCACAAATCAAGCAAAACAGTTTACATGTTTGTAGTTGGAACCTGAATTCCTTTTTATAGTGACAGTAATTGATAACATATGTATTTGCACACGACAATGGAAATCTGTACAATTTCCATTGCGGTTTCTTGCACACGTTCCTCGAAATATTTTCCACTGAAAATTGATAACTTATTTATTTCTTTATTAAGAAACTAAATATCGCGGTTCGGTAACCGTAATATTTAGTTTCTTTCTTTGATAAGGTGATAATTTTTATCAAATTATGCGATTTTTCTCTTATTTATGGCGGAAATAATTATAAATTAGGTACCTTCATAAATTTAGTTAACCATGTTTCTTACGTCAAAAATAATTAAATTTTATTAAAATAAAACATTCAATACTAAATTTAAGGTCATCAAGTGAATAAAATCCAGGATATATGCTACAATTTAAACCAAATTTTCCAAAAAATCCACTTTCATGATTTTTCCTATTTTCCCACGGTACACTTTTTTGCCTCTAAGTCAAATTGGGGCAAATTGGGGCAAAAATTTAGTTTAAATCCTATTAGTACACAGATCAAGGAACGTTATAGTAGTCGTAACTCCTTGTCGGGAGACAGCGGTAAATACGAAAACTCAATTTGAATTTTCATATCTGAAAAAATAGGAGGGCTTTCAAAAATTGTCTGTAAAAGCTAATTTTCTTATCCATATAAGGATATACTTGAATAAGGTGGAAAGTATTAAGTACCGCGCTTTTAATGATGTATAATAAGTAATAGTTTATCAACAAATATTTGTAAAAAAATCGATCTGAAAGTGGAGAATCACAATTTTTCCTACATCAATCAATTTACTTCCTTACATTCAAGTTCAAGCTATCGCTATTAAAATATGTTATTATACCATATTTTTTGTGGTATATGATATTTCAATCATCCTACTTCATATATTCACTGAGAAAAATGTAGAAATCTAACTTTTGTTAAAGTGATTTTTGGCACGATAATTACGCTGCTGACCCATAGTGCACTATGGGACAGGAGCGTGATTATCGTGTCAAAAATCTGTAACTTTCTCAGTTTTCAAAATATCTTAATGAATCTTTCGCAATTATACTCTTAGATATATGGACTATAAATGAAATAAAAATAAATAAATAAAAATTCTTTATTAGTATTAAAAAATTGCCACTAAACTTAAAAAATATATTTTTTTAAGTTTCTTGCTGGATTTTAACTAATCCAATGGACGTAATTAAAACAAAATTCTACATTTACATAATAGAAAATAATACTTATACATTAATAAATAAATTAAGATAAAAAAAATTACGTTAAATTAAAACTTTGTTTTTTAATGAGTAACATGTAATAAAAAACCTATTAAAGAAGATAAATTGGAAACTAGTAAATAATTATTATAACAGAAGTACTTTTATAAATATAAAATAGAATAATATTATGTAATTAAAATTCTAATAATCGTAAAAAAGTAAATGCAAGGTTTTGTTGGTTAAGAATCTAAAAGATTTATATAGCTTCCTGCCACAGTTCTTTCGGAACAGTTTCGCTTGGTCTCCTTAGGCTAGAGATATACGGATCAGATGAATGAAAAACGTCCTCATTTGTAGCCGACCTAGAGCATTTTCTGGAATACTGCAATCGATTTATTTTTGTAGTCCTTATAGCGGGACTCTTGAACATATTCAGAAAATTGTCCAATAGGTAAAACAGCAAAATGATTATATTTCCTCCGTGGAGTAAGATCTTGTGTACAGAAGAGGGCATGTAATTTCACCTATATTTATCAACATGTAATTGTGCAGTACTCTGAGTATATTCACCAAATTTTTGAGGGTTAATGCTAATTTTCAGCTTAAAAACGAATCACTAAAAAAACAAATATGGTTGGTTCAAAAAGTTGCTTTCGACCAACGATCACGGAATTTTTGTAAGATATTTTGTTGTATTTTTTCGAGAACTTTTTGGCGTTTAGTTGGTGTTAAGTAATAGTTTTCTTTCAAAAACTTAAGAAGATTTTCCGAAGTGGCATCTGTAGGGGACAGGACTGATAGGAAACAACTAAAGTGCAAAAGAGTGGTGAACGGGGCGGAGGCAAGCATACGTGCGCGCTCGGTGGTGGTTAAAGGCTACTGAGTGATAAAATGCTAGCGGGGCGCGGCTGCGCGAGCGACTCGGGCGGTGTCTACCTCCGCACCCCGCTTCCTCCGCGCGCACAACGTACCCCTTGCCTCTTCCGCGTAAACACTAGCTTTATTCAATAAAAATACCAATAAAATACAATCAATTAAGGTAGGTAGGTAACTAGGTACCTACCTACTCTCAAACAACTAAAAGACAGAACAAACAAGGTAACCCCCTATGTACGTAGGTAGCTACGCGTCGCCTACATTCCCCCCCTTAGTGCTGGAGCAGCACTCAAAACCACACGCGATACGTGCGACGCGTGTTGGATGTCTTCGCAGTAGCCCAGACTCGGTCATCACATCACGTCGAATAGGTACTCGAATACTGCGGCATTGTCGGTTTGGGATCGGCGGCCGCGCGGCGCGCGGCGTTCGGCGGCGGAGACGACCGCGGCGGCGACGACAACGGCGATGATAGTAGCAGCGGCGGCGGCCCGCCAATCGTGGAAGACCATCGTCTACAAGTACCAGCGAAAGTAATGTTCGTTTCTTTTCTAAGAATTTTTTGTTTATCAGGTTGTGCAGGTCATCTGGAAATGCTTTAATCTGGAAGTTGTTCATCAATCGGTTCTCAGCGCGTTCCATTATCGCGATCTCTGCACTAACACTGGAAATTTTTCGTATTCTATCTGTTTCGGATAACTTTACAAACTTTACAAAGGTTCGAGATCTCAGGAATCTCGACGGGAGCGGCATGGGTGACGCCGGTGACGGCGGCGGCGTCGAAGCGGATGGAGCAAGCGGCGGCGGCGGCGGCAGAGCGGACGGTGACAGCGGCAGCGGCTGGGTGGCGGGCGGCGGCGGCGACGGCGGCGTTAGAATGGACGGCTGCGGGCGACAGCGTCGGCGGCGGAGCAGACGGCGGCGCGGGCGGTAGCGTCGGCGGCGGAGCAGACGGCGGTGCGGGCGGTAGCAGCGGCGATGTAGCGGACGGCGGTGGCAACGGCGTGAGAGTGGACGGCCGCGGCACCGTCGCGTCGGCGGCGAAGCGGATGGCGCGAGCGGCAGCAGCGGCGGTGAAGCGGACGGCGGCGATAGAATGGACGGCTGCGGGCGGCAGCGTCGGCGGCGGAGCAGACGGCGGCGCGGGCGGTAGCAGCGGCGATGTAGCGGACAGCGGTGGCAACGGCGTGAGGGTGGACGGCCGCGGCACCATCGTCGCGTCGGCGGCGAAGCGGACGGCGCGAGCGGCAGCAGCGGCGGTGAAGCGGACGGCGGCGAAATGTTTAGTTCGTATGCACGCGCGAGTCTGGTGCGAGTACTTTTCGTAGGTATTTTAGGTTTCGGCAGTTCGTACCTACTCAAGTTCACGTCGCCGTCGGTCACATTTTGCACGGATAGGTTCAAGTTAATAACACTTTTTGCCGTCCCGTTAGATAGTTCAAAGTCCAATGCGCTATTGTGCCGCGCAATACGCACAGGCATAAACTGTCTTTTGCCGCGTAGGCCGGCATTCGATACAAGCGTGGCACTGCCACCATTGCAACTGATCGAATTCGCAGTCAAGCCGTCATAACTACTCACATTCAAATGGTCCACGGTTTCCACTTGCAATTCACTATCAGTCTTGGAGCAGCTTTCGAACAATTCGGTGCCGAACTCGTTTCCGGTTCCGGGGTAGGTAGCAGTCAGGTATTTCAGCGCGCTCGCTAGGGCCTGTACCGTACGATCATCGTTGCCGCGAACGGCGACGGCGGCGGGCAGTAGGCGAGCGGCGAGCGCGTTCACGGCAGGCTGTGGGCAAGCGGTGAGCGCGTTTTCAACGGCCGATGGTGGCGGCCCGGCGGGCATCACGAGGTGCAGGATCGGTTCCTGCGGTGCCGGGTACAATGTGGCGCATTGAAGCTCCTTTCCGCTACTTTCGAGCCACGTGTTCGGTAGACGATCGCTAGGGCATACTTCTAACGGAAGGCAGCAGACAGAGCTACCCTTACAATCCAGTTCGGCAATATCTGCCTCCAGCTTCTTATCAATCAGTTCCAATCTGATTTTGGCTTGGGCTTCTGCAGCCTCCAATATTATTTTTTTCTTACGCGCCAACAATGACGAGGTCGATGACCTTTGGCGCGTCTTCGAATCTCGAACGCGTTGAGCTGTCCAATGGCCAGAATTGTGTTCGTTCATCTTGTTCCTGGCTGTTCAACCGCTAGCGAGATTAGTTGAGCACCTTTTTGTTTACCGCAGCGCGTTGTTCCTCCTTTGTTGCTCATTGCGTGCTCACCATACTTTTGCGAGTCGCTTGGTCGCATCCAGATTCGGCTCGAAGACCACAATGTAGGGGACAGGACTGATAGGAAACAACTAAAGTGCAAAAGAGTGGTGAACGGGGCGGAGGCAAGCATACGTGCGCGCTCGGTGGTGGTTAAAGGCTACTGAGTGATAAAATGCTAGCGGGGCGCGGCTGCGCGAGCGACTCGGGCGGTGTCTACCTCCGCACCCCGCTTCCTCCGCGCGCACAACGTACCCCTTGCCTCTTCCGCGTAAACACTAGCTTTATTCAATAAAAATACCAATAAAATACAATCAATTAAGGTAGGTAGGTAACTAGGTACCTACCTACTCTCAAACAACTAAAAGACAGAACAAACAAGGTAACCCCCTATGTACGTAGGTAGCTACGCGTCGCCTACAGCATCGTTCTCGAATAAAAAAGAACATAATTCGCGTTTTGATACAATGAATTCACACATTTTGATTTATTAATACACTTGTTTGCACAAATCAAGCAAAACAGTTTACATGTTTGTAGTTGGAACCTGAATTCCTTTTTATAGTGACAGTAATTGATAACATATGTATTTGCACACGACAATGGAAATCTGTACAATTTCCATTGCGGTTTCTTGCACACGTTCCTCGAAATATTTTCCACTGAAAATTGATAACTTATTTATTTCTTTATTAAGAAACTAAATATCGCGGTTCGGTAACCGTAATATTTAGTTTCTTTCTTTGATAAGGTGATAATTTTTATCAAATTATGCGATTTTTCTCTTATTTATGGCGGAAATAATTATAAATTAGGTACCTTCATAAATTTAGTTAACCATGTTTCTTACGTCAAAAATAATTAAATTTTATTAAAATAAAACATTCAATACTAAATTTAAGGTCATCAAGTGAATAAAATCCAGGATATATGCTACAATTTAAACCAAATTTTCCAAAAAATCCACTTTCATGATTTTTCCTATTTTCCCACGGTACACTTTTTTGCCTCTAAGTCAAATTGGGGCAAATTGGGGCAAAAATTTAGTTTAAATCCTATTAGTACACAGATCAAGGAACGTTATAGTAGTCGTAACTCCTTGTCGGGAGACAGCGGTAAATACGAAAACTCAATTTGAATTTTCATATCTGAAAAAATAGGAGGGCTTTCAAAAATTGTCTGTAAAAGCTAATTTTCTTATCCATATAAGGATATACTTGAATAAGGTGGAAAGTATTAAGTACCGCGCTTTTAATGATGTATAATAAGTAATAGTTTATCAACAAATATTTGTAAAAAAATCGATCTGAAAGTGGAGAATCACAATTTTTCCTACATCAATCAATTTACTTCCTTACATTCAAGTTCAAGCTATCGCTATTAAAATATGTTATTATACCATATTTTTTGTGGTATATGATATTTCAATCATCCTACTTCATATATTCACTGAGAAAAATGTAGAAATCTAACTTTTGTTAAAGTGATTTTTGGCACGATAATTACGCTGCTGACCCATAGTGCGCCCCGGCGGCTCGCTGCTCAGCTACCTGGGGGGACGCGTCCTCTTTGCTCGCCTCCGCCTCCAGCTCACCGCCCGAGCCCGATGATGACAAGTGCAAGAAGCGATCAAATGATATAGTGGCATTTTTCTCTATTCCTGCCTGATAAAACCTCGTCTAAATGCTCAAATAGTTCTGGATGATGATGGAGACTGAATAAAAACAGCCTTCTTACGGTTGCCGCTGTCCACAGGTGGAGTCCACAAGCACGCTGGTGGAGGAGACGGCTGACAACGTGCAGGTAGCGCGCGCGCATCTCTCCTACGCCGAGAGGTAAGCGCCCTGACCCAACCAAACACACTCCTTACTGGCGTTATATTATAAATAAACATTGAAATAAATTCCACGTGTCTGTGTATGTTTCTGTCTCATCGTATTCCCAAATGAAAGATCAGTTTTTGCGGTTCCGTACCCAAAAGATAAAACGGGACCCTATTACTAAAACTCGGTGTCCGTCGTCAGTCTGTCCGTCTGTCACCAGGCTCTATCTCATGAACCGTGATAGACAGTTGAAATCTTCACAGATGATGTAGGTATTTCTGTTGTCGCTATAACAACAATTACTAAAAATCAGAATAAAATAAATATTAAAGAGGGCTCCCATACAACAAACGTGAGGTTTTTGCTCGATATTGATAACGGCAACAAGTAGACGCTTGAAATATTTGTAGTGACACAGATTAGCTTCAAGTAGTCGTAGCATTTGCGTTTCTGCTACTCGGCATTTTCATTAACAAGGCGAAGCTCAAGCAGTCACTCCAAGCCACTCCTATCCATCTAACGCGATCAGATATAAATCCTTGTTTAGGATTAAGTATAGTTAAAGTTGTAATTCGGAACATGTGTTATTGAATAGACTCATATATAGTGCAACGCATCTTTTATTACAACCAACCCACATAGGATACCCATAAACTAAGCTAATACAAAATATTCATAGAAAAATTTGTTATTATATTCATTTTAATATAATATTAAAATGAATATAATAACTATGGCGCTCATTAGGGGAGGCCTATGTCCAGCAGTGGACTGATATAGGCTGATGATGATGATTCATTAATTAAAATTAAACAAATATTTCAGGGGGGCTCCCATACAACAGACATGATTTTATGCCGTTTTTTTTAATTGAATGAAAGTCCAAAAATTTTGAAGTTGGTTTTAATAAAATAAATATTTTTTTTTCCCCAATCACTATTTTAAATTATACGACGATTTTGCAATAATTATTGCCTGTCGCCTGTTCTGCCTGTCCATCGGTCACAATCCTCTATTTCTGTAACTGTATTAAGTGGAAATCTACCCGAAGGGGATCTCTTTTTTCATTGAAATCTACAACTCGACCCATCCATAAATCTAGAGCGACGCTATTAGGAAAGTGAAGGCGGTGTGCCTTGACTTGAGGGTGGTTTTTTGAGCGCGGGCGGTGATGGCCAAGTCCGAAACCACGAGAGTTAGGGAAAAGTCGTGAAAGGAGTCATGCCCTCGATTTATAAGAAAACAATAATTGCATATATTTTTTTCGAAAATGTTACTTTTGACGGAAATGGACACGAATGATTTTTCAAAATAATAATACATTCTGTATTATTGAACCAATGGATTCTGTTGCTGATAAGGATCAATCTTTGCAAATAAATGTTTTACTAAAAATGAATGGAAATAGCAAATTTTCACTAATTTATTTTTACACAGAAGAAAACTCACCTCCTATTCAAACTTTTTGGTCGTTATGTGTGAAATTCATTGAACATTTGCTATTTCCATTAATTTTTAGTAAAACATTTATTTGCAAAGATTGATCCCCTTATCAGCAACAGAATCCATTGGTTCAATAATACAGGATGTAATTTTTTTTGAAAAATCACGAGTCCATTTCCGTCAAAAGTAAAAGTCATACTGTCCATAATGTATACTGTGCTAATAGGGCGCAATTGTTTAAGTTCTTCAATAGAGCTAGATTTGGGTATCGGTCTAACTAGGGCACGTTTCCAACTATTGGGAAATTCATTTGTCAGAATAGAAGTATTGACTATGCTAGTAATAAGAAATTAATAAATCCCAAAAATTTACGATCTCGACGGGATTCGAACCCGCACCTTCCCCTTCAGCGCAGGGTTGCTCTTTATCTCTTTATGCTCTTTATCTTATCCTAAGATAGGTTTAACTAGACACTAGGGTTCTCTAAAAATAGCAATAAAAATATTTTGTAAACACGGTAGACAGCTACGCACACAAACACAGCGGTGTCACCGTCTTGTTCTAAGTCGCGCCATGCAGCACACAAGCGCTCCGCCAATCACGCGCAGCCAACGACCAATGAGTGACAAGACAACGCTGCGCCTGGGCTTAGCTATAGGATGCTCCTTTTTATGGCAAAGTAAAGTAATAAAATAAATATACATTTTACGGAAATTACTACTTAGTGAACAACGACATTTAAAATAAATTATGTTACGATAATAATGTTTAGTTAATATGGGTTTAATATTCTTTTCAGATATTTTATTTTTAAGTTCGGTTGGCAAGCTATTTGTGAGGTATGAGATTAAGTATTGGGAGGTTCGCTTACCATATATGTTATTAAATAAGTCCCCTTATTTTTTATTAAGTTTATTTTGCATAATCAGTCAGTCAGTCAATGAGTCAGTTTGGCGTGACTTTTAGAAACATGTATCTCTGTCCGGAAGTATTGTTCTATTAACAGATTCAATTCCACTTTTTCATGAATAGGCAATACGCCACAGTATTTAAATAGTCCGTCAGGATCACCTGAGAACTTTGTTTTAATATTAGGAGGTACTATTAGCTTCAGTAGTCTACGAGTACATTGAATTTTATAAATCTGATCTAGGTAGGTTTTAAACGTTCGACCATAACTACCAAGTCCATATGATATTATACTTTCCACGAGTGTCTTGTATAGGGTCAATAAAATATGATATGGAATTTTACATTTTATTATACAAAACATTGCCATAATGGCTCTCAGCTTATTGCAAAACCTGCAATATATATCTATATATCTATGTGCTTCGCCCAATTGAATCTATTACTAGCCCAAGGTAGGTATACTGTGTCATTCTTTTGTTAAATTCAAGTACCATGGAGTGTACATCATAATCGTAAAATTCTTGCCAGTTTATAGATTTTAAATCATAATTGAATTGCGTAATATTTATATTATTAAGAGATCTAGACTCAATATAACGGGGTTTAACTTTGTTTTTTTTAATGTTAAACAATGTCAAAACTAAAGCATGGTCACTCAAGTTCTTATTTGGTAACACCGTTACCTTTTTACATCTATCGGGAATGTTTGTTAAAACTAAATCTATCAATGTTGCGGAAGTATTTGTTACTCTAGTCGGCTCTGTAACTAACTGCTCAAGATTATGCTGAGTGCAAAACATGGATAACTCACGGGAGTTTGCTGTATTTGAATGGAGCATGTCAACAACAAAATCAGTCAGTCAGTACACAAATATAGTCACAATTTAGAAAGGTAGACAGGGACTCAGGTTGTCAGTATCGAGCAAAAACGAGCAAAAAAAAACACAAACCTCTTGCTCAAAAAGTGTGTCAATATAGCGAGCCAATATAGCGTAGCTTAGCGGGCGTAAAATTTGTTTTCAAGGTCTTTCATAAAGTTAATTTTATTTTAAATTTTTGTTTGAAATCATCAGCCCGTACAATACATTTGTCCTCTTGCATAAAGACTCTACTTTTTGGTGTTCCATTTATACAGAACATACATTTAATTTTAATTATTTTTTTAAAATGGAACTGAAAGCGCCTTTTTGGTCATGGTTTGTATGGTGATTCTTCCTCCATGATACGCATTCTGCGTAGGTAGGTAGTAAATTTGCGTTGCGCGTAACGAAGACACAAAAAAGTTGGTATCAACTTGTATATGTCGCGGTCGAAATCACGTGAAATATGTATTTTAAGACTGACGACAAATTCGTGAAACAAGTAGGTAGATAAGTGAGAATGAGTATAACTCGGTTTTGTCATCCTCCCTCGCTACGCGCAGGAGTATAAACAACCTCGTCTATAATGAAGTGTTTTGTCATCCTCCCTCGCTACGCGCAGGAGTATAAACAACCTCGTCTATAATGAAGTGTTTTGTCATCCTCCCTCGCTACGCGCAGGAGTATAAACAACCTCGTCTATAATGAAGTGATTTGTCATCCTCCCTCGCTACGCGCAGGAGTATAAACAACCTCGTCTATAATGAAGTGATTTGGTCCCTTGTTACAAAATATATTATTGTTATAAGGGAGCCCCCATATTTATTTTATTCTGATTTTATATTTTTGTACCTTTTTGTTGTTAAAGCGGCAACAGAAATACATCATCTGTGAAAATTTCAACTGTCTAACTATCACGGTTCATGAGATACAGCCTGGCGACAGACGGACAGCGAAGTCTTAGTAATAGGGTCCCGTTTTTACCCTTTTGGGTACGGAACCCTAAAAATTCATTCAGACTACAAGAAGTTGCGGTTGAGCAATTTTGTCGAGAGCAAATAAATTTAATTTCAGAAAACCGTAATAAAACGAATTCATTGAAGTACCTACAATAACCTATGAATAGACGTTAGGCTGTACAATTATTATTATTATTTTATAGTGTTAGACCTTCGTTTGAGCACAATCTCACCTGATGGAAGGTGAAGATGTGGCCGACGATGTATCACGAAGGTCTAGAAGATACCTAATCACTCTTGTCTTGAAGAGAGCCAGGTTGTAATTGACCGGAAAAATATTTGGTGGATTTTGGTCGCAGTGTTATTTTGGTGTTCGTAGATTGCGTGGCAGCAGCGTAGCGCTGGGCGGCGCGTGCGTGGGTCTGCTGGCGGGCGGACCGGCGGGGTTGGTGCTGGGTGCCAAGGCTGGCGCCGCGGCCGCGCTCGCCGGCTCGCTGCTCGGCTACCTGGGGGGCCGCGTCGTCGCCGCGCGCGCTCTGCCCGCCTCCAGCTCGCCCGCGCCGCCCGAACCCGATGATGACAAGTGCAAGAAGGACTAACCCGCCGCAAGGTGTGTCTGCGTCTAAACTGGACGCAACGCACCGACGACAGCGACCACGCTGAGGCGGACCCCACTTCCGTAGGGATTTTAAATTCGATCGAAATCGTGTTTGACTCAGATTCCGGTGGATTCTGATTATGGATTCACGTGAAAATAAAATATTTTTGTAAACTAGTGGAAAAAGTAGTTTGCCCCAAATCGTAGGTACCTACTTACACCATTTTCTATGAAGCCATGTAACTTCGTTGAGATTTATTACCCTCCTACTAAAATTAGCACATACCAAAAGCTCCACGAATCAGAGTCGCAACGGATCACGATCGTATTTGAATGCCCCAGCAGACAACGATTTCAACGAACATTTTGATAAATCCATTATGAAGTTAAGCTAAAGTTTGAGTATCTGCGAAACGAACCTATTTCAGGTTTTGATAAACTTCCAATAAGAAGGTACCTATAGGTAATGATTTGCTTGGCCGGAGGATTAATCAGCCGAACTTTATCCATAACTTACTAAGTACTTGCTATATATTGAGTCAACCGAGATGTTGTTTAGTTGGTTGCTCTGTCTGTGGTTTCGCTTGAACCCGCCGCGCGCCGCCGCCGCCCGCCCGCCGCGCGCCGCCGCCGCCCGCCCGGCGCGGTTCGCTGAGGATCTGAACTGAACTCTTGTGATACCTACTAGTTGTGAATATCAAATCGTGTTTTTTATCTTAGATTTTATATTGTACAGTTTCATTATATAGATAGGTACTTATTTTATTTTTGTAAAAATAACGACTAACGCAATAATAAGTTAAATTTTGTATAATATTTTGTTTCTTTTCTCCCATTTGACCGAAGCCTCGGTGCAGCGATGTATATTAGTCTGTATATTAGTCCACAGCTGGACATAGGCCTCCCGAGCGCCATAGCGCCCTGTCTTCAGCTTGCCGCATCAAGCATCTGCCAGCAGTCTTTCGCAAATCGTCATCCCACCTGGTCGGAGGGCTTCCTACACTACGTTTGCCATCTAAGTATACAGGGTGTGGCGTAAAGAGTGGCCAGGCCTTTACTTTTTATTTTTCATTTATTGGAACGAAGTTCCTTATCGCGCGTTGCGAAAGGGAGCTAGACCGAAAAAATTCTCACGAAATTTTGTAGCGACCCCAGAAACTCCTAAGTCTATGGTAAATGGTAACGACACTTACGTTTTGCTATTGTTAAATACGACATTATTACAAAGGAATAAGGTTCAAATTGAAACACCGCATATTTCGGAATTGCATAGATTAGGTAATAGTAGTCACGCCCGCGCTCGAGAGATACCGCAGAATACTGTTCCAACAACCACCACAAGAGGTGGGATAACGAACCATAGACAATGATCGCGCAAATGCGGCACTGACATTGTTGATGCACGGACGAAGGAAATCACCCTTCCGTGGTTAGTATGTCAAAACTTCGTACATAATTGTACGAGGTTGGTTGTGTCCTCGTACCTCGTACGGAAGACCACAAATCTCGTATTTGTACGAGGAACCTCGTACGGTTGGCAACCTTGTCTGTCTGTCTCTCTCTCTCTCTTATAGAAAGCAAGCCAGTTATTTTCGTTTGGTCTTTCTATTTCGCATTGAACAGGTTAATTCAGGAATACAGGTTTTTTGTACATAACATAACATAAGCCGTGCTGTGACACCCCCACGACCCCAGCCCCCTTGAACCCCCTCCCCCAACACAAAAATCTGATATGGGTATCGATTTCGACTAACTTGGGGGTGAGGATTCCGAATTTGATGACGGCAGGGGTGTGTGGATACACACAAGGCGAGCGAAGTGAGCCTTGCTGCGTGACAACACGAGCGGGGCCGTATTGCGGTGAGCGAAGCGAACCGCAATGCGGCCACCATAACAAAGCAAGGCGAGCGAAGCGAGCCGCGCTTCGTGTTCGGTGAGCGAAGCGAACCGCAATACGACACCTATCGCACTGCAAGGCGAGCGAAGCGAGCCGCGCTTCATGTTCGCAACCTGTTGGCGTGGGTCAGATTGCAGTGAGCGGAGCGACCTGCAATACGACACCTATCACATTGCAAGGCGAGCGAAGCGAGCCTTGCTGTGTGACAGCACAAGCGATGATAAAATAGCGAGGGTTTATTTTTTTAAATTTTTAGTTGGTTCGATTCCCAGGTGAGACAAGGAATTTTTAGAAGATCTTTGAATGCAATTATGTTTCTTTTTCAAAATAAAGGAATGTTTCCTTTCAGTTAAATGAGCTAGCTAAAGGATTTAAGGTAGCTCCCCTCCAGGGCCCATAGATTCTTTCCACCCTGTATATTTGTAATGCTATCATTACATTCGGGAAAGTTGATTGTACCATTTTAAAAAAAATTAAATTAATCGATTTTTCGGCAGGTACTAATGTTGTCAGTCCCCGCATACCTACTCTAATTATTGTAAGATGAAGGTCTTGAAATGCACCATCTCGTTTATAAATTCCGGCTCAATGTCCTCAGAATAATGTTAACAAAATTTTGTGCAAGGTTCTTTAATTTCATCATTGGACTTTGTCAAAAAATCTGTTAGAAATCCAAACGGAGAATTAATTTCTTGTTAAGCTTCTAGTCGCCGCGACAATTCTGCATGCAGTTTGTCTAGTACAGGCAGATATACCTACGCAGCGGCGGCCCATGGACTCGGGTATAGAGGATATGTCAGACAATGTGGATGTTGAAAGGGAGCGTAGGGCGTTGTCGGTGAGTTGTAATATGGCTCGCAGATTCGCACGTTGTACAACGCCAGTCAAAATTACACTTTATATGGCATAGGTATTGCAGGTACCTAGGTAGGTAGGTACTTCTTTCTACACGTGCAGTCTGTGGGCCAGATATATATAAACAAAAAGCTTACGACGCCTTACGCGTCCAGTACAACAAATTTCCTCATTATAAGTACCTAGTTGGTTATTGTTCCATAACTGTAAATAGTTAGACATTAGTATTTTTTGTAGATATTGATGTCCTCTATAAAACTGTAGTACGGTCTACATCACTTTGCTCTATTGTCAATAATTTCCTCAGCTTACGCGATCTAAGGATTTTAAGATAAGATATATTATTATTATATATATGTAATATTTTAATTAGCGAAGTCTTAGTAATAATTTGAATCGCAGGGGCGATGATGCTCGTGAGAGCGACATGGCCACTGTAGCAAATGTAATTATTAATTAGGTAAGTACCTACCTAGTAGGTAGTTTACATCGTAGGTAGTTATATTTTCTTTTGTAGTTTTAGTTTATTTTGGTTATATCTTCTTTTTTTTGTTGTTATCTCATAATTTGCATAAAGTGCAAAAATGTTTAGGTACTTATCATGTCTAATTATTTGTTGTGTAGGTACACATAGGTTACGTACGTGTCAAGCCAGTTCATATTTTCTTAATTTTTTTTTTTGTGTTATTTATAATAGCTTGATTTGTGTTTTGTGTAGGTACCTAATAAACATAAATAAAATAAATAATAGGGTCCCGTTTTACCCTTTGGGTACGGAACCCTAAAAAAGGAATAATATTGAGGAACTACTTTAAAACACAATCGATCATTGAAATCTTTTTTTCTTGGTGCTGCGTGCACGGGGCCCCTAGGCAGTTGCTTAATCTGCCTTATGGATAATTCGGCCCTGAGTAAGGGTATTTTTTTCAAATGACAGGTAAAGTTAAATCTCGCATATTGCCTTGGAATTTCTTAAATTCTTACAATAAGTGCTGAAAATGGCTACCACCCTTCGAACAAAAATTTCCGGCTTTGCCGGCCCCGCGAATTACTTATTTTTGATCGAAGCTACCACCATCGATATAATTTTATTTATATCGATGGCTACCACTAGCTCTTATGCACGCCCTGCATCTTCTTATAAAAGGGCGCTTTATTTTGCGCGAATGCCCGGATTCGGTAATGGTTTGGCCCGCCCTTTGTATTCGATCACGCAGCTGCTCAATGGAAGTCATGGAGTCCTTGTATACTATCTCTTTAGGGGAGTCTAGCAGGTACAACCATCTGACCTCCATCTAACTTTAATATTACCTATCTATTTTAATATGCACAACTCGCACAGCTGGCAGCTCACGAATCCAAAGAAGATAGGTCCCAGTACAGATTTAAAATAAATCTGTGGACAGGTACCTATCTGGAACCTTAGAGGAAAATTCTCCATCTACGTCTGGAACGGTCGAGTCATCTCCGTATACTGTTAGAGGTTATCCTTTACGCAGCTGTCTAGCTGCGCCGTAGATGGAGAATTTACCCTCTAAGAGCTGCGCAGTGCTGCGCTGGTTGCCTCGCGCATTACCATACCACCGTAATGTGAATGAATGAAATATTTTATTAGACATACAAAGTACCTACACGCAAATAGGTAGGTACAATCTTAGAGTAACTAGACATATTCTAAGGGTACAATTATGTACTTTAACTAAATTTAAATAAAAACATAGATCCCCCACGAGACTGATCGATTTGATTTGGGGGATTTCCGGAAAAAAAATCCAGTAATCCCCCATGTGGGGGATTTCCTGAATGAACCGAATAAACCAGGGTAAAGTACAAACACAGAGACGCTACTTAAAAACCTACGCCTACTACGGTCTACTAGCTAAAACTACAAAGACACAGTTAAAAACAGTGGGTATTAAGCAGCTCATCCGTGGGTTGGTGGATATAGCGTGTGTACGTACGTAGGCATGTCTAACGGGTCTTGGCTCAGCGTGGTGCTCTAACACAAATAGCGGAACTATTGTGATAGAGCGCTGGTTTTCAGCCAAAACCAGTAGGAAAAGTGACAGCACGAGTTCAGACAAAGCGCAGACAAGTGTAAGAATAATACATAATGTTATCATGGTTTTGCAATAGCACTCAAGGTGGCAACAACAGATTGCAATAGATGGAGGTGAAATTCAAAAAGTAATGCTTTCTACAAACGCCTTGATTGCAAATGGAGGAGATTAAAACTGTTAGCAAGCTGTACAACGCCAAACGGTGGTGGGGACAAGTAGATGAGTATTTTACCCTAAGTGGCGACAAGTCGATCAACAGGACTACTGTCGACATAGGACTATTCGTCCACGCTCCACGAACCATACGCCTTTTCCACGCAGCTGATCATGAACTCATTGAGAGGGTTCTATCAGATATTGATTGGAGCTCTTGCCTTGATAATAGTGATGTAGAGATTGCAACTAACACTTTTTATTCTGTTGTAAATAATGTCATTGATAAATATGTGCCTAAAAATGTATTCAATCAAATTATCGATATCCAGTTTGGTTTTCGAAGCCACTGGTTAAAATAATTAAAGTAAAACTTAAATATCATACTAAATGGAAAAAATATAATAACAATATGGATTACGAAACTTTTAAACTATAAAAATTGTTGAAAGTCAATGCTACGCTGATTTTATTCATCATTCTGAATCTATGATTAATAGAGATAGTAAACATTTCTGGTCTTTTGTAAAGTCGAAGAAAATGGCAGACGATCTCCCGGACACTATGAGCTATAACGACACATCTACCTCTAACGTTAACGAAATTTGTAATATGTTCAAATACCATTTTCGATCCGTTTTTGAACCATCTAGCACCTCTGCTATAAGTACAAATTGTAATAATTCAGCGACAATATTAAGTAATATTAAATTATCAGTTCCCATCGTAAGGAAATATTTAAAAGGCTTAAATGTAAATAAGGGCTGTGGGCCTGATAATTTGCCACCTTCTTTTCTGAAACAACATCATAGAGCCCTAGACGTACCTATATTTTTCTTATTTAACCTTTCATTTTACGCACGGGTCATATTCCTAAATTATGGAAGCAATCGTTTGTTGTGCCGATCTTTAAATCGGGTAATAGGCATGATGTTGTTAATTACAGGCCAATTTCTAAGCTGTGTACTATTGCTAAGATGTTTGAGAAAATTGTTTACGACACCCTTTTCCCTATTATTCGTCCACTCATTATTCGTGAACAACATGGGTTCATCAACAAGCGTTCCACTGAAAGTAATCTGTGTGAATTGACCCATCTGATATCTGAAGCTATGGAACATGGTTTTCAGATGGATATTGTTTATACCGATTACTCAAAAGCCTTCGATAAATAGCTCACTCATTGCTTATTCATAAACTCAGTGATATCGAAATTCACGGTGATCTTTTAAGATGGCTCGAGGCTTACCTTCAAGCTCGATGCCAAGCTGTTACAGTAAAAGGCTATTGCTCATCTTTTGTTCCGATATCTTCAGGAGTTCCACAGGGGTCCCATCTGGGCCCTCTTCTATTTTTGGTATTTATTAGGTAATTGTGTTTTCATAATTCCAGTTCTTTGATTTATGCTGATGATACAAAAATATTTATAAAAGTTTCATCTACATATATCTGATTGTCAACTTCTTCAAGATGACCTTAATAGACTCTACTCATACTGTGAGTTGAACGGCATCTTCCTTAATGCTAAAAAATGCAGTGTTTTATCATTCACAAGGAAACCGAAGCCTATAATTTTTAAATATGATTTTAACAACATTGAAATTTCTAGGGTATCGGTGGTTAGAGATCTAGGCGTCTATTTGGATCATAAACTATCTTTTATCACTCATATCGATACAATTACGACCAAGGCTTATCGAATGCTTGGTTTTATTATGAGAATTGGTAGGGAGTTCAAAAACCCTAAAACTCTTATCCTATTGTATTACAGTTTCGTCAGATCAATTCTTGAATATGGATCAACGGTCTGGAATCCCCAATACAAAGTACATATTGAAGATATACAGTGAATTCAAAATAAATTTTTAAAACACTATATAGGTATTCCGCTTTCCTACCGCTCCCACAGACTCTATAGTAAATTTACACATTCGTCGATCTTTCGACTCCGAATTGCTACTTGAAAATATATATTTAGGTACATTGCCCACGGGCTTCATCTAGGAAAAATAAAACTTTTTGGACTCTAACATCTAAAACTAATTATAGACAGAATATGCTTCTGAATAAAGCTTGCAATAATTACCTACAATAAATATTTCAACGAAAGTGATATTTTTGCCTCAAACGCCATGTCGTTTCGTAGAAGCATTGTCGGCTTTGCTGCCGCCAACACTTGCATTTTAGTCTTATCCTCATAAGTTTGAAATCATGTTTCATCGTTGTTAATTTTGGTAGGTAATCCACTTAATTATTTTGCTCAAATTCATTGCTCTACATAAGTAAGATAATTTCCATACGATAGGTACGTTTGTTTGTTAAGTCTGTTCACTAATTTTTATAATGTATAAATATTTATAGTGGAGACTTTACTGGTACCTAGTATAAGAAAAATATTATTGTAGGTACCTCTTTATATTTGTATGTACTGTCTGTCTTCCAAATAAATATAAATAAATAAAACAGGGTAGCATAGAGGAGGTGTCCATCAATGCATAAAACTGGCCAAGTGCCAGTCGAGCTCGCGCACGAAAGGTTCCGTACCACTAACTATATAAACGGCAAAAAAATCACGTTTGTTGTATGGGAGCCCCCATAAATATTTATTTTATTCTGTTTTTTAGTATTTGTTGTTATAGCGGCAACAGAAATACATCATCTGTGAAAATTTCAACTGTCTAACTATCACGGTTCATGAGATACAGCCTGGTGACAGACGGACAGTGGAGCCTTAGTAATAGGGTCCCGTTTTACCCTTTGGGTACGGAACCCTAAAAAAGATATCCCCTTCTTAGATCAATGGTGTCAATACAGAACATTCCATAGATCATCTCGATTTCCCCCAAGGGGGGTGATTTCCTCCGTCCACGGGTTGGTTGCGTATTATTATCATCTCTCTTTAGCTTTACGACTGTGAACATAGGAAACTCTATGCCTTTAGTACTATACTTATAAATCTGTGCTCTATGCTATGCCATAGAGTTGTGCTGCTTGGTCGTAAAAAATCGTAGTAAAAAAAAACATTGAATTTTGTTTTACTATTTCATGAACATAAAAACCATGAAATAATACGAAACGGTTTGTGAACGGTAAAATTGCCTTGTAACACAACTAGGCGTAGTGCGAATATAATACTCTGATATTATGGATGTGGACACAGCCGACACGGGTACGTTGTCTTTCTTGGACCAATAACCCCACTGAATGCTCCCTGATATAGGTAAAATAAATCATAGCCTATAAATCACTTATAGAATTCCATCATTTAGGACTTACCACCAGCCCTTGCCGGTTCACTGAAATGGAGTTCACGACACCCCAGTTCATTGCACATCTGAAATATGTATAATTCTTTCCTTCCCAGTCCGTTGAATGTTCCTTCCATTTTTTGATTCGATTATGACCGCTTACTGAATAAGTAGTGCAGAATGAAGTCGATACGCCTTGATAATAGGTATAACAATTATGGTACAGCTTGGCTTGAGACCTGGCGAAGGTGCGTGCCGGGGCACTTAGCACTGACTCTAGTTGATGTTGTTCTCTGACACCAGAGCTCTCCAGTTCTCTTGAACCCTCACCATATTAGTTGAGTGCTTAAGCATTTGTTTTGTTGGTCATTATTGCTAGTGTTACTTTAGATGAGTCACAGTGTCTGTGATCTGGCTGGAGGTGTGCTTCTGTTTGCTTGATGCTCCACCATTTGGATGACATGCCTAACAGTTCCATATGTGTGCCTATAACCCCAGCCTGATCTCCAACAAACAAAATCATATTATTATAATATAATAAAATGATTGATAACATCGAGTGTAAATAAGTAACCATGGTGTGGCCATAAGGCCACACCATGGTAGGAACACCATAAGGTGTTCCTACATTATTTTAGCCAAGTGTAAATTTTTAACAGTGGTGTGGCCTTATGGCATTCCTTGAAAGTGAGAACTTTACGAAAATGTAATAACGACCAAAAAGTTTGGATATCAGCTGGATTCAAACCCTAACGAATTAATGATAATGTTTGAAATAATTTATTGTTTCATTTCATTCTCTGAAAGCATACTGCTCCACATGTTGTTTCATTTCATTCTCTGAAAGCATACTGCTCCACATGTTGTTTCATTTCATTCTCTGAAAGCATACTGCTCCACATGTTGTTTCATTTCATTCTCTGAAAGCATACTGCTCCACATGTTGTTTCATTTCATTCTCTGAAAGCATACTGCTCCACATGTTGTTTCATTTCATTCTCTGAAAGCATACTGCTCCACATGTTTTGATAAATATGATCAATATAAAGAAATCACCTGTACCTACTCACCTGTATGTTCTGTACCTGACTTAATGAATACCATGGTTTCGGCCAATGCCTTTTTTGCAGCGACTTTTTTCTAATCATGTGTGGTTAGAAAAAGTCGCTGCAAAAAAGGCATTGGCCGTTTTTGCGGCCGTTTTTAAAAAAATGCATGGTTTTGGGTTTGGCCATCCACTCTGTTATGTCCAATAAAACACCATATTTCGGTAAATAATGTGTATTGAGCTTTGTAGCAATTCACAACTAAATTATATACGTAAGTCAGGACTACCCTCACATAAGGCGGACAAATACCTGCATGTTTCATACACAACACAACACACTCCCATCTCAAAACGACTCTGTCAGTATTCTGACGCAGCATAGCTTATTGCGTCTTAGCGGATTACTGTATTTTGTATATTTTATCAAAATGTAATACGTGTTTTGTAATCTATGGCTCAGCTATAGTGAGTTAAATACATAATTTTGGTGAAGTTCCGTACCCAAATGATAAAACGGGACCCTATTACTACGACTCCGCTGTCCGTCTGTCTGTCTGTCCATCTGGCACCAGGCTGTGTCTCATGAACCGTGATAGACAGTTGAAATTGATACACAGATGATGCATTTCTGTTGCTGCTATAACAAATACTACTAAAAAAACAATGAAATAAATATTTAAGGGGGCTTCCATACAACAACATGCTCGTTTTTGCTCGATATTGATAATGGCAACAGGTAGACGCTTGAAATATTCACAGAATGTTAAGTTATTATTTTCACGTTAAAAATTAATAATTACTTAAATTAAAGTACAATTAATATTTAAGGGATCTCCCATACAACAGACATGTTTTTTTGCCGTTTTTATAGATAATGGTACGGAACCCTTCGTGCGCGAGTCCGACTTGCACTTGGCTTTTTTAGTTAGGTCATCTAACCAATATAAAGAGGAAACATTTGTATGTATTTTTGTATGTAACGAATAAACATAAAAACTACTGGACCAATTTCAAAAATTCTTATTAGAAAGCTTACTTTTCAGGGAGTGACATAGGATATATTATATCCCGGAATTCCCACGGGAACGGGAACTACGCGGGTGAAACCGCGAGGCGCTCCTAGTCATCTCCTCCCTATATTTACAAGTTTAGTTTTGATACTCCCCCTACGAAGTATGAATGAGACTTAATATTTTGGAACAAGTGGTGTGTTTGCGACTAGCCAGGATATTTTGTCTATGTTTGAATTTTATATCATTTCATTTATTAATCCCACCGCGTAGGTATCTGTTGATACACTTGATGTCGATGTAGTAGAAATAATTTTCTTATTTGAACATGTTGGGGTAGGGACTAAATTATAATTATGTAAGTATACAAGACAAGTTTTGTGTGAAGGAAAGAAACACCATAAGGATTGATAAGGATGCAGAAACAGTAATTCCCATAAATATAGTTATTTAATACATAAAATATACAAATAATCAGCTGTAAAGGGGCCTAAATAATAATATAGTCAACTATAATTATGTACATGTCAAGTAATTGAAAATTGAATGGGGTTCATCCTCAGTAAAACAGCTGTTCATTAAGAATTTTGTAAAATTTACAAAAATTTCGACAAGTCATTTATTTTCTTATAAATTGAGCTTATGACTCCTTTGAGGAGTTTTCTCTTATTCCCACCAACTCCCCTGTCTTGGAAATCACGTACTTAGTGTAACGAATAGAACACTAAGCTGTACAGTGGGCTCTCTTACAATGAACATTTTGTTGGATCTATAAATGAGTAAATAGTTGGAAAGGAAAGGCTGTGTCAACTCATGATGGCTGAACTATCATTTCAGGTGGGAGAGAGTCTCGCTCGCGAAGCAGATCGGTGAGTTTAACAACAATAATGGATGCTCTATAACATATTTCAAATATAACAAGCAAATTATAAAAAATAGCACAAACATTTTATTCTTCCATATTTATTGAATATTAATACTAACTCCTTACTGGTGGAGTAGCTCCATTATTTTTGTTCTGTTTTCTGTTTCAGGTGGAATCAAACACCAAGATGTCCCAAGAAGGCTCTCCTACCTCCCAACATAGCTCTAGATCGCGTTCTCGTTCGCGCTCCAAGTCCAAGTCCCGCTCCCGCTCATCCAGATCCCGCTCCAAGTCCAAGTCCCGGTCTCGTTCCCGGTCTCGCTCCAGGTCCCGTTCTAAGTCCAAATCCCGATCCAGGTCCCGCTCCGGTTCCGGCTCGCGTGCATCCTCTCGCTCGGGCACCGCGCGCTCCAGAAGCAGCTCGCCAGCGAAGTCCCGCTCCGGAAGCCCCTCTCCCCTCAAATCCAAGTCCAAGTCTCGCTCGAGAAGTGGCTCCCGCGCCAAGTCGCGCTCTCGCAGCGCCAGCCCGGAAAAGTCCCGCTCGAGAAGCGGCTCGCGTGCTAAGTCCCGCTCGAAGTCTCGCTTCAACAGTAGCTCACCAGTTAAATCCCACTCTAAATCTCAATCCAAGAGTGGTTCGCCGGCCAAATCGCGGTCTAGGAGCGGTTCGCGCGCTAAATCTCGTTCCAAGTCACGATCCAGGAGCGGTTCACGCCCTAGATCCCGCTCCAGGTCTCGCTCCCGCAGCGGATCGACGGCCAAATCGCACACCTCTAGGAAATCCCGATCCAAAACCAAAAGTCCTGTTGAGACCGAGAGTAAATGCGAAGCTAAGTTTAAAAGCAAGTCTGCCTCGCCTGCGCGCCTTAGCACGGACGCCGCGGTGAAGGAGGCGGGTGCGGGGGACGTCGCGGAGACGCCTGGCAACCACCTGACATCCAGGTCTAAGTCTGCGTCCAAATCCCCAGCTGGTGAGTTTAGCTATTTTTGTTTTGGATGAATAAATTAGCTGGTGCTTGATCAAGTTTTTTGTATTGCAGGTTCAAGGGCTAGCAAATCGAAGTCTCGTTCCAAATCTAGATCTAAATCCCGCTCGAAGTCTAGATCTAAGTCCCGGTCAAGGTCTCGGTCTAAATCCCGGTCTCGATCTAAATCCAGGTCACGGTCTCGATCGAAATCCCGCTCAAGATCGCGTTCCAAGTCTCGCTCCAGATCTAGGTCTAAGTCACGATCTCGCTCTAAATCTATAGGAGTCGGTGAGATATTTCACTTTATATTTATTTAAAACTTTAATGCACTAAGGTACAAAGGGTGGGCTTAATACTGAGGCATTTTCTACCTTACCTTATAATGATATTCTTAAATAAATATACCTACCTACCTTTGTAATTATTTTATTGTATTTTTCATGTTTTCTTGGAGTGGTTGTACATGCGAATTTCAGTAGATTTTGAAATTCGAAATATATGTTACAGAAGGTGAAAGAAAAAGCCGATCTCGTTCACGGTCTCGGTCTGGGTCCCGCTCCCGCTCTCGGTCTGGATCTCGATCTAAATCCCGTTCAAGATCAAAGTCTCGTTCTAGATCTAAGTCCCATTCAAGGTCTAAATCCCGATCGCGTTCCCGTTCTGGATCTGCCGCTAGGAGAAAAAGGTACGTGTTATCAACGTTTAATTTTGGTTTCGATTAGATTTTTTTTTTGTGTCGACTTAAGGTTTTATTTATTACTAGCGGCCCGCCTCGGCTTCGCACGGGTAGATAGAGGTAACGGAAAATTAATTCGCCGCAAATGGTTAACGATTTCCTTTTCCAAAATTGAATCCTGCGCCAACACGAAACTAACAACCTTTAGTAGACTGAATAAAAAAAATATTATAAAAATATACTTTAGCGCTGGCAATATCTCGAGAAGAACCGACAGCCGCTGGAGCAAACGTGTTCCTGAGTGGAGACCGCGACTCGGCAAACGTAGTGTAGGACGCCCTCCAATCAACTGGGATGACGATTTGCGAACTGTGCCTTAACTGTAATAGACATTAGTATCGCAGATTATTCTGTAGATATTGAGGTCCTCTATGAAACTAGTACCTACATCACTTTGCTCTATTGTCAATAGTTCCCGCAGCGTACGCGATATAAGGATTTTTCATGGTATTTTTTTCACACCTTGGGTTACATTAACGAAGTTTTCATACGGATCTCTAACTTTTTGAAAATATTCTATAGCCTATAACCATCAGGGATAATGTAGGATTCTAATGGTGAAAGAATTTTTCAAATCGGTCGTGTAGTTTCGGAACCTATTCCCGTCAAACAAACATGCAAACAAATCTTTCCTCCTTACAATTTTTAGCTGAGCCGCCCGCGATTTGATTCGCGTAACCTTTAGTAATACCAGAACTAAGTAATGTTGGTTGTGTAACCTATCTACGCCAAATGTTTACAACCAATCCTTTACGATTTGTAACTTGTTACGAGAAAACCTATAAATCCCTCGAAGTGAATTTCCAAAAATCCGTTCTCAGCGGATGCCCACGTCCTAAAAGAAAACTCCTTTCAGTTTCGTAGCTCTTGTATTTTCAGAGATTTCTTGATGAGTCACCCTGTTTTCTCTTTTATAAACTTAGATTATTGGAACGTTTTACAAACATTCCGTTACTATATCTAAAGTTTAGATTCTAAACGAATAGTACCTACCGCTCTAATGTACATCCGAGTATTATTTTCCGAGTTCCACATGTTTAAAGCCGCAGATAGAAATTTAGGTATCTACTTAATTACGTAATAACCGAGGAATGTGAATTTAAAAAAAAGCTGTTCTTAACAGGAGCTAACGTCCTGAACTAAAAAATGTTCATGCAACAGCCTCGTAGCTTTTCTAGGTCCTGAGATTTCTTGATAAGTCAGTGAGTGGCTTTGACTTGAACTTTGACTCCACACCTAACCTAACCTTTAGGGTGTGAATTTCAAAATACCCTGAAACATGTGTCGGTTTATTTTAAGTCAACTTTCTACACCACAAATTTTGACGGGCCAACAGTAACGTTTCTGAAGTTATAATAAAATTGACCTTTGACATTATTTTAACAACATTAGAAAACGAATTTCCAAAAATCCGTTCTTAACGGTGTCTACGTCCTAAAAGGAAATTGCAATATTTCAGTTTCGTAGGTCTTTTGTAGTTTCAGAGTTCTCTTGATGTATCACCCAGTTTTCTCTTCTCTTTTATAAATATAGATAATGCTGTGTGAATTGTCCAGATAATTTATTTTAATTTTATTATAGTGCGTAAGCACTCGCACTCGGGGTAATCTTTAAGTAATTATTAATTTCGTAGTGTCAGCTTTTTTAATTGGTGCGGTAGAATAGTGCTAATATTTTAATAACTGTTCACGGGTATTTATCGCGTCCATTTACATTTTTTTCCCGATGTTTCAACAGGTTTACACACTGTCAGTCGTCCCGTGATCACGACAAAAGTGTGTTGAAATGTTGGGGAAAAATAGAGAAAGAAACGGGTTAATATCCCTACTATCAATCTACCCGTGAATAGTTATTGTAATGTTGTCTGATCGAGTAGGTGTGTTAACCTGTGTAATGTTTCTCAATAAAAGCTGTTATTGTTAGGTTACTAATCGTCATTGCTGTTTGTTCCAGGTCCCGGTCCCGCTCGCGCTCCGGCTCTGGCTCTGGCTCTGGCTCGCCCGAGCGCAAAGGTATTTTTGCTCTTATCAATAAAGATGAAGTGATGTTTGTTAAGTACAATGTGATTAGGGAGCATAATATGTAAATGGAACCGAGCCCCGATTCGTTTGGACAACAATATCGAGGCGTATGTAAGTTAACACGTGTTGTATTGTAGCGGGCAAGAAGCGACGCACAGTGCGGCTGGACTCGGACTCTGAGACGGAAGGCGCCGCGCTCGCCGGGGGTGTGCCGCCGGGCGAGGGGGAGGGGCAGGGCGTGCTGGAGGGGGCTGGCGCCGCCGCGCCCGCCGTCGACGATGACTCCTCGGACGACGACGTCGGACCGGACTCGAAGCGGTCAGTACACTACGCAGTACAAGGTTTTGTTCGTAGGAAACTATCATAAGGTTCTTCTTAAAATAAATGTATAGAGTATAAATTTGTAATAATATTGTATGGATTTTTATAATCTGAAATAAATGAATAATAATAATAAAAATAGCTGGATTTTCGGATTTTAAGTAAATGAGTCAGTGCGTTAGTAAAATTAACATTTTCTATCGACTTCTCTTTCCCATCAGGAACACATTTATCAAAGTAACTTGAAATAGAATCTAAGTTTAAAAAAAACGTCAAGTGCGACTCGTGCAACGAGGGTTCCGTAATTTAACTAAAATTTAATAAAAGACCTGCCAAATATCATGATTCTAGCTCAACGGGAAGTAGGTACCCTATAGGTTTCGGTCCATGGCTAGAATCAAAATAATGCTTTTTCGTGATTAGACTACAATATTACAGTTTTCGGAGTTTTTCCTTTACTTGTGCTATAAGACGTTGCTTCTTGCCAAATTCATGGTTCTAGGTCAACGGAAAGCACCCTATAGGTTTTTGGTCCATGGCGAGATTCAAAAAATACTTTTTCTGTGAATAAACAATAAATTTACGGTTTTCGGAAACTGTTGATTGCGTTAACTTCGAAGTTTGATTTATATCGAGGCTCCAAGAGGTTACGAACCAAAAAATTTCAACTCCACGCGTTTCTGAGAAAAGTGGGTTGAAAGACGGCCGACAAAGTAATCCTATCAGGGTTCCTTTTTTTAATTAGAGGTACGGAACACTAAAAAGTATAAAAAAATCATAGAATTATGCAAAAAAAAATTCCTTGAATCTTCGATCAAAAATAAGTAGTTCGCGGCCTCCCCCGTAGATACCTAGAGCCTTACAAAAATGTCACTCAAAATTGTCTTCGTTTTGGTTTGACGCAGACAGTTTGCGCAGAGCCTGACAAGTTTTTTCCATACAGAACAAGAGATTGGTGGAGTCGAATTCATTTTATTTTATTTTGTAAGTAGGTAGGTACCTACCTGAGAATTATATACCTACCTACTCAGTTTATTTTCTATAAGGATTAATTCACAGAATTCAGGTAAAGATAACGAATCATTTATTGATGAAACTATAAATTGGTGTCTCAACAGTAGGTATTTATACAAAAGGGTCATTTCAGACATACAACAATTTAAACTTTAAATACAATTTCAGGCAGGCACTCTAGATTGAAAAGATCTGGTTCCTGTCTGCGGCTTTGCACGAGTTTTTTTTACGGGACAAAAAATAAACGTTTTATAAATTCATACTTCTGGTAGAAAGACTAGGTTCTTACCTACCTAGGTAAGAACCTAGTCTTTCTTTTATTAGAGAGTCTACGCAAATGAAATTCTAGGGCGGGCCAACTAGTTATTTTAAAAATCATCAACTAGTAATATTAAACTTATTTTTATGAAAAATATATTAATACATACTAAAAATGAAAAAAAAATTTAGAAGAAATAGCCTCTCCATTTATCAATTTAGAACAAAATTAATATTTTAACATAGGCAAACCAAACAACAATATTTTATGCTGATTTCACAAGTATATGACTCACATCTCAATATACGGGTAAAAAATATATATAATCTTACTGAAAATAAGAAATTCCATCCTTTTTCAGCACTTTGGACGAGTGATTCTTGCATTTTTTGTACGAGCACTTACCCATGCTTTTTGTCTGAACGCTAAAATGACACTAGTTGAAAAGCTTTCCTAACATGTCAAAATGTTTCTCTTTTGCTACTGAAGGTTGTGGCGTGCGCATTGTGAATCTAAGGGGGGCCGGCAAAGCCGGACATTTTTAATCGATGTCTGGAATGCATGCTCTGAGAAACATAGAATATCGTCTGGAATGCATGCTCTGAGAAACATAGAATATCGTCTGGAATGCATGCTCTGAGAAACATAGAATATCGTCTGGAATGCATGCTCTGAGAAACATAGAATATCGTCTGGAATGCATGCTCTGAGAAACATAGTCTCTCTGACTAGTAATAACTGAGGAATATGTCTGCCTCAATTTCTAATAGGTGTCATTTTGGCAGTAAAAAAATCATTACAAGCGTTCGCTATGTCAGTAGGATTTGTAATTGTCTTATTATGTAAGTTTTATTATCTGACTTTTAGGCAGATTCCTTTTAGTACTATTTATGATTTGCCAAGTAGATTTTGACTCATTTTTGGCTTTATATTAATTTTATAGTTATTTTGTGTTAGTTTTATTATGGTTTTAATAGTTCTAGAGTAGTTTTTAAATTTGATTTCATTAGCATCAGAGGGTTTTTTACGAAATTTCCATAAAAGATTTCTTTAATTTTTGCAGCATAATTTTATACCATTTCTACGAATTTTTTAGTCATAATTCTGTAAGGAAAACAAGGATCATAAAACATTAAAAAATGTCGTTGAAAAGTTAGTAAGCTATATCAGGGTCACCCGCGCTATACATGCTGTCCCGCGGACATGCCACACGGAGCGAAAGTACCTTGAATATTGTACATAGAACTATATCAGGGTCACCCGCGCTACACAGGGCGTCCCACGGACATGCCACACGGAGCGAAAGTACCTTGAATATTGTACATAGAACTATATCAGGGTCACCCGCGCTACACAGGGCGTCCCACGGACATGCCACACGGAGCGAAAGTACCTTGAATATTGTACATAGAACTATATCAGGGTCACCCGCGCTACACAGGGCGTCCCACGGACATGCCACACGGAGCGAAAGTACCTTGAATATTGTACATAGAACTATATCAGGGTCACCCGCGCTACACAGGGCGTCCCACGGACATGCCACACGGAGCGAAAGTACCTTGAATATTGTACATAGAACTATATCAGGGTCACCCGCGCTACACAGGGCGTCCCACGGACATGCCACACGGAGCGAAAGTACCTTGAATATTGTACATAGAACTATATCAGGGTCACCCGCGCTACACAGGGCGTCCCACGGACATGCCACACGGAGCGAAAGTACCTTGAATATTGTACATAGAACTATATCAGGGTCACCCGCGCTACACAGGGCGTCCCACGGACATGCCACACGGAGCGAAAGTACCTTGAATATTGTACATAGAACTATATCAGGGTCACCCGCGCTACACAGGGCGTCCCACGGACATGCCACACGGAGCGAAAGTACCTTGAATATTGTACATAGAACTATATCAGGGTCACCCGCGCTACACAGGGCGTCCCACGGACATGCCACACGGAGCGAAAGTACCTTGAATATTGTACATAGAACTATATCAGGGTCACCCGCGCTACACAGGGCGTCCCACGGACATGCCACACGGAGCGAAAGTACCTTGAATATTGTACATAGAACTATATCAGGGTCACCCGCGCTACACAGGGCGTCCCACGGACATGCCACACGGAGCGAAAGTACCTTGAATATTGTACATAGAACTATATCAGGGTCACCCGCGCTACACAGGGCGTCCCACGGACATGCCACACGGAGCGAAAGTACCTTGAATATTGTACATAGAACTATATCAGGGTCACCCGCGCTACACAGGGCGTCCCACGGACATGCCACACGGAGCGAAAGTACCTTGAATATTGTACATAGAACTATATCAGGGTCACCCGCGCTGTACAGGGCGTCCCACGGACATGCCACACGGAGCGAAAGTACCTTGAATATTGTACATAGAACTATATCAGGGTCACCCGCGCTACACAGGGCGTCCCACGGACATGCCACACGGAGCGAAAGTACCTTGAATATTGTACATAGAACTATATCAGGGTCACCCGCGCTACACAGGGCGTCCCACGGACATGCCACACGGAGCGAAAGTACCTTGAATATTGTACATAGAACTATATCAGGGTCACCCGCGCTACACAGGGCGTCCCACGGACATGCCACACGGAGCGAAAGTACCTTGAATATTGTACATAGAACTATATCAGGGTCACCCGCGCTACACAGGGCGTCCCACGGACATGCCACACGGAGCGAAAGTACCTTGAATATTGTACATAGAACTATATCAGGGTCACCCGCGCTACACAGGGCGTCCCACGGACATGCCACACGGAGCGAAAGTACCTTGAATATTGTACATAGAACTATATCAGGGTCACCCGCGCTACACAGGGCGTCCCACGGACATGCCACACGGAGCGAAAGTACCTTGAATATTGTACATAGAACTATATCAGGGTCACCCGCGCTGTACAGGGCGTCCCACGGACATGCCACACGGAGCGAAAGTACCTTGAATATTGTACATAGAACTATATCAGGGTCACCCGCGCTACACAGGGCGTCCCACGGACATGCCACACGGAGCGAAAGTACCTTGAATATTGTACATAGAACTATATCAGGGTCACCCGCGCTACACAGGGCGTCCCACGGACATGCCACACGGAGCGAAAGTACCTTGAATATTGTACATAGAACTATATCAGGGTCACCCGCGCTGTACAGGGCGTCCCACGGACATGCCACACGGAGCGAAAGTACCTTGAATATTGTACATAGAACTATATCAGGGTCACCCGCGCTGTACAGGGCGTCCCACGGACATGCCACACGGAGCGAAAGTACCTTGAATATTGTACATAGAACTATATCAGGGTCACCCGCGCTGTACAGGGCGTCCCACGGACATGCCACACGGAGCGAAAGTACCTTGAATATTGTACATAGAACTATATCAGGGTCACCCGCGCTACACAGGGCGTCCCACGGACATGCCACACGGAGCGAAAGTACCTTGAATATTGTACATAGAACTATATCAGGGTCACCCGCGCTACACAGGGCGTCCCACGGACATGCCACACGGAGCGAAAGTACCTTGAATATTGTACATAGAACTATATCAGGGTCACCCGCGCTACACAGGGCGTCCCACGGACATGCCACACGGAGCGAAAGTACCTTGAATATTGTACATAGAACTATATCAGGGTCACCCGCGCTACACAGGGCGTCCCACGGACATGCCACACGGAGCGAAAGTACCTTGAATATTGTACATAGAACTATATCAGGGTCACCCGCGCTACACAGGGCGTCCCACGGACATGCCACACGGAGCGAAAGTACCTTGAATATTGTACATAGAACTATATCAGGGTCACCCGCGCTACACAGGGCGTCCCACGGACATGCCACACGGAGCGAAAGTACCTTGAATATTGTACATAGAACTATATCAGGGTCACCCGCGCTGTACAGGGCGTCCCACGGACATGCCACACGGAGCGAAAGTACCTTGAATATTGTACATAGAACTATATCAGGGTCACCCGCGCTGTACAGGGCGTCCCACGGACATGCCACACGGAGCGAAAGTACCTTGAATATTGTACATAGAACTATATCAGGGTCACCCGCGCTGTACAGGGCGTCCCACGGACATGCCACACGGAGCGAAAGTACCTTGAATATTGTACATAGAACTATATCAGGGTCACCCGCGCTACACAGGGCGTCCCACGGACATGCCACACGGAGCGAAAGTACCTTGAATATTGTACATAGAACTATATCAGGGTCACCCGCGCTACACAGGGCGTCCCACGGACATGCCACACGGAGCGAAAGTACCTTGAATATTGTACATAGAACTATATCAGGGTCACCCGCGCTACACAGGGCGTCCCACGGACATGCCACACGGAGCGAAAGTACCTTGAATATTGTACATAGAACTATATCAGGGTCACCCGCGCTACACAGGGCGTCCCACGGACATGCCACACGGAGCGAAAGTACCTTGAATATTGTACATAGAACTATATCAGGGTCACCCGCGCTACACAGGGCGTCCCACGGACATGCCACACGGAGCGAAAGTACCTTGAATATTGTACATAGAACTATATCAGGGTCACCCGCGCTACACAGGGCGTCCCACGGACATGCCACACGGAGCGAAAGTACCTTGAATATTGTACATAGAACTATATCAGGGTCACCCGCGCTACACAGGGCGTCCCACGGACATGCCACACGGAGCGAAAGTACCTTGAATATTGTACATAGAACTATATCAGGGTCACCCGCGCTACACAGGGCGTCCCACGGACATGCCACACGGAGCGAAAGTACCTTGAATATTGTACATAGAACTATATCAGGGTCACCCGCGCTACACAGGGCGTCCCACGGACATGCCACACGGAGCGAAAGTACCTTGAATATTGTACATAGAACTATATCAGGGTCACCCGCGCTACACAGGGCGTCCCACGGACATGCCACACGGAGCGAAAGTACCTTGAATATTGTACATAGAACTATATCAGGGTCACCCGCGCTACACAGGGCGTCCCACGGACATGCCACACGGAGCGAAAGTACCTTGAATATTGTACATAGAACTATATCAGGGTCACCCGCGCTACACAGGGCGTCCCACGGACATGCCACACGGAGCGAAAGTACCTTGAATATTGTACATAGAACTATATCAGGGTCACCCGCGCTACACAGGGCGTCCCACGGACATGCCACACGGAGCGAAAGTACCTTGAATATTGTACATAGAACTATATCAGGGTCACCCGCGCTACACAGGGCGTCCCACGGACATGCCACACGGAGCGAAAGTACCTTGAATATTGTACATAGAACTATATCAGGGTCACCCGCGCTACACAGGGCGTCCCACGGACATGCCACACGGAGCGAAAGTACCTTGAATATTGTACATAGAACTATATCAGGGTCACCCGCGCTACACAGGGCGTCCCACGGACATGCCACACGGAGCGAAAGTACCTTGAATATTGTACATAGAACTATATCAGGGTCACCCGCGCTACACAGGGCGTCCCACGGACATGCCACACGGAGCGAAAGTACCTTGAATATTGTACATAGAACTATATCAGGGTCACCCGCGCTACACAGGGCGTCCCACGGACATGCCACACGGAGCGAAAGTACCTTGAATATTGTACATAGAACTATATCAGGGTCACCCGCGCTACACAGGGCGTCCCACGGACATGCCACACGGAGCGAAAGTACCTTGAATATTGTACATAGAACTATATCAGGGTCACCCGCGCTACACAGGGCGTCCCACGGACATGCCACACGGAGCGAAAGTACCTTGAATATTGTACATAGAACTATATCAGGGTCACCCGCGCTACACAGGGCGTCCCACGGACATGCCACACGGAGCGAAAGTACCTTGAATATTGTACATAGAACTATATCAGGGTCACCCGCGCTACACAGGGCGTCCCACGGACATGCCACACGGAGCGAAAGTACCTTGAATATTGTACATAGAACTATATCAGGGTCACCCGCGCTACACAGGGCGTCCCACGGACATGCCACACGGAGCGAAAGTACCTTGAATATTGTACATAGAACTATATCAGGGTCACCCGCGCTACACAGGGCGTCCCGCGGACATGCCACACGGAGCGAAAGTACCTTGAATATTGTACATAGAACTATATCAGGGTCACCCGCGCTACACAGGGCGTCCCGCGGACATGCCACACGGAGCGAAAGTACCTTGAATATTGTACATAGAACTATATCAGGGTCACCCGCGCTACACAGGGCGTCCCGCGGACATGCCACACGGAGCGAAAGTACCTTGAATATTGTACATAGAACTATATCAGGGTCACCCGCGCTACACAGGGCGTCCCGCGGACATGCCACACGGAGCGAAAGTACCTTGAATATTGTACATAGAACTATATCAGGGTCACCCGCGCTACACAGGGCGTCCCGCGGACATGCCACACGGAGCGAAAGTACCTTGAATATTGTACATAGAACTATATCAGGGTCACCCGCGCTACACAGGGCGTCCCGCGGACATGCCACACGGAGCGAAAGTACCTTGAATATTGTACATAGAACTATATCAGGGTCACCCGCGCTACACAGGGCGTCCCGCGGACATGCCACACGGAGCGAAAGTACCTTGAATATTGTACATAGAACTATATCAGGGTCACCCGCGCTACACAGGGCGTCCCGCGGACATGCCACACGGAGCGAAAGTACCTTGAATATTGTACATAGAACTATATCAGGGTCACCCGCGCTACACAGGGCGTCCCGCGGACATGCCACACGGAGCGAAAGTACCTTGAATATTGTACATAGAACTATATCAGGGTCACCCGCGCTACACAGGGCGTCCCGCGGACATGCCACACGGAGCGAAAGTACCTTGAATATTGTACATAGAACTATATCAGGGTCACCCGCGCTACACAGGGCGTCCCGCGGACATGCCACACGGAGCGAAAGTACCTTGAATATTGTACATAGAACTATATCAGGGTCACCCGCGCTACACAGGGCGTCCCGCGGACATGCCACACGGAGCGAAAGTACCTTGAATATTGTACATAGAACTATATCAGGGTCACCCGCGCTACACAGGGCGTCCCGCGGACATGCCACACGGAGCGAAAGTACCTTGAATATTGTACATAGAACTATATCAGGGTCACCCGCGCTACACAGGGCGTCCCGCGGACATGCCACACGGAGCGAAAGTACCTTGAATATTGTACATAGAACTATATCAGGGTCACCCGCGCTACACAGGGCGTCCCGCGGACATGCCACACGGAGCGAAAGTACCTTGAATATTGTACATAGAACTATATCAGGGTCACCCGCGCTACACAGGGCGTCCCGCGGACATGCCACACGGAGCGAAAGTACCTTGAATATTGTACATAGAACTATATCAGGGTCACCCGCGCTACACAGGGCGTCCCGCGGACATGCCACACAGAGCGAAAGTACCTTGAATATTGTACATAGAACTATATCAGGGTCACCCGCGCTACACAGGGCGTCCCGCGGACATGCCACACGGAGCGAAAGTACCTTGAATATTGTACATAGAACTATATCAGGGTCACCCGCGCTACACAGGGCGTCCCGCGGACATGCCACACGGAGCGAAAGTACCTTGAATATTGTACATAGAACTATATCAGGGTCACCCGCGCTACACAGGGCGTCCCGCGGACATGCCACACGGAGCGAAAGTACCTTGAATATTGTACATAGAACTATATCAGGGTCACCCGCGCTATACATGCTGTCCCGCGGACATGCCACACGGAGGGAAAGTACCTTGAATATTGTACATAGAACTATATCAGGGTCACCCGCGCTATACATGCTGTCCCGCGGACATGCCACATGGAGGGAAAGTACCTTGAATATTGTACATAGAACTATATCAGGGTCACCCGCGCTATACATGCTGTCCCGCGGACATGCCACATGGAGGGAAAGTACCTTGAATATTGTACATAGAACTATATCAGGGTCACCCGCGCTATACATGCTGTCCCGCGGACATGCCACACGGAGGGAAAGTACCTTGAATATTGTACATAGAACTATATCAGGGTCACCCGCGCTATACATGCTGTCCCGCGGACATGCCACATGGAGGGAAAGTACCTTGAATATTGTACATAGAACTATATCAGGGTCACCCGCGCTATACATGCTGTCCCGCGGACATGCCACATGGAGGGAAAGTACCTTGAATATTGTACATAGAACTATATCAGGGTCACCCGCGCTACACAGTGCGTCCCGCGGACATGCCACATGGAGGGAAAGTACCTTGAATATTGTACATAGAACTATATCAGGGTCACCCGCGCTATACATGCTGTCCCGCGGACATGCCACATGGAGGGAAAGTACCTTGAATATTGTACATAGAACTATATCAGGGTCACCCGCGCTATACATGCTGTCCCGCGGACATGCCACATGGAGGGAAAGTACCTTGAATATTGTACATAGAACTATATCAGGGTCACCCGCGCTATACATGCTGTCCCGCGGACATGCCACATGGAGGGAAAGTACCTTGAATATTGTACATAGAACTATATCAGGGTCACCCGCGCTATACATGCTGTCCCGCGGACATGCCACATGGAGGGAAAGTACCTTGAATATTGTACATAGAACTATATCAGGGTCACCCGCGCTATACATGCTGTCCCGCGGACATGCCACATGGAGGGAAAGTACCTTGAATATTGTACATAGAACTATATCAGGGTCACCCGCGCTATACATGCTGTCCCGCGGACATGCCACATGGAGGGAAAGTACCTTGAATATTGTACATAGAACTATATCAGGGTCACCCGCGCTATACATGCTGTCCCGCGGACATGCCACATGGAGGGAAAGTACCTTGAATATTGTACATAGAACTATATCAGGGTCACCCGCGCTATACATGCTGTCCCGCGGACATGCCACATGGAGGGAAAGTACCTTGAATATTGTACATAGAACTATATCAGGGTCACCCGCGCTATACATGCTGTCCCGCGGACATGCCACATGGAGGGAAAGTACCTTGAATATTGTACATAGAACTATATCAGGGTCACCCGCGCTACACAGTGCGTCCCGCGGACATGCCACATGGAGGGAAAGTACCTTGAATATTGTACATAGAACTATATCAGGGTCACCCGCGCTATACATGCTGTCCCGCGGACATGCCACATGGAGGGAAAGTACCTTGAATATTGTACATAGAACTATATCAGGGTCACCCGCGCTATACATGCTGTCCCGCGGACATGCCACATGGAGGGAAAGTACCTTGAATATTGTACATAGAACTATATCAGGGTCACCCGCGCTATACATGCTGTCCCGCGGACATGCCACATGGAGGGAAAGTACCTTGAATATTGTACATAGAACTATATCAGGGTCACCCGCGCTATACATGCTGTCCCGCGGACATGCCACATGGAGGGAAAGTACCTTGAATATTGTACATAGAACTATATCAGGGTCACCCGCGCTATACATGCTGTCCCGCGGACATGCCACATGGAGGGAAAGTACCTTGAATATTGTACATAGAACTATATCAGGGTCACCCGCGCTATACATGCTGTCCCGCGGACATGCCACATGGAGGGAAAGTACCTTGAATATTGTACATAGAACTATATCAGGGTCACCCGCGCTATACATGCTGTCCCGCGGACATGCCACATGGAGGGAAAGTACCTTGAATATTGTACATAGAACTATATCAGGGTCACCCGCGCTATACATGCTGTCCCGCGGACATGCCACATGGAGGGAAAGTACCTTGAATATTGTACATAGAACTATATCAGGGTCACCCGCGCTATACATGCTGTCCCGCGGACATGCCACACGGAGGGAAAGTACCTTGAATATTGTACATAGAACTATATCAGGGTCACCCGCGCTATACATGCTGTCCCGCGGACATGCCACATGGAGGGAAAGTACCTTGAATATTGTACATAGAACTATATCAGGGTCACCCGCGCTACACAGGGCGTCCCGCGGACATGCCACACGGAGCGAAAGTACCTTGAATATTGTACATAGAACTATATCAGGGTCACCCGCGCTACACAGGGCGTCCCGCGGACATGCCACACGGAGCGAAAGTACCTTGAATATTGTACATAGAACTATATCAGGGTCACCCGCGCTACACAGGGCGTCCCGCGGACATGCCACACGGAGCGAAAGTACCTTGAATATTGTACATAGAACTATATCAGGGTCACCCGCGCTACACAGGGCGTCCCGCGGACATGCCACACGGAGCGAAAGTACCTTGAATATTGTACATAGAACTATATCAGGGTCACCCGCGCTACACAGGGCGTCCCGCGGACATGCCACACGGAGCGAAAGTACCTTGAATATTGTACATAGAACTATATCAGGGTCACCCGCGCTACACAGGGCGTCCCGCGGACATGCCACACGGAGCGAAAGTACCTTGAATATTGTACATAGAACTATATCAGGGTCACCCGCGCTATACATGCTGTCCCGCGGACATGCCACACGGAGGGAAAGTACCTTGAATATTGTACATAGAACTATATCAGGGTCACCCGCGCTATACATGCTGTCCCGCGGACATGCCACATGGAGGGAAAGTACCTTGAATATTGTACATAGAACTATATCAGGGTCACCCGCGCTATACATGCTGTCCCGCGGACATGCCACATGGAGGGAAAGTACCTTGAATATTGTACATAGAACTATATCAGGGTCACCCGCGCTATACATGCTGTCCCGCGGACATGCCACACGGAGGGAAAGTACCTTGAATATTGTACATAGAACTATATCAGGGTCACCCGCGCTATGCATGCTGTCCCGCGGACATGCCACATGGAGGGAAAGTTCCTTGAATATTGTACATAGAACTATATCAGGGTCACCCGCGCTATACATGCTGTCCCGCGGACATGCCACATGGAGGGAAAGTACCTTGAATATTGTACATAGAACTATATCAGGGTCACCCGCGCTACACAGTGCGTCCCGCGGACATGCCACATGGAGGGAAAGTACCTTGAATATTGTACATAGAACTATATCAGGGTCACCCGCGCTATACATGCTGTCCCGCGGACATGCCACATGGAGGGAAAGTACCTTGAATATTGTACATAGAACTATATCAGGGTCACCCGCGCTATACATGCTGTCCCGCGGACATGCCACATGGAGGGAAAGTACCTTGAATATTGTACATAGAACTATATCAGGGTCACCCGCGCTATACATGCTGTCCCGCGGACATGCCACATGGAGGGAAAGTACCTTGAATATTGTACATAGAACTATATCAGGGTCACCCGCGCTATACATGCTGTCCCGCGGACATGCCACATGGAGGGAAAGTACCTTGAATATTGTACATAGAACTATATCAGGGTCACCCGCGCTATACATGCTGTCCCGCGGACATGCCACATGGAGGGAAAGTACCTTGAATATTGTACATAGAACTATATCAGGGTCACCCGCGCTATACATGCTGTCCCGCGGACATGCCACATGGAGGGAAAGTACCTTGAATATTGTACGTAGAACTATATCAGGGTCACCCGCGCTATACATGCTGTCCCGCGGACATGCCACATGGAGGGAAAGTACCTTGAATATTGTACATAGAACTATATCAGGGTCACCCGCGCTATACATGCTGTCCCGCGGACATGCCACATGGAGGGAAAGTACCTTGAATATTGTACATAGAACTATATCAGGGTCACCCGCGCTATACATGCTGTCCCGCGGACATGCCACATGGAGGGAAAGTACCTTGAATATTGTACATAGAACTATATCAGGGTCACCCGCGCTATACATGCTGTCCCGCGGACATGCCACATGGAGGGAAAGTACCTTGAATATTGTACATAGAACTATATCAGGGTCACCCGCGCTATACATGCTGTCCCGCGGACATGCCACATGGAGGGAAAGTACCTTGAATATTGTACATAGAACTATATCAGGGTCACCCGCGCTATACATGCTGTCCCGCGGACATGCCACACGGAGGGAAAGTACCTTGAATATTGTACATAGAACTATATCAGGGTCACCCGCGCTATACATGCTGTCCCGCGGACATGCCACATGGAGGGAAAGTACCTTGAATATTGTACATAGAACTATATCAGGGTCACCCGCGCTACACAGGGCGTCCCGCGGACACGCCACACGGAGGGAAAGTACCTTGAATATTGTACATAGAACTATATCAGGGTCACCCGCGCTACACAGGGCGTCCCGCGGACACGCCACACGGAGGGAAAGTACCTTGAATATTGTACATAGAACTATATCAGGGTCACCCGCGCTACACAGGGCGTCCCGCGGACACGCCACACGGAGGGAAAGTACCTTGAATATTGTACATAGAACTATATCAGGGTCACCCGCGCTACACAGGGCGTCCCGCGGACACGCCACACGGAGGGAAAGTACCTTGAATATTGTACATAGAACTATATCAGGGTCACCCGCGCTACACAGGGCGTCCCGCGGACACGCCACACGGAGGGAAAGTACCTTGAATATTGTACATAGAACTATATCAGGGTCACCCGCGCTACACAGGGCGTCCCGCGGACACGCCACACGGAGGGAAAGTACCTTGAATATTGTACATAGAACTATATCAGGGTCACCCGCGCTATACATGCTGTCCCGCGGACATGCCACATGGAGGGAAAGTACCTTGAATATTGTACATAGAACTATATCAGGGTCACCCGCGCTATACATGCTGTCCCGCGGACACGCCACACGGAGCGAAAGTACCTTGAATATTGTACATAGAACTATATCAGGGTCACCCGCGCTATACATGCTGTCCCGCGGACACGCCACACGGAGCGAAAGTACCTTGAATATTGTACATAGAACTATATCAGGGTCACCCGCGCTATACATGCTGTCCCGCGGACACGCCACACGGAGCGAAAGTACCTTGAATATTGTACATAGAACTATATCAGGGTCACCCGCGCTATACATGCTGTCCCGCGGACACGCCACACGGAGCGAAAGTACCTTGAATATTGTACATAGAACTATATCAGGGTCACCCGCGCTATACATGCTGTCCCGCGGACACGCCACACGGAGCGAAAGTACCTTGAATATTGTACATAGAACTATATCAGGGTCACCCGCGCTATACATGCTGTCCCGCGGACACGCCACACGGAGCGAAAGTACCTTGAATATTGTACATAGAACTATATCAGGGTCACCCGCGCTATACATGCTGTCCCGCGGACACGCCACACGGAGCGAAAGTACCTTGAATATTGTACATAGAACTATATCAGGGTCACCCGCGCTATACATGCTGTCCCGCGGACATGCCACACGGAGGGAAAGTACCTTGAATATTGTACATAGAACTATATCAGGGTCACCCGCGCTATACATGCTGTCCCGCGGACACGCCACACGGAGGGAAAGTACCTTGAATATTGTACATAGAACTATATCAGGGTCACCCGCGCTATACATGCTGTCCCGCGGACACGCCACACGGAGGGAAAGTACCTTGAATATTGTACATAGAACTATATCAGGGTCACCCGCGCTATACATGCTGTCCCGCGGACATGCCACACGGAGGGAAAGTACCTTGAATATTGTACATAGAACTATATCAGGGTCACCCGCGCTATACATGCTGTCCCGCGGACATGCCACATGGAGGGAAAGTACCTTGAATATTGTACATAGAACTATATCAGGGTCACCCGCGCTATACATGCTGTCCCGCGGACATGCCACACGGAGGGAAAGTACCTTGAATATTGTACATAGAACTATATCAGGGTCACCCGCGCTATACATGCTGTCCCGCGGACACGCCACATCCACATGGAGGGAAAGTACCTTGAATATTGTACATAGAACTATATCAGGGTCACCCGCGCTATACATGCTGTCCCGCGGACACGCCACATCCACATGGAGGGAAAGTACCTTGAATATTGTACATAGAACTATATCAGGGTCACCCGCGCTATACATGCTGTCCCGCGGACACGCCACATCCACATGGAGGGAAAGTACCTTGAATATTGTACATAGAACTATATCAGGGTCACCCGCGCTATACATGCTGTCCCGCGGACACGCCACATCCACATGGAGGGAAAGTACCTTGAATATTGTACATAGAACTATATCAGGGTCACCCGCGCTATACATGCTGTCCCGCGGACACGCCACATCCACATGGAGGGAAAGTACCTTGAATATTGTACATAGAACTATATCAGGGTCACCCGCGCTATACATGCTGTCCCGCGGACACGCCACATCCACATGGAGGGAAAGTACCTTGAATATTGTACATAGAACTATATCAGGGTCACCCGCGCTATACATGCTGTCCCGCGGACACGCCACATCCACATGGAGGGAAAGTACCTTGAATATTGTACATAGAACTATATCAGGGTCACCCGCGCTATACATGCTGTCCCGCGGACACGCCACATCCACATGGAGGGAAAGTACCTTGAATATTGTACATAGAACTATATCAGGGTCACCCGCGCTATACATGCTGTCCCGCGGACACGCCACATCCACATGGAGGGAAAGTACCTTGAATATTGTACATAGAACTATATCAGGGTCACCCGCGCTATACATGCTGTCCCGCGGACACGCCACATCCACATGGAGGGAAAGTACCTTGAATATTGTACATAGAACTATATCAGGGTCACCCGCGCTATACATGCTGTCCCGCGGACACGCCACATCCACATGGAGGGAAAGTACCTTGAATATTGTACATAGAACTATATCAGGGTCACCCGCGCTATACATGCTGTCCCGCGGACACGCCACATCCACATGGAGGGAAAGTACCTTGAATATTGTACATAGAACTATATCAGGGTCACCCGCGCTATACATGCTGTCCCGCGGACACGCCACATCCACATGGAGGGAAAGTACCTTGAATATTGTACATAGAACTATATCAGGGTCACCCGCGCTATACATGCTGTCCCGCGGACACGCCACATCCACATGGAGGGAAAGTACCTTGAATATTGTACATAGAACTATATCAGGGTCACCCGCGCTATACATGCTGTCCCGCGGACACGCCACATCCACATGGAGGGAAAGTACCTTGAATATTGTACATAGAACTATATCAGGGTCACCCGCGCTATACATGCTGTCCCGCGGACACGCCACATCCACATGGAGGGAAAGTACCTTGAATATTGTACATAGAACTATATCAGGGTCACCCGCGCTATACATGCTGTCCCGCGGACACGCCACATCCACATGGAGGGAAAGTACCTTGAATATTGTACATAGAACTATATCAGGGTCACCCGCGCTATACATGCTGTCCCGCGGACACGCCACATCCACATGGAGGGAAAGTACCTTGAATATTGTACATAGAACTATATCAGGGTCACCCGCGCTATACATGCTGTCCCGCGGACACGCCACATCCACATGGAGGGAAAGTACCTTGAATATTGTACATAGAACTATATCAGGGTCACCCGCGCTATACATGCTGTCCCGCGGACACGCCACATCCACATGGAGGGAAAGTACCTTGAATATTGTACATAGAACTATATCAGGGTCACCCGCGCTATACATGCTGTCCCGCGGACACGCCACATCCACACGGAGGGAAAGTACCTTGAATATTGTACATAGAACTATATCAGGGTCACCCGCGCTATACATGCTGTCCCGCGGACACGCCACATCCACATGGAGGGAAAGTACCTTGAATATTGTACATAGAACTATATCAGGGTCACCCGCGCTATACATGCTGTCCCGCGGACACGCCACATCCACATGGAGGGAAAGTACCTTGAATATTGTACATAGAACTATATCAGGGTCACCCGCGCTATACATGCTGTCCCGCGGACACGCCACATCCACATGGAGGGAAAGTACCTTGAATATTGTACATAGAACTATATCAGGGTCACCCGCGCTATACATGCTGTCCCGCGGACACGCCACATCCACATGGAGGGAAAGTACCTTGAATATTGTACATAGAACTATATCAGGGTCACCCGCGCTATACATGCTGTCCCGCGGACACGCCACATCCACATGGAGGGAAAGTACCTTGAATATTGTACATAGAACTATATCAGGGTCACCCGCGCTATACATGCTGTCCCGCGGACACGCCACATCCACATGGAGGGAAAGTACCTTGAATATTGTACATAGAACTATATCAGGGTCACCCGCGCTATACATGCTGTCCCGCGGACACGCCACATCCACATGGAGGGAAAGTACCTTGAATATTGTACATAGAACTATATCAGGGTCACCCGCGCTATACATGCTGTCCCGCGGACACGCCACATCCACATGGAGGGAAAGTACCTTGAATATTGTACATAGAACTATATCAGGGTCACCCGCGCTATACATGCTGTCCCGCGGACACGCCACATCCACATGGAGGGAAAGTACCTTGAATATTGTACATAGAACTATATCAGGGTCACCCGCGCTATACATGCTGTCCCGCGGACACGCCACATCCACATGGAGGGAAAGTACCTTGAATATTGTACATAGAACTATATCAGGGTCACCCGCGCTATACATGCTGTCCCGCGGACACGCCACATCCACATGGAGGGAAAGTACCTTGAATATTGTACATAGAACTATATCAGGGTCACCCGCGCTATACATGCTGTCCCGCGGACACGCCACATCCACATGGAGGGAAAGTACCTTGAATATTGTACATAGAACTATATCAGGGTCACCCGCGCTATACATGCTGTCCCGCGGACACGCCACATCCACATGGAGGGAAAGTACCTTGAATATTGTACATAGAACTATATCAGGGTCACCCGCGCTATACATGCTGTCCCGCGGACACGCCACATCCACATGGAGGGAAAGTACCTTGAATATTGTACATAGAACTATATCAGGGTCACCCGCGCTATACATGCTGTCCCGCGGACACGCCACATCCACATGGAGGGAAAGTACCTTGAATATTGTACATAGAACTATATCAGGGTCACCCGCGCTATACATGCTGTCCCGCGGACACGCCACATCCACATGGAGGGAAAGTACCTTGAATATTGTACATAGAACTATATCAGGGTCACCCGCGCTATACATGCTGTCCCGCGGACACGCCACATCCACATGGAGGGAAAGTACCTTGAATATTGTACATAGAACTATATCAGGGTCACCCGCGCTATACATGCTGTCCCGCGGACACGCCACATCCACATGGAGGGAAAGTACCTTGAATATTGTACATAGAACTATATCAGGGTCACCCGCGCTACACAGGGCGTCCCACGGACATGCCACACGGAGCGAAAGTACCTTGAATATTGTACATAGAACTATATCAGGGTCACCCGCGCTATACATGCTGTCCCGCGGACACGCCACATCCACATGGAGGGAAAGTACCTTGAATATTGTACATAGAACTATATCAGGGTCACCCGCGCTATACATGCTGTCCCGCGGACACGCCACATCCACATGGAGGGAAAGTACCTTGAATATTGTACATAGAACTATATCAGGGTCACCCGCGCTATACATGCTGTCCCGCGGACACGCCACATCCACATGGAGGGAAAGTACCTTGAATATTGTACATAGAACTATATCAGGGTCACCCGCGCTATACATGCTGTCCCGCGGACACGCCACATCCACATGGAGGGAAAGTACCTTGAATATTGTACATAGAACTATATCAGGGTCACCCGCGCTACACAGGGCGTCCCACGGACATGCCACACGGAGCGAAAGTACCTTGAATATTGTACATAGAACTATATCAGGGTCACCCGCGCTATACATGCTGTCCCGCGGACACGCCACATCCACATGGAGGGAAAGTACCTTGAATATTGTACATAGAACTATATCAGGGTCACCCGCGCTATACATGCTGTCCCGCGGACACGCCACATCCACATGGAGGGAAAGTACCTTGAATATTGTACATAGAACTATATCAGGGTCACCCGCGCTACACAGGGCGTCCCACGGACATGCCACACGGAGCGAAAGTACCTTGAATATTGTACATAGAACTATATCAGGGTCACCCGCGCTATACATGCTGTCCCGCGGACACGCCACATCCACATGGAGGGAAAGTACCTTGAATATTGTACATAGAACTATATCAGGGTCACCCGCGCTATACATGCTGTCCCGCGGACATGCCACATGGAGGGAAAGTACCTTGAATATTGTACATAGAACTATATCAGGGTCACCCGCGCTATACATGCTGTCCCGCGGACACGCCACATCCACATGGAGGGAAAGTACCTTGAATATTGTACATAGAACTATATCAGGGTCACCCGCGCTATACATGCTGTCCCGCGGACACGCCACATCCACATGGAGGGAAAGTACCTTGAATATTGTACATAGAACTATATCAGGGTCACCCGCGCTATACATGCTGTCCCGCGGACACGCCACATCCACATGGAGGGAAAGTACCTTGAATATTGTACATAGAACTATATCAGGGTCACCCGCGCTATACATGCTGTCCCGCGGACACGCCACATCCACATGGAGGGAAAGTACCTTGAATATTGTACATAGAACTATATCAGGGTCACCCGCGCTATACATGCTGTCCCGCGGACACGCCACATCCACATGGAGGGAAAGTACCTTGAATATTGTACATAGAACTATATCAGGGTCACCCGCGCTATACATGCTGTCCCGCGGACACGCCACATCCACATGGAGGGAAAGTACCTTGAATATTGTACATAGAACTATATCAGGGTCACCCGCGCTATACATGCTGTCCCGCGGACACGCCACATCCACATGGAGGGAAAGTACCTTGAATATTGTACATAGAACTATATCAGGGTCACCCGCGCTATACATGCTGTCCCGCGGACACGCCACATCCACATGGAGGGAAAGTACCTTGAATATTGTACATAGAACTATATCAGGGTCACCCGCGCTATACATGCTGTCCCGCGGACACGCCACATCCACATGGAGGGAAAGTACCTTGAATATTGTACATAGAACTATATCAGGGTCACCCGCGCTATACATGCTGTCCCGCGGACACGCCACATCCACATGGAGGGAAAGTACCTTGAATATTGTACATAGAACTATATCAGGGTCACCCGCGCTATACATGCTGTCCCGCGGACACGCCACATCCACATGGAGGGAAAGTACCTTGAATATTGTACATAGAACTATATCAGGGTCACCCGCGCTATACATGCTGTCCCGCGGACACGCCACATCCACATGGAGGGAAAGTACCTTGAATATTGTACATAGAACTATATCAGGGTCACCCGCGCTATACATGCTGTCCCGCGGACATGCCACACGGAGGGAAAGTACCTTGAATATTGTACATAGAACTATATCAGGGTCACCCGCGCTATACATGCTGTCCCGCGGACACGCCACATCCACATGGAGGGAAAGTACCTTGAATATTGTACATAGAACTATATCAGGGTCACCCGCGCTATACATGCTGTCCCGCGGACACGCCACATCCACATGGAGGGAAAGTACCTTGAATATTGTACATAGAACTATATCAGGGTCACCCGCGCTATACATGCTGTCCCGCGGACATGCCACATGGAGGGAAAGTACCTTGAATATTGTACATAGAACTATATCAGGGTCACCCGCGCTATACATGCTGTCCCGCGGACACGCCACATCCACATGGAGGGAAAGTACCTTGAATATTGTACATAGAACTATATCAGGGTCACCCGCGCTATACATGCTGTCCCGCGGACATGCCACATGGAGGGAAAGTACCTTGAATATTGTACATAGAACTATATCAGGGTCACCCGCGCTATACATGCTGTCCCGCGGACATGCCACACGGAGCGAAAGTACCTTGAATATTGTACATAGAACTATATCAGGGTCACCCGCGCTATACATGCTGTCCCACGGACATGCCACACGGAGCGAAAGTACCTTGAATATTGTACATAGAACTATATCAGGGTCACCCGCGCTATACATGCTGTCCCGCGGACATGCCACACGGAGCGAAAGTACCTTGAATATTGTACATAGAACTATATCAGGGTCACCCGCGCTATACATGCTGTCCCACGGACATGCCACACGGAGCGAAAGTACCTTGAATATTGTACATAGAACTATATCAGGGTCACCCGCGCTATACATGCTGTCCCACGGACATGCCACACGGAGCGAAAGTACCTTGAATATTGTACATAGAACTATATCAGGGTCACCCGCGCTATACATGCTGTCCCACGGACATGCCACACGGAGCGAAAGTACCTTGAATATTGTACATAGAACTATATCAGGGTCACCCGCGCTATACATGCTGTCCCGCGGACATGCCACACGGAGCGAAAGTACCTTGAATATTGTACATAGAACTATATCAGGGTCACCCGCGCTATACATGCTGTCCCACGGACATGCCACACGGAGCGAAAGTACCTTGAATATTGTACATAGAACTATATCAGGGTCACCCGCGCTATACATGCTGTCCCACGGACATGCCACACGGAGCGAAAGTACCTTGAATATTGTACATAGAACTATATCAGGGTCACCCGCGCTATACATGCTGTCCCACGGACATGCCACACGGAGCGAAAGTACCTTGAATATTGTACATAGAACTATATCAGGGTCACCCGCGCTATACATGCTGTCCCGCGGACATGCCACACGGAGCGAAAGTACCTTGAATATTGTACATAGAACTATATCAGGGTCACCCGCGCTATACATGCTGTCCCACGGACATGCCACACGGAGCGAAAGTACCTTGAATATTGTACATAGAACTATATCAGGGTCACCCGCGCTATACATGCTGTCCCACGGACATGCCACACGGAGCGAAAGTACCTTGAATATTGTACATAGAACTATATCAGGGTCACCCGCGCTACACAGGGCGTCCCGCGGACACGCCACATCCACACGGAGCGAAAGTACCTTGAATATTGTACATAGAACTATATCAGGGTCACCCGCGCTATACATGCTGTCCCACGGACATGCCACACGGAGCGAAAGTACCTTGAATATTGTACATAGAACTATATCAGGGTCACCCGCGCTATACATGCTGTCCCACGGACATGCCACACGGAGCGAAAGTACCTTGAATATTGTACATAGAACTATATCAGGGTCACCCGCGCTATACATGCTGTCCCGCGGACATGCCACACGGAGCGAAAGTACCTTGAATATTGTACATAGAACTATATCAGGGTCACCCGCGCTACACAGGGCGTCCCGCGGACACGCCACATCCACACGGAGCGAAAGTACCTTGAATATTGTACATAGAACTATATCAGGGTCACCCGCGCTACACAGTGCGTCCCGCGGACACGCCACATCCACACGGAGCGAAAGTACCTTGAATATTGTACATAGAACTATATCAGGGTCACCCGCGCTACACAGTGCGTCCCGCGGACACGCCGCATCCACACGGAGCGAAAGTACCTTGAATATTGTACATAGAACTATATCAGGGTCACCCGCGCTATACATGCTGTCCCGCGGACACGCCACATCCACACGGAGCGAAAGTACCTTGAATATTGTACATAGAACTATATCAGGGTCACCCGCGCTACACAGGGCGTCCCGCGGACACGCCACATCCACACGGAGCGAAAGTACCTTGAATATTGTACATAGAACTATATCAGGGTCACCCGCGCTACACAGTGCGTCCCGCGGACACGCCACATCCACACGGAGCGAAAGTACCTTGAATATTGTACATAGAACTATATCAGGGTCACCCGCGCTACACAGTGCGTCCCGCGGACACGCCACATCCACACGGAGCGAAAGTACCTTGAATATTGTACATAGAACTATATCAGGGTCACCCGCGCTACACAGGGCGTCCCGCGGACACGCCACATCCACACGGAGCGAAAGTACCTTGAATATTGTACATAGAACTATATCAGGGTCACCCGCGCTACACAGTGCGTCCCGCGGACACGCCACATCCACACGGAGCGAAAGTACCTTGAATATTGTACATAGAACTATATCAGGGTCACCCGCGCTACACAGTGCGTCCCGCGGACACGCCGCATCCACACGGAGCGAAAGTACCTTGAATATTGTACATAGAACTATATCAGGGTCACCCGCGCTATACATGCTGTCCCGCGGACACGCCACATCCACACGGAGCGAAAGTACCTTGAATATTGTACATAGAACTATATCAGGGTCACCCGCGCTACACAGGGCGTCCCGCGGACACGCCACATCCACACGGAGCGAAAGTACCTTGAATATTGTACATAGAACTATATCAGGGTCACCCGCGCTACACAGTGCGTCCCGCGGACACGCCACATCCACACGGAGCGAAAGTACCTTGAATATTGTACATAGAACTATATCAGGGTCACCCGCGCTACACAGTGCGTCCCGCGGACACGCCACATCCACACGGAGCGAAAGTACCTTGAATATTGTACTTAGAACTATATCAGGGTCACCCGCGCTACACAGTGCGTCCCGCGGACACGCCACATCCACACGGAGCGAAAGTACCTTGAATATTGTACATAGAACTATATCAGGGTCACCCGCGCTACACAGTGCGTCCCGCGGACACGCCACATCCACACGGAGCGAAAGTACCTTGAATATTGTACATAGAACTATATCAGGGTCACCCGCGCTACACAGTGCGTCCCGCGGACACGCCACATCCACACGGAGCGAAAGTACCTTGAATATTGTACATAGAACTATATCAGGGTCACCCGCGCTACACAGGGCGTCCCGCGGACATGCCACACGGAGCGAAAGTACCTTGAATATTGTACATAGAACTATATCAGGGTCACCCGCGCTACACAGGGCGTCCCGCGGACACGCCGCATCCACACGGAGCGAAAGTACCTTGAATATTGTACATAGAACTATATCAGGGTCACCCGCGCTACACAGGGCGTCCCGCGGACACGCCGCATCCACACGGAGCGAAAGTACCTTGAATATTGTACATAGAACTATATCAGGGTCACCCGCGCTACACAGGGCGTCCCGCGGACACGCCGCATCCACACGGAGCGAAAGTACCTTGAATATTGTACATAGAACTATATCAGGGTCACCCGCGCTACACAGTGCGTCCCGCGGACACGCCACATCCACACGGAGCGAAAGTACCTTGAATATTGTACATAGAACATTTTACTGAAAGAACACATTATTTTAATTTAAAAACAATTTAAACTGCATTCATAGATATTTAAATAATGACATGGTTGAACCGGGAATCGAACCCGTTACACGAGAAAAATTATCAACCTGTAGCTTTATCATACCGATCGAAAGGCTTCATCATAGGATTATTTTTTGCTAAATAACATAGTGTCCTCATCATCCTTTATCAGTCCACTGTTGGACATAGGCCTCCCCTAATGAGCGCCATAGCGGCCTGTCTTCAGCTTGCCGCATCCAGCATCTGCCAGCAGTCTTTCGCAAATCGTCATCCCACCTGGTCAGAAATAAAAGGAAGACCATGCATTTTAACATTTATAATACAAAATCAATCAATTTCTTGATTTTGTATTAAAAATACTGAATATTTGATTATTTTTCTCGTGTAACGGGTTCGATTCCCGGTACAAATATGTAATTATTTACAATATTCAAGGTACTTTCCCTCCATTTGGCATATCCGTGGGACGCACTGTATTTCCGAAAAGTATATGTTTTTTATTGAATTTATAATTTTACTGATATTTTCGGCTGAATAATCACGTCTTTTTATACGCCAATACTTTAGGAGATCCAATTTTTTTCCGGACATTTGATCAGCTGTGGAGTGTGGTCCGATAAAGCAAGCACTAGTACTTCGGCAGCGCTCCCTTTCTAAAACTATGAGCAAACTTGTCGATACAAGTTTTACTTGCTAGCCTTGCTGGTTGTTTCAGAGCTATTCTTAAATTTAAATTTAAGAATAAACATTCAAAGTCAATTGTTATGTTGTTATTTTTCATAATCATCATCATCAGCCTATAGTAGTCCACTGCTGGACATAGCATAGGCCTACCCTAATGAGCGCCATAGCGCCCTGTCTTCAGCTTACCGCATCCAGCATCTGCCAGCAGTCTTTCGCAAATCATCATCCAACCTGGTCGTAGGGCGCCCCACACTACGCTTGCCGAGTCGTGGTCTCCACTCAAGAACACGTTAACCCCAGCGGTTGTCGGTTCTTCTCGAGATATGGCCAGCCCACTGCCGCTTCAGCTTGCTAATCCTCTGAGCTATGTCGATAACCCTCGTTCTCTGTCGGATTGTAATTGGTATTGTAATTGGCCGGATCAGTGTGGCTATCAGATTTATAAAGAGGAACCAGTTTACTATATTTCATGAGATCAAGAAAAACTCGTGCGTCGACACAACTATTGAAAATGTAGGCCAAACAAGGAGCAACTTCCTTAATAATAGAACTCAAAACTTTGGTTGGAACACCCCTAAGATCCTCATTGTTTGTTATGTAAATAGGTGGTACGGTGCGGTGGAATCTGTATCTGCAAGTTTGTGTGTCGCAGGGCGGAGATGGCGGGCGGCATGTCCGACTTCGAGCTGATGTTGGCGCGCAAGAAGGAGGAGCGGCGCGGGCGGCGGCGTCGCAGGGACATCGATATCATCAACGACAACGATGACCTCATCGCGCAGCTGCTGCAGGGCATGAGACAGGTACCTACGGCCTCGTGCTCTATGTGATGCCGACCGACCAGTGACCAGCCCGACATGCGACACCTACACCACAGTGCTTCTCAAACATACAGTGACCGACTTACCCATGGCTCGTGGCGATCATAGCGTAACAATTGACCACCACCATACCAGAAGGACAGCGCGGTCACCAATTCACCTTCAAAGCGGTGGATTATGGCGCAACACCCCTTTAGTTAGGGTAGGGAGGCATGTGACCTAATCAGTGGAATACTTTACAGATAGTGTCTGTATTAATGATGATGTATTGTCCGTTGGCATTGCAGGCGGCGGCGGACGACCGCGAGCTGAACAAGCGCAACCAGCCGGCCGTGCGCAAGGTTTCGATGCTCAAGTCGTGCATGTCGCAGCTTATCAAGAAGGACCTGCAGCTCGCGTTCCTTGAGCACAACGTGCTCAACGTGCTCTGCGACTGGCTGGCGCCCATGCCCAACCGCGCGCTGCCCTGTCTGCTCATACGAGAGAGCGTGCTCAAGCTGCTGCAAGACGTGAGTGTACTGCTCCCCCGTAATTACAGCCCCACTCCTACGCTCAAACCTGTTATCTCCTGTTGCACTTTCTTAAGCGATGGCTGTCTGCAGGAGCCCCAAACTCACACGTACAACTACCCCTGTGCTGTGTATGAGTGTGTACTTATGACTTTTATGTATGACACTATAATAATAATAATATTGATGGATGTGACTCGAGGGTAGAAACAGCTTTTACTATAAAAGCTGACGGAACGAGGGACGGGCGCTTATTCTGCTGCAAGTCGTCGAGCTGAACGTACGTTCACTTTCTTGTACAATGTTGTATCATTGCGATAAGTACCTAAGTGTAGTTAATTAATAGAAATTCTCATTGTGTTGAGTAATTCATTTCCCATTGTTTGAGTAAAATCCTACAAGGTTATGAAAATTGTGTTTTCTTAAATAAATGAGCTTCAGATTCCTAAAAATATTATAATAATAATAATATTGCTGGACCATTCACAATGTTTCTGTTCCTGGTCAGTTCACATTAAATGTTTTATTTTCTTGTACTTCAGTTCCCTCCGATCGACAAGTCCCTCCTGAAACAGAGCGGCATTGGCAAGGCTGTTATGTACCTGTACAAGCACCCCAAGGAGACCAAACTGAACCGCGAGCGCGCCGGCCGGCTCATCTCGGAGTGGGCCCGCCCCATCTTCAACCTCTCCACTGACTTCAAAGGTACCCTTAAATCATCAGCAGCCTCATCTAGTCCCTAGTTGACGCGAGCCTCTGCCTCCAGCCGCATCCAGTATCTGTCTCTAGTCTTCTTCTTCATCTCTCGGTCTTCCTCCCACCTGACCACAGGCCGTCCCACACTTCGTCTCTCGGTCTTCCTCCCACCTGACCACAGGCCGTCCCACACTTCGTTTCCCGATCCAGAGCACCTTCACTCAAAAACGCGTCAAAGTCTATATCAGAATAATATTACTGAAACCTATCTCTTTCAAAAAATCTGTTAAGTCAAGAAGTCAGTGTCCTCTATCGCAGCGGTGAATAGATTTGGAGGAATGGGTTTCCTCGCACGACCCTGGGTTCAGTAGGATAGGCTATATGAGTTGTGTTTCTGCAGTCAGACAAGCAGTTTAGCATCTCGCAGCGGTGATTAGATTTGGAGGAATGGGTTTCCTTGCACGACCCTGGGTTCAGTAGGATAGGCTATATGAGTTGTGTTTCTGCAGTCAGACAAGCAGTTTAGCATCTCGCAGCGGTGATTAGATTTGGAGGAATGGGTTTCCTTGCACGACCCTGGATTCAGTAGGATAGGCTATATGAGTTGTGTTTCTGCAGTCAGACAAGCAGTTTAGCATCTCGCAGCGGTGATTAGATTTGGAGGAATGGGTTTCCTTGCACGACCCTGGGTTCAGTAGGATAGGCTATATGAGTTGTGTTTCTGCAGTCAGACAAGCAGTTTAGCATCTCGCAGCGGTGATTAGATTTGGAGGAATGGGTTTCCTTGCACGACCCTGGGTTCAGTAGGATAGGCTATATGAGTTGTGTTTCTGCAGTCAGACAAACAGTTTAGCATCTCGCAGCGGTGATTAGATTTGGAGGAATGGGTTTCCTTGCACGACCCTGGGTTCAGTAGGATAGGCTATATGAGTTGTGTTTCTGCAGTCAGACAAGCAGTTTAGCCTCTCGCAGCGGTGAATAGATTTGGAGGAATGGGTTTCCTTGCACGACCCTGGGTTCAGTACGATAGGCTATATGAGTTGTGTTTCTGCAGTCAGACAAGCAGTTTAGCATCTCGCAGCGGTGATTAGATTTGGAGGAATGGGTTTCCTTGCACGACCCTGGGTTCAGTAGGATAGGCTATATGAGTTGTGTTTCTGCAGTCAAACAAGCAGTTTAGCCTCTGGACATCGAAACTCAACATGCCACTTCTGGAGAGTCGCAAGTGTCGCCCCAAACGAAGGCTTTCTCATCATCTATTAAAGTTTATCACTACTTCCTTTGTGTGTACACCTGCACAGCGACCATCAATCCGGCAAAACCATCCTTGTTTGGGAGAGGCACGTTCAGCTGTGGACGTACAGTGTGTACTAAAGAGGTTGATGCTCAGATTACTACCTAAAAAGTATGACTGCGTGGTATTTGAATTGATGATTAGTTTGTGTGTTCCAGCGATGTCCCGCGAGGAGCGTCAGGCGCGAGACGAGGCGATGGCGGGCGGACGGCGTAGGGAGGAGCCGCCGCCCAAGCGAGGCAAGCAGGACGACGACCCAGACCGGTGAGTGTACTACTATACCGATGCGTGAGGGAGTCACATGCACTATAACATTCTCTATGCCGGTCTGTATCGGTCACATACGGAAAATCAGGAGACGGCCAGACTATTACATTTGATCTGCAAAACGGCTAATCTCGGCTAGAATCGTACCAGGAACCGTGGATGAAACCGTGTATTTTGTCGCACCGGTGAGCGGCGCGTTCCACCTTAAATACCTTCGCTTTTATTACGTGTGTGTGTGTGTGTGTGATGCTATTCGTGATTGTTCCAGCGCGGGACTGCGGCCCGGCAGCGCGGGCTGGGTGGCGCGCGCGCGTGTACCTCTGCCGTCCAACAAAGACTACGTGTTCCGGCCCAAGTCTACGAGCGACGTCGACATGTCGCGGGTAACAACAACACATTATACTTGGTCCGCCATGTTCGGACTCTTAACTGCGGCCCGGCAGCGCGGGCGTGGCGAGCGCGCCCCTTCAGCTATGAACTTGACATTTACCTACTCGAATGTTATATTAAACTCCTTATACGTAGGTTATTTGCCAACTTCATAATCGAACGTTATAAATTAGCTGACTTGGCTCTTCTTGTGACCTCTTAACTTTTTACGGCGGAAGAATTACGGGACGAGGTTTGGCATTACTTTAACATGAATTTTTTTGTTTGGATAGACATTTCGTTGACTCGACATAATAAATTTCTTGAACTCAACACAAGTTAATTTGATTGTTCTCGTTTCAGACGACAAAGAAGAAGATGACTCGGTACGAGAAGCAGATGAAGCGGTTTATCGACCAGAAGCGCATGAAGAGCGGCTCGCGGCGCGCCGTCGATATCTCCATCGAGGGACGCAAGATGGCCCTGTAGGCAGCTTCCGAGAGGGACACAAGATAGCTCTATAGGCGGCCTCCGAGGGGAACATAACATGGCGCTGCAGGCGCGCCCTATGGCGTCATCGCAAGATACGTGCGCACAACATATAACCAGTATCACTATCGCTACCGACGTGCACACATAGCCACGACTAAGGCGGCCCTTTTGAACCTTACAACCTCACACTGATGGAGCCGGACGCACGTGTCCGTGTGCACCACCGCTGGGCGAGGCTTGGCAGTGAATGCGTTTATAGATGGAGCGTAGGTATCTAAAGCATGTATCTGATGATGTCATTTCAAACGCGGTTCACCTGCTTCCGCACACTGCGCATCACTTGACAAACAACCTCGCCTCAAAACGCCTGCTCTTCGAATTGGTCAAACTCTTTTATGTTTTCAAGAAAATATATAATATGATTGCCTACATTATGAACCAGATACTAGCTTCCATCTACATCTGTATGATAGTGTTGCGATCAGTGTGCGAGTGTGCGACTGCGTGCGGTACGGTTGGCTTTAGCCGAGGAAGGAGAAAGAGTGGGCCAGTTTGTCATGTCTGTGATGGGCAGAGAGGGAGATGGAAATTTATTGATCAGAGATTGACGAGAGACAGTCCTTCGCAAATTGTGATTATTAAGCTCTTGTAGATAAGTCTTAGAATAAGTTTGAAAATAAACGTAGACGCGAGAACGAGAGTTGTTTCATATTATGGAAACCTGCCCATTTTGAACACGACAGCTCATGGGAGGCGACGAACAGGGCTGGCCTGTTAGGAGGGTTCAGTGGGCATACGTAATTATCTGTACAGGCCCGTGCTCGGGTTCAGTGGCCATACGTAATTATCTGTACAGGCCCGTGCTCGGGTTCAGTGGGCATACGTAATTATCTGTACAGGCCCGTGCTCGGGTTCAGTGGGCATACGTAATTATCTGTACAGGCCCGTGCTCAGGAGGCAATGAGGAGGGCTGCTCAGTAAGGGGTACGTTTCATTTTCTAATAACGTTATCTACCTTATTGATTATGCTACATATCGCCGTCCCCGGATAATAAAATGGTAACTGCAAAAACCAGGGACAGATTTGGTTACCCGTTGAAGAGGTTTTCGATAGGATTTCTCGAAGGAGTTGTTGTAAAACCCTTTCCATAAGGAAAGGGTTTTAAAACAACTCCTTCGAGAACCTTCACTACTCCATATGTGTATATGTATATAGTGTCGTTTCGCCCATTAATGGGCGAAACGACACTACCAAAAATGACTAGTGTCGTTTCGCCCATTTTCACGTTACATTGCTAGTTTTGCAAAACAAAATATTAGAAAGATTCCGAAGTTTAATTCCATATGGGTAACACCACACACCAAAAACTGTGGGAGCGTCGAACAGACTGCAAACACACTAAATCAATATTCCCTTGCAAAGATAGGAAAACAACAAACACGATGCTCAAGATGAGCCGTGAGGACCTACGAACAATGGTGGGCATCATCACAGGCCACTGTGAGCTGAACCATCACCTTTTCAAGACGGGAGCCACAGACAGCAGCCTGTGCCGTGGCTGCCTCCAGGAAGAAGAGACTGTGGAACATGTTGTGGTTCACTGCACGGCCACAGAGGAAGCCAGGCGGAAAACAGGACTGAAAAGCCTAATAGGGGCAGCAAACCTGTCCACATCCACAGAAAAGCTGAAACGAAGCTGTCAATCACCAAAAGTCCTGCTCCGGTACTTCAAGGAGCTGGGCTGGTTAGGGCCTAGTTAGGCAGGGGGACAATGGTAAGGTTAGGTTAGGTTAGGTTAGGTTAGGTTTTTTTTTTTTTTTTTTTTTTTTTTTTCCTGTCCGGGAGCGATGTCCCGGCCCGCGAGCTATCCTACGTCCTCTGACCGATCGCCAGAGTCATTGTTTTTCTTATTTTTTTATTAGGGATGCAACTACAGGGTATTACTTTATTATTAATAAATTCTTATTCTTATGTCTAGTACAATTTTTCTTGTCTTACATATTTATCTTAAATCTATCCATATTTCATCGCTTACATATTTTTACATCTTATACTATCAATACATATTTTTACTTATTCTATCTTATTTGTTGCTGAATCCTATATATTCTCTAATATAAGTGATCAGCAAAATTTACACATCTTTATTTCTTTTTATTACTATATTAGCTATTTCTATGCAATACTCTAAAAAATCTTTTCTTATAAATTTATTACTTATATAGTCTTTTACATTTTCTACTTTTAGTTCTATGTCCAATTTTTGCTCAGCCTCATATCTCTGTTTGCCAAATACTGGGCACTCAAATAAAATGTGTTCCACTGTTTCCAGTTTGCTACTTTCGCAGATGCACGATGGATTCCCCTTACACCTGAAACGATTCAGGTATTCGGAGAATCCACCATGCCCTGTCATTATTTGCGTGAGTACACCAGAGGGTTTCAACTTTTTAATAATTTTGTGAGCCTTAATTATGTCGGGGAAGAAGATTTTTGTTATGGCTGCATTTTCGCTTGTGATGTATCTCCTGTTCCATTCGTCAAGAGTTCCTCTACGGATCTGTCGCTTGACGAATGAAACTGGACATGCGTCATATATTGGTGTGGTCTTGATTTTCAGGGCAGCGTCTTTTGCCAGTGCATCGGCCCGTTCATTGCCTTCAAGCCCCGCATGTGCTTTTATCCAAAACAAATCAACGCATTTGTTTTGTTCCCTACTTGCTTTTAAGTTCTTTCGAACTTTTACGGCAAGAGGGTGAGTGGAGCTGTTGTTTGTGACAGTTTGGAGCGAAGACTGCGAGTCACTGTAAATACCAAAGCTGGTTTCTGACATCTTCAGTATTTCCTCAGTAGCTTTGTATATGGCCAGTAATTCCGCCTGGTAGACTGTACAGTGTGACGAAAGCTTCAGTTTGATGGATTTGGTCTCAGTCTGATTATCCCATATGGATAATGCAGCTCCGACCTTCTCCTCAATCCTACTACCGTCTGTGAACATCCGCACTGCGTAATCGCTGTGGATGTTCACTTGCTGTTGGTCTTCCAGGCGTATGAATTCCAGGCTCACATACTCCGCTGGGTGAGGTTTCACCGAGAATGCCATCATCTTCTCAACTTCTCTGTCTCCAAGCGCGAGCTGGAATACCCCCCTTTTTGCCTCATACAGGGCGGCTGCCTCTTGTATTCTGAGGTCGAGTGGAAGTATTCCAGCAAGCGCCAGTGATGAATTGAGAGAAGCTGTTCTGTATGCTCGGCATAGCTTTTGAGCAAACCCGCGCTGGACTGAGTTGAGCACCTTTCGAATGCCCAGTTTCTTGGTTGCTGGGGCCCAGACGCTTGCTGCATACATTACAGTTGGCTCAACAACTGCAGTGTATATAGTCCTGACAACTTCTGGGTGCAGACCCCAACTTATCTTGGCTGCTCTGGATAGTTGTTTGAAGATATTGACGGCTTTCCTACAGACGATTGACGTGTGCTGGTTAAAAGTTAGCTTATTGTCAATCGTAAGCCCCAATATCTTCATCTCCTTTGACATTGCAATGTCGATCCCGCCCATCTTCAGGAGTGGAGCATCATATTTAAGTTTTCTGGTCACTATCATAGCAGTGGTTTTTTGCGGCGCAAACTTTAGCTTATTTTTGATGCCCCACTCCCGAACATAGGCGAGAGCGGCATTGGCCTGTCTCTGGATATCCAGTGCAGTATTCCCGTCAAAGACCATCACAACATCATCTGCAAATGCTTGGTTGTAGTCGCCTCTTTGCTCCAGGCCCTTGAGTAATGGATCGATGAGCAAGTTCCATAAGATGGGTCCGCCGATTGAGCCTTGGACGCATCCTTTGGAGGTGGGTCTCGTGATTTGTTCTCCCGCGTATCTCACTTTCACCGTCCTTCCATCCAGATAGCTGTCCAAGACTTTTCTTATATTTATCGGGCATCCTTCCTCAGCCAGTCGGACTCTGAGTGTTGGCCACCAAGCGCTATCGAAAGCGCCCTCTATGTCCAATGATACAACTGTAATAAGTTTTTTAAGTTCCAGTTTTTGGTGAATGTGTTTTATCAGGGCATAGAGGGCGTCCTCGGTGCTTTTCTGGGGTACGAATCCGAACTGGCGGGCGCTGAGCTTTGGGAGAACGTGGTACTTAACCCTGCCAATAACCATCTTCTCAAAGATCTTACCCATGATCGGGAGTAGTCCTATCGGTCTATATGATTTGGGGTCTTGATAGTTTTTCTTCCCCGGCTTCCTCAATATAACCACCGTCGCTTCTTTCCATGCATTGGGGAAGTGTCCATATTGCAAGCACTTATTTGCAAACGCCAAGTATGTTTCGGGGTCGTGCAAAACTGTGTGTTTGCAAATATCTGCAGTGAATCCATCCGATCCCGGTGCTTTTTTAGGGTTAAAACTATTGACTGCGGTTGTTACCTCTTCCATGGTAAACGGAGGGTCATGATGTTCAACATGATCCTCTTTGTTTACTTGATCAGCCAGTTTCCTCATTTTTTGGTGATCCGCGTTGTCATGTTCCTCCTTATCTTCCGGATAGAACGTCTCGGAGAGTAATTCAGCTGACTCTTTGGGACTTAGGGCTTTACCTTCCTTTATCAGGGGCAGGTCTTCTTGCCTCTTGGTTGTTTTTGCGATCACTCTGTAAATTCCTTCCCAAAGTCCTTCTTTATCCTGCTTCCCACAAAACTCCTTCCAACTGTCTATTTGTGCCAGTTTTGCTTTTTGTTCATATGTTTCTTTTATTTGCAGGTACTCCTGGATGACCTTCTTTTTACGGACAGGCGCTGCACAGCGGATTCTTCTCTTCCTGGATCTCACCTCTTTCTTCAACTGCGCAAGTTCATCCGACCACCATGGTAAGTTACTTTTTGAATTTGTTTTTAGTTTAGGGATACTATTATTACATGCTATTGTTGTTAATTTAATATATTTTTCTATTTTGTTTTCTAATTCAGTTTTGTTTTCAATTTTGCTTATTTCATCCTTGTTTAAATGATCTGCTTCCAGCAATTGGGCCAGTTTCTCATGAAACTGACTCCAATTAGCTTTTTTGCTATTAAAAATACGTGTAGTTCTTTGAATGCTTATACCTTTTGCTCGCTTCAATCTGATTTTAAAGGTTAACACATTGTGATCGGATGAAATCAGCCCTTCGTTTACCTCCCAGTCTTCTACCAGGTCCAGAAGATTCGCTGTGCAGGCGGTTATGTCAACAAAACTCGTATAGGTCTTTCCTCCTCTTATGGTATCGAATGTTGGAGTGTCTCCGACGTTGAGTACCTGCAAATCCAACTCCTCAATTGTCCCAGCCAGTTCTTCTCCCTTCTCATCTGTTTTAAGGCTTCCCCACCAAGTATGTTTGGCATTTGCATCCCCACCCATAATAAGCCTTTTTATTCCCACCTCTCTTTCAATTTTTCGCAGGTGTGTGAGGAAAGGCTCTATTGTGGTGTGGTTTGGCTCGAAGTAATATGAGACCACCACCACCTCCCAGGCGCTAGTCCTGAGCTTCACCACTACGATGTTGTTTGTGGTGAAGTCCGGGCAAAGAATGGCATCCATGTCTTTATCAAAAACAGCTATAGCTGCTTTGATTGTGCCATCCCCTTGGTTTGCGTTCTGGAAGATTCTGGTAGTCCCATAATCCTTCATTCTGCCGATCGTCCCAACGTACGGCTCTTGAAGCAGCGCGAAGGCCATTTTCCTGTTGTTTGCCTCAAGTATAAGTTCCTGCGTCGCTATTGCTTTTCTTTGTAAGTTGGCTTGGGCTACGATGTATGGCCTTGCGTCGCTTGAAGGAGCTGTTTGGCTTGGGACCACCTTAGCAATATGCTACTGAGGCCCGAGCCAGTGCATCCCATCTTCTCCTGATTGGGCACTCACTGCTAAAAGCATTGTGGTCAGATTTATCTACCTTGGCATGCACACAGTTTGTGCACGTTGGGACGGCACCTGCCATCCAGTCTGCACAATCTGTTCTGAGGTGAGGTCCACCGCAGTGACTGCATATTTCAGTCGTCTCCTTGCAGAATCTTCTGCCATGGCCGTAGCCCAGGCAGAGAGAGCATTGAACCAGTGGCGATTGGTCTGCCACTCGAACTTTCTGCAAGTCGATCAGGACTGTTTCGGCTTCGACCATCCGTCTCCATATTGCAGAGGATACCCTCAGGACAATGTGGTGCGTATGTAGGTTTCGCGTTGGCTTTTTATACGCTATTTCCATGGTGTCTTTGGTGCTTGTAGTTGATAGGAGATTTTTGTTTTGGTTCTTAAGGGCGCTGAGGATATCTTCATCCTGGTTGTATTTCAGCACATCCTTAAGAATGACCAGAGGGTTTTTGTTTTGGACATTTTCTACGTTTAACTCCTTGGCTTCTTTGAGTTTGTTTCTGAATCTGTCGCGTTCTTCTTCTGTTCTGCATCCCACTATCACCTTCCTATCTTTTGCTTTCCTTATTCTTTCTACTGCTATTCCACTCTCTTTTGCATTAACTGTCTTTCTAATTCTGTCTAGGACTTCTTCACCTGTCTCTGTTTCGTCCTTGGCACTGACCACTATTGAATGTAGCGCAGTCTGTCTGTGAGGCTGTCTCCCAGTAGTAATCGCTGCTACATTCGCATAAGTTTGCCTTTCTACTGTTTCCTTGTGCTTTTCTATTGTGTCTGCTAGTTTTTCCATGTTCCGGTTGTTTTCTCGAATCAGTTTTTCTTGCTCTTCTTTGTGTTTCCTCATAGTCTCTTTAAATTGTTCCATCTGTTCATTACTCTCTTGTATAATTCTTGTTAGCTTTTCTCTTTCTTTCTCTCTGTTATGGTTTTCTTCTGGTTCTACTTCTTTATCTTTCTTGGGTTCTTCTACTTTTTTCTTCCCTTTGACTCCTTCACCTTCCTTTACCATGAGGAAAAGCCTTTCTGCTGCGCTGATTATATTTGTTGCTAGTGTTTTCTTAAAGTTTTTTGATAGGCCAAGATTGGTTTTTATTGCGACAAGGCACCCTCTGGCCTCGCTCACTCGCTCTTTACACTTCAAGCTAGGCTTTTCGTTGCTGGGCGGGGTGGCTGTTGTGAGCATCCGGATCCTGCTATCCACTTGGGAGAGGGTTGTTGAGGGCTGGCTCTGCGGGGGCCTCCTGGGTGAAGGCGTGCTTCCCAAGCTTGTACCCGCCTTTGCGGGCTTCCATTCCCCGGAATCACTCCTCACCCAGGAAGTCCGACCAGGATGGCCAGTTGGGGTGTCGTCATCTCTTTTCTGCGTTGGCCTATGGGTTGTGCACTCTTCTGTGCGATCGTCTTCTTTCTGCGTCAGCACTGTTCCTTCCTTTCCTTGTTCCTTTGTGAATGTTCTTTCACGTCTAGGGTGGGGGATTGAGCTCCTTTCTATTTTGCTCTCTTCTATAATCTGATTTTCTTGGTCCTTTTTGTCTTCCTTCTGCGTCAGCATTTTACCTTCTTTTTCACTCTCTTTTGTGAATGTCAATTTAAGAGGTTTCGGCGATCGTGTCTGGGTTTGTCGTTGGTGGTCCAATGCTTGGTCGGTCAGGTCAATCAGGTCGTTAGATGTATCTCCCTGGCAGGGAGAACGCGCCTGCTCTACTTTTTTGTCCTTCTTTGGAATAGGAGTACGCATTCCAAACATTTTGTCAGATAGCCCGTCAAGTGTAAATAACGGTAATCAGTGTAAATTTGTAAAAGTTGTAAATATGTGTGTAAATGTAAATATTCTCGAAAACTTATGATCTAAGAAGAAATGTAAATATGAATTCTTGCTCTATATAGAGTTTGTCGTTGTAAGAATTTTGCTTGAAAAGCAGTCGTAGTCAAAGTCCTAATAGAAATGATATTAAAATAATGAATAAAATAAAATAAAACAGAATATTTTCGACTCTACTATAGAGTCGGTCTCTACTTATCAAAAGAGTCCTTCTAGTGTACTACCGCAAGCAGAAAGTCGCATAGGATTTTATTCACTGGTTCCAGAGATATGAGCTGAGAGATATGACAATTGACTAATGCGGGGATGGGGGGTAAAAATGAGGAATTATTAATTTGAAAAATATAAATTATATACAGAAAATTTTACACTACTTAATAAAGAAAAACTTTAAATTTTTTGGCTCTATATAAAATTTTAAATTTTTGAAAAATGGGGGGCCAGTGGTAAATTTATATTAAATATTCAATTTATTTTAGAAATTATACCATAAAATACACTGACAGCTTTAAAAATACAATTTATAAAAAAATTTCTCTCAAAAACAGCAAAATAAAAATTTGACTCGAGAGGGGGGGGTAAAGGTGGAGGGGGGGTAAAAAAGAACTAAGAATAATAAGAAACCTTGTATATATTATATATATAATATATACAAATTCCTATAAAAATTTGCCTATCTCCAGCCGTTTCCGAGATACAAGCGTTCAAATCTATTTGCGGTTGGTAATTTAACATTAAATTCCTGCGCTCGGAAACTGCAAGTCTTAAAAATCTAATTTTTTAACGAAAATGGTTGACAACACAGAGACAGCAAATACAAGAAAATTTTTTATATGTTGTCGCTGAAAATTTAAAATAAAAGCACTTACAGTTAAAAACAGAACCGCACAAAACTTTTTGAGTCTCTATCTCCGTCAAAAGTGATCCAAATTCAAATGTGAAGATGCCTCCCGGCTGCTCTCTACTGCGTCCTTAGAACCTCGTCCTTCAAAGTTGTCCAGCGGCACGGGGTCACTGACCACGCCGCCACGTGGTTTTTGTTTTTCTTGTGATTTCTCCGTGCTCCTGCACGGAAAAAATCTGCAAGTTGGCAAGGATGTAGAGCACCTGAATGCGCTCCGTTCCACAATTGAAAAATTGTAGGTCACCGCTGAATTTCGTGAGTAAAATCACTTTTAAGATTTGAAATTTCCCAAAATTGCACTTTTTTGCCAATAACTTCGTGGCCACAACACACTGAGCCACACAAATTTCACCGCCTTGTGCGGTTTCACTTTCCGCTTAATTTGAGATATCGCACAATAAAATCGGTGCACTTTTCACTATTTTTCGGAATTTTCGAACGCGGACGGGCCTTTTTTCGTGGCGCTCTCGAGTGCGGTTCGGTAAGGTTAGGTTAGGTTAGGTTAGATTAGGTTAGGTTAGGTTAGGTTAGGTTAGGTTTTTTTTTTTTTTTTTTTTTTTTTTGTCCGGGAGCGATGTCCCGGCCCGCGAATTCTTTATCTCTTTCCTTTGACGTATAATGAATCAAAGTCTGTTTTCCTTTATTTCTAAATTACAGGGGGATACATTTTATGCCTTAACAGGGCTTCAGGATTTATGCTAAATTATATTTATTACAAAGTTACTTATCTATCTTACACATTAGGGATTATTTAACAAAGTCTTACTCTATCTTATCGTAGTTATATTAAATTTAACATACTGTTTTTTACCTTCAAATATTATACATAACTATTATACATTTTAAATTTATATCTATTCCTTCTTATGCTGTTTTATATATTTATCAAAATATACATACACCATAATTTTGGTACCTATTTATTTCTTTTTACGACTTTTTCTGCAATGTCTGTACAATATTTGATGAATTCATCTCTGATGTCTTTATTTGCCATAAACTTGTTGAGATTTTCTGTGGTGATCTGGAGGTTCATGGTTTGCTCGCTTTCATGCCGTTTCAGCGCAAAGATAGGACAGTCTATAAGAATGTGCACCACCGACTCGGCCACACCAGGTTCACATATGCACGATGGATTTTCCTTACACTTGAACCGGTTCAAGTATTCGGAAAATCCACCGTGCCCCGTGAGGATCTGCGTTAAAAGGCCGGTGGCATTGAACTTTCGGACACATTTGTATGCCTGCACAGCGTCTGGGAAGAAGAGTTTAGTGACTCCTGCTGTCGTGCCGTTTATGTACCGCCGGTTCCATTCGCCGAGCGTGTTCAGACGAATCTGACGCTTGACGAATGAGACCGGACAGTAATCATAATCGGCCCGTCTCTTGGTGTTTGCAGCAGCTTCCTTCGCAAGCTGATCGGCACGTTCGTTCCCTACTAAACCCGCGTGGGCTTTGATCCAGAATAAAGTTACTTCTTTATTCTGGACCCTGCTCGATCTTAGATTTTCACGAGCCTCCACGGCTAGAGGGTGAAGGGAACCATTGTTCGTCACCGATTGCTTTCGGTTAGGTTAGGTTAGGTTAGGTTAGGTTAGGTTAGGTTAGGTTAGGTTAGGTTAGGTTAGGTTAGGTTAGGTTAGGTTAGGTTAGGTTAGGTTAGGTTAGGTTAGGTTAGGTTAGGTTAGGTTAGGTTAGGTTAGGTTAGGTTAGGTTAGGTTAGGTTAGGTTAGGTTAGGTTAGGTTAGGTTAGGTTAGGTTAGGTTAGGTTAGGTTAGGTTAGGTTAGGTTAGGTTAGGTTAGGTTAGGTTAGGTTAGGTTAGGTTAGGTTAGGTTAGGTTAGGTTAGGTTAGGTTAGGTTAGGTTAGGTTAGGTTAGGTTAGGTTAGGTTAGGTTAGGTTAGGTTAGGTTAGGTTAGGTTAGGTTAGGTTAGGTTAGGTTAGGTTAGGTTAGGTTAGGTTAGGTTAGGTTAGGTTAGGTTAGGTTAGGTTAGGTTAGGTTAGGTTAGGTTAGGTTAGGTTAGGTTAGGTTAGGTTAGGTTAGGTTAGGTTAGGTTAGGTTAGGTTAGGTTAGGTTAGGTTAGGTTAGGTTAGGTTAGGTTAGGTTAGGTTAGGTTAGGTTAGGTTAGGTTAGGTTAGGTTAGGTTAGGTTAGGTTAGGTTAGGTTAGGTTAGGTTAGGTTAGGTTAGGTTAGGTTAGGTTAGGTTAGGTTAGGTTAGGTTAGGTTAGGTTAGGTTAGGTTAGGTTAGGTTAGGTTAGGTTAGGTTAGGTTAGGTTAGGTTAGGTTAGGTTAGGTTAGGTTAGGTTAGGTTAGGTTAGGTTAGGTTAGGTTAGGTTAGGTTAGGTTAGGTTAGGTTAGGTTAGGTTAGGTTAGGTTAGGTTAGGTTAGGTTAGGTTAGGTTAGGTTAGGTTAGGTTAGGTTAGGTTAGGTTAGGTTAGGTTAGGTTAGGTTAGGTTAGGTTAGGTTAGGTTAGGTTAGGTTAGGTTAGGTTAGGTTAGGTTAGGTTAGGTTAGGTTAGGTTAGGTTAGGTTAGGTTTTTTTTTTTTTTTTTTTTTTTTTTTTTTTTTTTTTTTTTTTTTTTTTTTTTTTTTTTTTTTTTTTTTTTTTTTCCTGTCCGGGAGCGCAATGTCCCGGCCCGCGAGCTAGCCTACCTCTGACATTATCAGAGACTGTCTTTTCTTTTTATTTATTTCAAATTCTTATATCTATAAACACAATTTCAGGAAGGGAAGAGGTTGGGTATGTTTATTGTACAATATTTTTTCTTATCCTATTTTCTATTATTTTCTATCATTTACTTATCTATTTTTATCTATTTATTCTACCATGCAGATACAATTTATTCTTAGTTCTATACACATTTTTTTTACTTTTATTACATGTTATATGCTGGTCTAAATATATAACAAAATATATTTTCAACATAATTTAATATCTAATTTTATTTCTTACTATTACATTATTGGCTGTCTGTATACAATATGTAATGAACTTACTTCTTCTATTTTTATCATTCATTAGCTGGCTTACAGTATCAGTATTTAGAGTTGTGCCGAGCTCCTGCTCTACCTCGTGTCTTTCTTTACCATAAACAGGACATTCGAATAAAATATGTGGTACGGTTTCACTCTTACCGGGCTCGCAGATACACGATGGGTCTTCCTTACACTTGAACCGGTTCAAGTATTCGGAAAACCCACCGTGACCCGTCATAACTTGTGTCAGCACTCCCGTGGGTTTTACCTGCCTAATTGTTTTATGTGCTTGAACGGCGTCGGGGAAAAACATTTTTGTGATGGCTGCTGTTTGGCTAGTTTGGTACCTTCTGTTCCATTCACTTAGGGTTCCTAACCGAATTTGCCGTTTGAGGAAGGAGATCGGACACCGGTCGTAGTCGGGCTTCGTCTTAGATTTGAGTGCTGCATCCTTTGCCAGTTTGTCTGCTCTCTCATTGTCCTCTAGGCCCGCATGAGCTCGTATCCAGTATAAAGAAACATTTTTATGCTGGTCTTTAATGGCTCGTATGTTGTTCCTTATTTCGAGGGCAAGAGGATGTGGCGCAGCCTGGTTGGTGATTGTTTCCAGCGATGACCTTGAGTCACTGTAGACTCCGTAACTTGTCTCTTTGCTCTTCAGGATCTCCCTCGTTGCCTTGCATATGGCCAACAATTCAGCCTGGTAGACAGTGCAGTAAGACGGTAGTTTCAATTTATGGGCTTTAGTCTCGGCTGACATGTTCCATACGGACAATGCCGCTCCAACCTTGCCCTCAATTTTGCTACCGTCTGTGAACATTCGGACTGCGTGGTCGCTGTGAATATTCACCTGTTCTTGGTCTTCCAGGCATACGAATTGGAGGCTCATATGTTTAGCAGGATGAGGGAGTTCAGCAAACGTCGCCATTTTTTCCACCTCCCTATCTCCCAGTGCTGGTCGGGGGACTCCTCTCTTTGCCTCATACAGGGCAGCTGCCTCCTGTAATCTAAGGTCGAGTGGCAGGATTCCGGCCAGCACTAGTGCTGAGTTTAGGGAGACGGTCCGGTAAGCTTTACACAGCTTCTGGGCAAAACCTCGCTGGACAGCGTTAAGTTGTTTTTGCATGCCCAGTTTTTCGGTTGCGGGTGCCCAGACGCTGGCCGCATACAAGATGATGGGTTCAACTGCGGTGTTATATATGCTGCGTATCACTTCCGGATTCAAACCCCAACTAACCCTGGCGGCTCTAGATAGCTGTTTATAAACGTTCAACGCCTTATTGCAAACGTTTGCAGCATGGCTGTTGAACGTCAGTTTATGGTCTAACGTGAGCCCCAGGATTTTAATTTCTTCTGACATGCCGATGTCGACCCCACCCATGCTGAGGCGTGGGGTGTCGTACTTAAGCTTTCTTGTGATAACCATTGCACTGGTTTTGTGAGGTGCGAACTTCAGCTTATTTCTGACACCCCACTCCCGAACATGTGTGAGAGCGGCATTCGCTTTTGTCTCGACTTCCAGTGCAGTATCTCCCTCAAACACTAAGACAACATCGTCGGCAAAAGCCTGACAATGGTTCCCTCTTCGTTCCAGTCCCTTCAACAATGGGTCCAGAAGCAGGTTCCAAAGAATTGGACCTCCGATCGACCCCTGAACGCAGCCCTTGGTAGTTTGTCTGGTGACCTCTTCACCCGCATACCTGACGTGCACCTTTCTATGACTTAGGTAGCTGTCGATGAGTCTCCTTACATTTGGAGGACACTTTTCTTCCGCCAATCTGATCCTTATAGCTGGCCACCATGCACTATCGAAGGCGCCCTCTATGTCTAATGATATTAACGTTACTAGTTTTTTCTGTTCGAGTTTACCGCGGATATGTTTTATCAGGACATAGAGGGCGTCTTCCGTGCTTCGTTGTGGCATGAAACCGTACTGACGGGTACTCAACTTGGGGAGAATATAGTACTTCAACCTGTTAACAATTATTTTTTCTAGAATCTTACCCATCACTGGCAGCAAACCTATTGGCCTATATGATTTGGCCTCAGTGTATGTAGCCTTCCCTGGTTTTCTAAGTACCACCACGGTTGCCTCTTTCCAGATGTTGGGAAAGTGGCCTAGCTCCAAGCATTTGTTAGCCAGTGACAGGTAAAGTTCCAGATCCCGTGAGATCGCCTGCTTACATATGTCCGCCGTTAGACCGTCAGAACCCGGAGCCTTTTTTGGGTTAAAACTATTCACCGCGACTTTAACCTCTTCAGCAGTAAATGGTGGGTCATGACCCTCAGCATGATCTAATCCATTTGCTTGATCGGCTTCTATCCTTATTCGCTGGTGATCCCCATTGTCATCCTCCTCTTTATCTTCTGGGTAGAATGTTTCGGCAAGTAACTCTGTGGATTCTCTTGGGCTCAAGTCTTTTCCATCTCTCGCCAGAGGCATGTCTTCTTGTCTTTTCATCGTCCTCCCAATCACTCGATAGATCCCTTCCCACATGCCTTCCTTGTCTTGCCTCTCACAAAACCCTTTCCAGCTTTCTGTTTTCGCCTTCTGCACCTCACTTTCATATTTTTCTTTTGCCTGCAGGTACTCTCCAACGACTTTCGCTCTACGGACTGGAGCTGCGCATCTGATCCGGCGTTTCATGGTGGTGGCTACCTTCTTCAGCTTTGCGAGTTCTTCGGACCACCACGGCAAGGTAAGTATTTCATTTATTTTCTTTTTAGGTATTGTTTCTGTACATGTCTGTTTTATTGTGTTAATATATTTTTTGACTATTTCTTCTAATTCTGCTTTATTTTCAATTTTGTCTATAAGTGTTTTGATTAAATTATTGTCTTGTTTGTATTGGCCCAGTTTCTCATGAAACTGGGTCCAATCTGCCTTTTTTGTGTTATAGATTCTAGTGGTTCTACATATACTTGTACCTTTTGCTTTCTGCAGCCTTATATTAAAAGTGATGCCGTTGTGATCCGAACTTACTAAGTCGTCTATGACTTTCCAGTCTTCTGCCAGATCCAGCATGTCTACGGAGCAAAGCGTTATATCGACATAACTGGTGTACGTTTTTCCTCCTCTAATAGTGTCAAACGTGGGAGTGTTTCCATTGTTGAGTACCTGCAGGCTCATGTCCTCTATGGCTCCTGACATTTCTTCCCCTCTATGATCGATCTTTCGGCTACCCCACCAACTACTTTTTGCATTGGAGTCACCTCCCATGATGATTTTCCTAGGTCCGAGTTTCTCTGATATCTTCTTGAGCTGCTCCAGGTAATGCTGTATGGGCTGGTCTGGTTCAAAATAAAAGGACACTACGGTAATCTCCCAAGCACCAGTCCGAATTTTCACCACAGCGATGTTATTTGTGGTGAATTCTGGGCACTGTAGGACGTCCATGTTGTGGTCAAAAACGGCTATTGCCGCTTTTACAGTCCCTTCTCCTTGGTTAGTGCTCTGAAAGATTCTCGCTCCACGGTAGTCCTTCATCCTGTTGACCCCTCCCACATACGGCTCCTGCAGCAGCGCAAACGCCATCTTTCTCTTGCTAGCTTCGATCATCAGTTCGTTGGTTGCTAGATCTTTTCGCTGAAGGTTCGCTTGGACTACTAGGAATGCTTTTTTGTTGGTTGGGGGGCCTCTGTTTGGTGCCACTTTATCACTGGGGTCGCCCTTAGCAATATGCTATGGTGGCTCGTGCCAAGCTATCCCATTTCCTCCTTACTGGGCATTCCTGGGAGAAGGCGTTGTGCTCGGCCGTGTCCATTTTCGCATGTCTGCAGTTACAGCACATCGGGGCCGTTCCGGCAAGCCAATCAGCGCACTCAGCTTTCATATGGGGGCCCCCGCAGTGGCTGCACTTTTCCACCGTTGTCTTGCAGAATCGCCTGCCGTGCCCATACCCCAGGCACAGCGAGCATTGCACTAGCGGTGACTGGTCAGCCACTTTGATTCTTTGCAGGTCGATGCGAACGTCTCCTGCATCAATCATGCGGTTCCATATTTTGGGGGACACTCTGAGGACTATATGACACGTGTGTTGGTTCTTTGTCTTCTTCCTATAGCGGATCTCGACCCTGTTGTCCTCTTTGTCGAGTTTCTCGAATATACTTCCATTCTGATTCCTCAGGGCGTTTGTGACGTCTTCGTCACTGTTGAACTGAAGGACGTCTCTGAGGATCAGAAGAGGGTCCTTGTTCTTTATTTCTTCGACATTGAGGTGGGTCTCCACGTTTCCGAGTCTCTCTTTTATCTTTTGTCTCTCTTCTTCGGTTCTGCAGCCAACTATGACTTTCCTGTCCTTTGCTTTCCTCACTCTGTCTACTGTTACCCACCCGTCTTTAGCGTTCACGGCTTCCCTTATTCTGTTAAGGACCTGATCTCCCGATTCGTTTTCATCCTTGGAGGTCACCACTACTGAGTGGAGTGCGGCCTGCTCCCTAGGTTTTCTGCCAGGTTGACCAGCCGCTACTGTACTGGCGTATGTGGTTTTCTCCAAGATCTCTTTCTGTCTTTCCATGGCCTCTTTCAGGCTCTCCATTTTTTCGCTGTTTTCTTGGATCAGTTTCGCGTGCTCTTCCATTCTCTTGATTAGCTCTTTCTCTTCTTTTGTTCTGTCCTTTGGTTGTTCGATTTTGTTTACAGATTCTTTTTCTCTTTCGGGTTCTTTTTTGCTTTCTGGGTCTTTGTTATGCGTCTTTCCCTTCACACTTTCTCCTTCCTTCACCAGTTGGTAGAGCCTGTCGACCGCTGATGAGATGCTTTCTTTGAGATCGGTTTTTAGGTTCCTGGAATTTCCCAGACTGGTCTTAGCTTTGATCAAGCATTGTTTCGCTTCCTCTAATCGGTCTTTTAGCTTATGGTTCGGTTTCTCCTTGCTAGGTGGGCTTGTTGCCATTTCCGTTGGTGTTTTGCGGGTTTCCTTGCTCTCAGCTTGTGGGGTTGTCGGTTTTTGTTTCGACTTCAGGAGCTCCGCCATCTTTGTCTTTTTGGGTGAGGATGTAGCTTTGGGTTGTGAGTCTGGTTTACCCGATTCCCACTCTCCAATACTCCTCCTCACACTTGAGGCTGGGCTGGTGTGGGCGCTCGTGGTCGGTCTGGGTTCGTCTCTTTTCGGTACTTGGCTTGTGCCTTCGCTAGGTCTTTGATTAATTGCGCCTTCCTTCTGCTTCGGCATTGTAGCATCTGTCGATTTTTTCTTAGGGTCCTCTTCAGTGGGCTTTGTTGCTTTTGCTGGTGTCCGAAAACCAAACATTGTTGTCGGAGGGATTTTATTTTAATTTAGAAGGAAGTGTGTAGTTTTAAGTTTGTAAAAGTTGTAAATACGATTCTTATCCTAGTGAAATGTAAATAATGTTTAATGCGTGTCAAATATATGGCTCAGATTTGAGTCGTCACTTACACCTATATTGTGCTCTATATAATTTTAATGTAATTTTTATGTTTTAGATGGTGTTTGCAGAAGCCGTCGGTGTGAGAGGAAGCTACTTCACCGTTGACCCCGGTCTCTCAAAGGAGAAACTGGAGTTAGCGTTAAGGGCTCTACCTAGAGTCCGTCTGAATGTAGTGGCAAATTGCCAGCTGTTTATAAACCGTCAAACTGATCTTAAGTAAAGAAAGTCACGAAGATGTAGAGTGCACAAAATTTCTACTCTATGTAGAGAAAATTTTTGGTCAATAAACCTTAAAACTATTTATCTTATTACTAACACAAAATTAACATACATCCGCGTCCAATTTGGAGCCACCGTAAAAAGTAACAAGGATAACAGAAAAAATTTAGGGGGTTGGGGGGTAGATTTATTCAAACTTTGTGAAAGGTAGAAGAAAGAGCAGCAAGTCTGTATTTTAGATAAAATCTTAAATACAATTTATCGTCAAAATTGGCCTAACTCTTTCCGTATCAAAGATTTAAAAGTTTGAAATTTTGTGGGTGGGGGTAGGTTTGGGGTGGGCAAGTAGAACTTTTTTTAAAATAATCTTATAAATAATAAACTATGCGAAAAAAATTTGAAATTAAAGGAATTTAATTATTTTAGGTATTAAATGGAATTTGCCAAATGGGGGGGTAAAGGGGGGGAGAGGTGAATATAAATTTTTTAAACAACAAATTCAAGTTGCTACAGTCACGGAATAAAAATCTAATATCTTAACACTTTTCTATACAAGTCTTATGAAAAACACTTTTGAATTTGGGAGGGGGTTTTGGGAAAAAAAGGGGGGTAAATAGAATTTTGGGAAATTAAAATTTTTGTGTATCTAACTACGTTAGATACTCAAGCTGACGTTAAAGATTTGATATCTCCAATACTTTTGGAGAAACAAGGGAAAAACAGTTATTTGCGGTTGACCTACATACAATTAAATAAATATCTTGAAATTTTTTAGATTAAACAGTAACTGAATATTTTGCTATACATTAAACTTCTAAAGGACTATAATAAAAGCTAAAAAAATATATATGTTATCGCTGTGGATTTTAAGAAATTAAATTTTGAAGATAAAAACCAACTGCATAAAATTTAAAGTCCTTGTATCTGAGCTGCCACTTAACTTTTTGAAGATGTGAAGGTGCCTCTGGGGTCCTCTTGATGTCCCGCTCAAACTGGTGGTGTCAAATGGTGCCGCGCGGCCCCAGGTCACTGACCTCGTGGCCACGTGGTAGTTGTTTTTTTGGCTTTAACTCCTTATCCATGCACGGCAAAAATCGCCGAAAGCTGCCAAAGTGTAGAGCTTCACAAAGCCTTTTCGATGGTGTAAAAATATATGTGGGTCGTCGCTGCAAAACTTGTAATATTTCACTTTTTTTAAATTAAAACTGGTTTTTTGTGAATATTTTCACGGAAAAAGCACTTTTCACTTCGCGGTTTTCACAATTTTGTGCGTTGTCACAATACGCTTCTTTTGAGGTATCACTCGGTTATTTTCGTGCACTTTTTCTATTTTCCGTGAATTTTTGACTGCGGAACGACTTGTTTTCGTGGCGCTCTCAAGGGCGGATGGAGCGCGAATGGTTAGGTTAGGTTAGGTTAGGTTAGGTTAGGTTAGGTTAGGTTAGGTTAGGTTAGGTTAGGTTAGGTTAGGTTAGGTTAGGTTAGGTTAGGTTAGGTTAGGTTAGGTTAGGTTAGGTTAGGTTAGGTTAGGTTAGGTTAGGTTAGGTTAGGTTAGGTTAGGTTAGGTTAGGTTAGGTTAGGTTAGGTTAGGTTAGGTTAGGTTAGGTTAGGTTAGGTTAGGTTAGGTTAGGTTAGGTTAGGTTAGGTTAGGTTAGGTTAGGTTAGGTTAGGTTAGGTTAGGTTAGGTTAGGTTAGGTTAGGTTAGGTTAGGTTAGGTTAGGTTAGGTTAGGTTAGGTTAGGTTAGGTTAGGTTAGGTTAGGTTAGGTTAGGTTAGGTTAGGTTAGGTTAGGTTAGGTTAGGTTAGGTTAGGTTAGGTTAGGTTAGGTTAGGTTAGGTTAGGTTAGGTTAGGTTAGGTTAGGTTAGGTTAGGTTAGGTTAGGTTAGGTTAGGTTAGGTTAGGTTAGGTTAGGTTAGGTTAGGTTAGGTTAGGTTAGGTTAGGTTAGGTTAGGTTAGGTTAGGTTAGGTTAGGTTAGGTTAGGTTAGGTTAGGTTAGGTTAGGTTAGGTTAGGTTAGGTTAGGTTAGGTTAGGTTAGGTTAGGTTAGGTTAGGTTAGGTTAGGTTAGGTTAGGTTAGGTTAGGTTAGGTTAGGTTAGGTTAGGTTAGGTTAGGTTAGGTTAGGTTAGGTTAGGTTAGGTTAGGTTAGGTTAGGTTAGGTTAGGTTAGGTTAGGTTAGGTTAGGTTAGGTTAGGTTAGGTTAGGTTAGGTTAGGTTAGGTTAGGTTAGGTTAGGTTAGGTTAGGTTAGGTTAGGTTAGGTTAGGTTAGGTTAGGTTAGGTTAGGTTAGGTTAGGTTAGGTTAGGTTAGGTTAGGTTAGGTTAGGTTAGGTTAGGTTAGGTTAGGTTAGGTTAGGTTAGGTTAGGTTAGGTTAGGTTAGGTTAGGTTAGGTTAGGTTAGGTTAGGTTAGGTTAGGTTAGGTTAGGTTAGGTTAGGTTAGGTTAGGTTAGGTTAGGTTAGGTTAGGTTAGGTTAGGTTAGGTTAGGTTAGGTTAGGTTAGGTTAGGTTAGGTTAGGTTAGGTTAGGTTAGGTTAGGTTAGGTTAGGTTAGGTTAGGTTAGGTTAGGTTAGGTTAGGTTAGGTTAGGTTAGGTTAGGTTAGGTTAGGTTAGGTTAGGTTAGGTTAGGTTAGGTTAGGTTAGGTTAGGTTAGGTTAGGTTAGGTTAGGTTAGGTTAGGTTAGGTTAGGTTAGGTTAGGTTAGGTTAGGTTAGGTTAGGTTAGGTTAGGTTAGGTTAGGTTAGGTTAGGTTAGGTTAGGTTAGGTTAGGTTAGGTTAGGTTAGGTTAGGTTAGGTTAGGTTAGGTTAGGTTAGGTTAGGTTAGGTTAGGTTAGGTTAGGTTAGGTTAGGTTAGGTTAGGTTAGGTTAGGTTAGGTTAGGTTAGGTTAGGTTAGGTTAGGTTAGGTTAGGTTAGGTTAGGTTAGGTTAGGTTAGGTTAGGTTAGGTTAGGTTAGGTTAGGTTAGGTTAGGTTAGGTTAGGTTAGGTTAGGTTAGGTTAGGTTAGGTTAGGTTAGGTTAGGTTAGGTTAGGTTAGGTTAGGTTAGGTTAGGTTAGGTTAGGTTAGGTTAGGTTAGGTTAGGTTAGGTTAGGTTAGGTTAGGTTAGGTTAGGTTAGGTTAGGTTAGGTTAGGTTAGGTTAGGTTAGGTTAGGTTAGGTTAGGTTAGGTTAGGTTAGGTTAGGTTAGGTTAGGTTAGGTTAGGTTAGGTTAGGTTAGGTTAGGTTAGGTTAGGTTAGGTTAGGTTAGGTTAGGTTAGGTTAGGTTAGGTTAGGTTAGGTTAGGTTAGGTTAGGTTAGGTTAGGTTAGGTTAGGTTAGGTTAGGTTAGGTTAGGTTAGGTTAGGTTAGGTTAGGTTAGGTTAGGTTAGGTTAGGTTAGGTTAGGTTAGGTTAGGTTAGGTTAGGTTAGGTTAGGTTAGGTTAGGTTAGGTTAGGTTAGGTTAGGTTAGGTTAGGTTAGGTTAGGTTAGGTTAGGTTAGGTTAGGTTAGGTTAGGTTAGGTTAGGTTAGGTTAGGTTAGGTTAGGTTAGGTTAGGTTAGGTTAGGTTAGGTTAGGTTAGGTTAGGTTAGGTTAGGTTAGGTTAGGTTAGGTTAGGTTAGGTTAGGTTAGGTTAGGTTAGGTTAGGTTAGGTTAGGTTAGGTTAGGTTAGGTTAGGTTAGGTTAGGTTAGGTTAGGTTAGGTTAGGTTAGGTTAGGTTAGGTTAGGTTAGGTTAGGTTAGGTTAGGTTAGGTTAGGTTAGGTTAGGTTAGGTTAGGTTAGGTTAGGTTAGGTTAGGTTAGGTTAGGTTAGGTTAGGTTAGGTTAGGTTAGGTTAGGTTAGGTTAGGTTAGGTTAGGTTAGGTTAGGTTAGGTTAGGTTAGGTTAGGTTAGGTTAGGTTAGGTTAGGTTAGGTTAGGTTAGGTTAGGTTAGGTTAGGTTAGGTTAGGTTAGGTTAGGTTAGGTTAGGTTAGGTTAGGTTAGGTTAGGTTAGGTTAGGTTAGGTTAGGTTAGGTTAGGTTAGGTTAGGTTAGGTTAGGTTAGGTTAGGTTAGGTTAGGTTAGGTTAGGTTAGGTTAGGTTAGGTTAGGTTAGGTTAGGTTAGGTTAGGTTAGGTTAGGTTAGGTTAGGTTAGGTTAGGTTAGGTTAGGTTAGGTTAGGTTAGGTTAGGTTAGGTTAGGTTAGGTTAGGTTAGGTTAGGTTAGGTTAGGTTAGGTTAGGTTAGGTTAGGTTAGGTTAGGTTAGGTTAGGTTAGGTTAGGTTAGGTTAGGTTAGGTTAGGTTAGGTTAGGTTAGGTTAGGTTAGGTTAGGTTAGGTTAGGTTAGGTTAGGTTAGGTTAGGTTAGGTTAGGTTAGGTTAGGTTAGGTTAGGTTAGGTTAGGTTAGGTTAGGTTAGGTTAGGTTAGGTTAGGTTAGGTTAGGTTAGGTTAGGTTAGGTTAGGTTAGGTTAGGTTAGGTTAGGTTAGGTTAGGTTAGGTTAGGTTAGGTTAGGTTAGGTTAGGTTAGGTTAGGTTAGGTTAGGTTAGGTTAGGTTAGGTTAGGTTAGGTTAGGTTAGGTTAGGTTAGGTTAGGTTAGGTTAGGTTAGGTTAGGTTAGGTTAGGTTAGGTTAGGTTAGGTTAGGTTAGGTTAGGTTAGGTTAGGTTAGGTTAGGTTAGGTTAGTTAGGTTAGGTTAGGTTAGGTTAGGTTAGGTTAGGTTAGTTAGGTTAGGTTAGGTTAGGTTAGGTTAGGTTAGGTTAGGTTAGGTTAGGTTAGGTTAGGTTAGGTTAGGTTAGGTTAGGTTAGGTTAGGTTAGGTTAGGTTAGGTTAGGTTAGGTTAGGTTAGGTTAGGTTAGGTTAGGTTAGGTTAGGTTAGGTTAGGTTAGGTTAGGTTAGGTTAGGTTAGGTTAGGTTAGGTTAGGTTAGG